>CP093833.1:20675950-21275950 GCA_033064975.1 Smittia sp. YW1114-2
AGGTAACGGTGGCAAAGGCGCTGGACTATGAGCGAATCCAAAGATATTACTTGACAGTTGTGGCATCGGTGAGTTGCATTTTCAATCGGTTTTGAAGGTTGCGTAACTTATGACTTCAACAGGACCGTTCGAGGAATAGCAATGAACGACTTTCGGCCACAACAATTTTGACTGTGAATATCGCCGATTCAGATGATCTCGATCCGTCGTTCATCTATCGCGGATGCGTTTTATTAGATGGAGCATGCATCAACCCCGAATATACAGCGACAGTTCCAGCGGGAACCAATCAAGGTGTTCTCAACATTCATCCCGAGAGGATCCAAGCCGTCGACTTGGACCAGATAAGTGCGCCAATTCGTTACTCGTTTGTGAGTGGCTCGCCAAGCTCTTACAGCGAGTATTTCCAAATCGACGAGCAGACGGGCAACGTCAAGCAAACAAAGCTCGTTGATTCATCAGTGACAGCTCGACAATTCGACATTACTGTTCAGGCTGAGGAAGTCTCAGAGGCTAAACGATTCACTACGGCGAGACTCACAATCAATGTCAAGCCGGTTGATTCGTTTCCACCCGTCATTCATGCGTCAGCCACTGAAGGCTTCGTTGATGAGAACTCGGTGATCGGCTCGAAAGTTCTCGATGCGAAAGGGAATCCAATCAAGCTAACGACGACCGACGCTGATATTCCTGAAAACGGCGATCTTCCAAGCTATTCCTACGAGCTAACAACGCCGTCGTTCTCGATTTCGAAAGACGGAATTCTGCTTGTTAACGAAGAAACCCTCGACCGAGATCCGCCCAACCCGTCGAAGTTGCGATTCCAAGTCGTTGCGCGAGAAGTCAAAGGGAACGCTGCGAGCTCCCCGCTGTCAGTAACTGTGATCTTGAATGATATCAATGACAACAGTCCAAAGCTCGCTCTGATTCCTCCGGTTTCGATAACAGCTGGCGATGAGAAACGATTAATTGCAAAAGCAAACGCGACCGACAATGACAGCGGAGTGAATGCGGTAATTGCCTATTCAATCCATCACGTCTCGAACAACGGAATGAAGAAGTTTACCATCGATCGCAAGACTGGCGACATCAATACTCAAGGGAGGTTGGTCGCGGGCGAACGTTATAGCATCACCGTCCAAGCCTCGGACATCGGCAATCTCTACTCTCAAGCAATTGTCGAAGTGACGGTCATCCCAGGCCCTAACACGAAGCCACCAAAGTTTGTCAAGAATGTTTATGAGGTTCAAGTGAGTGAAGGTGCAGACATTAACTCAACGGTGGCAGTCGTGAAAGCTGAAGATCCTGAGAGCGATCCAGTGCATTACGTCATCGCTTCTGGGAATGAGCTCAGACAATTTTCTATCGCGCCAGACACGGGCGTCATTAGCGTGATCAGAAAGCTCGACCGCGAGCAAATCACGCGGTATCAATTGATCGTAAGGGCCGATGATAACGGAGGCTTGTCAAGCTCGGCAACAGTCAACATCAAAGTAACCGACATCAACGACAACAATCCGACTTTTGATGAGTCAATGATGCCGTTCAAGTTCGCCGTTGAGGAAGGAAAAGCAAATCATTCAATTGGAATAGTTCATGCGCATGATTCAGATGAAGGCGTTAATGCGAACATCACTTATTCACTGCCAGACGAGACGCCTTTCTCGATCAACAGCAAGACAGGCGAGATTCGAACGAAGCTTGCACTCGACTATGAAACACAAAAGGAATTCAAGTTCGTGGTGACAGCCAAGGATGGCGCTCCTGACATGAGGCTTGGAACAGCGACTGTAACCGTCGCCGTCAAGGACGTCTCGGATGAGCTTCCCAAGTTCTCCGAGTCGTTGATCGAAGTGAAAGTTCCTGAGAACGTGCCCGACATGAAAATCGCGACTGTCGTTGCCGTCGATCCCGACACGAAGCCAGAGATTACTTATGTGTTCAAGAACGGCCCATCGGAGCTTTTCAAGATTGATTCGAAAACTGGAGTAATTAAGACTGTGAAAGGCTTGGACTACGAGGAAGAAAAGATCCTTGAAGTGATTGTTGGGACAGCCGAGAACTCAGGGCGTGAAAAAGGCGACGTGATCAAAGTTCGCGTGCTTGTTGAAGATCGAAACGACATCGCTCCGGTTTTCGTTTCAATTCCAGAACCAGTTACCGTGAATGATGATAAGCCGATAGGGGCGAAGATTGGATCAATGCCAGCGGTCGATGGAGATGGAACCGCTCCCGGTAACACGATTCGCTACGAGATGGTTGGAAGGGGCAAAGCATTGAAATACTTCCAAGTCGACCCTGATACTGGAGACGTTTTGATTCGCGACGAGCTGAAGAAGGAAGAAGATACAGAGTATCAAGTTGACGTGCGAGCTTACGACTTGGGTGAGCCGCAGTTGAGCTCCGTTGCTTCCCTTCCGGTCTTTGTCAAGCATATATTGAGCGATCCCATCATGGATGTCGACGCGTTCAAAACCGACACGGCCATGATCATGAGCCCAGACTCGGTAGGATTGGCTTTCAGTGACGACACTTACACGACAAGTGTTCCCGAGACAACAGGCATCAACGCGACGCTCAAGCTCATTCAGATCATCAACTCGAAGAAGGCAACAAAGAACAAAGTTGGTTTCAAGTGCGAGATCGTGAGTGGCAACGAGTGGAATCTCTTCGCAACAAACATTGAAGACCATTCCTGTGGCTTGGTGCTTTTGACTTCGCTTGACTTCGAAAACAAGTCAGCGCATGACATTGGCATTAAACTGACATCGACCAAGTACCTCGTCAACCCACAAAAGAGCTTCTGCCATGTCAAAATCATTGTGCAAGATCAAAACGACAATGTTCCCGAGTTTAAATTTCCGAAGGTTAGGCGAGGTCGCAACGACACTTTTTATGGAGTTGTGAACACCGATGCTGACATCGATACGACGGTGCTGCAGATCAAAGCGTTCGACGCCGACTCCGGTACGTTCGGACAGATCAAATACCGAATCTTCGACGAAGACGAGTTGAATTTCATCTCGAAAGACGAAGCCCCGAGCTCCTATTTCTCAATCACGGAAGACTCGGGTCTCATAAGAACTCAGAAGTCGCTGCAAAGATTGCCGAAGAAACCGCTGAGATTCATTGTCGAAGCTCGAGACAACAGCGGAAATGAGTCGGGAGTCGTGAACAGAGCAAAAGCGCGAGTTGTTATAAACCTTATCAGTGATGTCAACAGAATGTCGCTGGTCTTTGCCGATTCGAGTCCCAAAGAAGTCAAACGACATGCTCGAGCTTTGGAGGAGCTTTTACTTGAGAAATCGCCAAATCTCATGATTGGCATAGAGAAGTTCAGCAATCGGCGATCCTTGGTGTCGAACGGCTCAGTGGTTGAGTCGTCAGACTCGACTGATGTTTGGTTCTACGCACTCGACGTGCAGAGCGAGTCGATTCTCGAGCGCAATAGTTCGGAAATCTTGGATAAGATTCTCGAGCCCTCAGCGCAGTCTCAAATAAATCTTGAGGCTTCAAGCATCGCGAGAGCAACAGCGCAAGGCATTTACGCACCGATCGAATCCAAGCACCAAATACAAAAGATCAAAGCGGCCGTTTTCCTCGACGAGGAAATTTTCCCCTTTGTCTTGATATTCATTTCTGCTGTGATTCTCATTCTCGGAACGTCGGGCATCGTCTACATCTGCATCTCATGGTCGCGGTATAAAAACTTCAAGCAGCAAATGCGCCAGTACTCGGCACCTACGAGCCCTCCACGCTACGATCCGGTCATCATCAACTCGCAAGTCAACGACTCATCTGCGGCGAGCTTGAAAGAATACGAAACGCAAGTGCTCGGAATGGCCGTGAATGAAGAGCAGGATGACATGCAAATCGACTACAGCAGAAAGAACCATGCGTTCAGCCTTGATAACGTCAGCTATATTACCCATAAAGAAAACGGCGGCCAGCACAGTCCAACCAATTCCGACACTTCAACCGTCGTCATTGGCACGCTGCAGCGAAACAATCGCATCAACTTACTCAACAACATCAACAATAAGCAAAACACTTTGAACAAGACTCTCGAGCTCAATCGCAATAATTACGCAAACCCATTGAGCATTGACACCAATTTCAAAGCAGGAACCACGCTGACTTTGGGCAGAATTAAGTCAGAACGTAACCAAATCATTAACGGGTGAGATTGACCTTGCGCAAGCAGTTTTTTCCTCGTACTTAACTGCAATTCTCTCCTTTCTACGCGACAGTTATGGCGACACGTTGAATCGAAATAATTTGACAATGGCACAAAACAACACGTTCAGTACGCTCGGCCGAAGTCGACCGAGTCAGCACAACAACTACGTGAACCAGTCGTCGCGGAACGATCTGGGCTTAGCCAATAATAACAATCATAACACTCTGAACCGAAACCATCGCTATCACGCTGATCTGCCAATAACGAATCCCATTTTCAAGAGGTAAAAGTAATTTCGATTTCATTAGCTCAATTAATCACTTCAACGATCCAATTTCTCTCGCGCAGGCACCAAAGCTCCGAAATGCTCAACGTTTGCGAGTCGAACGAGAACGTTTACTTCGGCGGACAACGAGGCGGCGCAGTCGACTACTCGCACCTCGGCTTCCCCTACAACATCGATCGGGCCGAGCAAGAGACGACGACTGAGCTGTAGAGCCTTTCGACTTAAGACAACAATAAACAAAAGTGATAAATAGTTTGTAAAAAGTTTGTTAGCTCAATAAGATTGCAATTAATGCTTCGAACGAAATTCTTTCTCAACATATTCGCTTACAATGTAAGTGAACCGTCAAGTCATTAGCTTAATTGTTAACCTAGCGATCCGGAGCAAGGAGGAACGATCGTTTGTTTCGTCATCGTAGACAAATTGAATAGTAACTTAAGCCGTTAATTTGATTTTCCTTTCCACAACCGCAACGGCACTGCCGAACTATCCCAATAAGTTTGTAAAATATCCGACGAATTAAAGGCAAAATGCAATAATGAGACATTTAATTATCTAGTAGTAGCTACACTCAACTTTTTGTTCTCGTGGACTTGATTGGAGCTTTTCAAGCCGCCTCGACTGTAATTTATTGCTTTTCTCTCCACGAGACGAAGTCATTTCTAAATCGCAACATTGAAACAATTTATGTAAGCAGCTTTCGACTCAAATAAAGGAGAAAAATTCATGCCAAAAATGCAAACTGCCGCAGTCTTGAGTGGTCGCTACATGTTTTCTTACAGACGCTGCAGCTCATAAAATATCATCAATTGATTTATGAGGTCATGTGTTGGGGTCAGTGTTCGCGGAGATAAAGAAAACGAAAGTTGATCGTTGAAAAGAAAGAAAACTTGTGATTTGGTGCCTTCATACTTCAGCTACATTATCATGTCTCTTCTTGTTTAATCGCCTTCTTTCTTAACTCGCTGCGATGTTCGACGCGAGAGCTTTCTCTTTCAGATGTTTTTATGTTGGCTTGTCCAGAGAGCTGATCGGGCGACGAGTTATCATTTTCACGTACCGTCATTCCACTGGCGCGCACTTCCTGACGGCTCCAACGTTGCTGCACGATTAATCATGCAGCAGCGAACACAACTCAACAGACTTTAAATTGCTGAATTACCGATGTGCTTTCTGTTTCAAGCGGAATATGGGACAATTGTTGATAACTGAGCCACTGAAACGGAAAATATTTTGTAATCAGTCGATTTCGATTTGACAAATTCGAACGTCGCGGAGTTTAGCAGTAATTTGATAATGTTCCAGTGAGCGCTGTGACGCAGCCGAAATGTTATTTGCTAGACAGTTTAGAATGAATGGAAAAAGTCTCTCGTCCTTAATTACTTTCAATTCGTTCTTCATCTGCTGAAATATCTGGGGATTTCCAGAAGTTTTCAGGTAGAAAATTGTCTCAAGTTGAGACTCTCCACTGAAAATACAAATTATAATTTCATTCTTGGTTTAGCAGCCGAGCAGTCGAGTCCAACATTTTGTTGAGTTTAAAATCAATCATGGAAAATTATTCAGCGGAGATCGTCAATAATATCAAACAAGAGCCGGCAAAACATTTTGTGCTTCTCTTGCCTAATCAACCGGAAGCAAACGATGCAGTTGAAGTGAAAGAGTTTGAAATAAGTTTAATGA
This sequence comes from Smittia sp. YW1114-2, assembly GCA_033064975.1. NCBI lineage: Eukaryota > Metazoa > Arthropoda > Insecta > Diptera > Chironomidae > Smittia > Smittia sp. YW1114-2. The sequence continues at coordinate 20,682,100 of CP093833.1, forward strand.
AGTTCGATAGAAATTATAAGAAAAAGAATGTGAAATTGTTCGAATCGTTCTTCGGTTGCAACAAATGCAGTTTTATGTCTCGATTCTCTGGTGATCTTGAAATACATTCTAAAGTTTGTAAAGGAGAAATCGAAGTTCTTCAGTGCTACTGCTGCCAAGGAAGACATCCGACTTCTGTGCATTTCAAAGACTCAAGATGGAAATGCAATAAATGTCCTTATCACACGCATAGTAAGCATCATTTGAAACAGCACTACGGAAGCCACGATAAGAAGTTTTCGTGTGAAACGTGCGAGGAAAAGTTCGCCTCATCGTCAAAACTTAAGAATCATCAAATGCAACATCGACATGGAATTTATGCTTCGAAGCCAGTGACGTTTGACTGCAACATGTGCAATGCTTCATTTAGGTCTGCTCACAATTTGGCTAACCACAAATTGAAAGTTCATTCTCGTAAAACTTTTCATTGTGACATTTGTGGAAAAACTTCCAAAACCAAACAACTCATCCTTAGTCATTTGCAAGTTCACTTCAAAATTCCTTGTCCGATCTGCCAGTTCTTGGTCTCAAAACAGAATTTGAAATATCATTTGGCTAAACATTCGTCAGTCGCAAACTTCATCTGCGAAATTTGCAAGGAAGCTCATAAAACTCGCCGTCAGTTGTACTTTCACACATCGCTTGTTCACAAAATTGAAGAAGTTCAATGCAGTTTATGCAGCAAAATGCTCAAGAACAAACTAAATTTGAGATCTCACATGCTGAATCATGTGATATTTCCCTGCACAATTTGTGGAAAATCGATTGCGAAACATGAAATGAAAAGGCACATGAAGTCGGCTCATAAGTCGTAAGATTTTTCTCGCTCTGAGCTCAGTAAAGTTTAATTCAAATAAAAATCTACAAACATTCTTTCACTCTTTAAATTTCATTAAGGAAAAATTCAGAATGGTCGAAGTGCCAAGCGCGGTTGTGTGAATGGCTTTGTGTTTATTTGGTGAACGGTCGAGTTCGGAATCGCTGATAAGGTTCAAGATAAGCTGACGTTGAGCGCAGATAAAATTCCGTTTCAACTCGCAGTTGAGGCTCTTGCTAGACGGCATGAAGACGTTGTTGCTTATGATTTCTCTAACATTTTCGCTCTCAAGTTCTTACAAGATTCTTGGAATCTTTCCGTTCGGCAGTAAGTCGCACTATGTGATCGGGGAAGCAGTGATGCGAGCTCTGCATGGAGCTGGCCATCAAGTGACGATGATTAGCGTTTACGAGTTAAACAAACCTCCACCAAACTACAATCAAATCAAACTTCAAGATTTGAACGTTCGCATGAAACGAGGTTTGTCAATTGCCTGTGACTGATAAGAAATGAAATCGCAATCATTCGTAGACGGTTCCAACTTCAATGGATTCGAGTTCGCTAAAAATACGCCGATAACGCTGCTCAAACATCTCTTCAGCATGGGCGGGGATCAAGCAGAACTCGTGCTTGAAGACGAAAATGTCCAAAAACTGCTAAGCTCGAATGAGAAGTTCGATGCAGTCATCGTGGAAGTCTTCGCCATCGATTCCTTGTTGGGCTTTGGCCAGCACTTCAGCTGCCCCATCATCGGCGTCAACACTTTCGATGGAGTTTACTGGAACGACGTTTACACGGGCAACGAGACTCCTTACTCATACGTCCCGATGGCGTTCCTCGACCTCCCCGAGAAAATGAGCTTCAACCAACGTTTCACGAACATGATCTACTCGACAATCGAAAAGCTCGGCTTCAACTTTTACAACCTTCCTAGGCATCGCGAGATCTACAAAAAACATTTTCCGGAAGCAACCAAATCGTTCGACGAGATTCGGAAGAGTTTGTCTCTTCTATTCATGAGCAGCCATGTCAGCACTTCATCAGCTCGACCGCTTCTACCGAGCATGATCGAGATCGGCGGGATTCACATTGAGCAAGCGAAGCCTCTTCCTAATGACATTCAAAGTTTTCTGGACTCTGCTAATGATGGGGCGGTTCTGTTTTCGATGGGATCATTCGTACAGAGCAAACACTGGACAGACGACCAGCGAGAGGCTTTTCTTGAAGCTTTCTCAAGGTTGAACATCAAAGTTTTGTGGAAATTTGAAGACGAAATGATAGCTGGAAAACCTGAAAACGTCATGATTAGCTCGTGGATTCCGCAACGTGATATCATGGCGCATCAAAATGTGAAGCTTTTCATCACACACGGAGGCAATTTGGGAATAACTGAGGCGGTTTACGAAGGCGTTCCTTTGTTGGGGATTCCGCTTTTCGGCGATCAAATGATGAATATGCAGCGAGCTGTAGGAAAGCAATATGCGTTGACGTTGGATTACAGAAACATCACAAAGGAAAACGTGTTTGAAGCGATTAACGAATTGCTCACAAACCCGAAATTCGAAGCGAACGCAAAGCAAATGTCAAGAATATTTAAAGATCGTCCACTCGGTCCCAAAGAAGCCGTCGTCTATTGGACTGAGCACGTCATTCGTCAAGATGGTGCTGCCCATTTGCAGGCTTCGGGACGTTCATTGAGCTTTGTAGAATTCCACCTGATCGATGTTTATGCAACACTGTCAGTTGCAGTGCTGACAATTGTCTGGCTCAGTTGGTTTGCTATCAAACTTTTATTCAGGGTAACAAGGAAGACTTCTAGCAGCACAAAAAAGATACAATGACCTGCATCACATACTCAAAGCTAAAGCAAACTGTTGAACTCGCTTTCAAAAACTTTATTCATGAAGTTCAAGCTCAAGTTCATCGGATAATTAAAAACCCAAATAAAGCGTAAAATTAGCTGAAGCATTTTTTATTAATCATCGTTTCATCACCTTGAGAGTCAGGAATGAATGACTCGACATTAATCATCTCGACAGTTCATTTCTAAGTATCTGGTCGTGCGCGCACTTGATTGTTTTACAATCGAAAATCCATTTATGCTCAACACGAGAGGAAACACAAATTCTTTTCTACCGCAAATGGAGTGAAATTCAAATTTGTTTGGTGAATGATTTAAAAGTCTATTAAAAATTCTTTTGTCGATTTGCCGGCAACGGTTCAGCCGCTTAACTTAAGCGTACGCGTCCCTGAGGTCAGTAATGATTTTAAAGGTTTCGAGGAAGCTAATTGCTTTCAGTTTCCACTTGAGTTTGTACGCAGCTCTCAAGCCTTTAGATTCGGATTGGAAAAGGTTTTCTTTGTCGTCAACCACTTTTTTATCGAGGCTGAACTTTCCTCACTAAGAACTTGGTGACATTTCTTGGATAGCTCAGACTATTCTGGAGGATCGCGTCTTTATGGGAAGTCAAGAACAATGGAAGGAGAAGAAACAACTTTGTTGAAACAATCGCTAAATCGCGCGGCTCCGAAAGCTAAATAGCGGAAAAATATTCCGCTCTGCACTTTTGTCACCTCTCGGCCGTCTACCGACGACTTCTAATGCACCGAAGCGAGTGATTCTTGCAACAACTCCATTAAAGATTTAAGAGCATGAAATGTTCTGCTTTGTTTGAGTCGAGAGACAACACAATTGTGCAGGAAACAAGTAAATTTATTATTTTGGCATCGCCATCGAAAGGAAACAAATAAATTTTCGGGCACGACAGACATTCCTCGAGGCAGCAGAAGCAAAAACGACAAAGAGCAGGTTAAAGTCGCACGAAAAAATCCGTCGACAGAGTTCAGCAATGCATGAAAGCAAGTGCAAGAAATTCTTCCAGCGCTACTTCTCGAGAAATCGATCTCACGACGAAGTGAAAATCTTTTAAGCGACGAGGAAATCATGATTTCAAGTTTCTTATGCCTCTGAATGGCTGATCATCCTACCCAACTGATTGCCGATGGTGCCGAGCCACAGAAATCGTGGCGACATTTAATTTACAGTTAAGCCTTTGAGGGAACTCGCGATTCTCTCGAGCATTCTTCCAGTAAATTTCAAAATACTAAGCCTCCTTGACTTTTAATTCATTGCGATCCAAGCTCAGTACACTTGTTTTCACTTTACTTAACATCCAATGGAAATATTGATTGAACGTTCGTTCAAACACATTTTACATTGCGCGGCCCTGAAACGAAATTAAAGTGCTGAAATAATGAACTCGCTCTTGTTTATTGAACCACACGTCAGGCAAAGATTACTGAAAGTTCCGCGGGCAAAATTAATGATCGAGACTCTTTTTTGTCGGGGCAGAAATGTCCTCGCCAGTAAGTCTGCAAACAGCAGAAACTCGAATGTTATCTTAACGATGTTTGGCAGCGATCTATGAGGCTCTTCAAGATCGCACAGAAATGTTCTCACAGATCTTGAAGGCAGAAGCAAACCTGTTTGCCTTCTGGACCATTGGCGCGAGTGAATCTTTCAAAACTTTATGAAGTCGAACGGGGAATTAATGTTATTCATCCGCAGATCTTGCGCTCTCACTCTCATCGATGTAAATAAATTTAAATGTTGCGAGATGAGTTTAATCGGATTTAAAAATTGCCATTTTGGGATTTTAAGTCGCCCGCTCATCGGGCGAGATGTTAATTATGATTGCGAAAAAATGTTTATTCGTTCAACAATTTGCCTCGACTCCCCGCAGTGCCTCGAATCGCTTTCTTAACTTCTCGTTCAGAGTGATAAAATCCGCATCGATGAGTATCGCATTACCAGAAAAGATCTTAAACGAGCCTTTAGCTTCAAGACGAAGCTGATGAAATTATTGAGAAGGAAAATATCTCACAAAAACGTTCATCGATTAAAATGCGAAGAGAAGATTTTCACATGAATCGAAAGATATTTTTGTTTCGTAATGAAATTCCGCGATATTCAACAAAAGCTCGCAAAGGAAAACTTGGGATCAGTTGAGAGAATGTTCGTTCATTTTTAATAAGATTCAACTTGTGATTTTCTTGCGAGGCTGTCGGCCGGAAATTTTATTTTAATGTTTAAAAATCAGAATCTATTTCAACTGTGAATTGCTCTGAATAAATCGACAGTCGCGCAAAGCACTTGCAGAGATTCTACGATTCGTTATGGATTGACTGATTGCTTGATTACTTTGTTAATGAATTCACAGGACTTTAATTGGACCAATTTCAAAGACATCCTAAGACTTGTTTTTACCTAAAATTTTTCTACTCATAATTTGGTCTTTTCAAAATCTTTTTCCGTCAGTTTTCACTATTATCACAAGGCCTGTTCATGGCTGAGCTTTCACGTCTGCATCGCAGCATGATCATCAGCAGACAACGCATGACTCAACTGACAAACGCTCCCTCTGCATTATGAATGAAAGATCCATCCACACAGCAGCGTTGATTGAATTAACGAAAAATCGGCGATTCGATCTCAACGAAATTTAAATTGCCAAAAAATATGAATAATTAAAAAATTAAAATGCAAATCTCTGACGAGGATTGTGAAAAATTAATCAAACAAATTTTCGGCTTAAGTGGAGCTCTCGTCACACAAATGGAACAGTCTGTTCTTGCAGAAGAGCGGAAAGGATTATAAAAGTAAATTTACGTTAATCCGTCTCGTCGTTAAGTCTTAATAAAACAAATTTAACTCGCTGGCTGATGAATGGGCCACGACTCGTGCGACTGACGAAAGAAAACAGCAAAGCTAATGAACTCGCTGTTTGAGAAAACTCGTGCAAAGATAACCAGCCCGACATCTTTACAGCTATTGCTGAACAAGCCGAACGCCTTATCGTCAAGCTGATAAGTCGTCTAAGCAACAGAGTGATCTGTTTATAATTTGAACTAATTCGCTTTGTTTCAAGTGCATCATAATGGCTGTCCTTGAGCTTGATTGCCGGTGATGATCGTTTAGCCGATCTAGATTCGTTAAGTGCTAATCTTGTTGAGTGATAAGTCATTTCCCAACACCGGACGACTTACAAACCACAAATCTGCCAAAGAAATTAGCTTGAGTGACGGCGCCGGTATTTGCATTGCGCCAACAAATCGTTAGCAACTGAAGAAGTCGACAAAAACAGGTTGATAACACAGGAGAGAGCAACGCGGGTTCCACAACTTGATTCGGATAATTTGAACTATGAATCAAGCTCTTTGGAGACGCGGGTGTGTGAGAGAGTGGCCTTCGGCTTGTTTAACGCGACGAAATAAGTTCTCGTTACTGCGGTTTCATCCTCGCGTCGACTTGTTGTGATGAGTGTTCAGTCACTGTCGAAATTGCGATGCGACCAGACACTGAAACGAAACGAAAGTCGCCTTTGTAATGGATTTTGATAAGGTTCTGGACGAGATTGGAGAGTTTGGCCGTTATCAAAAGATAAAATATTACTTGCTCTGCTTGCCGGTGTTCTTCGGCGCAGCCAACAGTCTCTCGTATGTCTTCACAGCGGGTCACCAGCATTATCGGTGAGCAGTCGTAGCCTTTATCGCCGTCCCATCGAATCGCCATAATTTATTTCCAGCTGCCTGATTCCCGAGTGCGAAACGGCGGAGACCGCTCGATATGACACAAATTGGCTACAGCACGCCATGCCGGGCGAGATTCAACTCGACGGAACATACAAAATCGACCATTGTAAGCGCTTCAAGCCGATTGTGAACAGCTCACGGAGCTTTGGTGAAGTCTGTTCGGTGCAGATGTTCGCGAACGAAACGATCGTCTGCGACCAGTGGGTGTTTGATAAAAGCTCTCACACAATCGTCCAGGTGAATTAAATAAAATGAAGTAATAATAAAATGAAAACTGGAAACGAACGAAATCATTCCAGGAATGGCAAATAACGTGCGAGGAAAACGAGTGGAAGCTGGCTTTTGTTGGCACGGCTCATTTCGCTGGGGTCATTGTTGGCTCGATATGGATGGCGTTCGGAGACTAGTAAGCCGAGAGATTAAACTGAAGACCTTTGTTCTAACCATTTATGTTCCAACAGCTTCGGACGCAAAGTCGCTCTGATCGTGTCGACGTTCTTCATGAGTCTGACTGGCATTGGCCAAGCGTTCGCCACCAATTACGAGATGTTTGTGTCGTTTGCATTTTTAAACGCGATCGGAATCGCAGGCATTTTCCCGCTTGCTTTCGTGATGGGCCTCGAGATGGTCGGCAAAAACAAGCGTGGCATAGCCGGAATGGTCTGCAACTACTTTTACTCGATTGGAGTCGCGGTGCTGGGACTGGCGGCGTGGGTGTACAACAATTATGTTCTGCTGCAACTGCTAATCTCCATCCCACCGATGATTATGTTTATTTACTACTGGATTGTTCCGGAAAGTGTTCGATGGCTTTTAGCGAAACACAAAAACAAGCGCGCCATAAAAATAATTGAAAAGGCGGCGGAAGTCAACGGAGTAAAAATCTCAGACGCGATGATGAAACAGTTCCAAGAGCTCGAGGAAGCTGAGACAAATGTCGAATTGAAGAAGGCAAGAAAGGAGAATAGCAAGGGCGAGATCTGGAATGCGATCAAGCAGATGATGAGCACCCGCGTCATGTGCCTGAGGATTCTCATTCTTCTCTATAACTTCGCGATCAATGCGCTCGTCTACTTTGGGTTGTCCTTGAACTCCGTCAGCTTAAGTGGCAACAAGTATTTCAATTTCGTTCTCGTTAGCCTTGTCGAGATTCCAGGATATTATTTAGGCCTTGTCGTGATTGATAAGTACGGGAGAGTCGCCGGATTCATCGGCTCGATGTTTCTCTGCGGATTGACTGTCGCAGCTATCGGCTACGCTGATACTGTTTGGATACAAATTGCGCTCTTCCTAATTGGAAAATTGGGTAATGCGCTTGATCTCTTGATTGGAATGTTTTCTCATAATCTCGTTCTGCAGGCATAACGTGCTCGTTCTCAATTATTTATGTGCACGCCACCGAGATGATGCCGACAGTGATACGATCGAGCTGCGTCGGGTTCTTCGCGACGATGTCGAGGATCGGAGCTCTTGCCGCGCCTTTCGCGCCGTTCCTCGAGAAGTACTACAAACCACTTCCCTATCTCGTTTTCGGACTCACCGCGCTCCTCGGTGGGGTTTTATATCTTTACCTACCCGAGACGCTCAACCGAAAGCTTCCCAACACCGTCGAGGAAGCGACGCGCCTCAACTTCCAACCGGAACTGGACGGTGAAGTTCCGTTGAACTCTCGGAGGAAATCCAAAGAGTTTGCGGCGAGTTCATTGTAACGTTGCGACCAAAATAAAACTTGTTGATGTCAAACGATACAATAAAGTTGAACAATTGTGATTAAATAAAATTGTTTGGTTCGCTGCCAAACGACAAAAAATCGCGGAAATTTTACGCGCGTCCACCGACGCTCGATTTTCTGTGTCACGTTGATCGCCAAGCGCGAGACAGAACTCTCTGTTTATCTACATAATAAAGTCGGCCGTTCATTCATTCATTATTTCATTCATTCACATTCGTTTCATCTGCGTTGAGATTTCCGTTGACTCGATCAGACGTGGGAGCGAACTCAGTGACGAGCTTCAGGTGTTTGCGAGAGTGTGAAATCACTTTGGTCTCGATTGCGTCATGTTGTAATGCAATTTGTGGCTAAGACTCTTTCAAGATCGAGCGAGCTTTAATGCTTTCGACAATCGAACGCCGTTCACGTGTTCGCTTTTTCTATTTTTAAAGCTCGACGCTCTCGAATTTCAGAACATTTAGATTTTCGAAGATGCTGGGAAAACTCATTCGTGTTCAGTGCGGCTGTGGAAAGCGAGCCATGAGCACGAGGAAAATCGTTTTTCCGAGCGGCGACGAATTGAGTTGACCTTGAGCCAGACAAACTGCAGTGCAGCTGGGCTCGTTCTAATCGATAAGAGCAAATGCAAACCAAGTTCAAGTTGCGTGAAAAGTGAAAATATTTGAGGAAGCGAAGAAAATTATTTTTAGCCGAGCGAGAAAATTTGTCGGTGAAACTTTTGGCAGTGAAGAAAGTCAGTGAGAATGTCGTCGATGGTGGACTTGCTGATTAGCTCGGCGTTCATCGTTCTATGCTGTGCGCTAGCGCAGGTCGCTCGCAAAGTCCTCGATCGCTTTGCGTCGATCCACGGACTCGTGAAAGAACTGATCTTAGAAGCAATCGCCTCCGCCGAGCTCTGTTCGACTTGCTTCGAACTCATCATTGGTAAAGTTTGAAACATTCAATTTGATTGAATTGACTCAAATGTTTTTATCAAACAGTTGCCGATAATTATGGCGTTGCCACCTACGCCGTGTTTCTGTTTCTGCTGACGATCTGGTGGTCTCAAGTGTGGGGTGACGCGACCGCTTGTCCCTACAACCACATGGAAGACATGGTCGAAGGTCGCACGACGCCGAGAGACGTTGCTTTGAAGACTTGGGCTCAGCTCATGGGAGGCTGTTGCGTTTGGAGGTTTGTGCAGTTCTTCTGGTGGTTGGAGTTGGCACAAACGCACAAAGGCAAAGCGTTCGAGGACTGTTCGGCAGATTTGCAAGTAAACACAAAATTCATGTTCGACTAATGACTTTTCAAACGCAAGTTTGTTTCTCGTAGGTGTCCCCATTGGCTGGTGCGATCGTCGAAGGCATTGCGACACTTCTGTGTCGATTGGCTTCGAAAACTTTGAGCGAGAAAAATCCAAAGTTCACTACAGTGCTCGACAGTTTCATTGGAACGTCGCTCGTTGTTGCTGGTAAAGAACCCCAGCGTCTGAACGTCAGACGTCACCACTTCACTTGGCTGACGATTGTATTGTTTTTTCTTCTCTATTTTGAAGCCTTCAATTACTCGGGCGGGTATTTCAATCCCGTACTGAGCACCAGCCTGAAATGGGGATGCTCAGGAAACACTGACATTGAACACCTCGTCGTTTACTGGATCGGAGCTTGCGGCGGCGCTCTGCTCTCGGTGCCAGCCTTCAAACATCCGATCGTTCGCAATCTGCTGCTCGGCGAACAGATCAAAGAAGATTAAGCCACGACAAACCCTCGACTGACTGCTCGTTGTTGCACAAACTTTCATTGCTTTTGTTTTAAGTTCTGATTAGAAAATTGTTGTGAATAAATTTTGCCATTTCATCCACGCGTTTGCTTCGCTGTTCATTTTCGTTGTCGAATGGAAAACTTCGTTGATTATGCAAGCGGATGGCTTGCTGTTCTGACTCGTTGCAGGCTTCGTAGCTGATAAGAGTTTGCTATAAGTTCGCGACAAATTTCGTGGCGACGTCAAACTTTATTTCACTTTCGACCGAAATGCTTTTCTCGCTTTTGTTTCTCGTTTTGGTGCCAGTCGCATTATCGAGGCAAACGCTGATGACTGAAACAACTTTCGGCAACGACTCGGAAAAGAGCAAAACGTCAATCGAGCGGAATCGGCAAGCGCAGGAAAGAATCAACTTGAGTTTCCCCGGCACGAAATGGTGAGAAATGTCCAACGTCGCGAAGTGATTCCTCTCATATCACGGCAGGTGTGGACCTGGCAACACGGCTGACGGCTACGACGATCTGGGCAGCGACGCAGAGACTGACAAGTGCTGTCGACAACATGATCACTGCGATAACATCGCGTCTGGTGAAGAGAAGCACGGCTTGAAGAACAATGACTTCTTCACGCGCCTCCACTGCACTTGCGACAAAGAGTTCAAGCAATGCCTAAGAGCTGTCAACTCGAGACGCGGAAACTACATCGGGAACTTCTACTTCAACGTCCGCGATCGCTGCTACAAGGAACAGCATCCGATTGTCGAGTGCGACGAGATTCACACCAAGTGAGAACAACTGCCGATTTCACTTTCGTGCTCAACTTTCTTCTTTGCAGAATTTTCATTCGGCGTTGCATCAAGTACATGATCGACACGATGAAACCGTCACAGTGGCAATGGTTCGACTTGCCCTTCTTCGACGACGAACATGACTTCGAGTTTGACGATCCCGAAGCGCACGATTTCGCTCAGCGACACAACTTGCTCGAGTTGGGCGGCGAGAATTTTGTTTGAGAGTTGAATAAATTTCGATTTCACTTGGCGATCCGACGAGGCCGCGACTGCTTTGCATTCAGTTTCAGTGCACGTCGCCAATCAGAAAAACGACACGCAAGGAATCCATGAGAGTTACGCAACTGAATAATTTCGCATCGACAAAAAAGAAGTCGAATTCATTCAAGAAACGGCCACGGCGAGCTTCCGAGATAAAACTCGCCTGAAAATGTCAATCGTTGTAAAACCGAATCGACGGCAAAGGCAACGACAACATTTCGCTTTATGAATGAAGTCTCTCAGTCCCCTTCGTCTTGTGGTCTCTCATATCAACGAGCCTCAATGCAGACAGACACCGGCAGCTTCTCCGCCTTGCTTCTCTCCCGAATGGAAATTTAACTTCATTGCGACACGTTGTTGACACTAAAGATGACTTCGCTTTGTCCCAATTTCTCTCTCGGCAGAAGACAAGGAACGACGACGATGATCTTTGAGATGTTTCACGATTCTCGCCTCGAAAAGATGAACACGAGGGAAAATGGCAAAACGCTTTCGAGATTTTTATCAACGAGAAAATTGTCATCGCCAAGTTTTGTAATTGCGAAAAATTGTTTGTTGGCTTCTGAGATTTCCATGCTCGCTGACTGAATGGAATGCTTGGGAAAGCAGAGCGAACTTCTTAGCTGAGAACAAATTAATTGAGCTTGTAAGAGAATGCTGTGAATCCAGAGCAATCTAAGGAACTTCTTTGCAGCTTTGTAGCTCTGCAAGCTCAAGAACGATTTGGATTCCGAGTCTCCCCAATTGATGACAACATCTCGACAGTTGCAATTGCTCTGTAGTCATCGCTTCTTGAATTCGTTTGGGTGAAATCAAAATTGCTCGTTAAATTTAGAACATTGAAACTAATTTCATTTCTTTTCAAAAAAATACATTTTTCATTCAAAGTATTTATCTTTGTTCAGATAAATTTCGTTATAAAAACGTTTAGGAAAGCAGCATCAACTTTGCTGACGAACGTTTGTGGTTTTTATTCTCTGAAACTTCACCAAAGCCTTTGGCCCAAAGGTTCAAACGAAATTCTTGAAAAATCTTCCGTAATTCATCATCGAACCCGTCAGACAATGAAGATGGAAGAGTTGACTAATTAATCTTGGAGAGCGTTTTTATCGTCAATAGTTGTGGAGAAACGAGTATCGTTGATGCGCGATGTTGTGTAAGGACCACCAGGAAGCATAAACACGTTAATTACATGAATTTGATTCGCTTGATTCGAAGAAACTGAAACTGAATCTCGACGAACCAATGCAATCGAGTTTGCCGTACTGGGAAGCCTTCCATCGTTTTTATGGCTCGTCTGCAGCATAATCCATCAATTTATGTGAACTGTTTCCAGCTCCAACAACAGAAAGAAGTTATAAAAATGTCGTCAGGTTTAATTGATTTTTTTACGATCGCGCCTCGCTCATTTCGAGTCATTTTTCATGTTAAAGGCCGCCGCAAGACGAAGAAGAAGAAAATTACGAAAAGTCTTTAATGAATTTCCTTTTAATAAATCCGTAATCAACGTTAATCCATCTTGGGAGTGCAACAGCAAGAAGAAACTTAATGGCGAGTAATTTAAGTGCTCCAAAAATAATTGCAAAAGCGTCGATCGCTTGAACTCCCCGTCGCCTCATCACGCGCCGCGATTCTCCTGTCCGTGTTCGGGCTCGCTGAGAGATCATCGATTGTGATGAATCTGCCATTAATTTCAACGTTTATCGAGAGCGAACGAGTGAGAGGCAGGAAGTGGGTCACGTCGAGATCCAATTAAACATTCGCTCATTAAGGCACTCGATCAGATCGAGGCGCGAAAGATATTTTCGATGATCCAGCGTTAACTTTCGCGTCTCAACACCGGGAATCCTTCCCTCGCTTTACTCCAGCTGTGCTCGTAAAACGTCGCCGCGATTGCATTTGAATCGCCCATAAATTTCGCGACTCGTAAGGCTATCGAGTGCGCATGAAAGCAACGTCATACGCTCCTTTATTACTTTTGTCGTCTTGCACGATGTGTGTTGCTGTTTCTGGGTCAACTTCTTTCTTCTCTTTGACGCTGCTGCTGCTATCACCGCAAGAACAAACGTTAATGGCAATCTTAAGCAGCTGAAAAATGAAACCTCGAGCAAGAGAAATTTATTTTTTATTGCTGTTTTATAATTTATGGGAAATCAGAATCATTTGTCATGTTGTTGGCGCTCTAGAACTTGAGAAATGTTTCCAGAGCGAGAGTTGGTGGTTTCTGTTGTGGAAACTGGTCGAGCTGAGTGCATTAAATCGAGGCAATGGGCCGAGCCCCGACCAAACTACTTAGCATTGTTCGCCTCAAGGTCCAGCGGAAGTTATCAACGAAATGCGATCGAAAGTGCCACCGCGACATTAGTTCAACGCAAGAGAGCCAAAGATTTCTATGCCACGACCTTCGAAATCTGCAGAAAGCGCCAAACTTCAATTGTTTTAATTAAAACGCCACGCAATTTCCCGCAGCATCTGCGATTAGACAATCCGTGAATTACTAAAAAGCAACGAGGGAAATTAAAACGTTGATGTGATCATCTAATGGAAGACCGAAATTGGCTCCAACTTCCTTCTGATCGCATCGTCAACGTCTTTTCATTCAAGCCGCTGGCTCTTTTGATTACTTTCGTTTCAACACCGCGCTGTAATTACGACGCGAAGGTATTTGAAGACTTTACGATCGAACCTCTAACGCGAGTGGGAAAAGTGTGTCATTTACTCGGTTGCATCGCCGATGGTTATTGGAAGAAATCACTATAAACGAGCGGTTGAATGCGTTTTGAGATACAATTTTAATAGAGATGCAAGACTGAGGGCTTCACTTGGAAAGCCCAAAAAAGATTCTCGCGAGATTAAAACGTTAAGGAGAATGATTTATGCTGGGGAACCTTTTCCAGCTCAGCTCCGCCTCCATCAATTTGTAACTCGAGATTCCGAGCAATGAAGAAACGGCGAGCATGCGAGAACTTCAACCTCAATGAAGTCTTTATCGAGAATTTATGTTTGCAGCCTTATCTATGCTGTTGCCGTCTCGACACCTCGACACCGAATGCACGGAATTCAAGAAATTTCGTTTCAGTTTCTGGCGTGTTTTCGTTTTCTCCTCTGCGTCGCTTCGTCGTGGGTAACAACGTTGACTGAAAGCCGAAAAATGTGTAAACAAAACATAAAACTTGAGGCAGCAACGTGTGGTCACTTCACCAAAACATTGGCACAACCGCGCTGGACCCTTCAACCATTCTGAAATTTTCCTTAATTAAATTTAAAAAGCGAAAAATGTTTGTAGATATTTATTTGAATAAAACGTTTATTTCGCAACAATTTTATTCTTCAATCTTTAAACTGGTCTGCAAACATCTCCGTCTTGGTCAGTTTCTCGTCGCTTGCATTCGGACATTGCGAGTTTGACTGTGTCAAAAGTGCTTGAGAACAAATCGCAATCACTGCGTCACTATGTTTCGAGCAGTTGACGAGAGGTTCCTGAGACGATCCCGAGTCTGTCTTAATGTTGATGTCGTTGTCCGAGGATTCCTGAGCCTTCTGCAACGTGAAGTGAACTTCTCTTGCCGGCGGTTGCAGCTCGCAAGGTTTCTGGTTGTGTAAGAAGCTGAAGATTCTGGCGAGATATTTACGGAAATTTGATTTCATGGTCCGAGATGTTTGACGTTGATTAAAATTTTTCCAAGCTTCCTAGAGCTTGAACTGATTTGTTATTTTGCCCGAGCTTGAAACCATGGAACACTTCGTGCTTAACACGTTGCCGGCAGCTCGAATTCCGTTAGGGACAGTGACGAAGCCGCCTCACTTTATCGAGTTTCACTTTACACATTACCTTGCACTCCTAAAGATTCCAGCTTTACTCAAAAACATTTTTATGTTGATTCTCACGCTGGATTGAAGAAGTGTAATCGATAGGCTAACGACGACTTCATTCATTCGATTACTTAGGCTTATTGTTGTGCATGACGAGACTTTGTAGTCTTGGTGCCTTGCAACGAACGGTCGACGACACAACTTTGACCTCTTCATTTGTCAGTCGCCAGGATATTGAAATCAAAAACTTTAATCTTGTTTGTCAGCAAATCATTTGCTGGACATCTACATCGATTCGTTTCGATTTATTTGTTCGGAAATCAAGCAAAGTTTCTAGTGAAATGGCTTCTTCAGCCGATTGAAGCTTCTCCAGATATAAAGTCGAGGCGGCTCTGCACATGTTTCCCCTAGCTTTGAACACTGAATCGACCGAGAAAAGGAAATGATGGAAGCTTGATTCCAACCTGATTCAAATCGACTCTCCTCCACCGAAAAGACCCTAAACAATTTTGTTTGAAAAACGGCTAAGATGAAACACGCGCCGCTCACAATCTTCTCTTGTTTTTACGCGAGAAAGAAAAGTCAGATTTTAATTATGCTGCGATGAGTATTTTTAGTGTCTCAGAGTATCGCGAGGCGAGACGAGTTTCCCTAAAGACGCAAGAAAAATATTTTCAGTTCTGCGGATTTTCTGGAAAAGTCGTTTGAAGTTCAAAGAAGCGAAAGCAACTGCAGGTAGTGCAAACTTTAAATCGACTTTATCAAATTCGCTTCTATTTTTAGACCCAAAGTTATCGATTAAATCAACCTGAAACGCTTTCGAGAAAATAAACATTTCTAGGCCCGACCGACGATGATTATTTTTGATCGCTTTCTTTGCTGTATAAGTTTGAAGACGTTTGGAAAATTTCTGGGATGGACGGGAGCGATGATATCTTCTGTGATAAGCTACGCGCTTTTCCTGATTGGCAGCGCGAGGTCTGCACACTCGAGCGAGTTCATTGACTCGTACTTCGGGAGGAAAGTGACCGAGAAGGGTGAGTGGAGAGCTAAAGAGATTGCCAACAGACTTTGGCTGATGTTCCTTCTCCTCAGACATCACGATCGCTTTCGCAACCCTCGCAGCTGTCGCCGTCATTCACATTCTGCTGATTTGCGGCATCAAATTCGTGAGTGATCTCAATTCATCATTGAAAAGCGATTGACTGTTCGGTTTTAGGGTAAACGATTGTGCATTCTGCCGTACGTCGTCCTCCCAATCATTGTAGCCGCAATTGTCTTGTGCCTCGGCCCTTCACTTATGAAGCCTTGGGAGGATCAGGAGAAGGAGCCGATCGTGATCGCTATTTATGTTGTCGTGATCATCTTTACAATTTATCTCACCCTCTGCATTTATTCGCTGTACGAGATCGTCAAAGCTGAGGAGAAGCGGAAGAAGTTCTACACTCATCGCGGAGGCATCCGCACATGAAAACAAGCCTTTGACCCTTTCAGTCATCTCTCAGGACTTTTTCTAAGATTTTAGTTTGAAGAGTTTATTTGTCGCTTTCAAAAAATAATAAACTAACAGAAGAAAAGAAATTTGAATGATAATGCGAGCGAGTTTGAGTTGCGTTCACCAAGCAGGCAATCCGAATCGCGAGACTCGCTTGTGTTGACTGTCTAGCTCCATTCGGACCTTCGTACGCATGTAGAAGATTGGACAATCGCGACTGGTGCAGAGAACTTCTTCGTGCAGCGAACCTTGGCAGCGTTGGCACTCCGACCAGAGACGAGAGAATCGCTCTTCGAGCTGATGCTGCTGCATCATCTCATGCTGATAGAACTCGGCCTGCTTCGTCTCGCAGTGCTGACAGAGCGCCAACTTCTCGCGTTCTTTCGGTAGAACTGATTTGCATCCGATGCAAGTCTCCTTGCGTTGAACAAAAGCCGCTAATGCGCTTACTTTGGACGTTCCGCTCAGTCGAGTTCGTGTGTGATCGCCGCGCAGTAAAATCGATTCTGCCTTGTCACCCAAAATGGGCTCGAAGATTCTCAACAAAGGCTTCGACAGTTGATTCTCGAGATAATATTGATGATCGATGGGAATGTTGTTCTCGAGAACGTAGATCGGATCTTCGGCTTTGGCGTAAGCTGGCGCGCTCTTGGCTGCTGCGACGATAACGTAGGGAACACGATCGCCAAGCTTTGGAGCGTTTCCAGCGTCTCGGGCTTTCATTTTCTTAGCTAATTCGACATGCGCTTGCTTCGCGGCATATTCGGTCTTTGTGAGTTCCTTCGTGATCACCAGCTGCGAGATGTCGACGCGATTGCAAAGCAGATCGGAGATGACTGACTTGGCGTAGTCGACAGCGGCCGTTGGATCACGATCGATGAGAAGTTTCTGAAGACACATGTTCATGAGATTCGCGACGAGTGGAGAGTTGTCTCGGCGCACTGTTTCGATTCCTTTGCAATCCATCTTGTCGTATTTGTCTGGTCGAGTCCAATAAAGACCGGCGTATCGTTTCTTGTTGATCAGCAGGTAAGGGAAGTAAACTTTCTCGAACTCCAACTTGATTGGCTTGATGAACTTTGCACTAACGAACTCGGCAGCTTCCGTTCCGAGTTCCATCGCTCGCTCTAGCTTTGACGTTCCAAACTTAACCATTACTGAATCAGTGTCTCCGTAAATAACCACAGCGTCGTTCTCATAGCCGTTGGCCATCGTATATTTCTGCTCGACCTCCTGCTTCGTGAACTCGATCATCGTTCGACCATAAGCAGTTACACTTCCAGAGATCTCGAGGCAAGGAAGCTTTCCGACTTGCGCACCAGTAAATCCGTAGACAGAATTCGCGCTGATCTTCAAAGCCAACTGACGACCATCGAGCACGCTTCGTTTGAACGGGTCCGTCTCGGACTTCAGTTCGTTCTTTGCTTTCTTACGAGCCGACAGAAGCGACTCGAGAATTTCAGGAAGCAAACCTTTTCGAACGTTCGATTTCACAAAGAAGTTTCCAGACGGCGTTTTTGTGACGTCGTCGTCCTTCAGCTCAAGTCGATTCTTGTCAGCGGGCTTCAGAAGCGTCGTGTAGCACAAGTTGTGAGCCATCATGATCGACGGATACAGCGAAGCGAAATCGAGAGTTGAGATCGGGTCAGAGTAATATCCTCGCTTTGGTTCGATGACCGTTGCACCTTCGTACTGCTCCATGTCTCCTCCTTGACTCGTGTACGTCGGCATCAGGTAGCCGGCTTCCGAGGCCTTTCGCAGCAGCTGACTGACAACTTTGATTTGCTGTCCTCTCGTCAGTAAACAAGCGAGTGGAACTCCCGTGACACGAGCCATCTCCATGTAGTTGACGATGCACATGAGCTTGTTAAGTAGTCTCAGTGGCAAATAAGCGTCTTTCAAGCAGTACATCGCAAGGCGTCGTCGCGTTTGATCGCTTTCGTTCTGCAAGTCAGTGATGATGCTGTGATGAACGTCTTCCTTCTGCTCGAGCAGGAAATGGTAACTGACGGCGTTCAAAGTGTACGATCTGAGTTTGTAATCACGAAAGAGAACGAATAGCAAATCGAATGGCACGCGGCCCTCGAAGTTGACCTGCTTGTTCTCACGACGTCCCATCTGCTTCGACTGCAGCATCGTTTCCTTGATGACCGAGCGAATGTTCTTGATGCGTCCCAGATACTCGAAATTCTTCACCTTCAAGTGATGAGCTCTGTTGAGTAGATAGGGAACGTCAAAGTTGTTGATGTTGTAGCCGGTGAGAATGTCGGGATCGAGCTGGCGAACGAAGTCGCTCCAGGCATCGAGAAGGTCTTGCTCCTTCTTGTAGCTCAGAACCTGAGAGCCCACGATTGGTGCACAAGTGTTCAAGGTGAAGACGTTGCGCAAGAACGGCTCCTTCTCGCCCTGTCGCATCACCATGTTCGCGATTTGAATTACCGGGTCGTGCTGTGGTTCAGGAAAAACTCCTTTTCTTCCTGCGCACTCAATATCGAAGCTGAGAATTCTCAGTGGAGCGACCTTGGCCCACTCGCCTTCTGGCTCATGTGCAATGAATTTATCGTAAGCGACGTCGACTTCAAGCTGGCAGCGACTCTCAGGCTCTGGTCTTCTGCCTTTCTCTCTTGTCCGCCAAGTTCCAGGTGGCAACGTAATCCAGCCACAGCCAACGACTTTGGTGTCCACCATAAAGCGAATGTCAAAATCGATGTTGCTCTCGTAGCAGCGACAGTCTTGGAAGTTCATGTCTTGCATGATGATCTCGCGATCCAGAAGACGTTTCACTGCCGCAATCAATCGCGGTAGAACGACTGTGATTTTGATGAAAGTGACTTTGTCTTCGCCGCTGTAGAAGTGAATTGATTGCTTCTGAACTAGTTCGACACTCAGCACAGCTTCCTGGATGTTGTCTTTGTTGTTCTTGATGTCCTTCATCACCACTTGATCGAGAGCTTTCTTGAACTCGCTCAGGTGTGATCTGTCGAAGTTACTCGGCGCCTGGACGTAGAGGTAAGGAGTGAAGCCGTGGACATGAGCGCAAACTGAGTTTCCTTCCATGGTCACGCCGTACATCCGGAAAATCGGCACCGGAGCGATCTAAAAAGGTAAACATGAGAACTACGGACAGTAGCCGAAGCTGTTGACCTACCTGAGCTCCTGGCATTCCTGACATCGGCTGGCCGACGTAGTGATCGATGTCGATTTGCTGGAAGACGACGGAATCTTTCTTTGGATTCATTTGCGGGAGATCCGGTCGAGCCCATTTCTGGCTCGTCGTTTGGTTCTCCGGGCCATCGCCTGTGGGAACATCAACGTCGTTTGCGTCGTCCACATCCATCATCGCTAGATCAGCCTCGAATTGGCTCTGAAACTCTTCGTCATCGTCGTCGGCGGCTCTGAAATGAAATGAATTTCAACAAATTCAGAAAGAACTCGACAATGAAACTCACTTGAACTTCTTCGCAGTGCCTTGGCTGGCATTTGCTCCGCCAAACTTGCTTTTACCTCCTTTAGAACTCATAGTTTCGGTGAGCTCTTTCTGAAATGATTTTCTGACTAACACAAAACAATTCGATGAAGTTTTGGCGCGAAAATTAAATCGAGGGGATCAACACGAAATTGCAAAGCGATTATCAAACCTTCGGATGATTTAACGAGAGAAGTGGGTGGTGTGAGGAGGGTGGAAAGGTTGTTTGATAACAACAGAATACTTCACTTGTTATTTGAAGTCTTAAACCGTCAAACTCTCCTGGCAACTCGACGTCGTTTAAATGTTAAAATATTTTATTTCTTCATGATTAATTCATTAATCCAACTATAGTACCAAATTGCTTTGTTATGCAAGCTCAATCATGAGCTGGAAATTCATTAGATTGTTTCTCTGTCCTTGATTTGGGGAGTCATGATCAGAACGCTAGGCCGGTTCTGGTTGGGGTTTGCAATCACATCGCTGGAGTCAGTTGAGGAAGAAGCCATCTGCCAGTTATTCGAGTCGGGCTGGGAAGGGTTTTTGTACAGCGGATGGCTCGACCCGTAGCCTTCAATCGGGCGAGCGCCCAAGTCTTCTTGCCAAGCCTCTCGTAGCCACTTTTTCTTTGGGTTGAAGGATCTTTTAGCTGGTGACAGGTGGACAAGATGAGCAGTCTCTTGTGCAATCACAGGCGCTGGGCTGAGTTGATTGATTCCGCTGCTGTTCAACGGATCGTCGTCGACGTCGTCGATTGGCTCTTTCCATAAGATTATCTTCGGTCGACAGTGCTTCGGTTTGTTAGCAGAGATTGGACTTCCCATGATGGAAGCAAGCTCTATGCCGTCTGTAAGGCCTGAGGAGTGTGGCAGGTATAAGCCTGCGCCAGCGTTCATGTCCATCTCGCACATGAGACCCTTTCGAGCTGCTTTGCTTGGTGAGAGCGCGACAAGATCGACCGGCGTGTCGCGAACACTCGGCGTTGACGTCAACGGGCGATTGATGACACGCTTTTTGTTCTCGTCGTTCGTCTTAGCGCTTGATGAACGCTTTGGAGTCTTTCGTGATGTGTTTGGCGAAGGCGTCATTGACTGCTGGTGCAGTTGGTGCTGACGATCTTCGCGGTACTTCTGAAGCCACTTGAGGATTTCTTGGCTCTGCTCTTCCGGCTGCGGGTTCGTGAGAAATTCATCGTCGCAGCGCTTCAAAGCCTCGTAAGGATGGTCGGGGCAGTGCCGATTGGCGTGAGTGAATCGCATTTGGCAGCCGGCGACGCTGCATTGGAAGGGACGCTCGCCGGTGTGCAAGCGTTGGTGTGTCTTCAGTTGACCGCTTTGGGTGAAGGCTCTCGAGCAGCCAGGGAAGTCGCAGATGTACGGCTTCTCACCTTAAATTGAATGATCATTAGAATCTTATAACCTCTTCGAGAAGGGAAACTAACCGGTATGAGTTCTCAAGTGAGCTGAGAGACTTTTGTCTCGAGGGAAGACGCGGTTGCAGAACTTGCACTTGATTGCTGAAGGCGACGTCGATCCCATCATCATCAGACTCGTCAGGAGCTCGCTCTTCGGTCTTCCCCTCTTGCTTCCGGGCGCTCCATCGAAGCTTAGATTCAACTGGTTTTCTGTGATTTTGTGAGATTCATCGCTCGATGTTGGTGACTCTGCTGGATCTGGGAGCCATGAGCAACTTCCAGAAGGGCTCATGACGTTTGGGCTTTCGATTTGGTGATGGTAGAAATTTGTTTTGTTTGGCGTTTCCATAACTCTGTGATTTTTGAATGTTAATCGCTCCCCGCACTGATCTTTTCACATAACTTAAATATTACGAGGCAGTTTCGGTCCAACTTGACTGATTTAACATCGGGAAAGTTCACTTTTCTATATGAAATTTAACTTTTTCGGAAAGGCAAACATTTAATTATTAAAAAGCAGCGCGAGCAATTCAAATTCAACTTGAACAATACAAATTTCGGCGCGCGAAAGAAAAATAATTTTCTACTTCCAGTTTACTACTTTTTCTACATTTAAATGCCGCGCGTCGTAAACTTCTTCGGAAAAATGTAGAAATTGCTTCTGTTGCTTCGGGTCGACTGAACTCACTTTCCGTCCCGTTGGACTCTGAGATAGCAACGCAATTGCCTCGCCGAGATTTGGTTCATTTGACTCTTCAAGTTTCTTACAAATAAATTGGTTTAATTCGGTTTAGTTGAATTGTTTTCAATGTGCAATCTAACTCACGAGGGTCGGTTGAAAAGTTCGGTGCCTAACTATGAAGGAATCCCGGGAGGATTATAATGAGAGCAATCGTAGTATCTGTGGGTGAGAGTATCACTGACAATGCCTCACTGCTCTTTTAGCTGAAGGGCTCCCCTAATAGCAGTTTAAACCAGCGCTCTGATAATCGCTCTATCTAACTATGAAGGAGCTTTAATTTCAGAAAATTGAAAATCCGTATTTGAGTCCAACTTTTCAATAGCTTAAATTAAAAAATTCAGCTCGATATCTCAATCGAGTAATGAGTTATGATTTTTTGAATCGAGGTCCTCAATATCGCTTTTTTGGCGGACATGACCTGCTCATTCGAGCTGTGTCTCTGTCCACCGAGAAAATCCTATAGCTTTGGGGACCAAACAAGATTTGTCAGGACCAAATCTTGAGAATAAGGGGGGTGGGGCAGCAATTCATAGTGAAATTCCTTGATTTTGGCCATTGCAACTTTTGATAGTTAGGCGCCGAACTTTTAAATCGACCCTCGTAAGTTTAAGCGGAGTAAGCTGGCGTATCGAGTCAATACTATCCACCTTCTGCCACGAGGCAAACCCGACATGAAATTGGTCAGTTTGGAATGAATGGAAAAAGTCTCTCGTCCTTAATTAGTTTCAATTCATTCTTCATCTGCAGAAATATCTTGGGATTTCCAAAAATTTTCAGGTAGAAAATAATCTCAACTAAAATACAAATTATAATTTCATTCTTAATTTAGCATCCGAGCAGTCAAGTCCAACATTTTGTTGAGTTTAAAATCAATCATGGAAAATTATTCAGCGGAGATCGTCAATAATATCAAACAGGAGCCGGCAAAACATTTTGTGCTTCTCTTGCCTAATGAACCGGAAGCAAACGATGCAGTTGAAGTGAAAGAGTTTGAAATAAGTTTAGTAAAGTTCGATATGAAACGGAAGAAAAAGAAAGTGAAATTGTTCGAATCGTTCTTCAGTTGCAACAAATGCAGTTTTGTATCTCGATTCTTTGCGAATCTTGAAAGGCATTTTAAAGTTTGTAAAGGAGAAATCGAAGTTCTTCAGTGCTTCTGTTGCCAGGGAAGACATCCGACTTCAGTGCATTTCAAAGACTCAAGATGGAAATGCAATAAATGTCCTTATCACACGCATAGTAAGCATCATTTGAAACAGCACTACGGAAGCCACGATAAGAAGTTTTCGTGTGAAACGTGCAAGGAAAAGTTCGCCACATCGTCAAAACTTAAGAATCATCAAATGCAACATCGACATGGAATTTATGCTTCGAAGCCAGTGACATTTACCTGTAACATGTGCAATGGATCATTTAGGTCTGCTCACAATTTGGCTAACCACAAATTGAAAGTTCATTCTCGTAAAACATTTCATTGTGATATTTGTGGAAAAACTTTCAAAACCAAACAACTCATCATTGTTCATTTGCAAGTTCACTTCAAAGTTTCTTGTCCGATCTGCCAGCATTTGGTCGCTAAACATAATTTGGAAAATCATTTGACTCAACATTCGTCTGTCGCAAACTTCATCTGTGAAATCTGCGAGAAAGCTCATAAAACTCGCCGTCAGTTGTACTTTCACACAGCTAAAGTTCACAAAATTGGAGAAGTCACATGTGGAATCGTGTGAGATTTCCCTGCACAGTTTGTGAAAAAACATATGAAAACGATTTAGTATTTAAATAGAATTTCACTCAATTGAAATATGTCAACATAATATCAGCTAACTTCTCAAACATTAAACTTGAAAATTTAATTTCCAGAATTCTTTTGATAAAATTCAATATCTAAGCCAAAGCTCTCAATTTTATTGACCGAACTCATCACAGTTTTTTCTATGAAATTAGTTAAACGAAAGATGTTCGACCGCGAGGAGTTATTACGGAAATTGGAGAATTGGCTTCAATGTAATGCGTAAGCGCATCGATGTCGACTTCTCCAACCTTATGGTTTCGACCGTTGTCTCGAATCATTGCGAAGTTTTCACCGTTTTGGAGTAAGAAGTTGTTCACTACGATGCGGTACCAAACATTGTCTTGAAGAGGCTCGTAGCGAGGAACGTCGCATAACCGACAGAGAACGTCCAAAGAAACAACTTTATCGTACGCGGGCTTTGACATGTTGTAGACGACTTTCATTCCAGCGATTTGTAGAATGCTAGGACTGTCGAACCTCGCGGAAAACTCGAGAGCTTCCCTGATGTACTTTCCTTCAAGCTCCATAGAATCAACCGTGTTTTCAAATGGCGTCGTCGTCACAAGATCGCTGTAGGTCAGTTCACCTGCAGTCAAAGTTCCCCTCACGCCTCCAGGATTAGTCATCGCGATCGTAGCGTACGTCCATCCATCATCATCACTCTCGTTGTTTAAAACGGAATGCAACATCGCTTCAGCTTGCAGCGTACCCATCAAGCATTCTCTCTGATAGCACCCGGTGCCGCTAGCTCGAAGTTTAATCGACCCGACCACGCGCTTTCCACTCACATCGATGATTTCCTTCCATGGCTGAATTGCTTCCATTACTTCTGGGTCAGGAACAACTTCGGCGTCGAGGAAATGCGGCGCGCCTTCGTAGTATTGCACGATTCCGTCGTCATCAAAGTACAGAGTGATATCGCCGAGATACTTCGTGTAAGCCGAAGCTTGAACGATTAGCACCTCATGACCATCGTTTTGCGTCACGAC
Source organism: Smittia sp. YW1114-2 (assembly GCA_033064975.1). Taxonomy (NCBI): domain Eukaryota; kingdom Metazoa; phylum Arthropoda; class Insecta; order Diptera; family Chironomidae; genus Smittia; species Smittia sp. YW1114-2. Next base: position 20,706,788 of record CP093833.1, read on the forward strand.
AACGGGATAGGAGGCTGCCGGTTGGTCGATGCTTGGCAGGTTCTCTCCACTCCAAAGGAAAGAATGTGAATGACCGCCAACGATCAAATCAATGTTCGGCCCGCCAAGCTGCGCGATTTCTCGATCACGATCAAGGCCGCAGTGAGAGAGAACGATGATAATGTTTACACCTTCGTTCTTTAATCTCTCGGCTTCTTCTTTTACTGCCTGAGCTTCGTTCGTAAAGCGAAGCTTTCCTGTTTTCGCAATCGTATTCGTGGTACGGAGAATCGCGCCAATGACGCCAATCTTGCGCTCGTACTTGTCGATGACGATTGATTTCGTGTATTTGCCTTGGAACGTTGGCTCGTCACTGTCATCTACGTTGGCGATGACTGTGGGTGATGTGCTGTGCTCTAGGAAAGGAACAACACCCTCAACGTCATGATCGAACTCGTGATTGCCGATTGTCATCGCATCTGCTCGCAGCATGTTAAGGAACTGAACCGTAACGTTCCATCGTCCGATGTTGTACCAAAGAGTTCCCTGGAAGTTGTCGCCAGCGTTGAGATAAATCGGATTGGTGTCGGCCTTCACTACTTGTAGCTCTTTGACTTTTGAAACTACTCTCGCATATCCCCCGATACAGGTTTCGGTTTCAGGGTCACACGAACTCGAACGAACGTCTGTCGCCTCAAATCTGATAATCACAACTTCAATCTATAATCCCAAATCAATAGATTTCGCTTACCTGGCGTGCATGTCATTGAGATGCAGAACCGTCAAAGGAAACCACGTTGGATCAACTTCTTTCGCGACTACTGCCGCCTCCAAGTCACACAAAAAAAGGGCTAAAGTAGCCAAGAGCAACATCCGACTCGCAGCCATGTCAAATCGATCAATCTCAATCAACTGCCAGCGAATGAATGAATGAACGCAGTCTTAAACTAAGCTTATAATTGCCTCAAGAGCTTTTTATCTTATCGCCAAGTCGTTCTGTATTGTAACGACATTTCAATCATAATAACGTTAGTCATCTTATCATCGTGAGATAAAATGTCCCCGCTTGATTCCACACGTGGTTTAAGCAAGCGGCGCTCTTGATTGAGTCGAACGATCGTAATCGAGCGGTTACCAACACAGCAATGCAATTTTCTCGCGAGTTCAATTTCTTCTCTCGCGCTTTCGAAGCTTCTGCGCATCCCTGCTAGCTAGCGGCTTCCAATACCATGAGCTAAAACGAGACAGCAGCAAGTGAGGGCGCTTTTCTAGTCTATAAATGCTACTCGCTTCCATCGCCATCGACTCAGTTTCTCGAATGACACGAATGAGCAATCAAGTGACATCATACAAGCAATGTTTCAGCATGCTTCACAAGCAAATCATTTACAAAATGGTGAGTAGGCGGCTGAGACCGCTAGGAAAGAGCGGAATTGAAAAGTGGTCGCGTGAAAGTGGAAGCTGAGGCGGGCGACAAAGTCGCTTCAAGTGATGTAATTTCGGTGAAAATTTTCCGAGACAGAATTTCCGGAAAACCTTTGGAGTTTCCTCATGTTAAAGAAGCAAACGATGTCTAATGAATTTGTGATTAGAACGCAATCTGAATTCGCGCGAAGACGTAAAAGAAATCGCGAGGAAAACGCCTGAGAAATTTTTTCAAGTCTCTCGCACGTTTTATGACGCGGCGTTTCTTTTAGTCGAGGAAAATGAATTTCCCGTGAGAACGAAATGTGCGTAACTCGCACACCAAAGCAAACTTCGTGAACGGCATCACGTCGTCGGCAAGAAAATTCGACTTTCTCTCTTCACTTCGGAAAACTCTAATCTGGAAGTTGAGTGGACTGGGAAAACTCCGAGCGCTTGCCGGTGGAAAAGAGAAGTTTTCCGTTCTTGAATTCCCGGCTGAGCTTTCGTAAGACGACAAATTTATTGTTGCCCTTCATTTCTCCTTTCGGTTGTTGTTCATGCTTTCTCAAGCTTTTCCGTTATCGCGCTCACGTCGCCTGAAAACGAAGAAAATATCTCTTAACGATGAAAGTTTTTCCGCATGTTCTGTAATCTCGTGATTTGGAAATTGCGCAGCTGAAATGAATGCTGGAGCTGATATCGAACACGCTGACCAAGATGGCAAAGTATTTACGAAAATCTCTGTCCAGACGAATGACCCCCAAAGCCGCTGCATGAATTTGTGTCAACTCAAATCAATTTAAATAAAGTGGAAGATTGTCAGGCGTGTGCCGCAATTTTTCGCGACATCGTGTAGTAAGTCTCTATTAAGTAGCTAATTGAAACAGTTTGAGAGAATCGTTCTCGTGGGAGATTGTGGAAGTCGACGGAGCCTTGACTCCACTTTAATTGCGACATTTCACGTCAAGCTGATGATTTATTTGAGGGCATGCATTACATGCAACCCCAACGTGCATTCCTTCAGTGAATTCCATCTGAATTGATTCTAATTCCACGACAAATTCTGCGGACGGAAAGCTCGGAAGACGTCAGAGATGAATTGAAAAGCGGGAACAGATTGTGCAGTCGCTTGGAGAAGAAAAATTCCGGTTGATTGAGTTCAGCTGTCGATAAATTCCAACCAACGTCACTGCATCGAGTCTGTTTCCTTCTAAACAAATTCCAGTTCGAAACTGACGGAAATCTAATTTAAGTTCCGAGTGGCTGAGATGAGCTCGTCAAACGATTTTCGCTTGCAGTATTGGAACCTTTTTATGGGTCGTTGGTCATCTAATTTGACAAATGGCGACAAATTTTCCGTCGATAACAAAGCCAGCGGACCAAATAATAAAAATAATTTAAAAACTTTCAACTATCACGCGAGCCGGGCCGACTTTGCCGGCGGCTGAGGTCAACGCCTCTCAATTTTTGATGTTAGCAATCCAATTAGAAGTCTATGAGTGTCCGCACGCAATCCTCAGCTACGTATCGAAAGAAATGTTTTTTGAGTAAGAAGCGCCAAAGCTTTTATTCTTTGTTAACCAACAATGTGAGTTGAGGAAGAAGCTTCTAGATCTTAACAATGTTTCGCTTGAAGGACGAAGGTAATTCCGTCTCGAGGGAATGTAGAGCTAGCAAATGATTTTACGACGTAATTAACGGTTAATCAATAAACTTTAATTGACCCAAAGGACGAGAGCCACGCCGCGAAACTTTGGCGATGTAGGTCATGTAGTATGTTTGTAGTGAGATAATAAACCTCTTCTTCTTGCGAGCTATTTTCGGGGCTTCCTTCCATATTTCATGAGCCTTGTTTGTCAGTCGAGTTTCTGAATGAAGAAACCTGAATCACACGACAGTCGAGTGACTTTATGTGTACGGAAAATATTGAAACAGTGTGATTTATCCTTGCACATAGCGTATCGTTTCCATCATTCATAAAGCGCATCAGGTTGATGTGAGGCTTTGTCTGGAGAGGCTCATGTCTCGCAAGCTTCTTCAACTTATTTCCCGTTCGATGAACCTATCGATTTATCAATCGAATCTTCTTGCTTCGCTACGCTCCCAATTTTGAAAAGAATTGGGCTCAATTGACGACGTTCGCTGGTGACAAATTCTTCGATTCTAATTGGATTGCGCTGCAGAAATGATTCAAATTGTAGACGGGATTGCGTGACAACGAAGCTCATATCAACTCTTTTGATGTCGACTACAAATCGTTTCATTAATCTCACTGATATATCAGCGGCGAACATGTTCAGGGGCAATAAAAGAGTGTTCGCTTGCCTTCTCATGACATTCACAATGAAAAATCATTCGCGATTTCCCTCGGAACGAGCCATAAAAAGAATTCGCCATAAATTTCAATTCAAACAATTCCAGACCCATCGCGACGTTTGCCAATAAATCAATTAGCGGCGCTTCATTAAATGAAGACTTGCAAGCTTTTGCAGACGTTCGAATTAAGTCGCGTACGGATCAATTTGTTTTCTCTTCTCTCAGCGGCGATCAGGGAATCACTGAAATCAAATTGAAACGATTCTGTGGGCCACGTAGTCGGCGGAATTTCCAACCACATCAGACCGAACGCCAAAGCTCCGAGCATGAATGAATCTCAAGTCAATTCAACCGGGTTCGAGAGGGCGCATGCGCTGCATCATTGATTGGAAAATCGTCAGAAAGAGAGAGTCGAGCACTTTCACGGTCTTGTTCCATGACTTTCGTGCAAAAGCTTCTCAAATTGCTCGCACATTGAATGTCTGAATTTATTTGTTTCACTTTCCTTGGACTGGAAGCGACTGACAACGTGTCGACAGGAAAGCTTCCAACTCAACTTTGCCCGCTCGGTAATAAACAAAAAGCTTTTTGTCAAGACGAGCTTTTCATGTTATTTAAAGCTCAGACACCGGCCTCGTTTAGCATTCACTTCGCATCTGCTGAACGTGATCTGTCGCTCTTGTAATTAATTGGAAAAATTCCCACGCTAATCATTTTAGCAATTTGCCAGCGTTTCAACAAAGAAATTTCAAACTTCGTTAAATTTTATTTCTCGTCGGTTGGGTGAAAGCTCAGCCATCAAAATCCTGCAACTTTATTGAAAATCTCGTGGGCTAGTTAACGATCTCGCGCGGCAATAAAAAATCTTGTGAATGAGCGATAAAATCCTCGACGTTGCTTCAACGCTTTTCCCGGGGAAATCTTTAAACAAATGTTTCTCTAATAATAAAATTGTTTGGGTGTTTGTCGTGGCTCAGGATCACAACAAACAAGAAACATTTTAATTGAGTAATTGCACAGAAATCGCCCGACATCATTAATCATTCCTAATTCGAAGCGTGTCGTTCGATCTCAAGTTTCGCGATGGAAAGCTTCGAGATCAAAAAGTGAAAATTCGATCATTACGAGCGAGTCGACAATCAATTGTCGTCCGAACAAACTAATTGTTCGCTGTCAAATGTTTCCCTTGATGATGCGCAAGCTAATTTGACAAACGATCGGAAGTCACAAGTCTGAAGCTCATGTCTTTCACTACGAAAATAATAAGTTGAAAAGTCGTTTGATTTATTTCTTCTGATGAAGTGTTTACCTTTGAATTGAGTAGAAAAGGTAGAGGTGAGAAGTCTGCAAAACACGTATCGTTTTATCATGGTACTGCTTCTTAACAAAATAATTAAGAAACATCAACACGCTCAAGTCTCTAACATGATCTAATTGTACATCATCTTCTTAAACTATGATGAGCTATATAACAAAGAGTTGAATAATAATAACTATCGACTCGTCTGATTGCAATAACCTGAACAACCTCGCATCGAAAGTCATCGAACATCTTTCATCGTCAATTAAAACTTTTCTGTATTGTGAGCATGAAATTCGCCATCAGTTTCCAATTACTTGGTAGCTTCCGAAGCTCTCAGATCAAGTTTTCGATCGACGTCATAGCAACTATTTCGAGCATCATCGAACTTCTCGCACATCACTTGAAATCGTTTTAAAATTTTGCAGTAATGAAATAATTTAAACGAAACATTTTCGGGGTTCTCGAGCCGGGGGTGTGTTCGGCAACTCGAAGGTTAATTGCTCTGACGCATTTTGCCGATTCAAGATGTAGATTTATTGACTCGATCTAGTTTCCACTGACTGCGAACATCAAATGAACTTAGCTACGCGAATCTTCTCACGTTCGCATGTGTTTGTAAACGAAATTCGCTCGTTGGCAATCAATTAACAACTCCAAGTCGGCTAACAATATGAGCTAGCGAAATGAAACGAGAAATGTGATCACTAACGATCTTCCCCGGCATTCGGCTCGAGTCTCGGTACAGTTTTGAAAGAATGCAAACAAGTCGGAAAGCTGTAAATAACATTGAATTAAAATGTTTCGACGAGAGTAACAGGTGGCGTTAACGACAGATTGAGATTGAAAGGAAAGCCCGCGTTGTCGGCGACAACAGTTTGATTAAAAAATTGTTTTTATCGCTGAAAGTTTCTCTGCGCAGTTCTAAATTTACTGCGGTCGTGAGGTCGTTAAAGAGAGCTACCAGATCGATGTTTAGATCTTGAAAAACGGCAGCGAAATAACCAAATAAATTGTGGTCTGAGATTGCGAACTTTCGTGAATGAGATGAGCTGCCTAATGGAACTGGTTGCGAGACATAAAACGAAACGAGCAAACATTTGTCTTCTCTCTACTTCTTCAGCATCCTTCCATGCATTATGAATCAGGATAAGAGAAAAGGTCAAAGGACTGTTGCAAAGAGAATTACTGGCGTTACTTCCGACGTTGCTTCAGACACGTGCGAACTTAATTAAGAGGGAGCTTTCATAATGTAACGCTCGTACTTACGCTATCAACAGCACATAATTAAAATCTGTTTGTAGTTCTGAAGCTTCAGTGATTAATCAGTAAACTTTGTTAACATCCTGGTGCTATTTAAACCCTTCTGAAGTTTTTATAACTAAAACCTTCAGCTAGATAATTCTGAAATGAATCATCAGAAAGACAAAACAAGACACTTTGAAGCTCCCGCGTCACCGGCTCAAACGGCCTTTCAAAGGCATAGACTTATTTTTACTTTCGCTCTCATTGAGCATCCCGTCTCGGCTTCCATCAGAGTCACATGTTCTGTCTGACGAAAAAACAAGCAGCGATGAGAAAATCTTTGAATGTGAAAACTCGCCGACTAGCACGAATTTCAATTTAGAGGGAAATTGTACGTTGCGGCGTTGTCGTGTGCAAAAATGTTGAGTAGACAGCAGACAAGCCTCTCTGCAACTAGCCGATGGTTGTTGGCAAACATCTCGTTAAAGCTCCCAAGTGCAACCGCACTCGAAGAACTCATTTGATGGCGGATTTCAAGAGATTGTCCGCCACTTTGTGAGGCAGTGAATGGGGAAATCACCACGAGCACACATCGTCATAATCCTTTGCAAAGAACTTCACACCAAAACGACACATTCCGACACTACAAAATAACTGTGATCGTTACTCGCTCGCAGCGCAGTCGAAAAAAGAAAGAATTCTTCTCAATAAAAGCGAAAAGATTCATTCGAAAACTTTTCAGTAGATTTTCAGACGCGTACCGGGATAGTTCGGAAAGAGCCAAGCGACGAGAAACAGAGAAACTTGCGAAAGACAATATTAAGCATTTACGAATCTATTTTTAAAAAGAGAAGGAAAAAGTTGAAAGACTGTTGGGACTTTGGTGATAAACTTTCATGGTTTCAATTATCAAATGAGATGCGTGATACGTTCGTACAAATATTTAAAGACAATAAGCCTGAAGCAAACTTCAATGCAGACACAATACAAGGTGATGATGACTAAGTGGCCGATTAATTCAATTAAAATAATTTGCAATAATCTTAATGACACTCGTCGCGAGCGCCATCGAGCGCTTTAAATAGAAATTCTCAGTGAAAGTGTTTGTAGTAATTTTTCCTCGCGGGAAACTCGTGAAAATTTATATTTTCGGAAAATTGGTGTGCGAGATTTTTCCACCCGCACGGAAAACTTACATGTTTGAATGAATGAAAAAGTTTTTATTTATTTTGGCGGTGCGAGTGGAAACTCTCGCGAGAGGAAAAGCGAATGACGTGTATTGTTTGATTAATTTTCGAATTCCTCGGCTGACTTTGTTGCTGTAATCTCATGTTTTATACAAATAATTTGTTTCGGCCCACAGGACGCAATGGATCAGTTAAAGAGAATTCAAAAAATGGATGGAACAACAATCATATGGCCCCAATTGATGATGGATACGTCAAAAATTCCGCCGCAGGTCTTCGTGGAAGGTCGTCCGAAACGTCAGCGTCCGACCCATCAGGGTAAGAACCTCGATGTTGTCTAACGGTTGCGGTGGAAATATAACTTTTGATCCTTCCATTAGGCCCGGGAGGCTGCGGGACTCGGTGGAGAGGACGGGCTCAAAGGCGAAGGACACTATTCAACTCGAGAAACGGCTGGGACTCTTCAGTGGGGTTGCTCTAATCGTCGGAACAATGATAGGTAAAGGCAAACTTGACTGAAATCTGAAACTCTCTCTCTTCACGAAACAACTGGAATTTGTTAAGGGCAATGATACTCGCATGAAGCTCGAAGCTTTTCCGTTCCGCCTCGCGCGAAAATAATGGTAAATTTCAAAAGTGCCGGAAAAGCTTTTCGGTTTTGCGGCACTTTCACCTTACATTTCATTCCCTAACCAACAACCAAAAGGATTCTTTGTTTTAGTTCGGCGCGGAACTCAAACATGCCGACAAATTCCAATGAGTTTTAGTTAAGAACTTGTTAGGTTTAAGTTAAAATAAATTTTAAACATCGCGGCAAAGTACGTAAAGCTGTTGAGTTTTATGCAATTGGAGCGGCCTTGCTAATGATTTCTTCCCTTTTCCAGGATCTGGAATTTTTGTGTCGCCAAGTGGATTGCTTGTTAGAACTGGCTCCGTTGGTGTAGCCTTCATAATATGGATGGCTTGCGGTGTGCTGTCATTGTTAGGTGAGTCGAGCGTTTATTTATGCTAATTTCGATGGCGAAACTTAATCAATTCAGACAGCAAAGCTCAAACGCTGATTGTCTTACATAAACAGTTGTGGACGGAAGAAAAGCTGTCACAACTCGTCAATCATCGTTAAAGTTTATTATCTCGTGCAATGAGTCGGGTGACGAGAGAGGCGTTAGCTTGAGCTTTCACCTCAACGTGTCAAAGTTCTCAAGTTGCGATAACTCGAGGCGATCAATCAGGATTCTCAAAGCTTCTAATAATAGAAATGTTTCCGTTCGCAGCGTGTGTTTGAAAGTGTTACGAAAGCAGAATTATGCGCGAAATTTTCGTTGTGATTGTTGACAAGTCCCAATTAAGATTACGGGGAAAATTTATTGGAAAGCGCCGACGGAATTTTAGAGATTGCGAGTGGAAATGTTTGCGCAAATAAAATCGTAAACGGGAACGGAATTTGAAACTTTGCCAAATCTCAGACGAATCTGCATGAAGAATAGACGCCCACGCATTTAGCGGATTTGAAACTTCTGTTGATGTGATAAAAGAAAAGTCCAAGCAAGTTGCTCCAAGCAACAAAGTTTGGACGATCTCGATAACAAATCGATCTTGATCTTCAAATGTTTGACAGTGAAATTAGCGTCTCCCGATTGACGTCAACCTCTCGCTCGTCGGACGAGACAAGATGACAAGTAACATTGAGAGTGATTACGGTTTCTTCCTTTTATGGACTCGACGATGTCAATACTTGTGAAAGAGGAGCCAAGAGTGTTTGCTTCTTAATGGGCAACTGAAGTTGTGGAATTGTTTTTCGCTTAACGACTGTTTGCAGTCGCAGCTCCATAAAACTTATTAATTTCCCTAACAGGACAAACATTTGCATTCGGGCTGAGAAGCATTCGAATGCTCTCGAGCGGCGTGTAAACAGCGCGCTCATCGTTGACGACAAGAATTTGATGACTATAAGGGTCTCATTTGCTAATGGAAATGTCGAATAGTTCAAGATTAGTTTCGTCGATTAGAAACAGAAATGAAAGGATTTTCGCATGAGCAGTCGCACATTTCGAACTCAGTCGAGCTTTACCAATGAAATTGAATTCCGCCCGACACTTGATCCAGAAGGAAACACTTCGAACCTACTTCAACCTCCATATTTGAATAGATCAATTTGATTTCCGCCCTCACTCAACTTGAAAGCTCTGTCGAGATGAAATAGAACGCTCGGTTTATTCAATCAGTCACACAAACGTGGCGACAATGTTTGAGACGACGCTTCGCAGTCGTTGACAAAGCGAAGAAGACAAAATATTTTAATTTTCCTCGTTTACTTTTTGTCGAAAGTTTTCAGTTGCCGAAATAATTTACGAGTTTGTTGTGACTCGCGAAGCGTTGAATCGGCGCCTGTTTGCGTACTTGTCAACTCTTAATCTTTATAAACATGTGTCGAGCATCGCGACAAGCTCAATTGAAAGCTCATTACATAAAGAAACGTGCAACTGCCATGTAATCGTCTGGGGTTTCCGACCCGAGCAAAGCTTTTGCCACATTTTTGAACCGAAAGCAATCAGTGAGTTCTGCGTCCTCGTTGAAGGTCGAAGATGAGGAAAAGTGGGAGCATCAAAGAGAGAACAGTTGGAAGTCTAAATCGAAAAGCTTTTGATGATTTCTCTAATATTCTGACATGGCGTTTGTATTTACTGCTGAAAGCTTTTCTCGAGCTTTCTTGCTGGTTAGTCGTTTCCATGATTTTGTCGTTTCCTTGGTCCACTTTATTCAATCTTTGTGGAAATCTTTCTTGGAACATCAGTTCATTAAAATGAATATTACGAAGAGGGCTGCGATTAGCATAATGTGGCGGGTTTCCGGGCGATTGAGCAAGCTCTCGCCTTCGAAAGCAATTTGGCAAGGGCTTTGTTTGAGTTGATGAGTTTCTTAAACTTGCTGTCATCTTGAATTATTCTTGGGAATCTTTTTGACAAATCCTTTTTCATTAACAGGCGCTTTAGCCTATGCCGAGTTAGGCACAATGAATACGTCGTCTGGTGCTGAGTGGGCTTACTTCATGGATGCGTTCGGAGCTGCCCCAGCATTTCTCTTCTCGTGGGTCTCCACTCTCGTGTTGAAGCCCTCGCAAATGGCCATCATTTGCCTATCATTCGCTCAATATGCTGTCGAAGCGTTCGTATCAGAATGTAATCCACCAACAATTGTTGTCAAGATGGTTGCACTTCTAGCTATTGGTAAGTCAAAGTTTCTAAAATTTTTAATGTTCAGTTATATTAATCTCTCATCTTTTCCAGTTTGCATCTTGTTTGTTAACTGTTACAGTGTTAATTTGGGCATGGCTGTTCAGAATGTCTTTACAACTGCCAAGCTCGTTGCAGTCCTGATCGTGATTTCGGGCGGCGCGTGGAAGTTGTTCCAGGGTAAACTTTGCTCACCGCAAATTCGATAAAAGTTTGTTTAATTAAAAAACTTTTTAATTACGACACAGGAAACACTCAACATTTGTCAAATGCATTCAACAACCCGACACCCTCGATGGGAGTCATCGCAACAGCTTTCTATACGGGTTTGTGGGCCTATGACGGATGGAACAACTTGAATTACGTAACAGAGGAAATTCAGAATCCGAGCAAGTGAGTGATGAGCGCGTAGCAGCGGGAAAGATTAATCTAATTTAAATTGATTCACAGGAATCTCCCACGTTCGATCATCATCGCGATTCCTCTCGTGACGCTATGCTACGCTCTCATCAACATCTCCTACCTGGCCGCCATGTCGCCGGAAGAGATGATTGAATCGGAAGCTGTGGCAGTGACTTTCGGTAATCGAATCCTTGGATTGTTCGCCTGGATCATGCCGTTGAGTGTCACCATCAGCACGTTCGGCTCAGCTAACGGAACTTTGTTTGCCGCTGGTCGTCTTTGCTTTGCGGCATCCCGCGAAGGACATTTATTAGACATTCTGTCTTATGTCCATGTTCGCCGCTTGACACCTGCTCCGGGATTGATTTTCCACTCGTTGATTGCGAGTGCCATGGTGCTTTATGGAACGATCGACTCGCTGATTGACTTCTTCAGCTTCACGGCTTGGATCTTTTACGGAGGCTCCATGCTCGCCCTCATCGTCATGCGATTCACAAAGCCCAACTACCCACGCCCGTACAAGGTTCCGATCATCATTCCAGTCGTTGTTCTTGTGATTTCTGCTTACCTCGTGGTCGCTCCGATCATTGATAAGCCTCAAATCGAATACTTGTACACAGTGCTGTTTATTCTTTGCGGTCTCGTGCTTTACCTTCCCTTCGTTCGCTGGCGTTTACATCCGCCTTTCATGAGTAAGTTTGTCACTTAACTATGAAACAACTTTAACCGCTGAAATTCAACCTCTTTGCTTTCAGATAAGTTCACCATCTTCTTTCAAATGCTGTTCGAAGTGGTGCCAACCAACCAAATGGCGATGTTCGACTAAGCGAACGCGATATCAAAATTGAAACGTTACCAAAGTAGAATGAGCACTGACTTAGTTCTTATATCGAGAGATATTTATGCAATTATATTTTATAAGTTGATCAAATTGATTTGCCAACGATTGGAATCATTAGACTTGAAGAGCCCTCGTCGGGCCGCTCAAATTTTTAGTTCTTAACGCGATTTAAAGCGTTTTCATCGTTTGAACGGAACTCGCTCCATCCCAACCGAATCATTCCAATGTGGTTGCGGATGCGAGCGCTGATCCAGTGAAATATTTTACCTTTGGGAGATTGAGGATGCACCGTAAAATGTGTTAGCAGTAGAAATCATTGCACGACACCAGTTAATAAATGTTGAAAGTCTATCTAGAGCTTTTAAGCAGAACTGATTGCGGACAGTTGTTGTTGGCCAGAGATCAGCTCAAAGCTGTGTCGGAGGAACAGAACAGTAAAACTTGAAAATCAAAGCCAATTATTCCCCCAAACGTTTGTAAATGAAAAATTAAAAAGAGAAGAAATAAAGTTGAAAAGTTTTATTTTTTGATCGCATCGATTGAGTTTTGTCGAAGACTTATTAAGGATCTTAGGAGTTTCTCGATGGATTCTGAACCCTTTTTTCAGCGAGAGGAATCATTGGGCCTCCGACACTGAGCGAAACAGTTGGAAATAATTCGAATGAGGCTAACCAACGACATCTTCAAGTTTGAGCTTTCTCTCATTTATATTTTCAAACGAAAGCATCCGAGCTTATCGAAAGCTTCCAACTGATTCTTTGTTGAGTGTGTCGTCTTGCAAAATTAACCTCTGAGAGTACAATTCGCTGATAACGTTGGAAGAGCTCTCGGATTCATTCAAGTTTAGTGATTTGTTGGATCAAGAACTGAGCTTCACAGTTTAAAAATTAAATTAAAAATGATTTATCGTAAAATTCTGATCGTTCATTTGACGCTGCTGGTGGCTCAAACTTGTTGCTTTCCATTCACTTTGAACCGAGCTGAACATCTTGTGGTTCATCGATCAGTTCGGGGGATCAAAGACTGGAATATTTTTCAAAAGCCTTCGACTGAAGCTCCGAAGCCGCCAACCACAACAGTCAAGCCACAGAATCATCTAGAAATCGGCCAGTGCGAGGAAGACGATAAGGTGAATTGCATCCGCCATATCTCTAGTTGAAACTATTTTCTAAATTCATCAGATCATTTATATCGACGACACGAGACTCGAAGCAAACAACTCGACGCTCGGCGGCGTGATCGAGATTCATATCGACTCACCTTACTACATCACTTGTACGAAAATATTGGATCAGATGCCAAGTGGAACGGGAGCGATGCCGAGCTACAATTCCGGCGGGCAAGGTGAAAAGTTCATCTTCATCAACGTTCAAGGCCAATACGGTTACGGAGTTCACTTCCGAATCGTTGTGCGAGGCAACTTGAAGAAGTCGGAGAACGAAGTCAAATCGTCTGAAGCTTAAGTTGTTAAACAGTTACAAGACACAAAGCCGACAAATACTGAATTGATTGTTCATTGATCAGATCTAATTCAATCTCGACGGCCCTTGCTGCCACTGCCAGCTCATTTAATTATCAATTAACCCACACTCAACTCTTGATCGCTTTCCCAGACTCTCCACTTAATTTCGCTGTCCATAAAGCAGACATGAAGGAGGTGCTTAGCTTGCTGTTGTTGCACGATTAAGTGTTTGTGAATGCATCTAACTGTTTGTGAATTTATTTCTCTCTCCTGCTCTCGCTATTTTCGGATCTATTATGACTGATGTCAGTTGATTGAGGTCTCTAGAGCATTAAACGCTAAGATGTTTATCGGACGACAATGGTATCAGCCAATGATTTCAAATTAATTTCTTGAACGCTTTGTGACGAGGAGTGATGTGTCAATGGGGAAACTTGACTCAAACTTAGAGCTGACTTCCAATCGCTGAAGGAATTTTCGCGGTCGCTCGTGACGTTTGCTGTCATTTGGCACAAGCTCGTATTAACCAACATGTCAAACGAGTCATTTATTAATCGCAACAATAAAATCTGTCCAGAGATCGTTAGGGTTTGAAGGCTCGCGCCTTCGCAGAGTTTCTCTCTTCGCCAAACTGTTCGCATCACAATGGAAACTGTCAAAACAACAAATTTCATCGGAGTTTAATGAGACACATCAAAGCCCGCACTCTTCATCACCTGATTGACCTTAATGGGATCTTTCAGTCTCGCGAGTTGAGATCTCACTTGAGCGTTTTGAAAATCGCTAAGATCATTGAAATTAAAACGATTCTCGCTGATGTGCTTTCGGCATTAGTCTGAAGCCTTGAGATATTAATCTGAATCAGATTACTCGGCGATTTCAATAAATAAAGTTTTAAGCTTCCATCAAACTCGCATCAAGAATAAATCGGTAGCGGTAAACGATTTTCCATAAACTCACCGCTTGATCGAAGCACTCCATAAGTCTCTCGTCAATTACTGTGACGACTATTTCAATTTGCAGTGATCGAATGGACTGCGATTCAGCTAATTTCACGCAATTATTCTCGCGCGCAGTCAGAAGAAACGGAGACAAAACCTCGGAGAAGAAACGTGAGTGTCGTTTAAATTTATTACCGAAAACATGGATTAATGACCGTGATTGTGTTTCGTCGCTTGTTAGACGCTTCTCGTAATCGCCGAACGGTAGTTGAGCGACAAATGGTTTAATTGAAAAAGTTGGCAATCATTTATGATTCCTCGGACTCGTCGTTGTTCTTTCTTCATTCACAGCTGACGTCGATTTATGAATGGAGAGGAAAACAAGTCGATATCGGACATTGCACAGCCACTCGGAGTTATGAGAAGCTGTGATTGATTTTCCGCTCGATCTTTCGCGGTTTCCTCTTGCGCAATTGTCCAACAAGATTTTGGCAAAGATTTGCGATTCCGCTGATAGATTTATGAATTGCGCAATGACGGGAAGATCGTTTATTGGCGCGATTTTAGCGGTTCGGACAATGCACCGATTTAGGTCAGTCGGATGTTTGATGGAATTCTATTGGGAATTTCTGGGACGTCGATCAGCGGTTCTCGGTCTGGCGGTTTTAATTGTTGCATTCAGGAACTTCCCAGCGGGTCGATCAGCAAGTTGTAAAGCTAACGATGAACATGTGGAAGTGACGACGCGAGGAGATAATTGCGTGATAAGCTCTGTCATTCCGAAGCCGAGAATCATTGCTCAGCATTGAATTAATTTACATAAGAACCTTTGCTGGTGAGAAAAATTCTTCGGCAAACATTTTCCACTGAAAACAGTTAAAAAGTCTCGAGTTTAATTCGCCGGCTTGAGTTTTCCTGGCTCTTCAAACTCGACAATGACTCAAGTTGCCCGTGGAAACAAGTGAAGACGACTTAGTAGCGAAGAAAGTTTTGTAATTCGAATGATAAATGCTCGCTCGTCTAATAATTCAATTACAAGCTCAAACGATTCTCATACTTTCTCCTCGTCTTGTTCTGCAGCATTCGCAAAGAAATTTCGAAGCCGAAACTCGCGATTCTGCTCAGTTTTAGTTTCTTTGATTCGACTTTTCTCACCATTTAAACCATCGTGGCAGACGCTACAATTAAAATTTCTATCTTCTTGCCTTGCAATGACATTTGCGGTCAGCAAGTAACATTTTCTAGGTAATCAAGTATCAAGCCAAGTCATCCAAGTATCAAGCCAAGTCATCCAAGTATCAAGCCAAGCCATCCAGTCAGCCAACTTGCGCTTTCTATCTCTGACTGCTCAAAACTCGCGTGATCCGCTAATATCTTCCGATTGAATCCGACCTATCTAGCTTATAATCATCGCGATCAAATTATGTTTATTTAAATCATAAGTTATAATTCGAATTGGAGGAAGGCGAAACCTCCTTTGAACAAAGATTTTCTGCTCTTAATCCGCTTTTTTCTTGTGTGTTCCGTTAAACTCGTGACCTTTTCCGCGAGAGAGTCTCGCGAGTCAAAGAGAAACATAACAAACATGTTATTAAAACTTACTTATAAGCATCCCATTGCGTTTACCTCAACGGTCCATTGTGGGCATTGAAGCTTTGATGGCTTTTGATAGGAACTGAATAATTTTTAATTGGCCTTCGGGACGTCAATTTGCTTACCTTCGAAATTAGTTTTCCCTTCTTTCTACCTAACTGGCTCGCTCGCTTTGCTTCGCTTTCGTCAAACATGTGTGCTCGAACGTGAACGTATCTCCGATCGACGTGAAATGTGATTGACTTTCGTATTGAGCCGGAGAAGCGGTCTACGTGACATCGACCGAACTGGAGCTTTCCATCTTTTCATGTGACTGTCGTGAGAATTTCTCGGACGGCAAGTAAAAGAACCACTGAGAACGAGATTGAATATCTAATGAATTCGATTAAAGTCTTTATCACGGTTCTCAACTCTGAACCACGCTCGCGAGACGATAATAAAGACATAAATTCTCCGATGTTGATAAAGTGTTAAAGGCTTTTTCTAATGGCAAAAGGAGTAATGAATTATACATGAACCGTGAGATATGAATTTGTTGTTCTCGTCGGCGACCAGCGGCGGCAGGTTCGCTTGACTTTTGACTCGCAATCAACAGGCTTCCATCCGCCACTGCCTGCGAGATCTCAAGAATCGAGTTGAGTTTTTCGGATAAGGAATGCGATTCTTAATCTGCGCAATATCCATTTATAGGAGAGAAAGTCGTTGTTGCAGATAATCAAGATTCTCCACGACGAGATTACTGAAACGCAATATTTTTAATTTCTCGTTGGAGAAGAATCAATCGACGATCTGTATGGAATGCTGTGTGCTTTGGCGAGAGCTGGCGACCTCAAATGCATCGCAACCAGCATCGTAAAGCGCTCACAAAAAACAAACGGCCAGGTCGAGGAGAAAGATTTTCACGGTCGGCGGTCTGGGATCGAACGGAAAGACTCAAAATCGTGCTTTCGGCTTGATTTATTCTCTGCACTTGCTGCATTTCACGAGTGAGAGAAATTGGTTCGATTTGATTTCATGTTGGACTGCGAAGCATGTGCATATCAACATGATTAATTATCGTGGCTCGATGGAGCGGAATACCATTAGAACGGGAACCTGTTAACCTCTCAAGTCGTTGAAATCAATCAGATGGGAAAACTATTTCGAGGTTTAAAGCGCTCGAGTTCTCGTTTGCATTCCCGCACAAATATTCCTAATTAATTTTACTGTTGCACCGCGAGCGCTGGAATTTTACTCGAAAAGGTGTTGCAAGCACACCGAATGACATGACATGCAAACGCGACAATTGCAGGACGTAAAGCTTTAATTGGGTTGGATGGGAACAACAGCAACAGTTAAATTAACAATCGGAACGATATGGAACGCGAGGAATTGTTTGGCGAAACGAATTCGTGATGGAGAAACATTCACCGTTGGCTGAGTCTCGCGATCCTTGCCAATTTTGAAAGTTCCAAAGGGAAATGATGCTGATCATCAACAGCTTGTTTTAATTGAGCGAAGTTTCGTAAACATTTCCTGGTCGGTCGAGAAGAGTTCGAGCTAATCAAACATGTCAAATCGACGAGTGGAATTTATGTGTAAGCAGTAAATAAGCAGCACTCGAACTCTTACACGAGAGAATTTCGGTTGAAGGGCGCATTTCATGTTCCGCGTTTCCTATCGAGCCAACGAATCAATTGAAGTTAAATTGATTTGTTGCAAGTTTGTTTCAGCCTCCGACGATAAATTTTTCGGTACTTTCACAAGCCGAGTTTCCATCAGCACAGCCGGAGACTTAAGCCGTCTCTCTTGCTCTCAGAATCGTTGCATAACTGAACGGAGAACGAACTGAATCTCTTCAAGGTTGTGCAGTGTGAGCGAAGAATTCTCAACTGTTGAGCTTGAGAATGAATTCAAAGAGGAAACGAGACAACGTTCTCAGTACATTTTCTTCGCTATGCCGACGAGGTTCATCGTGATCGACTCGATCGAATGACGAAGAAACTTCACTCGACGAGATGCATAAATTCCGCAAATACTTTTACTCGCTCCGCCAGTTGAAATGTTTTCCTCTTCATTTGCATCGGAAAATCAAAAGCAAAGACATGACTCGAACAGGAAATTCCTGCTTCGCTAGCGGTGCCATCGACGAAAGAAAACTAAGAGTAAAACTTTGAGAAGATCAAATAAGACTTTGAATGAAAACTTTCTAATTCGATAACATAAAATGGCAATTTTCTCACAGCGAAGAGCTTCTTGCAAATGCTGAACTCAATATGATATTTCGCCGATGCCGCAGAGAGCAATGCAAACAATAGCATCCAGCGAAGATGCTGTCATGATAATGATAATGTACTCCGGTCGAGGAAAGAGAGAATCTTTACTTTCTACCAAATGTATATCGATTCAGCGCTGCGCTTGCTGAAAGCCGAGACAAAATAGCACACGAATTCTAATTGTGCTTTGGTCTGCGCAAAAGCTCCTTACCTCCTTCAAAATGATTGAAATCCACAGCACCTTCACAAAGCTTTCATTTGACCCTTCAAAACGTTAGTTAAAGTGTACAAGAAATAGAATTTTGCATTCACCAATTTGAACCAAACTGATCACATTTTCGTTATTTACCTACAAATTCTAACAAATTTTAAGACTTCGTTGAAAACTCCAGCGTTGTCCGTTCCCCTAAATTCTCATATGTGCTCCAGCAATCGAGACGAGAGTCGAGGAAATCAGCTTTTCGTGTCTATAATTTCGATTTTACTCACTTGAGCATAAAGTCGATGCGGCCAAAAGCAGGTCAAAGTCATGATTTTACTTTTAGCTTTTCTCCATTCGCATGTTTGATTGAAACTGAAAATTGCTGGAAAATTGAAAATGAAATTCTGCGTTGAAATGCTTTGACCTTTCCAGCGATCATCGAGGAATTTCGTTTGGTAACACATTTCAAGATTAAACTCTTCAAGCAACATGCATTCGAAGACGCTCATCAAATATTTATTTTCACACAATGAAGCGTGAAGATTCGTTGTCAAAAGAAAACATTAAAATTCTAACAAGTTTCTAAGCGCTTCGTGCGTGCAACGCGTCGACGAAAGGTGCTTGGAACGAATCGCAGACAACCCGACAATTAATTCGTCATCGATGGGGATTCATGGCATG
Source organism: Smittia sp. YW1114-2 (assembly GCA_033064975.1). NCBI lineage: Eukaryota > Metazoa > Arthropoda > Insecta > Diptera > Chironomidae > Smittia > Smittia sp. YW1114-2. The sequence continues at coordinate 20,725,832 of CP093833.1, forward strand.
GAGTCAGATTAATGAAACTCTCGCCAGCCGATCAATCGACGCGAAAGTGAAAACGAGCTTCGCCCACATGCAAGCGATTGCAGCTCGAGAAATTCTTGCTGTTGACTTCATTCACATCACGTTCGGTGCTGCAACAATGAATGTTTGTTATTAGAGATGTTCCAAGACAGTTTGATTGTTGACGAGACAAATGAGTTTTGTTTCTGGATCGCGTCGTTTCCTCTGCCTTCGAGCTCTGCTACATTACTTCGACTTCTAATGAAAACTCTCCCAACAAAGTAGAAGCAGAACCAGAATAATTTATCGAGGCAATAAAGACCATCATTCCCTTCAAATCCAACATAAATTAAACAAAACGCTTTCTCGCGCAGGCTTCTGGTGTTTGCTGCATCACACGGCACGTTTTCGTGATATCACATTGAATATAATCTGCTTCATTAATTGACGCGACGAGGATGGAAGGTGCAAAAGGAGAAAACGAGTTTCTTAGTTGCAATTCGTTCGAGTTGGACTTGTAGTTCGATAAGGCGAGAAATTGGAGCTTCGATGCATTAAAAGGACTTTAGGTTGCACTCTTCTAATCGCGTCGACAGCTTACAGACACATTTCTGTCACGAGCTCACCTCCATCACTGTCCGATTAACAAATAAATTTCCAATTTAAATCTTATCGCCATTGTTTGCTAATGCAACCTTTTCTGCATTCGCAGCAGCTCTCTCAACTGTAGTTTCACGTACACACACCGACAGCGATCCACTGATCCATATTTTCGATGATTCTGCAGCGGCTCTTTGGAAAAACGCGTTCCGGAAAAACCTGAATAATAACTGGGTTATGCTAACTAACAATCCCGAGCCGCTTTTGTTCACGAATTATCGCATTTATCACGGCTAATAACTTCTTGCCTTTTCGTGCGCGGAAATTCTCTCCTCGTGCTATCGAACTCGTCAATTGAAAGCGACTCGATAGGGAATTGAGGCGGCGGCTTCACGCTGGATTTTCCCAGACCTCGGGCGGATTTCGATTTGGGTTACGCTGACACCTGAGTTTGATTTGGGCGACGAAAGTATTAATTTTACAGACTCGCTGCTAAGCGTCGACTTTGTTGCTCCAGCAGCTCTTAATAGTTTCAATTGTGGCCTCCCGCTCGAGGAATGTTGATTCGTCTTGACTTGGGCGGCTTCGCTGTTAAGCTTTGTCTTGCTGGGACTTATAATTGCTGAAGATATTCCCCGTGATTCTTTTCCGCTTCGCTCGCATTGAAAGCACACGCAAATTTTAAACTTCCATTTATGCTGCAACCTCATTAAAAATGCATTATTCCCTCTCTCGCTCACGTAGATGCCTCGATAGATTTTAGATTAATTCCATGTTATTTGCAGAGAGCTCTTGTACAAAGTTCGCCTCAACAAAGTTCTATCTTGATGTTGCGAATGCAACTTGCGACGTAAAAATGAAAGTTTCAAAAGTGAAAATAAAATTACAGCATTGCGTGACAGTTGAAACGATAAAGCGGAGGCTGATAGGACAAACAGCGAATAGGAATAGAACTGAAGGTTCGTTCACTTGCCAGCGTTCTCTGCCGATTTCGTTTTCGTCGTTGAGTCAGCAGCAAGAGCAAGTAAGACCGTTTCCAATCAATCGAACAGCAAAGTTTCCGTTACGTCCAGACTTCTTCTTCTCATCACTAACCCAATCTCCAAAGATAGATCCAATTAACAGTTTATGAATCTCTTTTCGAATGCCGCAAATTTGTTCCTGAGGTGTTGAGCAAGCCCAAAGAATCCCAGCCCGATATGTCATTAATAAATTGCTAACGGTCTCGAGCTTCCGTAATGGGAATCGCAATCGGAAAAGAAATTACGGGATGTAATTATTTGAATGGGTTTCTCGTGGTTCTACATGCGTACGGCGATTCGGACTCAACGATTACGTGAATCGTCTAGAATTTATGACACTAACAATGAGATTTCATTGATCACCCGTCGAACGGGGAATTTCAGGCTTTGTTGCCTTCTTTAGCTGCCTCACTAACAATCGCCGATGATCTCCGATGCGATTCAATCGTGAACAATTGGAAGTAAAAGTGGTTTTGATTATATTACGCTGATGATTGGCGATCGCGAATAATGAGTTTTCCCATCCGAACATGTTTTGCTGTGGGCTGTGCGAGAGAGAAATTCAGCGTCTGAGATTGTTGGTTTTCGCAGTGGCAAGGAAACATTTGCCCACGAAGGCTGACACTTAATGGGTCAAAGCAATTCTCAGCGATGTACTCACACATCTCGTCTTGCTCAAAAATGGTAAGAAATGGAAATTTATCCGTCGTGTTTGATGCGATCAGCAGTAGCTGAAGTGAAAAGATGTTATTGAATTGTATAAGGCCAGAAGCACAAGGAAAATGGGACAGTGGTGATGTTCTCGCTGTCTCTCAAGCAATTTATTTGCATTTCGTGTTTCAGTGCACATTCTCCGGTCATAGAAAAGAAAATCTGAAGCGCATTTGAATCTCTTTGCACTTTTAATAATTAAAAGAAACTCATTCTCTCGCGCTCGCTTCGATTTCTTCGAAATTATTCGTTATGCAAAAGCGAACTCGCGTGCTCTCAACATTATCGTCTCCATAAATTCCCTCTAAAGGCCTGTAACAAGTCTATAATTTCGAGATTCTAATTGACATTTAATGCTCGTGTGCGAGAAACAGTGCAAAAGATAATTCCAGTCTTTCCCCCCTCGCCTTCCCCCAGTTCAGATCTAATGTGAGCAGAGTTGATATTTTACATGACAATAATTATTAGCGGACACCAGAAGTTCTTTGTATTAGCGGTGCACAGTTATCCAAAGAATGCTCCACGAAATTAAATGCCGCTTGCGTAACACTGGGACAAACAACGGTGGAACATGACGCGACATAACATCGTTCTCTATTTACTTTTACGCATGAATCTTCCCTCATTAGAATACGAAAATTCTTCGACGTGAAATGCCTATCTAGAAAGTGAAACTGCGTCACATTGGTTCAATCAAGTGAGATGGAAGCGATCGTTCCAGTTGGTAATTGAATTAGACAATTTTATTTCTGGAACCGATGGTGAGCGTGCAAGGAATTCTTTCACTTCTTCCGTTGTGATCTGGCGGATTGAACTTGCGAGACATGAAACAAAAGCTGGAGCCGGAGGGAAAGAAAGCGAATCAATTTTGTTGTCAGCAGTCCGATTTGCTTAATCAACTGTTGAGCTGAAAACGCCGAGATCGGTTCATTGATAATGAAAAGATTCGGATTAATTTTTTTCGAATCAAACTGTCGTTATGTTCATTCCAATTAGGCCTTTGAAAGGCAGCGATTAATGTCATGTCGACATTCAGATTAACAATTTATTTCCACCGCTTGTTCCTACCGACACTTCGCTTTGTTGTGATGAGCGCGTCTGGTGAGACAATGGCTCACTTTGAATGAAGATATCATGTCAACTGTCGCATCAGATTCTCATAAACTCGTCGTCGGCTAGAATTTACATTGTTTGTTTTTAATTCATCAACGATACCGCTCCGTTATTCACAACTGCCACGATTTTCACAAAACGAAATTTTTACACTTTTTCATTCCTAAACGGTAAACTGTCTCCAGCATTCAGTCCATTGTATAACGAGATGTCTTCATCTTATCTCGCTCGCTTCAGAAACTTTTCGGTGTGAAATTCCATACTCTTGACCTAACTAGAGTTTCGTGATTACCTGGGAAGAAGAAAGCATGGCGATTGCCTAAATGAAACTGCTGCAAACGCTTTGATTCTAGATTAACTGTTGCTGAATCTTAGGGTCATCAGCTGCGAATTGGAACTTCCGCAATGATCGAGATCAGAAATTCATCACTAAATTTCTGGCTTGTTATCAATTTTTAACGAGTTTTCCTTGGCAATGCTGCGTGCTGTTAACAAATATTTCTCCTCAAAAAATTCCAATTTGTAAATTAATAATTTCATTAGCTTTTCCATTCTACACTCGCCTGAATTTCCGCAGAATAAAACATTTTGCTAAAGTAAAGCGTATCAGCAAATTGCTCGATGGTCTATAAAGATAAACTTGCCGTCCGTTGCTCCTCCGTCTCGCAATGATTGCAATTATTGCCCATCAACTAGTTCTCCATCTCATTCAAATATTGCGTAATGAACGGTTGCAGATTGAATTGCTTTCTAAATGATTCAACATGCATGAAATCTTTTAACGATAAGAAATTGCTCGGAATTTCATGGAGATAAAAAGCTCGGGATTAGCCGAACAGTTATAGCGATAAATTTCATTTGCAGCTACTTGTGTTCAACTGGCAAACACAAGAAATGCTAATTAGATTAAACACATGCAGTGCAATATGCAACGCGAAGCTGCGGTGTGAAGCGAGCATCGTGGGACCAACAGCTTGGTGTCGATGTACGCGCTGTTGTTCTTCTCGCTTCTGACAAACAAAGCAATAAAATCGCTGCTGCGGAAACCATTGAGTTTAATTATAGAAGTTTTCACCGCTTCTCGTTAATTTAGAGTTGCGATTGTTTTGTTTGACTCGTGAAGGTTGTTGACATAAAATGTCTTTTTAAAAATGCGTAATCATTACAATTCGTCCAATTAGATCTCGGAGAAATTTGGCGATTAAACAACATTTTCGGCAGAGTTACAGTTGCGACACCGGCCGCGATCAAACGGAGATTCTTAATGACTTTTGATGAAACCGTTGCCCTCAGGCTCGCCGTTAAATTTCTCGCTGACACTTCATCAGTTCCGCTCACTGATTCTATAAAGATTGAGTGCAGATCATCTAAAAGACTTGTCCGTCACTTTAATAACACGCAATGGAGAGAGACACAAATTGCTTAATCAACTTTTGAGCGCACATGCGACCTTCGAAATTTCCGGTAAGTTTTTTCTTGCGGTTGATACTGGACGACATCGAGTTATTCAATCATGCTGTTATCCTTTGTCAAGCCAGTTTGCTCGAGCCTGGTTCTCATATCGATGAAATAAATTGCAGAACGGAGACACTGAAGTTATTAATTGATTTCGCACGCAATTGAGTTGTTCGTGGTCGAGAGAAGAATGACAAACGATAACCACGGTTGCTGTTGACAGCGATGACAAAACTTTTCTAGTGCCTCGTCTCACGATGATTGCCCGCATTCGCTTGAATTCGGATTGATTGCTCCGCCACACCTTGAGTTGTTCTTGCGATCGGAAAGCTTCTGGCTCAGCCACAACAGCGCTCGAACGAAATTAATACAATGTGATCACATTCTATTGACTCCCCAGCAATCAAATTAATTTACATCTCTCGAGCTCGCTAATCAAGAACGTGTTCCGAGTGATACAACAGATCCAGTTGCCCTGATACGACCGAAAACTATTTCAACTATTTTCCATCCCGAGCCTGCATTGAACGCTCCAAGTCGAAAAGAAAGAGAATAAAGTTTGATGTTCGCTCGACGATCATCTGATAGAGAAGGAACATGAGTTTCTCATTAAATTTTATATGCATGCACTCGAGTCACCGAGTGAGAGGCGATCGAGGCGAAATGTATGCAGAAGAATAGAAAACAGTTTTGAAAACGACATTATTGGCAATTTAGAGATGATCTCAATATTCACTTTTGTTCTGTTTTCTATTTTGAGTCCCCTTCGCTCTCCGTGATTCTCGAGCTTCAAGCGCAGCATCGACGGAACAAAGTGTTTGCATGGAGAGGCAGGGAGAAGTGAAAAAAGGTTATTGGTTTCATGTTTGCCTTCGGTTCAAAGTTTTAAGGTCTGAAGCCGTTTCGTTCCTCCTTTCGCTCTTAAATTAACCGTCGAGCTGATGTTGGCAGCTTTGAAACGAGAGCACAGCCGCTGAAATCGATGAGCTGATAATTCGACTTTTCACGTTGCGTAATTTGCTTCATTTCTATCCACGGAGCGCGGACTATGCGACAAACCTGATCCAAACGGATAGTGGAATGTGTCTCGAAGCTCCACGCTACTCTCGATGATATATCGCAACTTACATTACTTTCAATTAAAAGTACAATGTGAATGGACTTTATCGGTGGTTTGATCAGTCGGGGAGTTAGTTTAATGCATTTGCCAATAAATTATTCACAATTTGAATTTTTCTAAGCGAAGAATTTACAACTTGCGCGTTGATTGAGCAAGCCAAACCTCGAAGCATTACGAGGAAATCTCCTGTTGTTGCAAAACCTTTTGATCTTCCTAATCAAAGGAAGTGAAAAGTGAACAGAAAGTTTGTAAAACAGCCGAGAAATTATCAAAGACGTCGAGACTGAGAAAATGTTTCATGCTCGCTTTTCTACAGTTCGTTCAAGTATTGCCAATCGAAGAAGGTTCCAATGAAGGTTGTGAAGGTTTTAGGTGATACGATAAAAGAAAATGAATCGAGTTTGTTACAACAAAAATTTTCAAAACTGTTAACCTTGTAAATTCAACCCTACAAGGTTTCAAAACTACCACGGAGTTTTTGCAGGTGATCACATGCTGCGACCCTTTCGTCGACTGAATTTGAGAGCAGCGCGACTATTGCATCGGCCCCGAACGTGGAAATATTTGAATTCATAAACCTCCGATATCTGTTTATTCAACGATTTCGTTTCGAATTAGAATACGGTGTTTAAGCGATGCAATCATGAGCCATTTGCTTTATTTATGCTCGTTTTCGACTCCTCGAAGCGAGCAGAGAAATATGTGAAATCTTTAATTCGTTTCCTGCTGTGCAATTATATGAAATACGGCGATGGAGACGTCAAATTTTATGTTTAATAGCTTCATTTGTAGGCTGCAATTCGATAAGCGAATGTTGCAGTCGGAGAGTTCTAGTGAACCATAGCAGGAACGCTTAGAGCTAGAGAACTCGGTGAGCTCATAACAGCGCATCTGAAATTTAATTTTCCCGAGAAGCTTTCAAAGTTATTAAAATGAAAAGTTTATAAGTTGCGAAGCGAACGTGAAAGCTTCCAGTTACGTGACATTTCTCAACTGTTCTGCTCTAACAATGCAGCCGTCAGCCTTCGCCAGAAAGCTCAGAAGGTATTGGACAATTTACATTCTTGTGCTCATCGTTATAGTCGTGGGCAACTGCGTCTTAACGTTCTTCGCGTTAGCTGAGGAGTCGCTTGCAATTAAAATCTTCACAATAAGCGCTATCCTGCCTTTGCCAATCTATTTGCTCGAGACAATCTTTACCCGCGACAAGTACATAGAGATTTTCAACGAAGTCAGAAGCATAAACTCGATTTTGAGATTGTCGTCGAGCAAACATGTTATGCAATTCGCAAGAGGGAACGCAATTAAGATAATCTTTGTGCTGGTGATGTTCATATTCCAACTGATGATAATAGCCGCCAAGTTCTTTATTTATGGGTCAATCGGAGTTAATGTGTAAGTCGATGACATAATTATGACAAAAGCTCGATAATTTATTTCAATCGTACATCAGCTTTCTCCTAGGAATCGTCCAGTTTATGAATTATCTTCGACCTATACAGTTCATGGTCCACGTCGATGTTCTCAACGATCGGCTGAAACTTCTTGGCGAGAGGATCAAGAAACAAGGAGACGAATCTAAGGGCCAAATAAGCTTCAACCCAAGAACGGCGTCAACAGCAATCTACAACACCATCGAAGTCTATCGAGAACTGTTTGGAAGAATCTGGGAGCAGCACGAGTCCTTGAATCAGTGCTTTGGATGCTCGATTCTCATCATAACTCTGAACGCTTTCGTCGGCATCGCTTTCACTCTCTACAACAGCATATTATCACACTCGAAGTATCTTTCCTTCGAATTCGTTGAGCATCCATCGCTCCACACATTCCATATCGCGATTCTTTTTGTCGTCATGATTTACACCTGCGAGCAGAGCGATGTTATGGTAGATTATTAAACTGCTATGGTTCGATTATTTCTAGAAATATTTTTCCTGAAGGCGCATTGCATCAATCGACACCTCAACCGGCTTACGAAGAACGTTTTCTACCTGCAAATCAAGGAATTCTCACTACAAATCAATTATCATCAACGGTTTCTGTACACGGCGCATGATTACCTGGACATCAACTTCAAGTTGCTTTTCTCGGTGAGTCAAACTAATTGAAAAGTTCAAAGTGAAAATGTTTCTCGCTTTAGATCTTAACCGTTCTGGCGTCGTATATCGTTATCCTTATCCAGTTTCAGCAAGACTCATTTCTCAATCGAAAAAATTCTTGAATGATTTGATACAACAACACGATCGCATCAGTTAGTTAAATAACTTTATAATTTTTCCACAGCAGCAATCGATTCACAGTTCTCTGATCATTCGCAGCTTTTGAAGAGATTCTTTGACAAGTTATCGACAAACTCAATGATGGATGGTTTACCTGGTGCTGTAAATCAATGTTTCTGAGGCGAAGCTTCATGTAGCCATACGAAGGAAGTTATTGAATACGATTAGATAATTTGTATTTTGATTTATTTAAGAACGAAACTTGCTGCATTTTATCTAAACATTATTTCCTAAAAAACTTTCCTGTGGAACTTAAATTGTTGCAAACGCCAAGCCGGAGCCAAGGTCGTCGACTCTACATTTTCGATTTCTGTTAAAGAATTTGCATCAGAGAACTAATAAATTTCAATGCACAAAGCAAATTTTACCACAAAATTTATCATCCGGCCGCGGAAAGTAAAAGCGACATTTTTCTCAGGACACAAACTACCTACAAATCGAGGCATCTTGGGGATCATTAAAAGCTAGTCGGAATATGAAAATTCTTATGAAAAAATATGCAAGATCTGATAGCGAATCGCATAAACAATAGGAGCACGACCGGTTGGAAATAAATTGATCTATTCTTCCGAACAATACACAAGTCTCGTTGTTCTCCTAAGACTCTATTCTTATTACGAAGAGCTATAAAAATTATTTATTGCATGTATGTTTTACCAACAATTCGTTATAATTTCCATGCATTCCGTTTTCGATTTTATTCTGTTCATCACTGGCAGCCGAACGTGGATCGGAACTTCAATTTGCAGCTCGAGATTGTTCCTCGTAATGCGCAACATTCTTGCGGGAAAAGCTTCGGCAGCAGCGAAATATCGGATCAGTTCAAAGAAACTCTGCGGGCTCGGCTGAATTTAATTAAACCAAAAAATTAATAAAACTCGAACGTTTTGCTTACAGTTTTGCATCTATCTAATTTCCTGGTTGCATGTTTTGCCATTCGCTCAACGGCATAGCCGCAACACACGCCGCAGGTTACTGGGTAGAACGCGCAGTTTAGTTGGCAAGAATGTTGCCGACAGGTGCTGAGCTTCTCGTGAGTAGCTCCGCTTGCCCTAATCGATCACAGATCGACACCACTGCCGACATGCATTAGAGAGACCTCGGCAGTATCTTAGGAATCGGCAGGAAAAGACCGTAAAAGTGCAAGCTACGTGATGCTGTTTTCTCTAATTAATAAATCGGCCTAGTAGCTGAAAGAAAAACTGTAAAAATGTTTATGTTCGGAATGAGTTATTGTGAATTCCAGGCACATTCTTCGCGCGGGGCAAAATCTAAAGCAAATTGCTGCACAAATTTTTAATTAAAACAACAAATCATCTTAATGCTGTGCCTCCTGAAAATGAACAAAATTTCATTGCTAAGTCGAGCTTCGGCTTTATGGGTTCTGCTCGAAGGCCTCGCAGCATAAATTCTCCTATCGCTTTCCTATTCGCGTAATTGATTTTTCATGTAAATCAGTTTTATGTTTCGCCACATTCCCGAGCGAGCCGCTCACAGAGATCTGATACCCGATCGCTAAGCATACAAACGCTACAATTATTCGAATATTAATGACACAAGCCCTTGCTAAATATAGACGTTGGAATTGTTCTCAATTACAAATTAGCGCAATTTGCAGCGAATCTTGTCAGGGTCGCCGTCTCATGCACGTAACAACCTCCCATCAAATTAATCAAAACTCTTAATTGGATTCGTTTGAGTTAAGAAACTCTTTCCTCGTAAATTAAATTCACGAGAGATTCTTCTTTTCTGCCTCCGCCTCCTCGCTCGCTCTCAGCAGTGGAATTGAAATAATAATTTTATTTTAATTATTTCCTAAGGGAACGTCGTGGCTCGGAATAATGTTATTACGTGAAAAATTATCTGCTTGATGTTCGGTTTGTCATCGGATTTTTGTTTCCTAGAACAAGTCTGGACTGTGTAGTTGTTCTGTTGCGACACGCGCGGGTGTTTGGGCCGTTAGGATCCAACGAGTCCACAAAATTCGTTGACGCCATGTCAAGTTCTCTGATTTTGTTTCAGTCTCTATCGTTTAATCATTCTTTGTCACTTTTGGCACAACAGAAATTGATCGGAAACGTCGTAACAAGCGAATCGGACTCAGGTGTGAACGAATGTGATTCCCTTTAACGTGACTGCTCCGGATTCGATTGGAACTCGATCGCTTTTCGGCATGAAAAGAAAATCTTTTGTACGTTATGACTTGGACTTGTCCATGGTGCTCGTTAAAGCTCGCTGAACGAGGTCAGTAGAGTTACACAGATTTGATGCGCGTAGAAATATTTGCGATGATCGAATGCTAATCGATTTGGCTCCACCGACCGCAGTAACGGTTCCATTGACTTGACTTGTCGTCGGTTCGCAATGTGAAGTTATGATTGACGTCGTTCGTATTTGGACGGATTTCGATGTCGCTCGGTCTCGTCAGCAGCTTCCAGTTTGTTAATTGCTTGATGTTTATCTACAAGCTCGCTGGCATCTGATCAGATTGTGCCATGCAAGTGGATGAAGTGAAACCATTAAATGCGTTTAATTGAAGACTTTCCGCGCCGCTGCTCGGTGCAATTTCCAGAGACGTCGCTTACACTGCAACTATCAACTCTAATTAGCACACTAATCAAGATGAGATCAGTCATGCGAGTGGCCTGAGGTCGCACGCAGGCGATTATGATCGATGCGACCGAAGGTGTCGCAAGTCGATCGTGCTCGAGCAATCCGAACAAGATTTGTCTGCGGGAGCAGTCTTCGACCTCCGAACAATGAAGAGTTGACTTCAGACCGTTACGATGACTCGGCGAGTTCTTGAAGGCCAAGATGACATTCGGTGAAAGAAAAATTGACGATAATATCGCCGAGGCGACCATAAGGTCCATTGAGCTTCGAGCCACGTCATCGCTCAAATTAAATCAAGTCGCTCACAATGATTGCATCAATCAGAATGATTTCGACTGTCAAGAATCAAGTTCTCCGACGCCGGTGAATCACAACGGAGCAACAAATTCGATGCAAATTCCTTTGTCGCCTCACAAGAAGTCGCGAACGGCTCGCCATAAAATGTTGAACGATTGCTGGCATTGCACATCATTGTCGATGTTGTCGCTTTTTCGAGCTGTTAATGTCAGTAGCACCGTTCAAGATTAATGCTCTTGGTCATTAAAAGAGAAAACTTAGTTCTACAAACTGCTTGCGCTCCTAATTGGATTTTAAAGACATAAAAGAAAACTTTTCGGGAAATCGCTCGAGATGCAGCAAGAGTGAAAGATTGTTTAACCGCTGCTTGATGCTTCAATTGCATGTGATTAAAGCATTCAGTGCACATTCTTAGCCATCCAGCGACTGGAAAACAACTCTCGTTAGCGATATTCTCAATGACTTTTCATCTTAATTAGCGCATCAAATGAAATCGAGCGCTCGAGGCGAGAAACTCGCAAACGATCGGTTCGGAACTTTATGATCACTCTGTTCGTTAGAGGAAAAGTGAAACAGCTTAGGTCACTTGAAATTTGCTTTCACAACGATCTCGCAAGAACTCTGGCAGCCTTCCACAAAAGTCGTGAAATGTCTTCGACGTCTCTTCCTGTGCCTCTTTCGACTCGCAATAGAAATTTGATCTGCCATCGGCTGAACGTGACGAGAGCGCTGCGACAATGCGCAGAGCACGAGAGTGCACTAGCGAAGTATGTCATAATTTAGCATAAAATCGCATTATGCTGATAGAAGCAGAAAGTAACCATCAAGTGAGACGTTTCATGCCTCGAAAGCGTTTCACTGCCACGTGAAATGTAACAAATCTCCATAAAGCGTGGCAGTGTGTTTGTGTCGCATCTGGAATTATGCAACCACTCTGATTGTTTGCAAATTAAACGTTGGGGCTTTGTATCACGTTAGGAAGTGTGCTGACATGAATTGTGCCGCGACTTTGTGCGAAGTGATCCATTTATTTTATTATTATAGCAACCTGCTCTTCTTCGACATGTGAGTTCTCCGCTGCTCGCGTTGCCGCCTCATTTCGCATAACTTTCAGTAGATCTTTTGATTTGCATGCGCTCAGGAAGCACTTAACTGAGAATTGGGTTACAAAATCGTTAAACAAACATGAGAAGCCAAGAAAATGTAATTTTCCTAACGGATCTCCTCTCGGTGCATGTGCGGGGCGTCCGAAGCCGCGCTTCTCAGAACGTTATCGACAATCATGCGTATGCGATCTGATTGCGAAAGCGCTGGGAATCAAAGTTATGCCAAAAGGTTTTCTCAAGATGTTGCGGAATAAATATTCTAATTAATTTCGCTTCAAAGTCCGTTGCCCGTGAAATGCGCACGTGTTGCACAAGGGCGATGTAGAAAAACACTCAAACCGAGTAGAAAACTATTTAAATGATTATTTCAAAGTCCCAAGTTGTTTAGTACAAGTTTAAATTGTCATTTTAATAAAGAACAAAACCATTTTCAGCCCAATTTTCCCAAATTTTCCGATTTCGTACACTCGAACCATCGACGTACGGTTTTCGTACGCTTTTCGCGAAGTTTTCGCAAGGTTTTGTTTACAAAAAAGTGAAAAAACTAAGCAAAAACATTTTTTCGAAAAATAGTGCAATTAATACGTAGATTAGTTTATAAACTAAGACCATGACCAACCACGAGTGGCGGCAGACGATTCTCGATCGATTGCGCGAGAGAAACAAGCGCGAAAGTGGTTTTCAAGAAGTTGTTAATCACAGTGAGTCTTTGTTGTGTTTTATTATTGTGCAATGCGCTGCGTATGAAGTGAAGCCGAATGTTGAAATTGAAACCTCTTCCAGACCATCGAATTCTCGAGCGGAGCCATCAGTTAAAGTCAGAGAACCTCACGCTGTCGGTCGAGAATGAAAAGCTGAGGAGTGGCCTTGGCTTCGGCGATGTGGCTTCAACAGCTCGAATTCAAGCGCTAGAAAAGAAGCTGCTCGACAAGCAGGAGGAGCTGACAGATATGCACAAGCGCAAAGGAGATAATCAACAAATGATCATCGATCTCAACATCAAAGTGACCGAGCTACAAAAACAGCTGGAAGCCAAGAACAACAGGTGAGTTCGATGGAAAGAATACAATGAGGAAATCTGCTAACTCATCTCGCTATTCTTCAACGATTAGCCTAACGGAACAACTTAAAGTCAATCAGTCGATTAAGGCGGAGGTTCAGATGCTCACAAATTCAATTCACGAGCTGAAAGAGCTTAACTCGGTTCTGCGAGACGAACACACAGCGCTTCACCTACTACATTGCTCGCTGGAAGAAAAGCTTCGGAAAACGCAGACAGAGAACGGTCACTTGGTGGAGCGTCTGATGAAGTTTAAAGCGAAAGACGCCGAAAAGATGAATGAAGAGAACGAAACGTTTCTCAGGTGAGTTGACAGATGCAAAAGAAATTATCAGTTCCCGTCGACTTCCTTCACCGTAGTCTAAACTTGACTAACTTATCCATTTGACACTCCTTGAACTTTAACTAACGCTACTTTATGTTTCTGACGACGACAGCTTTGGATCATTTTTTTCCAGAAAAAAGAACGACACAATGAAGCGCGAACTTGCGGAAGCTGCGCGCGAGTCAAACGCCAGGAGATCATCTAGTCCCATCGCCATAAACGAACGTGAAGATTTGTTCCAAGGATCACTCACGTCTGCTGGAAACGTTTACTTCAGCGACGAAATTCCTAACAAAGTTCACATGCAGTTTGACGCCCACGATGGCGACGTTCAAGCGGTTCGTTGGTCTCCTGTGGATCGAATTGTGGCAACAGGTGGTTCTGATCGAAAAGTGAAACTTTGGGACGTCGGAAAAGGTACGACGAGGTGTATTGCACTTGCAGTGTTTTATAACTTTGTTCTCCTAATCAGGAACAACTTGTGAACCACGCGGAACTCTCATCGGAAGCAATCAGGCTGTGAATTCTCTTGATTTTGATTCGACGGGTACTCTAATCCTCGGCACGTCCAACGACTTTGCCAGTCGCGTGTGGAGCGTTTCCGACCATCGATTGCGGGTGAGTTAAGCAAACACAACAGTTTTATTCGTAAACTTTCGCTTTATTTCTTGAAAAAAAGATTTCACATTTCCAAAAAAAGAAAGAAAAGCATTTTCGAAGGGCGGGAAAATTTGATTTTCCGCCTCCCGGAAAATAGAAACAAATTCGCTAATACTTCTCTATCATGTCTCCATGAACCTCGATTGAATTCATCTCGCTTAGAATCTAATCTTCGTCTTCGCCTTCTTGTTAAATAACTTAAAGTTATCGTTTTGAAAAAATGTTAGTCAAGGGAAATAAATAGTTAAAGATTAAGTTTTAATTTGATCTACGGATAAGGGCTATTGGAGAAAAGGGCTCGGTTCAGCCTTCTTGCGCAGAGAGAAAGCACTTGAAGCGGGTGCACCCACAGCAATAGCTCACTCCCAAGCTGTCAACCTGCGCCTTTTTCGTCGCGCCTCACGATCGAGCAAAAATTAAATTCAACTTTAAAATTTTCTCTCATCGCGACGGCTTCTCTTACTCGGAAAAAAGGATAAGAAGATAACCAGAACGACATCGTTTTTGTCACCAGACATCGTTGCTCATTTTTACGTTCCAAACATTAACTTTTCCACGGTGCGATTTATCGAAATGACGAGTTTTAAGTTTTCTATCTAAAATCTCATTGATGAAAGTGAAATATCCTGTCGTCCTTTCTTCCAAGCCTTCATTTCGTCTATTATTAAATTAAGAATTAAACTAAATTTTGCCATTCACTCCGCGAGAACATCTTCGATAAGTCAGCGTTCGAGGTGAAGCCGCTCCGATGTTCTCGAGAATCTTCAGTTCCAGTTGGCGTATACACTAAAATTACTTTAAAATGCGCTCAGGCAAAATGCACTAAAATCTTCAAATACCATTTTCTCTGTCTTCATGGCCTTTTTTCTTGCTTCTAACCAGCGACCACTAGAGCGGTGCTGTTCTAACATAAAAGACTTGGGATAAACGTCGACAAACTGAGCTTCAATTACGAAACTAGTCGACGAAACTCATCCTAAGCCTTTGAAGAGTTGAAAGGATTTTTGAAATCCAAAAAGTTTGCTACTTATTCTCACTTACAGTCTATCAAAAGTAATGCTCGATGGTCGAATGAAAGTTAAAATGCAAAGTTTGTCTCGAAATGTTATTGCAAAAGTTAAAAATAAGGACTGAAAGTTGTCTCCGTCTCTGCTCAGAAATGGCGACCTGCGTAGCCCGTGTCGTAGAGCTTGCACATCGACTCGGTTCGACTACTGTTCGACTGGATCTGTGACGAGATGGTCGAGTTCTCGAAGTCGCGCTGCTTTTGCCGACGCTGGTAAATAACCGTCCAAATTGCAATCACCGCTAGTTGTGCTAATAAAAAGATTGTTCCGGCCACGATGAGCCCTGTTTATGATGCAAGAATGCGCCGTTCGATTACAATCGATTTCGAGAAATAATTTAATGAAAAAACTTACCCAATCCATTGACGCAGAAGCTTTGAGCGTCTGGCGTGGCGTAGAAAACGGTTTCGCTGCTGCTTACCGTTGGTTTCGCTTGCTGCTGCTTACTGGCGAATCCGAACTTGTCAGTTATGTGAATCGATTGCACCAACAACATGTCTTCATGTGGGTTCTTTGCCGTTTCCGTGCTTCGTCGCTTTCTCTCGCCGACAAAAGTATCGTTTAACGATCGTCGTTTTCTTCCATATGAAATGATTGATCTCAATTCGCCGCCGAAGTCTTCCTCATCGCACTGAACTGGCTCACACGTTGGCATACATGGCGTCACCAAGGCTCGGAACTGAACAGTCTGTGACGATGGGAATTTGAAAGCATCGAAGTGCGACAAAAGAATCTTTCCAGAGTTGGAGCTCTTGTAGATTGGGCCCATGATATAGTGGTCAGTGGGGCAGCCTCGTGAGTCGATCAATGTAATTTCTCCGCTGTCGGCTCCATCCATGGCGACAAGTTCTCTCACGAAGATCTCGTACGGGCTTTGCTCGTCCATAATTTCGAATTTGAGCGCCAGCGGATCGCCAACCTCTGCTGATTCCTTCATTGCACCGCCGTCACGCGTCGTGATCTTCATGATTACATTCGGCGAGTCGACAACAACTTCCTCTGAAAGCGACGGCTCGATATCGCCAGTCACACCGAGGTCAACATCGTTTGAAACGGTCTTGTTGGTCAAGTCGTATTGGCATGTAAGCGCGAGTCCCAGATCAGACGATGTTACAATCATATCGTGATGCTGAATAACCACATCATTCAAATACCTTCCAAGGCCGTTCTGACGTACGTTGCACTCGATGTCTTGATATCCCATTCGCAACTCGAATTCCAAAGCATTCTTCACGTCAATCGAGCACGAGTTGGGAGCTCCCTTTGCGTAGACTTTTCCGTCAAATAGCTTGGATGTTCGGATCTTGGCAATCATGTCTGCGGCGCGGCATTCAATCGTGACGTTGTAACAAGACGACAATTCATAAGTGGCTGCTTCGGGAACGTCCAAATAGGGATCTTGAATGTCAGCGAGAGTGGCGCGACTGTGGTGGCTCAGACGACAAACCATGTCACCAGTGTCTCCATAATCGTACGAATGGCATCTGTAGGGCGAGCTTAGGCAGAGCTCGCGGCATTCATCTACGCTGGCGACATCCTGATACACTGAATCGACCGTCTTCAGAATTTTCCCCGACAATCGTTTGAATTCGCATAACTTCGTCGGCTCTTCGGCACAGTTGTTCTCCAAGTATTCAGCTCCCGTCTTAGGCACGAAAGCCGATGACCCAGCCAATGTCAAGCGATCCATTTCTGATAGTTCACACATTCCAGTCGCTGCATACCAATTAGCGGATCTAGTTAAAGGGAAGAGTGAACAGGAGAATCTTATCTTGTGTTCATTGAGAGAAGCATCTTTCATGTTAACAACGAAACCTACAGAAGAACTCATAACGATTATTGTTTCGCGAAAGACAAAAAGAAAAGCAGTAAATATCTTTTATGGCTTTAGCAGAACACGAAAGGTTTCCACTTTCTACAGCTGCGACTATCGAGAATCTATTAGAACTTCATCCTTAAGTCACTGACGAACGAGCCTCTAGAACCTTAGCTAGCAAGTCCGATTCCTTTCGTAAATCGTGTTGCTATTGTTTATGTTCTGCTATCTCTCGTGTCCGGATCCACAAATAATTTCAACAATAGCCTCTGTTCACCTCGTTACTGCGCGCGCGGCAAGCACTTTACAGCTTTTACTTTCGTATGCTCTCCGTAATTTAATGGCCCGAAGTGTTATAATTTATAGCCTCTCCGCTTGTTTCCAAGTGGAATCAGAACTCATTTTTGGCACGCACGTCAAACAGCGGCACTCAACAGTCAGATTGAAAAGTAATGAGCGGTTGCGCAAAGAGTTTGCAACACTTGAGCGGCTGGCGATCGTTCGATTTTCGACAACTCAAACTTCAAATTGTTTCGCCAGCGAAATATAGAATCGTTCAACACCTCGACTTGAGATATCACGCATGAAAAATGATGCTTAACGTCGGTTCAAATAGGTCTTCAGAATTGTATTACTGTCATTAATGCTCCAGCCTAGAGTTGAAGAAACACTAGACGGAGAAGAATTATTATTTTCGCCAAGAATCCACCGCACAAAAGACTCGGGCTTTCTCTTTGTTCTCCCCCGATGAACGTCTTATTTATACTTTTCGCAACAAATATGTTTTGTGAAGACTAACATGATCGTTTGTGCCAGTTAGAGCGGCCCATACAAATCATTTTGCGTCTCGTTTTAAAGACACTTCTCGTTCCGAATTCAGAAACGACGGGGCTGAACGGGTAAGATTTCAGTTCTGAGCATCGTGAGACGGGAAACTAACAAGCGACGGTCTGTGCGAAGTTCATTGATGCTTTTTGCGCGAGGGAAGAAGAGACGAAGAACGTTGTTCTTATGTTTAAAGATGTCATAAATCAAACAATAAAAGTCTCCTTCGGAATGATAAAGCTAGACGAGAAATTAAAAGTTCTTCGGCGTCTTCATATCGCGATGGGAGCACACAGCGAGAAGCAACGATTAGACGAAATGAGTTTTAATTGCTGTTTGCGAAAGAGCTCGCGAGAGGAAATGATTTCCCCCGCTGGCGAAACATTGGCTAATTACCTTCAACTGCCTAAACATGGCAATTTTGATTAATAAAACATTTCTGCGGAACCTCAAACCTGCGAATAGCTCAAGTAAATTGAGTTTAGACTTTTTCAAAAATCTGCTCAGCTCGCGTTAACTTTTATTTCATTACGTGTTCAGTAATTGATTAAGAAATAGAAGCGAGGCAGTGCAATTATAGCGAGCGATACAGCAGCGAGACTTAGAACAGTCAATAACCTCCCTCCTGTCGTTTCGTGCGCTGCGTATTGGCTCATTCTTCTATTTGAAAACTAAAGCAAAGCGATATCGCTTTTCAACAGCGCTCGTTACTTTGTATTGCGCTTGGCTCTCGCTTTATAATTTAATGATCTCACAATTCCACTCGTCCGCATTGCGTGCAAGTGAGTCGGTTGAAAATGAAGTTAGCATATTTTTGAATAATGATCTCCGCACTCTCTCGCTCTTGCTGTCCGTTGGGAAAACAAATAAGCAAAGGGAATCGTAGATTTGATTATGGGAACTTTTCGCATGAAACAAATTCGCTATGGATTTCAATCCTGTTTCGGTCGAACGTTACTCACCTGCAGAGGAAATCAGTTTCGCCAAAGCACATCTCGTAGCAGTCTTGTCTCGACATGGCAGTGGCCGATCGCTTGATATGGTCTTTGAGCGCGTAGCCTTGGACTCTATCAATGCACCATGCTCGCTCGCAAGGACGCATTTTCAAGCAAGATTTTTGTGCATAAATTGTGAACACGGGAAATTGTGATTTAATCAATGAACCTGAAACGAGACGAGAGGAGAAACATGTTGAAATGAGAATGCAAAGCGAAGATAACGAGAAGCGGCGACGGGAACGAAGCATCACTCGACGCACCATTTCTCCTCTCCATCCTCAGGATATCATTACGAATCAGTGAAGCTTCGGAGCTTAAATTATGGCTTCCGCTAAACACTTTTGACTCGTGACTTCGTAATAATATCTTAATAGAGAAAAAAGGCGAGCGGGCAATTTATGCAAATTAAACTAAAAAGACTCAAAGAAGCGAAGCTTCAAAACGTGCTTTTAAATTCTTCCTCCATGGTGTTCGAGATCTCATATCGCATGGCGAATGCCCCTCTTTAAGCATCGCTTTAAAAGCCGTAAAAGCCGTATTTAAATAGAATTCCGCTCGTAGAACGTTCTCTGCTTCCTTGATCACGAGAAGAAGCTTGCGCCCATTCACTCTCCTCCGAATAGAAAACAGTGAGCAGCTCAGATCAATCTTGCAATTGCACAATATTGTCGTTTCTATTTAACTTCGACATGAACCCATCATCGAATAAACTTTAATGACAGAGTCGTGTCTCAAATGCAATGTCCGAGATAGCGAGTTACATCAAAATAAAGAACGTTCTCAGCTGAAGCCAATGGAACTGCTTGAAATGGATCATCGCTGATACCATCGATACATCAACAACAGTTTCGAAACAGCCGTTCACTGACTCGCTACAGTTTAGCTTCATTAACTCTCTCATTGAAACTGCAATCGATTCTTTCGTAATAAGAAGAGAATGGAAACCAATTTGGCTCTGTCTTACGTGCATGCAAATTTTTAATTCTCCCAGTTGTTATAAAACGCGTTAAATGAGCTTCGATTTCCGAACCATTTCCACTCCGAACTCGTTCAACGCTCAGTTATCGATTATTGCAGAGTTAAGTCACGATCTTCCCCAAAAAATTTGAGTGTGGAAAATCCTAAGGTTCAAAAGCAGAAGCCGGATTCGCGAGCTAAGCGATGATAAAACATTTGATGCTTTAAATCGCTTCATTAACTCGCAGCATTGTTCTTCCCGCGCGCGGAACTTTCCATCGCATTTGGCTTTCGGCTACATGTAATGACTTATTAATTCAAACTTAATTGTTGGAGCTTCTCGTATCAGAAGAGCCGAGACAGAGCAGCAAAGTCACTGACACTTTGATGAGGAGAATGGCCGCGGGAGAAATCAGCAGCATCGCACTCTTCATGCTGATAATTGCCTTTCTTGTGATTTTATAATTCCCTTTCCGTAAACTATCAGCTTTGATGGGCTTCTACGTGATGGGCTTCATTTGGATTTCACAGTCAGCGAGCGATTTCACGCGGGCATCTAAAGGGTTTCGCGCGAATATCTGTTGAGAGGAATCTCGTTTTTCATCAATTTCACTTTCCAAGTCATCATGTTAAACGCCCATTAATCTCCGTGGAAGGTTTAACAAGGTTCTCGAGTGAGAAGATCGATGAGATGTTTGCTTTGTGCAGTCGAGTGATGTTGAATTCTCGCGCTACTTGATTCCCAGCGTCGGGATGATTATTGGAATGCCGTAGCTTACCTGGCAGTTTGTCTGCGTTGGACGAGAAGAGAATACACAAACCCGTTTCGTAGTTGACCGAGCTGCATGAATCATTCGACTGACATTGCTCCAAACAATCTGTGAGCATCAAAGTGCCGGGAACTGAGTCGAGCATTGTTTCGGGGGCTGAGAAGACGTAGCTGTCGATGGAATGTGTGTTAATGGCAGTGATAAGAGAAATTTTAATTAGCTCGACACGAATTCTTACCCAGTAATCATCTCGAAGCTAATATTATCCAAATCACAGTCTTCGTAAGCCGGCGACTCTTCACTCGAGCTGCTCTCGCTCACTTTTTCCTCCTCTCCGACAATGTCAGACGTTGGCACGGTTGTCGGCGCTGGCGCTTCTAGTTTCTCGGCCTCGACCTTTGGCGACTCCGAAGCTGTTGCGAGCGTCGCAGTCTCGATGGTTGCGTTCGGAGCGGGAACATCTATCCGAGATCGTCGCCTTGCATCCACCGATAATGAGCACGAGATCGCCAGCAGAAGAAGAAGCGCAATCTTGCCCGGTTTTATTTGCATGTTTGCTATATTTTGCGGTCAGGTGGAATTCTGAAAGCGAAGCAGGAAGAAATCTCATCAATTTTCTTTCAAATATAATAATCCAAATAACTATTGTTAAGTCAAGTTAGCCAATCATCTTAAATTACGAACAGCGAGCGAGGGAGCGAGATGTTTATGTTTCCTGATTTATCTTACGCCGCGGCATCGATTCTCGTAACACACTGGAACAAATGAATGAAGAGCGCAAGAAATATTGATTGAGTTGATTAGAGCGAGCGAGCGAAAAGGAAAAGCAAGAAGAAATGTTCTGGCATGCAAATTCACTAGCAAAACAAATAACTGTTTCCATTCCACAATCTTTGTCGATCATCAAGTAGCTGCTAATAAGCTCCGGAGAGCGAGAGCGAAACTGGAGCAATTTGGTGTGGATGGAAATTGGTTTTATCTCGCGAAATGCTGTGCGGAAGAATGCAAGCGCCTTGGCAAGCTCTCTTCTCCTTCCCAAACCCATTGAGCTTTCAAGAATCCACCGTTGGATGCAATCTAAGTACTCCGAACGTAATCAGAGACGAGTAGAAATTGTTGCAGTTTTTTTCTGCTCGAAAAGAATCAACAGAAACCAATCAATAACTGTAATATAATTTTCATTACAATCATATTGATTATAAATTGTGCAACAAGTTGCGGCGAAAAATTAGAACAGCGCCGGGAAGAAGAAACGATGAATCTGGTCAATCAGGCAAAGGCGCTTGGGTGAGAGAACGAGACGAGTCTCGTTACAATTTACCCTCGAAATCAAAGAAAGAAGAAAGGAAAATATGCTAAACAGCGAGCCACTTTTGATCTCTTCGCTTCATTTTCTCGTTTCTCACAACGTGAAATTCTCCGGGCGCAAACCGATGGTAAAAGTATGAAGTTTCACACCGCAAGCGCCCTGCAGAATAAAACAAAGATACTCCTAAATAAAAAGAATCATTCCGAAGTCACTGAGTACCGTTCGCGAGAAGCGATCAGCACGGAGAGGAAGAGCTAACGGAATGCTGGGTTGTTGTTTTGCTGAGCGACTCCAACATAAACAATCGGTGGGGAGGGAGGGATAATTAGGCGGTTATTAAGACATGGATATCACAATTAATTGGACCAAATCTACAATGACGAGCATTGTTTCGCAAGGTTCAGCTCTCTCGCCACCTGGCCCGTGTGATTATCATCTTTCGACGGCTTGTGACCGCCGTCTTTCGTCGGCTTGTGACCGCTTTCTTGGACCAAAGAGAGGCGCGCAAAAAAGAAGAAGTGAAAAAGTCCATAAATTGAAAATTATGCGTCATTAATTTTAGTGAATACGAAGACGCAAACATCTCAAAACAAAATCATTTAAGGTTCTAAATAAATCATCAATTATCACGCTCCACATTTCTCTTCTTCTCGCCAACTGCTTCGAACAAGGTAGCGAACGGGGAGCAACTCTGTGCACTCTTTCCTGTTCTGTTTGTTGTCATAGTTTCACTATTACGCTCGCTAATGCCTCGATCGTCACTCGCTCTACTTTTCACGAAACCAAGACGCGAGATGAAGCTGACATCAATCACTGATTATCAATGGCTTAATAGGAATCAACAGAATGACAGTTTTAGCAAAAAAAGAATTAATTTGAATCTTTTTTTATCAATGAAACGATCTCGGTTAAATTCAACAGTTGATTAAGCAAATGCTCAGACTGCTGACAACTAAATTGATTTTGCCTTCTTTCTCCTCTCACTCGATCCGCGTTTCTGTTTTTTGTAAGTGATCCCTTGAGCTTGTCAATTGGCCGGAGTTTCACGGAAGAAATAAATATTGTTGATGTTGGAAATCGAACGAAATGTGGTCAATTTGTGGAACTACGGTTAGCGCTACATAGAATTTCTTCTACGGTTTCCAGCGATTCTCTCGCGGTGAAAAGAAGAAAACTGTCTAATTTAATTAGTAACGATTTGTAAATGTCTTCAGCGCATAAGTCGGGTTCATTCTTTCGGGTCCGTTTCGAATCGAGTACGGAAAATTTCTCTCGAATTAATTGAACGAATTTATGCTCTCTCGTATTATGAACGAATTAAAGATTTCGCTTTTCCCTCCGCAGGAAAGTCGGAACTCCGAAAAGTGAGTCCGAGTCAATGGGCAATCATTTCATTCTCCGACCGTCTTTGATGGTTGGTAATTGTAATTGATTCTGAACTAGTTTAACTCTCTTATGGCTTTCCGTTAGATCAACAATCGACGAGAAGGAAGACAGATAAATCTACAAGCCATTGCATCGATTGTCATAAATTTCATATCGACTTCTTCTCGACGTCGACATGTCTTCTCACATTCTTAGAGTAGTTCTGTTTATTTAATCGTTCAACACAAACATTCCGAAATCGGAGATTCTAATTGGCATTTGATGAGCATTTTTGTTTGCTGCTCCACTGGGTTTATGCAGGTGGGAGCAGTCGATCGATCGCGTCGACTTCCTCAAGAGAAAACTCGATCGATCCATAAACTCGACATGACGCAACTTAGTCAATCGTTTACGGAAGCGTCTCTTGAGATTCATCATACTTCGTTCGATATAACCATTTGTAGATCTTTAAATAATGACGAGCGCTTTCATCATCAAGATGGATTCGATGTGTTGAACAGTCGATGAAACTTCTTTTTCGGGTCGACACCGACCGAATGATTCAGCTCGCTGCCTTTTTTTGTTTCTTAAAACGGCGATTGAGAACAAGAGAGAAGAAGTTCTTCTGTCTTAACGGGTTCTAGAAGCTATTAATGAATTGATTTAACACTCTGTTATGCTCGGCTTGGTGGTTCGATATATGTAATTGAAAGTGTAATAATGCAAGAGAAATGAAATTACAGTAATAACAAGTCTTATTAAGAAGAAGTTTTAGCGGAGAACCTCTAAAGTCTCTCTCCCTTCCATTCTCCACCAATCTTTTGTTGGACTTGGCACAAATTTACAGTGCAATGATTGGCAAAAAGCATTAAGAATATTTGTTCGATGACGTTTCTGGAGCCTGAAATGCCCACAAATGGACAAACAACAGCTCGATAATCCAGGTTAATTCCTTCGATCCACAATCGTTCCCTCGACAAACTTCTCGGGCTCACAAAAATGTCTAAGACAAACGTAGACGGGAGCAAATATTGACCAACTAAATAAATGCCCGAAGGCAATGTTCTGAGTCTGTTCTGGAACAGCAACAGATCTCAAATCCGATCGAGAGTTTGCTCGCCTCAATCTCAAGTGAAAACGCTTGAGAGCTTTTCGAACAGAAAGTTTGGTCGCCAGTAAGCGATCCATGAGTGTTCCCATGTTTCTCCAATCGATAGATTGATTGAATCGAGAACGAACTTAATTGCAATCACCGAAAGCACGTTCCCTCGGCAACAGACAATGTGTACTTGGCTTTCTAAAAGCAAAGCAGCTCGTTCTATCGGTGGAGACGAAAGGCGGTTTGTGTGCTACGTCTCCCCAAATTGATGTTAAAAGAAATAGTTTTCCAGCATTTCTGAAAATTTATATTGTTTCTCATGTTGTTGATTCGCATCATTCGCTCGTCTCTTCCTCCCGTCGTCTGCTGGCTACATGAAAGAGCCGATTATTTAACGGTAATTTCTGTTTACTCTGTACGAGAGATCAATGAAGAGTTTCTTTATTACACGCCAAAGGCGACGGCGAGGATTAAAGAGGAGAAAATTGGATTTAAATTAAATCGAATGACAATTGAGTTGACATCAAACACCGATGCTTGATCCCATGCTCACACTTTCCTCAAGCAAATATGACTTCGACCTCGGGTAACTTTGTACGGGAAGTTATTTGATCAAGCCTTTCTCACTCATGTACGAGTAAAATTAGATTAAAAGGAAAATAGAATCACGCCGGAGTGTTCCACACGTAGCGATTTAATTGAAAATCGGAAGCGCTTAGCAACGTAACAACAATTAACTATTAAACGCGAGGAATCGCCACATCTTATCGCTCTGCTACTATTTCTTCGTGTTTAACATCGTGTTGCACTATAAGAAGCTAAAAGGGCCTCTACAAGGGAAATCATTATCATCAGCCGCTGTGAGAATATTTCCACTGAACGTATAGCGATTAATGCCTTTTTTAGCACCTGGTAGGGAGCAGGGAGAAGATAAACATTGAATGAATAGGACGGTTGATAGCCGTAGTTATTAAAGAAACATAATTCTTACATAAACATTTTTTCGCTTCTTTGCCATAGCGGGTCGGAATTATGTTCCATTATGAATTGCATTCTTCTCTTGTCCCTCGAGGAGTTTGTCTGCTAATCACGTCACGACTTTCCTCGGCCCAGCGAGACTGGCGATTTCTCAAGCGAACGCGACATAATTCATGATCATTCCCACATCATCAGCGGACGCTTTTGGCAAGAGGCGAACGGATAAAGGCATGAGTTCGTCGCCTTCTTCTTTCAGCAAATATTAAAAGGCCTTAAATCACCGGCGAAACCGTTGAGCTGTCGCCGAGACTTACGGCTGGCGAGAGAAGCAATTACCTCAAATTAGATGAGTTTTAAAGGCTTATAAATATTGTTTGCTAACCGCTTCTTCTTCGTGCGATAACTTTGTGAGCGCAGAGTGGAAATTGAAAAGTGCACGGAGATCAGTCGTGAGGAACCTGTCGGTCACGCAACCAGAGCTCCGTTTAGTTTCACTTTTGATCGTTCTGCGAGAGCGCGAGAAGAACAAATCATTGTCGGTGATTGCCCTTCGAGGGAGTAGCGTCAGATTAGAGCTCGAGCAATTCCCATGCTATTCACCGAGGAAATTGCTCAGCCTTTTCATCGATCACGTGCTCTCAGCACTGTGTTGAATTTGGCACGAGTAATTAATGGTTTTCACGAGAATTGAGATGCGTTTGGCGTGATCGTAATTACAATTCGTCGAGCTATTTGCCTTTTTTGGCCGGCACTGCCCATTCTTAGAGAGAGAAAAGCTTTTATAGCGCAAGTGGCGTGGAAAATCATCGAACAATCTGATCCATTGAGATGCGAAGCATGCAGATGAACAATTAAACTGCCCCGTTGAGATTCTCGTTCAGTTGACCCACTTAGCAGTCGTCATAAACCTCGATTGCGCCCACAAATCAGCGGAGTCTCTGTCAATGCTCTTTCTTCTTTGCTCTCGCTATCTGCTGTTGATGAGCGTCGATAAATCCAATAGAACACAACAAAAACTTGTTGCAGAGTTAATTTTGCGTGAAAAATCTTTTTAGCGCCCATGACAAATACGATGGTTTTGCTTTTTTCGGGAGGAAACAATGGGGAAGCTAACAATGCGATCGAATTAATTAGCATAGACCTGGTTTCGTATTCGCTGCTGCTTTTCTAGAACGTGTGGCTTAACAAGCGAGAGAATGCACGTGAGACTTATTTTGGAGAATATAGAGCACTGCAAGCGTCATAAATGAGATTTGCCTTATGATTTATATACGGCACGCTGGAACTTGAGCGGAATTTTAAGTTTGTGGCTCGTTCGCTTCTCTCTTTCTCCGCCACAAGCTCCAGATTTTAAAATGCAAGTTAATTGTTTACGTGTCACTAATGACATGGAACACGACTCCGTTGCCATCGCCTCAGACCTGCCGTGAATATTTATGTGCTGAGTAAACCGAATTAAGATGTTGGAGGTTCGGTCGGCGGCATCGACAGCGTGGGCGCATCAAGTTCGAATTTATGAGACCCAACATGATTCACATCTCGAATATTTTGTTCGTCGGCTTATCCACTGACCCAATGCCACAATTTCTCGCGCGTCCACGCTCGCAGGAATATTTATTTCCGATTGTGTTTGACGCTGGAAATGTTTAAAACATGCTTGAATAATTCAATGTTGAAGTTCGCACGACTGCGAACAGCGCCAAACATCTGACATCAATCGGAAACATTTTCTTCTTTCACTTGCATCGAAGTGCAAAGGAAAGTGCAAAAGTTTTTCTTTCAATTCAAATGGGCGAAATGTGTGTATGCGATTTGTGGCCGAGATGGAAAACAACTTTTTCTTTCTCATCGCCTGGCTCTAATGTCGTTTGCATTGTAAGGAAATCACTCGATTCCCGCTTTCCATTGAGACATAAGCGCAAAAATCAAGAGTCAAACAGCGGGAACGAACCAGCGAGCGAGCAAAAATGTTAAGCTTGTTAATCGCCGAGTGTTTTAGCGCAAATTCACTTCTAAATAAATTTCTGCCTTCCTCCAGTTCACTTCTCATTCGGTAAAAGATGAATAATGAAAGAGGAAAACTTGCGGCTGCGCAAGCGGCGACGAGGCAAACTATCGCTTTAATAAGGTCAACTTACAGTACACAAGTTTTTCGCACCATTTAAAATGCAAAATGCCTCTCGGACGGCAGAGCGATGATTTTAATGAATCGAAAGTCGAGTCACTGATCTCGTTTTCGTTGTCAATGCTTTGGGTTCTTGTGAACAATTTATTGTTGTCGTTTCGCTTTTCGTTCTCATTTAATTTTCGGCAGAACGGAAGACTTCAATGCACGAACAAGAAGGCGTCAATGCTTTCTATTTCCTTTCCAGTCATCGCTCAAAAATGGAATCCGCCGCTTCCTTGTTGACTTTGACGCTGGCGTCTTTTCTCAACGATATGTCTACCGACGTCTCAGCTTATGCAAATTTAACGGGAAGTTTTTCGTTTATTGTGGAGTTGTTAAAGAAAGAATAGCTTGAACAAATGTGACCTAATAACGCTCTCGCCTAAATATAGACTTGCTCATAATCTGCGAAGCAGCTCGAGAAAGACAAGTCGCGAAAATAAATCAAAAATAGAAATTGAAGTGGCGTTTGCTTCTATAGAAGAAAGATCGAGTCGACTCTCAAACTGTCATGACGATGACATCACGTTTTCTGAATTAGGTGCGCTAGAAATGAGAATGCTGCAAGTCTATTCGAGAAGGCATTGAACAGAGAGTGAAAATGTCATTCGTTCATATCGCAACTGCTCTGGAGACCTTATGGGAACTTAGCTTGGCTTTCGTTGTGATCATTAAATCGCAGAGGAAAAGTCGAATCGGAAAATATGCGCAAGCAATCGAATGTGACCTGTTTACTCAACTCCCAGCCTGCCGAGCGGAGAATTCACTTTTATTAGATTTTACTTTGTGACTCATAAGGCGCACTCGACAAGCAGCAGAAGACAATTGATTCGCTGAAGAAAGTAAAGATTCTCTCGTGATTTGGCGATGATATTCACGAAATGTTTCATTGTTCGCCAACTGGAAGTTTCTACATTTATTTTCTCAGAAAAGGCATTGAATATTCTCGACTCTCAGCGATGAAGATGCAGCTTCGCCAGCTTGTGAAAAAGCTTATAATGAAATGGAAACGCTGCTATCGATGTATGTTATCGAATTAGAAAGTAATTCCCCCGGCTCTGTTTCATCGGAGGATTTCGGAATTTCTTCAAAGCAACATTCTAGAAGCGGCTGGCATGAGTCGGAGTTCTGCTGGATTCCTTCGGTGGGAATCGGCCGCGATAATTGATACTTCCATTAGAACGTGCAGTTTCTAACTTCGACTAATTCTTCGCGCCTGATTTCCAGAAACAAAACCTTCAAGATTTTATCGTCTGCTTTATGAAGTTTTTAATTGC
The DNA here is from genome assembly GCA_033064975.1 of Smittia sp. YW1114-2. Classification (NCBI taxonomy): domain Eukaryota; kingdom Metazoa; phylum Arthropoda; class Insecta; order Diptera; family Chironomidae; genus Smittia; species Smittia sp. YW1114-2. The sequence goes on from CP093833.1 coordinate 20,754,818, forward strand.
GTGAAGAGAGTTGTTCTTTTGCCAGGTTTCTAATTATTGTTTCATGGTTTCCAAATGAGCTTGGACTGCGACGAATTCTTGAAGTTCAGTTAGCTTTGCCAAACGATGCTTCGGAGCTCTCAATACTTCCTGCTCGCGATGGTCAACGCGGAATTTCTTTAAATTGGCCAACGTGGGAGAGTCGAAAAATTAATCTGCGATCGTGTTACATTCGCGTAAACTTCGAGCCGCAATTTGAGACTAATTTGCATACTTTTTTCGGGGTGACCCAGAACTCTGAATAAATAATTCCATTCCAGGATGCTCGCGTTGTTCAATGCAATCGCCTCTCCGCACAATTAATTTCCACATTTAAATGAAATTTTATCGCGAATCGTGGCGTTAATTTTCGCTCATTAAATTCGAAGCGGTGATCCGAGCAGATGCTGGAAGCGTTCAACGCTCCACACGCTGCAAAAAGATCTCGAAAAGGTTTTTGCACATATGCAATCATTCAAGTCGCTTTTTGCCGAGCTTCGATTACCACTAATTTCTTTCTTCTCGATGTAGCACGTGAACGAGGTTCATCAGCATCTGTTCTAGCAATTTTTTTGTTTCGCAATCGCGAATTATGATTTGCTCAGGTAAAACAGTTCATTCCTCCATTGCAAAACTGAATTTCTTCCCGCTGATTTGAATATTTTCATCTCCTAAGCAAACGAAGCACTTGAGAAACTTCAACTTCATCTCGGGGGCTCAAGGCATAAGGCACTTTAAAATAGATTTGTTCACAACTTTACCTGGATTTCTGTCAACTTTATTGACTTGTTCAGTTTCGCTTTTCTTTTCAACCAACTTGGAACTTTTCTTGTTTAGTTTAACTTTGAAGAACTTGGCTATTTCTCCTTCACTTCTGCTCTTGTCATTAAAAAAACTTCTGTTCAGCCTTCAACTCACTCGACTGTGAACTTCAATTAAACTTTTCGAGATAAATTTTGAACAAAATTTTTCTTGCTTAATTCAAGAAAATTTTTGGGAATTGCCGAAATAAAGTAATCCAGAAATATTTTTAATCCTCGCTGTGCTTGCATAAAGTCACTGCTCGTGCTTGCTTCACATTCAACACACTCGTCGAGACTGGGAACGTGAACTTGACCGTCGTGAGGTCGCGAAAAAACTAAAGAATATTCAGTGCTAGTTAGTTGTTTTATAACTTTCTTACCCATTGAGACGATCATATTTCCCATTTCATTCTGCGCCCGAAGAGCATAAGAGCTTTTTCTTCTTCAGCATTTCTTTCTTTCCACCGTGAATATCTTTTTCTTTCACCGCTGCTCCGCTCGCGATCTGAGAGCCGATGCATTTGTATACGTGATGAGAGGATGATGCTTGCTTAGTTCTTAGCTTCTCACCGCTTTTCCTCCGTTCTCATGTTTGTTTGCAGCATGACAGGCTCAGTGTTTATCACCATGAGAACTTTAGTCTTATCATGAAACCGAGCTATCACTCGCTCTTATCAGTTGATATCTAATTCCGGGTGTCAGAGATCTTCAGAATTTATGATGAGCAATGCGTTGTCATTCGACAAACGTAGCATTTCCAACCGGAAGACTTCCGCCTTTCCCTCCAAAAGTCAAGATCATCCCTCTCAATCGAATGTGAAGTTCATTGTCGCTTTCTCACGTGCATATTTTACCTTGAACAAGTTCATTTTCTCACTCATGTGTATGGAATTATGCAATAAAGCATTCCGCGAATATCTAGAGAAGCGAACGAAGAGAAGAAAATCGTTTCTCGCGGCTCTCAGTTTTATTCTTGCGCTTGCTTTCCACCGTCTTCGTTGAGAGCTCTTGGATCGATCTCCGGCTGAGCGTTTGCTTTCATTAACTCGACGAGGAAGAATGAATGAATCGAGCCAAGGTTTCCACACACGTTTTTTTCGCAGGCATTCGGCTTACGGAGATGCTTTCATTGACATACTATTGACGGACAAATCTACATGAAGCGCATTTCTTCCCCGCTACAAAGTTGCAAACATAATGTAGGAAAGCAGTAAACTAATTATCAGTTGTTGCAAAGCATCTCGCAGAAGCTGCTGCGGGTCGCAATGACACTCAACTAATTAAACCGTTCGCTTGTCGGCCGATTTAACGACAAAGCGATCCCAATCTTGCGTCAAAATGTGAGCTAGACAAACATTCTAGTCGATGAGAATTGGGCTAAGAACATGACGCTTAATTGTTGAGCACGAGCTCGCGCACTTTGGGCGTAATTTGAATTGTCTTGTACCGACGTAATCTAACAAGCTTAATCTCATCTCTTTAGGCTCGGTGAGAGGGAGCGAGCCTACGACGAGCACCGCTATTACTGCCTTAAACTTCCGCATTATGTGGTCAGCTGAAAAAATTGTGTGCGATCATCTCGCCAAACGGATAGAAGAATGGACTGCAAGGCAGCAAAAAATGTATTTGTTTTAAGCATAAGTTGCGTCATTATGGAGTAGAAAACAATATCATAATTGTCCTATTATTTCTTCTTATGCAAAATATGTAGTTTCTTGGGTAGGCGCTGTTCATCCGACGATTTACAGTGGAAGGTTTATTGACTTTGCTGATTGCCGTATTGTTACACAAATATTATTGTTTAAAGAGAGAAATTCCATTCGGAACGATGATAGTTGTTTAGAATTATTTCAATTCCTCCACTGGATTTGATAACATTGTTTATTGGCGAAGCACTTCGTCCATGATAAATTTGAGCCGATAGACTCTGCCGTGGAATGCCGAGCGTTCCATTTTGAGTTGTCGGACGTAGCAATTGACAACTTTGCCGGATCCTTAAATTATGATATTGCTCCTCGCTTGCCTGCCATCTATTTATGCCTCGCATTGGCGGGATGAACAGTTCTAGTTTGTACGATGTCACGTAGCTGTTTCCCTTCACCCATACGAAAGTCAATCAAACGTACGGGAAAAGCTTGGCTTGTCATCGAATGAGATTTGCGTACACTTCCAATAAAAAGTCATCTCGATCTCGACTGCGGCATTCTGAAATTAATTTAGTGAGCGCAGCAAATTGACGTCTGCGAACCCAATTTTTCTTCCTTCTCTCTCTCTCACTCGCATGAAGAATTATGCAAACAAAAAATGTAGAAACGTAGAAACAGATGCATCAAGAGATTATTAACAATGGACAATGGCAATATGAATATATGAACTTTATGTTTGCGCAATGCATTTGACATGCATTTTAATTGAAAGGTTACGAGTTTACGAGCCACATAATCGGATGCTTGAAGGAGGTCTCTGTGCGCGTAGCTTTGCTTCTCGCTCTGAAAGCATTTCCATGTCGATGAAATTATTTATGAAAGGAAAAAAGTGAACAGAAAGCAAGTTTTGAATAATTCAATCGATCTGACGATAAGGCACAAGTTTTACATGAACATCTGAGAGAGCTTGAGATTGAGTCTTGCTGCGAGTGACACAAATAAGCTTTGAATATTGTTAGTCATTTCATCGCGCTTCAGCAGCTGGATCTTCCGTCATAAATCGTTAACCGCGTCGTCACCACGCGAGAGAGCGCCGTCGACCCACCGCGGGGAATATAGTCGCGAATTGCTCATATCCGCAGCTTTATGCAGTTTTGCTGCTTCTCGAGATAAAAATAATTTTCTGCTGTCGATAAAAGCTCAGATATTCACTGCTTGATTAATCGTTCTCCATCATAAGTGGAATATGCTGCACATTATATGCAGTTCTTCTCACCAAAAGGCGAAAGATTTCATCGCGAGGCGAGAGGAAATCTTTTGTTTCAATTGTTTACCACGCTGAAGACATGATAGTGAGGCGAAGACCGCGATGTGTTTGATTAATTATTTAATTAAATCAACATTCTCGTCGCCGAGATAACAAGTTCTTGTAATGAGAAATTCTCTTTCCTCATTAGCTGTTGATGTTATTTCTCTTTCATTATGGCCAGATACATGACTTTCAATTCCATTGCAGCACACACTAACAGGCCACAGCGGAAAGGTGATGGCTGCGAAATTTGTCGGCGAGTCACAGAAGATTGTGACGGGCAGTCATGATCGAACGCTGAAGGTCTGGGATCTGCGTAGCAAGGCCTGCATCGAGACGAAGTTTGCCGGATCGAGCTGCAATGATCTCGTGACGACAGACGGCTCGGGATCGACAATTATCAGCGGACACTTCGACAAGAAAATCCGGTTCTGGGACACGAGAAGCGCCGACAGCCACTCGAACGACATTCAATTGCAGGGAAAAGTGACGTCGCTTGATCTATCAAAAGGTTGGTAACGCTTAATCGTTTCACCTTCGGTTTCTCTCATATTTACATCCTACACAGATTGCCATTACTTAGCGGCATGCGTCCGCGACGACACGATAAAAATTATCGACTTGCGCACCAATCAAATCCTCACGTCACTCAGCCACGACGATTACAAGGTCGGGTGTGACTTCTCGCGAATCGCTTTCAACTCTGATAGCAGTCATTTGGCCGCAGGAGCAGCTGACGGTTCCATTTTCCTATGGAATGTGAATGGGATCCACGTCTCGACGTTAAAAGAACACAAGTGAGTAGACGGTTGACGCAACTCGTGAACGATCGCTCATGATTCCATTTCGATCCACAGCACTGCCGTCCAGGCCGTAAGCTTTCATCCCTTCAGCTCTGTGCTCGCTTCTGTCGACCGGGCGAAGAAATGCATCGTTTGGAATCACATTTAAACATATTCATGCTGTTCAACACAATTTTACTTAACGTTAATGCTCGTTGACATCACGAAGAGTAAGAAGTCGCAACGACAAAAAGACTTTTTTATACTGGAAATATTTTTTGAGCGGAACTGTTTTTTGTTCATGTAAAATTAACTAAATTTCATTTTCGCCACATTCAGTCCAATCAACGCGTATGAAATCATGAAGATTTTGAAAATAAAGAAATGGATTTCTTAATGAATGAACGTAAGACAGAAAGTCTTTTCTTCCGCCTTAACTTGCAGACTTCGTGCGCCCCAAAATAACGACAAACATTCCGCTGATTGGCCGAGGAAAGTGAAGTACTTAATGGTTTAGAGATTAAGCAAATTTCTCAGTGGAAATTGAAACCGAACGATTAGCATACTGACTCAAATGCCCAATTATGCAAATGAATTCCATGGCTACATTGTAGGACTCATCGCAGTTTCCAGCCTCTCTCATAACTTTTCAGAATTAACTCGTCAAACAATTAACCTTAATTGAGTGCTCCGTGTTTCTCTTTCATTCACTCGGAAATGATCTGAGGCGGCTAACTCCATCTCGATCGTCGATTGCTCGAAACAATATGAGAGCTTGGAGAGAAGTTTGGCTGTAGCGTCTGCCGCGATGATTTCAATTGTGAGAAAAGTCGAATCAAAGAAACTAAAACTGAGCAGAATCGCGAGTTTCGGCTTCGAAATTTCTTTGCGAATGCTGCAGAACAAGACGAGGAGAAAGTATGAGAATCGTTTGAGCTTGTAATTGAATTATTAGACGAGCGAGCATTTATCATTCGAATCACAAAACTTTCTTCGCTACTAAGTCGTCTTCACTTGTTTCCACGGGCAACTTGAGTCATTGTCGAGTTTGAAGAGCCAGGAAAACCTAAGCCGGCGAATTAAACTCGAGACTTTTTAATTGTTTTCATTGGAAAATGTTTGCCGAAGAATTTTTCTCACCAGCAAAGGTTCTTATGTAAATTAATTCAATGCTGAGCAATGATTCTCGGCTTCGGAATGACAGAGCTTATCACGCAATTATCTCCTCGCGTCGTCACTTCCACATGTTCATCGTTAGCTTTACAACTTGCTGTTCGACCCGCTGGGAAGTTCCTGAATGCAACAATTAAAACCGCCAGACCGAGAACCGCTGATCGACGTCCCAGAAATTCCAATAGAATTCCATCAAACATCCGACTGACCTAAATCGGTGCATTGTCCGAACCGCTAAAATCGCGCCAATAAACGATCTTCCCGTCATTGCGCAATTCATAAATCTATCAGCGGAATCGCAAATCTTTGCCAAAATCTTGTTGGACAATTGCGCAAGAGGAAACCGCGAAAGATCGAGCGGAAAATCAATCACAGCTTCTCATAACTCCGAGTGGCTGTGCAATGTCCGATATCGACTTGTTTTCCTCTCCATTCATAAATCGACGTCAGCTGTGAATGAAGAAAGAACAACGACGAGTCCGAGGAATCATAAATGATTGCCAACTTTTTCAATTAAACCATTTGTCGCTCAACTACCGTTCGGCGATTACGAGAAGCGTCTAACAAGCGACGAAACACAATCACGGTCATTAATCCATGTTTTCGGTAATAAATTTAAACGACACTCACGACTTTGCTGCTTCGTCGCCGTTTCTTCTGACTGCGCGCGAGAATAATCGCGTGAAATTAACCGTGCAGTTTTCAGATGAAAAGAGACTCAATCGACCTTTTAGCCGATATCCGGAAGTTTCACAGCCATCCAACGATTCGTTCATTACGGCGATCTCCACGTTCTCCCATCTCGGTGAGCGGATCTGACCTCCTGAAGCAATGAACTCTCTGCTCAGCGTCTTTGTCGTAATATTTTCTCGAAACTATCAGAGCCAATTGAATCGGAAAGCGGGGAACTGTGTCTGCACGTTCCCAAAATTAATCTTGTTTTACTGTTGCAAGCTGAGTCCTTAATGTTGTCTTTCTTCTCGCCCAACCAATTCAAAGCTAGTAAAAGATTCTTTCGTTTGATAAAATTGAGTGGTTGACCCAAAATTTAGTTTCGCAAAACATGACACGCTGCTGTGAAGTGAGATCGGAGAGTCAAGAACATTAAATTGATTTATAGTTGTCCATTTAGAAGGTTCCCCGCGACCACCTTGCCATTGATGGCAGATCTCCATTTGATCGCATTTGCTGTTTTCGGTCGTTAAAGCACACTCGCTCGCTGTAAAGCATTTCATTAGGGTCACCGTAAGCAAGAACGATGATCGATGTGCGGCTTCGGAACAGAATTCCTTTCACGCTTCGTGTCGCTTTTAGAATATTCTGTCGTGAACGATTAGCAACACTAAATGCCTCGATTGTTTCGCAGTGCTTTATGGTTCTTTCGCGATGGCATAGAAGAGAAGCGATCTTCCGCTATGAAACTGCGGAGTCTTTCGACTTAATGAGCATCAAATGGAAGAAAATCCAGCCGTGAATGAGATTTAGGCAGCATGATAAATCATTCGAATTATTTAATGGGCGCTGCGAGTTCTTGTTTGCGTTTGCAGCTCGCGGTGAAAGCTCCGGCCATCGACGATCTTTCTTATTAGCGAAACAAGTGAAAGACGCTCTTTTTGTTTAATCCACGATTTCCACTCGGGATTGACTCGTTAAACGAATATTGAAGAATTACATAACAAACATTCCATCAAAATCTTGACTTGATTCTACTTGAGGAGCGGAGATTGACGACGTGATATGAACGGGAACGTCGTTCGTGTGGATTCTTCAAACAGATTTCGAATAATCAATAGTCATTTCGTAAACTATTTCGGAACAGTTATGAGATGCAACGTTAGACGAATGATCCGAAGAACCAACTAAACGGTTGGGATTAAAGACATTCCCCCTCCGAACGAGTCTCACGCTCTGGCGTCGTTCATTTCTTTATGAAAATAGATTACTTCATGAAAGGATGATAATTAATAATCTCCAACTGCAGCTCTCACTCATCAACTGGCTGGCGGTCGAGAGTGAGTTGGAGCGCCTCGTGATGGCAAAAAAATTAATTTAGCTCGTCGAGCTTGATGAGCGCTATCGTCAAAACGCGGCTGAACTAATGCGCGTAGGCAAACATCAAACTCAACAGGCGTTTGCTTTGTTTTTGCTCTCTTCCGTCTTGCAGCTTATATTTAATGAATGATTTTCCACATGGAGATCCCTGACACAACAGCTCGACGGTAAGTGTTCTTTAATTATTCCTTTAATGCATTATTCATTAGAGGTTTCCTTTTGATTGCAGCATGGGGAGATTGCGCGTCAGGAGAATGACTACGCGCTTAATTGAAGCTGCAATAAATTTTCCAGCTTATGGCATCTTAAGCGAGGTTTCTAATCGGTTGCACTTTTCAAAATTCCGTTCTCTACCTAATTGCACTTTCCCTCAGCCCTAATTCCATTCCAGATTGCTGGCATCTCGTTTCAATTTCATTTTCATCACATCACGCTTCAAACAAACCGCAGCCAATGCAACAATGAAGAACATTTCACGCGTCTCAATTTTTGCCCCATCGAAGCGACACACGACTTACAATGGGAAAACTAAGCGTGTAGCGAAACTGGAGCACAATTGACAACTTGCCGCTCTTCGCAAACCATTCGAAATGATTTCTTTGGCTCACCACAAAAAAGATCGATGACAATGAAGGTGAAGGAGAAGAAAAACTGTTTCAATTCTTTAACATTGTCAGCTATTGAATTGAGCCGAGAGCGCTAAACAGATTTCAATTAAATCGAAGTGAGGAGAAATGTGTCGTGCAAAGATCTGTTTCGGTGAAAAGCGGAGTCGGTTTTTCGCTAAAACGATTCTTCGCCTTCTTAACTCGTTGTCGCGAATCGACGAGAAGAAGCGACAAACACACTCCGGCAGTAATGAGTGTGAGAATTGGGTTATTGGACTGAAAGTGTTCGCTAAGAACGCGTCGCTCAGCGAAGTGGAAGGTTTCTGTAAAAGGTTCTTTTCGAGTGACGACGACGATTACGCAATTATCTCACTCACAAAGAGCTCGCATGCTCGACAAGGAACATGACTTTCTGACGAGAACCGAAGTCAATTCACTCTCGAGTGTGTTCTTTATGAGCCATTACTTGAACTAACAGTTCAAGTTCTCCTATTTAATGCAACATTTAATTACGAAATGTTCAGCAATTGCAGAGATTAGCTCTCTCAGAAGCTGTCCATAACCCGACGCTTTTATCGGAATCATTAGAACGCACGTTAAGAGGCGGAAAGTGAGGTAGAAATGAGTTTCTTGAAAAGCCAAGTAACGAAACACGAGCAAGCTAACAACCAGCAGAGATATACAGACAAGACGTAAGAACATTTCTTCGTTTGGGTTTTGGGAAACGTCAAAAATCAGAAGAAGGCGAAGCGCGAGGAATTTTCATTTTCCCCCTCACACAATTTTCAATTATTACTCTGACGCAATGGGCTTGCTGTAAGATGTTTATCGGAATATGAAATGGAAGAACAAGAGGAGAAAAGATCGTGTGAAACGGGTCTCAAGCAGAAAAGCAAACGGAGTTCAACAGCATGCAATTATCAAATCACTGCGCCACTCCAACTCATTTATAGAAGCTCTTCCTGCTAATAAAACGTTAACTTGTCGTAGCACCCAAATAAAAAGAAGTACAGCCGAGGCTCTTGAGAGTGTGGCGAGTGAATCCAACGCTTTATTATTTTATTATTCTCACATTTTTCGATCGTTAAAGCGATGCAGCAGCAGCAGCAAGAGCGGCGGCAGCTCCGAAGCTGTTCACGGTCAAGTTTAGATGGAGTGAAGCGAGCACAACGGAACTTTTCGTTGCCGATTGATTTACTCACTTCGGCGATCGAGAAAGAGAAAATTGAATTGAATAGCGATTTAAGGTAATTTACGTTCCTAATTCAATTGAAACGATCCAGACGCAATTATGTTATTAAGTGGCGAGTTCACAGCGTTTGCATTTCACAAATTGCTAATGTCATCGTCGCTAATCAAGTCATTGATCATTCAGATGATGTAACGGGAGCATGCGACTGCAAATCATAATTACATAACAAAGGAAAGATGCAATTAAAGCCATAAGAAGCGATTGGATTAGTTTCGTTAGCGAGCACCTCACACTGACCCAATTACAGTGAAGAACAGATAAGTTCTCTTAATTGGATTATGTCTTCTGCCTAGACAACTCAAGCTCGGTTCGCTCGCTTTCAAATCACAAGCTAATGCAGCGTCATTAAAATTCCTCGCGAAAGTGATCTTAATACTTTCAGGCATTGCTGTTTTATCACACAGCGAATTGAAATGTAAGAAATTATAAATACATCTGTTCGGCGCAAGACATCAGAGATTTGCCTTCTCGATTCTATTTCCTTCTTCTCTTTGAAATGCACAAGAAAAATGTCGGAAATTTTTCACGCTCAACATTAATTACGGTCAACGAAATAATTTATCGCGAGCTTCTCGTTCAGAATGGTAGCAAACTCGCAGACTTCCTCCTTTGATTAATGGGTCGCTTCTTACAAAGTGTCTGATTGCCGAGTTAATAATTTTACTAGCCGCGAGCGTTAACTTATTTACACATCTAGATTAAAATCATCGATGTGACTCATCGCGCGATGTGAATATCAATAGCAGGCGTCAAATTAAAATATATGTAAAGGCTTGACTGGGTTAGGCTGCGGCGCATGCAACTGAGTCTACAATTCAATTGCAGAAGATTATGCGAATAATTATGGTCGCGTGTAGCGGCTTCAAAACGCTGCCATTGAGTTATCAATTACGACATTCGCAACATTTTGTTCAATTCTTTGCCGTTTTTAGACGAAGTCAAGAAAGAATTATTAGAAGGCGAAAATATTTCGATCTGACTTACATTCTCGCAGCGAGAACTCATTAATCAACTTCTGACGTGGAATATTTGGACAAGAGCCTTTCCATGACTCCGCAAGGTTGACGCCGATCCGATTTGCGAAAGCGTTCGTTCGATATTTCATTCTAGAACTGGCGTTTGTTAGCGTAGCGGTTTGTTTGCTAAACATGTCCAGCCTAATCTCTCGAGATAAATCTTTGTGTTCGGGGTTAGACCCACACAGCGATCAAGCCCCGGCTAAGTAAATTACACATGTACTTAGCACGGTGATTATTTTTGTGAATCACTTCTCTCGTTTTCTCGCGAAATCTGACAACATCAGCAGCCGCAAAAAGAAGAACGTGACGCGTGCAAGGAAATTGAATCTTAAGTGATTTTAATGAGGCGTTAACAAGATCAGGTGGATTTCATTTTCGTGGCGCTCTCTCCATCCAGCCTGCCAGATGCTTTGCCTCGTTCCCGTCTCTGCGGAATTTCAATTTGCCATTTTCACGGTGCCTTATTCACGCCACCAAACGAAGCTGGCAAAGAGTAACGGAGTTTAGCGTCGCCTGGAAATTATAAGGTTGGAGCGGAAGCCGAGCGAAAGAGATTTTGCTCTATTTATGCGATGAGTTTTGGCGGAGGGCGTTTCAGCAGACTCTCTAAATATCACAACGAGATCAAGGAATCATTTTGTTGATTAGAAAAACATACAAACGTTGGCTAACGACGAGCGACGCCCTTCCGCCCGAATAAAAAAACAAACAATCCACGTGCACGCGATTACTGTAAATGTTGGCTTAACGATGAAGAAACAGTATCATTGTGCAACTAATTAAGAGTGTTTACCTGCTGATGCGAAGGCGCTCCACTGCCGGATTATGATTGATCGCCGCCAGTCGAAGCCAAGCAATTTCTCCACTATTTCAATAATTGTGGGTTAAAAGCTTTTTTTCCTCATTTTCAGCTCATTGTGAGAGAGCGAAAAGTGCATCATTACTCATGTCAAGCCCGTGAAGGATGAAAATTCCCGAAGAAGTTTTAATAATGCTGATGAATAAGAACAAGCCTCGCTTGCACCAGCTGCATTAGCGCGCGATGTGTAATGATTGGCGCTATAATGGAGAAGCTGTTGGTTTTAGAAGACGACAACACACCATTAAAGAGAGTTTCTACTTCACCTTGCTGCTGCAGTTCTTCAATTAATTCATTTTTAGACAGTCTCACTATTCGCAATTGTGCTGGAGAAAAATTGCATCTGATTAATAGAGACCACAGATGTCTTAATGGAAGATGGGAGCTTGCTATACCAGCTTTAGTAAGAGCTGTTAAAGCTCAAACTTTCGACTTGGAACTGAATTTCGATAGCACTTCGAACCTCTAGCTCTAGAAATCCTTGAAATCTAAACTGCTTTGACAGCTTGGAATTCATGTGTGATCATCTTGAACTGAGAAGTCTCTGCCGAAGACAAGAGAAATCTTCTTCCCCGCGAATTTCTCTGACTCGCCTCGCACGTCAGTTTAGCTCCTCGTGGGCTCATTTTAAGCGTTGGAACGAGCATAACACTAAGCCATTCATAAAGTTTGTAATCAAATGTCTGACGATGTTTAATGATTTCTGACCGCAAATATTAAATTTCAATTTTTACTGCTTCAACCCGATTCAACAACTTGTCAATCCTCTTCTCATCTCGCTGACTAGCTTCGAACAAGCTGCAATTAAGCAAAGCGGTTTTGTTCTCTTTCAATTGCTTCTCACTCAAAGTGTTAATGAAAATTTACGTTCCCCGTGGCTCGAGCCAACAAAGTTGCCGCCGCTTTCGCCTCACGAATGACTCTTTTTGCTGCCTGCGTTTCGACGAAGGCGAATAAAATGTATCAACATCATTATTAGTACGAAACATAATTCCTACGTCTTCACGCTATCGATCATATCCAGATTGACCATAAATTTCTAACCGTTGTTCGAGCAAAAGTCCAGATCATAATAAAAGAAAGAAAAAATAAATTTGTTCAGGTCAGTTTCGAGCCTTAATGGCTCTGGCATGTCGACGAGGGGGAAAACAAATAAACAGTCGATTGATTGCAACTCGTTCGTACGAAAAAAGTACGCCACACAATGCAATCAGAACGAGATGCAATTCAAGGCGCAGAGTTTCTGCATTAGCTCGCCGGCTGTCCCGGCCGAGAGCGAACGCTGAAGCGAACGTGTGTGGTTTTATGATTTGCATAATTTATTCGACGGAAGATTCTCGCGCGCGAATGTCTCGACGACCGCACTATAAATAGAAGAGCGAAATATCCCGCTGGAGTGGAGATTATTATTGATTAAATGAGATCGGCGTTGCATTTCCTGGTTGTGGTTTAACGTCTGCATATGCGAATTTCAAGCGGAATGGATAATGAGCCATTAAACCTGCCTGGTTTATCTAATGAGATTTGATGTGAACGTCGCACAAAAGCCCATAAGTGCCTTAATTAGATCGTTGAATGAATCCCGGCGACAACCTCACGCCTTATTAATTTTCTTTTCATTTCTGAAGCCTTTATGGGTCTGTTTGCATTCAATTGCGAGGGAAGTAATGAATATCTTTCTCTCGTAGCGCAGCGGGGACGAAGCCTTAAGAAAAGCAGCATAAACACCCAGGCGAAGTCAAGCTGTGCGTCTTTGCTTAAAGCTTCTGGTGAATTTCTCTGGAATCGCTTCCTAATCAATTATTGCGCAGAATGTAATTATTTATTAACAGACGTTTTATTCGCCAGTCAAGCGATTGAGCAACTCATCAGCTCTCAGATTAATTGCAGTTCAAGCATAACAGTCAACTGCCGATTGGGTGTTGAGTAGCGAGAAGTAGAAGAGTAAGGAATGCTGCGCGTCACTTTCCGCCTTTATTTTATTGAGATGCAACTCGAAGCGATCGAGGGAATCAGATAGAGAATAATAAAATTGAAATGAATATCAACAATAGATGGAAGGGAAAATAATGAATTGCTTTCTTCGTTACGTTGTTGTTAAAAGTTCTCGCGTTCCATTGCAAGCAAGCGTTCGCAATGAAGCGAATGAAAGAAGGCCACAGTGATAATCCGAACAAATCTTTCCATTCTTCCTCTTTTCCTAATTCAATCAAACATTACTCGAGGCTTTTGCTAGATTAAAATCAATTTTTTTTATTATTCCTCACATCTTCTAAACAAATTTTTATCTCCTGGCGGGGCTTTGACCGGGAGGAACGTTAACAAGAAAAGGCTTTTCATTCCTACCCGATTGTTTTCATTAGAAACAATTATCGGGCGATTCAACTTCTGTGGAACTGTGCTTCACATTCAGTTGGGACATGGCGGCAGCTTTAACGGAGACTCGGTTATGAATGTTTAAAGTGATTTAGTCTAGCGAAAGTGTGTTACAATATAAAATTTGTTAGGGAGAGTTTCCTGTTGATCAGAAACGTGAATTGTTGCTTTAAAGATTTTCAGATTCATTTTTGATTTTCTCGCGAATGCTGAACATGTCTAGTGATCCATCAAACTTCGTCGATAGCCGAGCAGTTACCATCGCTACTCCCTACAGAATCTCATAGCGAATTAAATTCCAGACCCTCAAACTCGACAATCGCTATCATTCAATGGAAACGCGACCGTTAAAGTCTCAATTACCGACGGATTTATTAATTATGGAGATAAATCCGCTTTTTCTGCATATCGCTTTACTTTCATTAGTCGTCGGCGACCGAGGAAACGCGAGGAGAGCGTCGTTGTCGTGTGACTCAGCGGTTCTCATCCATTGATCTCTAATGATGCAACGATCTAATGAATTGAATCAATTACTCGACGAAAGCGATAGGCCAGAATACCAACAGATTCATTTAGTGTCAAATTATTAAATCATTAATCATCTGTCGAAGTCTTTGCGCAGTCGCCTTTGAAGAATCTATCGAGCGTAATTAGAAGTCATTTCATTGTTGCTGCTTAAGATTCTCGCCGCAGAGAATTAAAAGTTTATTTCAATAAACCAGAAATCAATTAATTCGTATTTGCTTACCGCAAGGTTCTTCTTTAATCCTTCAGTATCGTGAGACGCATCGTTTGTTCAGTCGATTGTGACTCTCAAGCCTAAAGCATCCGTCATTGTTAACAAACTGTTGAAGAGAGTTCCATCGCGATATTTCAATCATCATCAGAGTTCGTGCAGTTCTGGGAAGGCGCTCGCGTGATCCGAGCACGTCAAGGAGAGTTCGTTGGGAAAACTATCGAGTTCCACGCTCTGAGACAAGTTGGCAAGCAATCCAAGGCAATCGGAAAATCGCATTTTACTGTAACGAAACTAAAAACAAATGCAAAAGTTTTATAACTTTGCCCCAAATCGAAAAGTGAAAAATAAGCCGCTCTTCTAACCTCAAGGCTCGACTTGATTACAATTCTCTCTCCGTTCTTCTATTTTCATTTCTGGTTTTAATGAGGATGAACTGTTATTGTTGAACGAATATTAACAAGATATGCATTTTCCTCAGCCGCCGTTGCATTGTTAAGTGATTTACCTGAATTGCCATTGAGTTGCTTTCTCTCTCCACTTCTGCTGCTCTCGTCTCCTCCAGTAAGAATGTGCACTGAATGCTTTAATCACATGCAATTGAAGCATCAAGCAGCGGTTAAACAATCTTTCACTCTTGCTGCATCTCGAGCGATTTCCCGAAAAGTTTTCTTTTATGTCTTTAAAATCCAATTAGGAGCGCAAGCAGTTTGTAGAACTAAGTTTTCTCTTTTAATGACCAAGAGCATTAATCTTGAACGGTGCTACTGACATTAACAGCTCGAAAAAGCGACAACATCGACAATGATGTGCAATGCCAGCAATCGTTCAACATTTTATGGCGAACCGTTCGCGACTTCTTGTGAGGCGACAAAGGAATTTGCATCGAATTTATTGCTCCGTTGTGATTCACCGGCGTCGGGGAACTTGATTCTTGACAGTCGAAATCATTCTGATTGATGCAATCATTGTGAGCGACTTGATTTAATTTGAGCGATGACGTGGCTCGAAGCTCAATGGACCTTATGGTCGCCTCGGCGATATTATCGTCAATTTTTCTTTCACCGAATGTCATCTTGGCCTTCAAGAACTCGCCGAGTCATCGTAACGGTCTGAAGTCAACTCTTCATTGTTCGGAGGTCGAAGACTGCTCCCGCAGACAAATCTTGTTCGAACTGCTAAAGCACAATCGACTTGCGACACCTTCGGTCGCATCGATCATAATCGCCTGCGTGCGACCTCAGGCCACTCGCATGACTGATCTCATCTTGATTAGTGTGCTAATTGGAGTTGATAGTTGCAGTGTAAGCGACGTCTCTGGAAATCGCACCGAGCAGCGGCGCGGAAAGTCTTCAATTAAACGCATTTAATGGTTTCACTTCATCCACTTGCATGGCACAATCTGATCAGATGCCAGCGAGCTTGTAGATAAACATCAAGCAATTAACAAACTGGAAGCTGCTGACGAGACCGAGCGACATCGAAATCCGTCCAAATACGAACGACGTCAATCATAACTTCACATTGCGAGCCGACGACAAGTCAAGTCAATGGAACCGTTACTGCGGTCGGTGGAGCCAAATCGATTAGCATTCGATCATCGCAAATATTTCTACGCGCATCAAATCTGTGTAACTCTACTGACCTCGTTCAGCGAGCTTTAACGAGCACCATGGACAAGTCCAAGTCATAACGTACAAAAGATTTTCTTTTCATGTCGACAAGCGATCGAGTTCCAATCGAATCCGGAACAGTCACGTTAAAGGGAATCACATTCGTTCACACCTGAGTCCGATTCGCTTGTTACGACGGTTCCGATCAATTTCAGTTGTGCCAAAAGTGACAAAGAATGATTAAACGATCGAGACTGAAACAAAATCAGAAAACTTGACATGGCGTCAACGAATTTTGTGGACTCGTTGGATCCTAACGGCCCAAACACCCGCGCGTGTCGCAACAGAACAACTACACAGTCCAGACTTGTTCTAGGAAACAAAAATCCGATGACAAACCGAACATCCAGCAGATAATTTTTCACGTAATAACATTATTACGAGCCACGACGTTCCCTTAGGAAATAATTAAAATAAAATTGTTATTCAACAGGACGGGCGTTGATCTCAGCAAAGACGAAGGCTGGAACAACATCTCGTGAATTCTAATCAAATCGAGTTCAATTATCTAACAATTTAAACATTTTAATAAGATTTTACTTCTCGCTCGTTTTCGTCCAAAAGATGTTTGCAAAATTTTTATTCGAATTCCGCTGCGAATCGTAATAAAGTCTTCCCAGAGAACCGGCAAAGCAATTCATCATTCCCGCAACAAACTTATTAGATAGAAGGCAATTGATGGCTCGTTGTGATGTTTTTTTGCCTCCCGAAACCATAATAAGAATCACTGTGCGATCTCTCGCGGCGATTTCCAATTGCATGTTTGCTCTGCTCTGCCTTCAGGCGAACTTTTTGTGTGATGCGAGGTGACCACAGCACTCGCAGCTGAAATGGCATTGGAGAGATAATTGAGTTAACGTTATTGCTACACATCTTTCAGCGAGAAGGAAAGTTGAACAAACTGTTGGGCTGAGAAAGATGAAATGTCTTTAGCTTTGATTATTGCCTTGGCAACATCAAATAAATATAAATATTTAATGTCGAGGCGGCGAGCCGGTTGAAGTCGAGCATTCACGATGCCGAATCACTTGCTCACAGAACGGACTGATCCATTCATAACAGTGCAATAATAAATGATGCGGCGGATAAATTTCAGTCCAGCAACGGCTGGAATATTCTTACAAATGTGTTTGCTTCTGAAGGTTTGCTCGAACTGGCGAGGAGGGCAATAAATATGAAACCTGATAATAAAATGTTTGTACTCGTCAGAATGAGTCTTATCTTATGCTTAAGACGTGATTACTTCTTCTCTTCCTTTCATGATCGGTTTATTGATTTTGTTTAAATTTCTTTATGACGCGAATTAAACTTTACGACGGTGCAATTTTCCCCGTTAAAACTCCCGCGATGATCTCCGTTCCTGAAATCAATTTACTTTAATTGTTATGCAAGTGGAAAGTCGTCGGATGAGTGGAATCGCGCGATTTCAAGTGAATTTTCCTCCGAAACACTCCGCTCTGTCAGCGACTGTCACTTCCCATGAAATCTTTTCCTCTCTGCCTTCGCACAGCGTTCGCGGGATGCACGGCAACGTTTAAGAATATTCATGGGTGGAGAGAGAGAGACTTTTATGCAACGACGGCCCATTTGGAGATAAAGCATGATGTGTGGTAATTGATTGCTGCTCAAACAAGCACCTTAATGCTTCTTACGAAATTGATTATCGCCAGTCAATTTGCATTTTTCTGCGGGAATAATTTATCTCGAATTAGACTCGCCGAGCGGCGAGCTGAAAGTGTTATGCAATTTTTCAGAACCATTAGGCGTTCATGTTGCGTAAAAGATTCCGGAAACCTCTCGGAATCTCTTGATGCTCATTCGCGGCCATAAAATCGCCGCGATCGCTCCACACATTGTTTGCCGACAAGTTTCATTATTTTATTATTCGCGATTTAAATTGCTCAATCGCGCAATTACTTCGGATCCAGGAAACATTAGAGAAAAAGAATCAAATGATTAAGCACTTATTCGAGGGCTTTTGCCGTTGAATCGCGTACGTCGCTCAACACAGAAGCTCACGAGCCGTGAAGAATGTTGAGCGATAATTAAAAACCAATAAAAGCAAAAGTTTGCGCGATGATTCCTCCTCGTGGCCGACGAGTAAGTTGAGCAACAATAGCAAATCTCATTTAGCTCTCCATCAGACACTCGGTGTGAATTAATCATCCGTGCATTGAACCTAACAGTTCAGTTGATTTAAATATTTTTATTTTCACTTCAAGGTTATTGCTCGACCGAATCGAAGATCGAGAGAAATTACGAAACAAACAGTTTGACGAAGCTCAATCATGATCGCTTTATGACACGACGATGCGGGCCATCGCGTAATCTCTCGGGGCATCTCTCCAGCATCCAATTCATCACTTGGCACTGGCGTGATGATGGAGGATTTCAATAGAGAGATAAACGAGCAGTCGAGATCAACCTTGAACCTGTCCCACAGTCAACGAACTCTCGGAAAATTGCTCAATTGTATTTCGCAGGAAACCATAAATAATTTCAAAGCACCTGACGATGGGAGCCTCTGGTCGCTTTTGATAAATTCATCTTCAGGATATTATCGTCCATCATTCCGCGATCAAAGATGAGCGTAAATCATCATCGTCGATCGTCTGAAAACTTGATTCCATAATGATGACATTAAACCGCCGAGTGCGATGGAAAAATTTGAATCTCAAAGCTGCGGTTCATTAGGCAAAGTAGTTTAATTAACGAGCCTGTCGCTTTCATTACAACCCCCTGATGATCGATTACAACTTCTTATCGAAACTCTGCCTCAGATTTTGTTATTTATGTTCTGAAATATGTAAAACTATCGAATGAGGCTTCGCTGGAACAAGAGCGAGCGACCGAGACAAACGATCGCTTGAACGGAGAAAATGCGCCTTTACTTTATGCCTTTTTTAGCACCACTAGATGTAGATTGAAATTGAATTTGATGCTGATAGCCATAATTATAAGAAGAGAAACTAAACATAGCATCGCAATGCATGATTTTATGTTTCCTACCTCGCCGTTGCATTATTAATTACATTCTTAGTGATCGTTTTAGGCTGAATCGCGAGAGAAGGATGAAGCCTTCCCGTTTCCTCCCTTTAATCTCAGAATCTCGGCGAAGTGAATTGCGTAATCAACTTCATATTCGTTTTACGACATCTCGCGAGATTGTAAAAGTTTCCCGGTTGACGCGCGAAACGATTTCTATTGCGCCCGAGAGCGCGGTTTCTGACACAAATAGACTTTGACTCGACCCGCGGTCCGATCCGTGAGTGATATTAAACGATCCAGCGAATCCACTTCGCCTCTTTCTTCGCAATTAAATTGCGGATTATAATTTCTCTCTTAGCATTTCTCCACCGTGCATGTAATTCTAGCGAGCTAATTGGGTTGCGTGTTGAATCGAAACTCAAACATAAATTACAGGCCTTCTTCTTGAAGGATGCTGAACTTGTGACCCGGCTCGGGTGAAATTTAGAAAACACAAATCCCAAAGCGAAATTATAAATCTTGGCCTGAGCTTCGTTGAAAGGCTTTCGTGCCGTTTAGACTCACTCGAGAGATAATTCTTTTTATCGCCGAGCGCTTTTTGTCTTGCGATCGTGATACATAAACTTTTCTTTATCAAACGGCAATGAAAATATGCATACGCCTCCCCGATATGGACATTAGCGCGCTCGAGCAAGAATTTCAGCTGTTTGGCGCCTTTTTGTCACAACTCGCCGTACACGGCTCGGCTCATGAGCGAATCATTCATATTTTCACGACGGAATGTCACCATTGTAATTCATTATTGTTCTAGTTTGCTTATTGGCGCGACGACACAAATCCGCCGTTTGCGCTACCATACGAAAGTCAATCAATTTCACGTCGAATCGATTGGCGAAAGCGCAAGCGGCCACATGCGAAAGCTCCACTCGAGCGAGAGATGGAAAATATAATTTAGTAACAAGAACAAATTGACAATTTAAAAAGCATTCTTCGCTTCCGAAGCGAGAGATGGTATCAGTCGTCAGCGAGCAGTCGTCGACGACATGTAACCTGTATTTATGACATGTTTTACTTGCATTCGAGAGCCGAAAGTCTCGGAATTAACGGAACAAGCTGGAGAAAGTGAACGGAGAGATTTGAATGTGAACGTTTAATAACGGCGAAGAATTTTTCGCGAAACAATCTTGAGATTGCGCAACGCTGAGTGTCTGAAAATTGTTTCGACTCCATCATCGCAATTAGGTAACAGTTTACAAACAATCCATTAAAAATATTCCGCCGAAAAAATAAACAATCCTGCATTATCTCACTGTGCTTAAGAAACACTTCGCTGTTTGGCACAATTATGTCTGGAAACGAGAGCTGAGCTTCTTAGGACCGGAAGAGTTCTGTTAAGCACTTCTTCAGTTACACTGATTCTCATTCAAGATTTCTCAATTGTTTCAGAGACTTCTTGCTCGCGACTTCTTCTCTGTTCCGATGCCGACAAGTGAACATTTATCAGGCAATGACCATCAAAAGCGAGGCAGCGATCTTTCTTTCCCACAAAAAAACAACAGCAGCAGCAGACAAGAGCGTATTTTGATTTGTAGATTTATTCAAATTAATTCCATCCGAGGTAGAATATGTTCATGCGCCTGTCTCTGTCTTTACGTAACCAAGTTTATCGCATAATTATTTCCCTAGGAATTTATTTGCTCGCCGTGCTCATTACGTTGCATCTGAACTGCGGCGTGGAATTTTCTCCTCTTTCTTCTCCTCCCCTGATGAACAGCGAGAATTTTTGATAAGTAAAGTACGATCGATCTCGAAAGGTTTGTTTATCATGAATATTCATGCATGATGCGTTGGGAAGCTTTATCACGTTGGTAATAATAGCACTTTGCGTAAATCGTGATCGCGGATTAGCGGCTTATCTTTTTGACACGTTGATTGCCCAACCAACTTGAGGTTTTCGCACGAACCGGCCGAAACTATTGCCGCGAATCGCTTGTGAACCTAATAAACAAGTTTAAAGCGTTTTGATTAGAGAGTTCCAGCAGTTTTGCGTGCGAGTTCTGATTAAAAGATTTGAACGGGTAACGCGTCATGTCGTGGCGTGAACTGTCGCTGCGTTGCTCGAAGGGTTGTTTACCGTTCTTCCAATATTTGGAGAAATAATGAGAGTTCAACGAGCGAAGAAACACAACCTCATCATCACCATTTCGATCCGCTTTTCATTCTGTTGAATCACGCTATAGCGAAAAGCAATCAAAACGATTTTAAATTCGCCGAATCGCGAGTTGAAATATTAAAGGGAAGTCGAATTAATTTTATTAAATCAAAGATGGGCAAGAGAGCCAACAACGTGATTTGTAAGAAATCTGTTGGCAGTCGCAATTTTTCAACGGAATCGGCTCTGCGATGTAAATGGTTATGGTTTTCATCAAATTTCAATTTGAACTCTCTCAAAGATGTTTGATGTGTTTCACTGACTGAATTTGTCTGATTTAAGCACGAAGAACGATCGCGGGGGTCAATCTACGAGTTCATGAGCTTTTCACAGAAATACTAATCAATCAATCCTCATCGGTTGCGTCATTTAATTTGATTTTCACGACTCTCGCGATCTTTCAATTCGATTCGGTGTTGTTTAAATCGTTTAACGCCCAGCTATTAAAAGAGCTGCAATCGCGGGAAACTCTTCAACTCTCGCGACCTACAAAGGAATTAAAAGCATACATCGAGACACGAGCAAGTGGAAGCTTCGCTGGCTGCGAATTAAAAGGAAATACGCGAGAGAGTCGGGCATTAAGTTGATTTATCGTGACCACCTTGCAATCGAGCAGCGAGCGTTTAGCTGCAGTTGCCAATTTTCTGAGAAGTGAAGCAGAAATTTCGCCATCATTGGTTTGCAATTTGTCATCTGTCATTTATTGAGGTTGCGCGAGAAGAGTAACAAGAAGTGTTCAGTTCGATTTGATTTGAGATTTCAACGGACGCCTTAAATCACTCACGATGATGTCGACTGCGGGGAGAACTTTTGAAGTGAACTGAATCGCCTGTCGGGCGAGAGAAAGAAAGTCGAAAGTATTTGTGTACAGTTAATTGAATGTACACATAACGTCAATTTTGCCCCCCCAAAAAATATCCGAGCGAGCCGATCGCTGCGCTTTTGAATATTTGATTATGCTCATTTATCAAACATTTAATCAATTAATATATCGAGAAAGAAAAGCAGTCGATGTCAGCAGCGATTGACGAAGAAGAAACCTGCCGCGAGCAAACGAAGGAAACCAGAACGGCGGAGAAGTTTTGTTGATCGTTAAGAGAACCCGCTCGCCTCCGTCCGAAACTTCTTTTTAATTTTCTATTTAAAATGCAATTAGTCGCTCGATGAGAATGACTGTCGAAAGGCAATAAATCATGAGAGCTAAACCAATCATTTACAGTCGTGCTGCAACCGTTTGGGAGAATGATTTACTTTGGATCAGGTCGGTGGGTGATATCGTCGTTGCTCTGCTTCTCTAACTGTTTCACTTTTTCTTTAACTGCCGCTCGTAAAATATTTTTGCGCACTCGACAGTTTAAACTTTTATGCTCACCGTCGACTTTACGGCTCTCTTTCCACTAATTTTATGAATCGTTATGATCCTTTTCTGATGCGGCGAGAGAAAATTGCAATTCATTAGCCGAGTGTTCTTCGCAAGCGAATTTAAATGATTTCCTGGATTCTAAGCTCCGTTAGACGACGTAAAGAAACAAGATTGATTATCTCAAGCAAATTGTACAAATAGTAAATCCTAATGATGCTTTCTATTCGGCTTTTGACCGCTTGCCGTCGAATCTATTTTTGAAAGATTATTAACACGCGATAATTTATCAGGGAGAGGCGGCAAAGCGAAAGAAGAAACGAAAGATGCTGACAAGTTCTAGCGATAAGTTTGCATTTAGAGAATATTTGAAAGAGTTCAAAATACTTAAGTAATACAAAATATTGGCAATGTTAATATTTCATGGCATGATTCACGTTTACACGATATGAATCGACTCCAAAGCCACATACTCGTCCCTTACAATGTTGCAGCGTCGAATCACGTTCGTTGCCATAGCAAGCGACGCTTCCAAGCCTATGCACGGATTCGACTTCGAACTGCCGTGAACAATCGATAATATCGCATGTCATTGAACCTGAAATTAAATTTAATCAAACTGTCAATTATTCGGAGCTTATCAAGATCAAAGCCTAATGAACTGGAGCACGTTCCATTGACTGCAATCTCAATGCGCGAGCTAACAGCCCCTGTCGAACTTTTATTATTCAACTCTTAATATAATCGATACTCGCCATTCTTGTCAATAAAACGTGCAATAAAACGCAAACAAACTCTAATGGCATTTCTCTTTCGCTACTTACAATCAGAAATTTACACTTGCCGTTTCCTCGCCTGCTATTGAAGCCAATTGCTCCGTGATGTGCTTGCGAAATGAGACAGAGAAGAAGTGGAAATTAATCGTTCACTTTTGTCTTATCGATCTCCTCACATTCTCCAGCTCGAGTTTCACACAATTATTCAATCAATAAATCATCGCGGAATTCGCAACGAATTTCTAATTTGAAAGTCTTTTGAAATTCCGAGAACACTGATAAGTTTATATAATTTTTAATAACCCCAATCAAAAGTTTGATTGCTCGGAATGTGCTGAAACTCCATAAAGACTGTTTGAAGTGGGAGCTCACGCAATTCTCATACGGCTGAGGCTCAGGTTACGGCCCAGGTTTCCAACAGCTCGTCCCGGGAGAGGCTTCGTTTAAATGGATTCTAATGAAAGCTAATAAAACAGTTATTAACACCTCGAGGTGGAAATATCTTTTATTGCAAATACTGACGATAAAGTTCTCGAGTGAAATCATAAACTTCTGCGGTTTTAGGAAAGAAAGCGCCTCTCGTGTATCGATATCGTTCGAAGAACAGTTAGACGAGGAGAGAAATTTCTAACTGGCCTGAGGGTTTGGGCTAAGATCGATCTGCAAGGCAAACGAAAAAATTATAAATATGTTTGCCGAATGAGAAGATCCGAATTTCGATAGCAAGCTCCATGCAAATCTTAAATTCGAATAACTTCATCAATGGGAAAGCGGCGGCGCGCTCTGTGCAGAATCTCCTAATTTCCAACTTGTTGCCGTGGCCGCGGGAACAAAAGAAAGAAGCTCTGTTGGCAGGAGAGAGAGCCAACTACTTGTTCGCTTCGCAAACAGTTTGCGACTTATTGAGCGGTTCAATAACGTTTCACCTATAGATCACAGATAAACTTTCTTTTGCCAACTGAAAAGCGATGGCATGAACACAAAAAAAGAGTATCAGACAGAAAGCATCAGGCTGAGAATTACATTGACCTACTAAGACCGTCAGTTCGTTAGATAAAAATCGGTAAATGATCGTTGCCATTGAAAAGTCTTGCCGGTGATATTTTATTGCTAGTTAATATACTACAAATTTAATTTTCATGACCTATCCCCGGCTCGGCGAGAGCGATGGCAAGAGCGTGATAATGTTCTTATTATTCAAATAAAACCTCCCATTGTTGGACTGATCGTTTCTTAAATCACTTTCGTTTCACGAGACGGCGAGTGATACTTGTGTGAATTAAACTTGCCCGACTTCCATTTGATTAATGTAATCGCTGTGAATGCTGAAATTACAATCCTACTCGCCTCTCTCACTCTACTTATGGTCGCAATTTTAATTGCACATTTTTCAAGCGCAAGCGAGCTGATAAGATCGATTTGTGGAGCGAGCCTACTCGCATAATTAAGCAAGGAAGACGACGACATCAAAGAGCGATGCTTCATGCCTTTTTCAGCACCTCTGCGTATTGTGTGTTGGCTGCGAATAGATTCTGATAACCATAATTATTGCGAACAAGAATTTGAACATAAAAATTTATGTTAAAAACATTTCCTATTTCGGATGACTTTCCCGCAGCACTTGAAGACTTTTCGAGGAAATTGAAATATTCTCGCTAATCAAAAGCATTTTGTACAGTTTTTATGAAGCTTAACCACAGTTTGATGCAACATTCTAACAATCATGTGAACGGAATTGTGCAGAAAACTTATTGTTCCGAAAGAGAATTCTTTTAATTGCGTTCGCTGATTCTGTTGCCCGGCCTTCCGCGTGAGCGAAACTGTGGAAACTTCTTAGGCGCACCGACATGTTCTCAAGATTTTTACGGCTGTTTAGCATTTTTTTATTGTTTATTTGTCAGTCACTTGAAACATTCAACATGCTTTGCTTTTCTCACCTTGATCATTTATTTATTCGGAGTCAGAACTTCTCTCTCTCTTGAATCAAAGCGACTCGCAACTGTAAAGGTTTACGATCATTCGCTGACATTCCTAAAAGGCAATTAAGTTAATAAAGAAATCTGTCAAAATTCTAGGCGAGCATCTTCATCAGCAGTCGGAGGAAGATGGAAAGAACAAAGCCGCTGAAAATCCGAATCGTTCCCATGAGAACGAGGACGCGGGCCACGAAAAATAATCAAAGCTGGATGTTATTGTTTGAGCAATTAAAAGTAATTAATCTGAAATCATTCAGCTTGCGACTTCCGCATGCGAAAGTCGAAGCTTTCTCTTGTGCGTCGCTGGAACCAGCTTTGCCGATCTAATAATTGTCCGCGCTTCTTCAATAATTAGATGCAGATCGAGACTTTATGGAATTGGCTCTCGATTGGAATTCGCGTTGACTCGCAAACCACACAGAAGTTTATTGACTTCGGCCAGTTATTGTTGCATTGTTATTCAAATTCATTTCGAGATCAAACTCGCTCATATATTTTAACGTTTAGTCGCTTCTTATGTACTTCTGCTGCTTGTGATGCGAGTGATAACATTGTCTTGCCTTTGCAGTTTCTGGAGCCTCAGCTTTATGAACTCCCTCGCTCCCTCGGCATGATAACAATCAATTTATAGAAGCAATTTCTGTCAACGTTTATTGCAACATTCATTGCTAAGCTCAACGAGGCGGTTAACGAAGTCCCTCGCTCCCTCTCTCCTTGCTTGGTCTTTAATTGTTTTAGAAGCTTTCTATTGACGCAAAGTGACACAACGCGAACTAAAAACGTCAGAACACATTTCCGAAACAGTTTTCTTTCTATAAATGGCGTTTAAAATCGCAGCGAAGTCGTCGCTGGGCAAAGAAAAGAAAATATTCAAATGAAAAAAATCTTTCTTTATGAAGCATGTGAAAATTCCCCGTTTTGAAGTTGTGTGACCAAATGCGCAGTGCTATGATAAATCAAAATGCAGAGCTAGAGAAATGCACGTTTTTTGATTTTTTACTCGAAGACCGCCGACAGTGAAAAGCTCCGCGCATTCTTCTTTCATTCGTTACGTTTGTCTATTAAGCAGTTTTCGTTTGCTGCAGTTTTTCTTCTCGTCTCGGATTCATTTTATGGAGGCCACTTGCTCACTCGACTTGCATTCCATAAAGATATCTCGATCCTCATCGCCGAGTCGAGCAACAAAGCAAGGCAGTCGAAGAAATTGATTCATGAAAATGCGTTTTTAATCTCGCGAAAATCTCGGTTATCTCTCGGCGATCGATGCTCAGTCAATGTCAATTTCTTTACTTTCTCTGTGCTTAATCGAATTGCAAGTGAACGAAACAAGACGCTGAGTCAGGAGTGGTTGGAATCTTGATGCATTAAGCAAACTTGAATCCGATGACCACAAACTTGATTCCAACAAAATCGAAAATGAAGTCATCGCAAGTCTTCAAGCTTTCATGTAAAATCGAAACTGTCGAGAACTGAAAACACTCTCGACTGTCATCGAGTCTTACAAAATTCCACTGTCTGCTCCATCGACATTCCTCAAGTCTAGTTGGATTTATTGATTCGCTAAATCACGCGACAAGATTCTTCACGCCTTCGCAAGCCTCCCGTCTCGCTATGTTCGCGACTATTTGACTAGTTATCATTTCGCTGGCTCAGACAAAGCGTGCAAACCGAAGAATCGAAATCGAACCATAAATTTCCGCGGAGATCTTATCGTGCACAATCAAGGCACATAGGGCAAACATGGGAACAGACTAAAAAGTCCAATCGCCTGGCGGCAAATAAATAAAATATGTTCCGATAACAGCTGAAAGCAGAATTAGCCTTCAAAATGTTAACATAAATCAGATAAAAAGATTATGGAATCAATAGCGAGAAGAAACGGCTTATCGCGAATTGCAGGAAAAGTAAATATAGAAATTGAAATCGAGGGAATAATTCTTGAATTAAAATTCCCGAGCTAATAATTTTCTGGTTTAATGCATCATCGACCGTACGAGCGTCGACCCGTTAGAAACATCGCTTTCTTTATCTTTTCCTTCACTCAAAATTAGCGCGAACGCTTTAAACACAAGATTATCGCGGCAAACACAAATTATTCAAATGATTTCTCATTTTAAGAGAACTCAGCGAAGATGCATTAATCATAAATTCAAAGCAGCTCTTCAGGTTGCTCAACACTCGATAAATTATCGGGGAAAAGTGTCGGCAGATGCAGCTCGACAACACACATCGCCGACGTGGCTTGTGATAACGAACGAACATGGACGTGTCGATGATTTATGCTCGCGAGACTTTTTCTGGTTTTAAAATAAAAGTTTCATGGAAATTCTTCGGTTCGGAAGTCGGGTGACTTCCAATTAAGTCGCTTGATTCGAGCTAAGAAGCTGCTTCTAATTGCTTTCTGTAGTTCATAAAAGAACGCAACTAAATTCTATCAGCTCGGAAGCCTCGCCAACGGTCCGAAACCCTTTTCTTCTCAGCTTCAGCATTCCTACTTAGACGTACAATGCAACAAAATAGATTGGAATCAATTTATAATGCTCTCGACGGCGCTTTATCTCGTTGAAAACTTTGTTTGAGCTGGCGAATGTTAACAAGAGAAGGCATTTCTGTGATTGTCTTCATTAGCCTCAATTATCAGCAGTTCAGATTAGACTTCTGTTCGAGACTCGAAAAGGCTTTCAAACCATTGCAATCAATTGAATTGTATTCACACTGCTCTAACTGCTTAATTGCTCGCTTCCTACGGTGAACGCTTAGTGTTTAATACAGTTGATGATGAAGGCTTTAGCCGCAAAGACTCAATTAACGATTTGTTTATTAATTATGGTAAGGAATAACTTCCGTCTCGGATCGCAATATCGTTTAACCTGCGAGTGCTTTGAGCAGTTTATCACAATTTGTCCGCTGCAATTTTCTCGTCAATCGCTTCATTCCTTTGCTATCGAACGCCGCTCAATTGATCTCCCGCACGGCATCGATGACGAACGTAAATCAATAGAGTTTCAAGCTAGCGCTGCTCTTTGTCAATTAATAAGTCATTCGTCTCTATTGGGAAGCATTCACAGTTAGTGAAAATCTTGATTCATACGCGGCGTGTTAAACAAAAACGACAAAGCAATGAAAAAATTATCAGCTCGATCGGACTGAGTCATTAAAAAAGCATAACAATTTAATTAAGTCGATTGAAGAAAAAGCTGAAACTCGCTGCACCCAGCCAGCGGTTTTGTTTGTGAACAGAAGATCATGTCGATTAGTAAAGTTAATGGGCTTAGGCCTTGTTGTCACATCAACAGTGTGAGGAATGAGGAGGCGAACCTCCAAATCTGAAGCAGATCTCGTAAACTTGTTTGGTCGAGCTTGTCGTCTCGATTAGACTTCAAGCGTTAACACTTGACAACAAAAAGCCAAAGCACGCCACACTGCTCAAGCCACGCAGATGAAATTTTTCTTAGCAGAGAGGAGAAAATGATAAAGTGCAGAGTTACATAAGAAATCTGTAAGCACTTTTTCTATCATCTTATCTCTCTGTCTTCTGAGCTCGACTCCAGTAAAACCTAAACATCGACTGCATGTGCTGAGAACAAACGAGAGGGAAGACAAAGCAGCGGATTTTCTTGTTGCTTATAAAAGTTTCATAATAAATTGATTATAATTGAAGCTCTCCTTCGACTTTTCCTGATGTTCGAACGCCGAGCGCGTAACAGCAAAAACGCTTTCGGATTTTTTATCCGATAGAGCTCGCTATCGCGCAAAAGATGAGCTGAAACGGATGATTAACCGAAATAACATCGAGTGCAATGATTAAACGACAAGTCATGCTGTGCAACTGGATTCTCGCCGCGACACTGCCCTTCCAATTGCAGTAATAGAGAAAGAACTATGTATGTTTACAACACAACATATTTCAGTTGGGAACGAAAATAAATGTAATATCGAATAGCAACATATGAATATTTATGTTATGGGCTTGTAATTTATTAATTTAGAATGCTTTGTTGTTCGTTCTTCTCTCTCCTGCTCGCAGTTCTTGCTGGTGGCTGAATCAACAGAATATAATTCTTAATATGGATTGCCATTACGTGATTTCCAATGCTGATAACAACTTTTTCTTCTCCTCCTTCTCTTCTCTTCTTCTGATAGTTTAAGCGTTAGAGCTTTGAGTGAACATTATCATAAACAATACACACTGCGAATATCTCGCTAATACACTTTACCTTCTTACCTGTCATTTCCCGAGTGCGCTGCGCTGTCTATTAAGTTGCTTTGTGCAGCAAAAACTGTTTCTCAAATAATAATTTTTCATTCTCAAAACTGTTCGCTCTGATATCCACTTCTCTATGAAAAGAAACTAGTTAAAAGTAAATTCATTTATAATTCAATTCGCTTTTTAATAAGTTGTTTGATAAGTGTCAGGCCAAAGCGAAATATTATCGCGAACATTTGAATAGTGCGCGAGTGAAAGAAACATCGCGAATCGAAGAAAGATTTGAGAGCTTAGAGAATATAAAAGTTGGCAGAAAAATCTTAATTCAAAGGAATCCGGGCTAATCGCTGTAGGTTTTTCCATTGAAGATGATTCATTGGTTCATTTCATTCATTCATTTGTAGTTAAATTGGATATTGTTTGAGGCAAACAAAAAGCTTTGCAAAAACGAAAAGCTTGCAATGACACAACGGTCGAAGCAATTTGAATTCATTTTATAGAAAAAGCTCGAAGACAAAATTGCGAGATTAAAATAATCGACGAAACTTTTACAGCAAAAGCTCTGATAAATTTTTCACAAAGATTTTTATAGCATTTTTCCATCATTGCCAATAAAACCCAAAACGATTGACTAGAATCATGTGATTATTATTTTTATTCTTCGCCAAAAGTATGAAACCAAAAGTTATAAAAAGTCACAATAAATTCTTCACTGATTCGAAATCTCGATTACAAATCTTTCTGGATTGGGACCAACGAATCATTGCTGAACTTAGCAATAAACAAAAATTCGTTTGTAGTATTATTACAATAATAAGTTCTTTGAGATCTACAAGAGCTGTGATTATCATTTCATTAACTATCTAGTCGAGTTCATTGAGGACTTCATTGAAAGTCATAACAACTGTTCGCTTTTGCGGAGAGTTCAGCGATCATTTGAAGACGACTGATGATTCTTGAGCGCGTTGGAGCTGCTCAAGATTCAACAGCAATCGTCGGATTGCGTTTGGGTAGTTCGAGTTTCGTATAAAATAAAAACTATTTCGGAATAAATCGAATTAAGAATAAAGCGAAATCAAACGTTTCCTTTAAGATACTTTTAGGATTTTAAGATTGTTTAAAGTCGAATAGTGAGATTATTTTACGAATAAATTCATGGAGTTGAAAATTGTCCGTCGAGTTTAGTAACATAAAAATTCATCTGACTAGGTTTGCTCCGGGTTTTGATTATTCGGAAGCCTTTAATAAAGTTTTGGTTGTTCGGCGAGCTGATCATTAACTTGG
Source organism: Smittia sp. YW1114-2 (assembly GCA_033064975.1). Lineage (NCBI taxonomy): Eukaryota > Metazoa > Arthropoda > Insecta > Diptera > Chironomidae > Smittia > Smittia sp. YW1114-2. The sequence goes on from CP093833.1 coordinate 20,785,927, forward strand.
AACTAGCCCCGAGTGGCGGAGTATTCCAGAATTTGGTCGTGGACCTTTTCTCATCTCCACATTATTGTTCGTCCCGATGAGAGTCGTCGGTTGGCTTAGGCCATGTGCAGGGGCATGAGGAGCAACAGGCGGTGCAGCAGCCGCGTCTTTAAGCATTTGAGCCTTGATCACTTCCATATACTCGCGAATGAGATTAGCAATTTGGAAAGCCTGAAAAAGAAGAATGTACAGGTGACGGTTCACGATGAAAAACTTTGGCTTGTTACCTGCGAAGTTGTTAAAATAACTTTCGACTGCTTCTTCTCTGAGCCCGTGATGATCATCAAGCAATTCATGTTCGGAGAGAACGACAGAATCGAATGATAATCGTACGTGCAGAGAGTGTTGCGAGATCGATGCTCAAGCAAATGCAAACCCTTCTGATCGACAGCCAACCATAAAATTCGCGGCCAATTAGAAGTGAACGATTGCATCACATCAAAGATTGTCGCCTTGTGCAGTGGCCAGCTCTGGATCAGATTGAGGAAAGACTTCTTGGCTTCGGTTTGTGTCATGCCACGCAAGCTTTGATGATGCATTGCGACTCCTTCGTTTGGAATGTTTGGCACGAATCGAGGAGGAAGGCAATGGCCGGCGATAGCTCGGTAGTCGGTGACACCATCGGCGCAGTCCCCAAGTTCGACCTGTCCTTGTAAGGATGTCAGCATTATCTGGAAACAAAATATTTAGTCATCGGTAATTATGAAAATTTACTTGGTAACTCACAGCTTCCATTTCGGAGATCGGGAACCGTTCGCTTCTCAAACCATGCAAAACTTGGTGATACAGAAGCTCTTTTTCAACAGGATCATCAAGATTCATGTACTGATCACAGAACAAATGTTTTTTGAATAAGAACAGGTGGTGCTGTCGTCGACAAGCTGGTTGCCCGTTGACTTGAGTGCTCTGACTTTGCTGTGCAGCTTGTGCTGCTGCTGTTCTGTACTTCTCCCACTTTGACATTACATCTGCGACTTTCTCGTCAGGCAGAAGGCTTCGCTCACTCGCCCCTAAAACCTCGTAAATCGCGTAGCCTTGTGCATGTTCTTGTAACCCAATCTTTTTCTTGACAAGCTCCATAACTTCTCTAGCGGTTGAACTCGGATGGAACTCGACAGAGTGGTATTGTCCATCCATGAAGTGGAAGCGGGCGTAGATTGGGCGACGGTTGATAGTACAAACGATTTCCTCGCGTGACGGTGGCCATTGGCGACGTCTCGTTCCTTGAGTCTTCATGAAACATTTCTCAGCAAATCGCGCGTATTTGCCCTCTTCGCTCACGAAATCCGAAGCGCAACGCTTCAAATGACCGATGAGATACTTTCTCACAATCTTTTGTGGAGGCAAAATGACGCTACAAGCAAGAGCCATCAGAGCCCAATGTCGAAGATTTACTCTCGAGTTCGGATCGGGATGGTCAGTTGTCTGCTTGAGTAGCTGCAAGTAAAGCTCGTTGAGAAGAGATTCCTTCCGCATGCACCGTTCCATTATCGACTGAATCAGGGTGATGTGTTCGTCCTCCGCTCGTTGCACAATTTCTCCATTCAGACCAAGCCCAGCATACGTCAAGATCGATTGGAAAACATTCAGCATCGCTTGTTCTTCTTGGTCTGGCAGCTTAGTTAGTGATTGTGGCAACGCTTGGCGACTGAACGCCCAGTAAGCGTGTGGGAATCCTTTGTAACTTTCCCCGTGATCACTCAGCGCGTTACCATGTTCAGCTCGAAGCTTCTCGAGTCGATGCTTTGAAAGTCTTCTCAACGTATTTCTCAAGAAACCCCCAGACAAATCGTGAGGCTTTCTTAAAAGCTCTGTGTCAACCAGTTGGCGTCGACACACTACAAGATTGTGGTGAAGTCTTACTCGGTCTTCGTTGGTGATTCCCTTTGCTTTCCTGACAGGATTCTCGTTTTCAGTGATCCAATTTGACAGCGGAGGATAGTAAGAGACGATCAACGACCCGATTTCCTGCTTCTGCTTTGTCTCAAAGACGTAGCATCGCTGTTGCTCTGGTGGAGCATTTGTTGACCTCAACAAATTGATTGTGATGAATGAATCTGACGGATCCAACATGATCGATTCGATTTCAATGTAGCGAAACTCGTAGAGTATAAACTTATCGTCCGGTTTGATTAGCACAATTCCTTCGCAGTTAATGCCAAGCACCAAAGTGTTTCCGTAGCTCCAGTAGCCTCGATATGAGACGTTGAACATTGTCGTTCCGTACAGCGGGTATTGCATGACGCATGACAAATAAAGAACCTTCGCAGTTAATTCGCTTCGACCGGCTCCGTATTGTCGATGAGCTTGTGCGAGTATCGGAATCCAAAAATGCTCCTCGCGTGTCTTTGAAATTCTCTCGGGAAGATAACTTGACACTTCAGAGTAGTATTCAGGCTTTGGCTGATTCGATGGATCTCCTAGCGCGACCTGAGCTTGCAAGCCAGCCAGCTGGAGCGCAACCTTCTCGCTCACCGGGAAGTCGTCGCATTTCACTACGGAGTAAACTGCTTGTGCGTATAACATGTTGACCTCGATCGGGTCTTGCGAAAGCTCGCGTGTTGTTTTGAACATTCTCTTCTTGAAGACGAAACGATTCTCGCCGGATCCGAGCGTCGCTGCATTTTTCCGCAATGTCGAGTTTGTCGCTTGGATCTTCGTTTGTTTGATTTCCCATGCGGCGATGATATCGTACAAATAATCGTGACTCTTGACGTGTTCCTCCCCATCAGGTCGCGACTGATAAATCGCCCAACCTTCGATGTTGTAAAGGCCAAGCTTTTCAGCAAGTTTCGCAACGGCATCAGATGCTGTGTCTGTTGGATGAACGTCAATCGCTTTTGTTCTTCCATCTAGGAAAAAGAACCTGCAGACGATTGTTCCAAGTCTTCGCATCGCAGCTATTTCAACAGACGACGGAGGGAACTGACGGCTGCTGACTTTAGAGTTCTTACAGTTGTCCAAACACCACTGGGCATATTGCCTTAGCTTGCCGTCGAGTTGCTCTAGATTTCGCTTAAGGAAACTCACGAAATATTTAAATAGAAGTTTGCTCGGTTGGAAAGCGACGATAGAGAGACAGAGCAGTAACCAAATTCTGTCGGTCCACTCGATCGACGGGTTGTTAGTCGCTTGACGCATTGCCTGAATGAAAATCTCATCCCGCAACTCTTCTCGCTCGATGCCTTGTCCAATAACGTATTGAATCACTTGGAGCTCACGCTCTGCACTCAACTCGCCTCGAATATACTTGCAGAGCTCCTTAAAAATGTTGCACGATAGCGTTACGTTCTCGGGATCATACATGTGAATATGTGACGATGGAATTGAGTTGCCTCGGTAGTAAGTAATCATTTCATACTTTGGAACCATGTCGACAGACTTTCGGCCCTTTCGAGTCAGCGTGGCCATTATCGTTCCCTCAGGCGAACGCTCGTGTGTGTTGAAATAGTTCTCGGCAAATTCTAAAATGTCATGATGAACGTCGTCTCGTTGATGTTGCTCCTTCTCGCGATCAATGTGATCGCTTTGCATTTCCTGGAGCTTTTTCTCGACTCGATGCTTTCGTCGCTGTTCTCTCTCGAATGGATGACCGCCTGTCGACGAAGTTCTCGAACTCGGTCTCGAGTGCTTTGGCGATGAAGGCGACATTGGGCCGCCGGATAATCGATTCATCGGACTCGCTGATCGAACATTCTGCACCGCAGGACTTTTGGGTCGAAGCTTAATATGATTATCGATCGGAGGAGTTGGCAAAGGCTCGGGGACTTCTTTCACCGTTGGCAGTGTGTGGATATTTTGTGTAACAATTGGTTGAAGGGGAGGTAGAACCGGAATGTGATGAGGCTCTCGATGATGGATAACAGCTTCGTAGATTGGTTCTTCAGTCGCCTGTACTGGCGGTTTCTTTACTGGCGCAGGTGGCGGTGGTGGCAATTCGTTGTTATTACCATTAAACATCGGCACGGGCGGTGGCGGCATTGTAGGCTCAGGCAGCGATGGAACGCTGAAAAAATAACGCTCATGAAAAGATATTACTGGATTAGATGTGAGATTTCTTACCCGATTTTGACATGATTCTGAGTTTGCAGCTGTTGCTGATCGTTTTGTGGATGAGACTGCGCTTGTTGCAAATTTGGGAGGTTCTTTGGCTTGTGATTGTTCTGCTGGCTGTTGATGATGTTTCTCTCGTTTGTCAAACCTTCGATTTCCTGTTGAATGACGCTCTCCAGTTCAACATCGAGATCTTCCACTAAGTGATTCATTTTCTCGCCAATCTCGCTGATGATCGCATTCGAATTGGAGTTTTGACCGTTCGGTGTGACTTCAGTTAGGAACGCAAAAAGATTGTCAAGATCAACAGACTCGCTGTTCGCTTTCACGCCGTTTGTTATCGGATCGGTTTTCTTCTGGCTCTGCTGGTGCTGCGCTGAGAACTTCGAGTTGATTTGCTCGGCCATCTGGGTGAGAGCCAAAATCTCTTGCTTCGCGACGCTAGAAAATGCAGAAAATTATTAGCATTTTTTGTAAAATAAAACTATACCAAAATAGCGAAATAAGTCGTAAGATCTGCGAAAACAACTCGGGAGATTTGGACTAATCAATCAGAGATAACTTAAATATTGAATAAATACACAAACAGACGACTACACTAATTCGACTACAACAGTGGATCAGTGGAGCGGAAGGAGAGCTAAACACATCAATCACCCAACTTACCGTCGCTTGCTAGATTTGATTTTGCCACGCTGATTCAATTTTGCGAGTCTTCCGAGCACAATTTTAGTTCGGGGACAAGTTTGGATTCGAAATGAAAAGATCGTTTTCGGGAGGAAGAGAGAAAATTTGGAAAATCATAAAACGGAAATTAAAGTTGTCACCGTTTGCCTGATCATTTGTCAGCCGATTGGCCCTCATTAAAAATTACTCGGAACCTTCAAAGAGAAGGTTTCGAGTATTGACAAGAAGAACTGGATAGAGAACGACCCTGATCAAATAATGCAAAGCGTTTCGTTTGAATAGATCGCAGCTTTTTTAAATGATCAGACAAACACTGACTAGAAATCCAATTTCTGAGCTGAAAACCTAATTCTTGTGTTTCTCTGTGTTCAGTTTTAGGGTTCGCTACCAAAATAACTACGAGAATATGATGCAAGTCTACTTATGAACTCAGACGACTAATGAGTAATGCAAAATGATTCGAGGACAATGTTGGAAAGATGCTAAGTTAATGTTGAGCGTATTTTTCAAACAAAGTCGCTTCGAAGTTATCTAGCGATGCAATAAAATGAAACTCCAGTGGTTTAGAGAAGGGAGAAGTAGAGCTCAACCACGAGCAATCGTTTTCCACCTTCATAATAACGAATGATATAACGAACTTTTCCAGTCTTTTTTGTGTTGTGTGCAGCAGTTTTCAATGCAGTAATAAAGAAATTTACTAACCGTTCCGATTCTTCCAGCGCCAGTCTGTCTGCTTCTGCTTGCTCAGCTTCCATCTGCTTCCTCTCAGCCTCGAGACGTTCTCGCTTTCTCATTTCCTCTTCCACACGTCGCATTTCCCTCAAGGCTGCGGCAACTTCACGAGCGAATACACCTCGGAGATGACTTTGAATAATAATAGCGGCACGACGCTTTCGAATAAATTCGATTCGGAGCTTCCAACCTTTGTAGGCGTGTTGGATTCTGAGCGCAGCATCACGAAGCTTAATGAATCCTTTCTTTTCAATGTATCTGCGCCAATGTTTTTGAATGACTGTCGCCTTGGCGTTGATGACCTGCTTCCGAGCATCCTCGAGCGGCTCGTGAACACAACTTCTTAGGAACACTTTGCTCTTCCCCATCTGCCATTCGGATTGAGGCACGTGAAGCTCGTTTATTACAAACAGCACTTGGTCTTGAGTTGGAAGATTGCTGACTCGCTTCGTCAAACATTGATAACGATGAACGAAATCACAGAACGGAAGATGAATCTGGTAGCCTTCCCTTCTGATTCGAATGATGTCGAGCATTCCTAGATATTTTAGCTGGTCGAGAACCATTTTCTCATCGTAGTCGTTTGCGAGTTTCTCAGCATTTGGCTTGATGCAGCGAACGTACCAAGGGTTCGTACTTTGAAGGACGTCGACAAGTGATTGCAGTTGATGTCTGAACGTGTCGCTGACCGTCAACTTCCCTTTAGATGTTCCACGTTGAACTGTTGCAACGCCGTTGGCAAGAGTCGACAGTTGAGTGGAAGATTGAGACTGGCTTTGGAGCGATAGCAAGTCCTGATACGAGCTAAGTTCCTGAACGAACGCGTTCTTGCTACGAGTCATGTAATCGAACAAAACGTCCTGCTGCACATCGCGGTTCTTGTCCACGAATCCCTTCACCTGGTACAGCACAACGCCAGCGTAATGCTTGATGCCGAACTCTGTTTCCCAATGTCGCCTGTCAGAACTCTTTTCGTATCTTGAATGTCCTTCGAACTCGCTGTTGAGATTAACGAGATAAGCCGCGTCGGATCCCTTTGGCATGTGGCATTGTTCCGTCAAGAGCTTCAGCAGACACCGCGGCGGCTTCTCAATCAGCTCGAGACAATGTGTGTTATCAGTAAACTGAATATGCGAGAATTTGATTTCCTCTTGTTTGTACTGCAAAGAGAATGAATTGCAATTTGATAAAATGAAGTGAATGAGCTCAGAGAATACTCACAATTTCCTGCTCTAGTGCGAAGACGTAGTGGTTGAAGAACTTGTGGAGTTTCTCGTTCGTATAGTTGATGCACACTGGAAGCAAACACGTGTAAGTCACTGGCAGTTGTTAGAAATTTACTGACTCACGTTGCTCGAAACTGTTTGTCGAAAAGTTTTCAAACCCGAAAATGTCCAACACTCCCAAAAACTTTGTCGCGTCCTGGCCCGGGTTGATGCAAGTGTTAATGTGATTGATTAGCCACGCAAAAGAGCGAGAGTAGAGCGCTTTCGCCATTGCGTGTCGGTTCTCTCGCGCCTCTTGAACCTTAAGTGGAATCTCCGTAATGTTTCCGCGGACGTTGATTTGTCGCTTGAGCGCCACTTGACGCACATCGTCTGGCTCCAAGCCTAGAAGCTCCGCGACCTTGGCAATGATTTCCTTGTCGTCAACAGCGAGCTCGCATCTTTCGCCGTCAACGTCCTCAAACGTCAAATTTCCGAGCCACAAAATCGCGCTCAGCACCCGAAAAATTCCATCAACCATCACTTGTGGAATTTGAAGAACTTGAAATGCTAGTCTCAGTCCCTCGAACCGTCTCGCCTCCGACTCAATGTCAATCTGAACGCTGCCAGAGGCGTTCAGATATTTGTAGAACGAGGGATCGCGCAGAAGAAGAGCTTCGCCGACTTCTTTGTTGTGCTGGCCCTCAGCGACAAGTTGGTACAGAACGTGGTAGTTTCTCTCGCCGGGACTCTGGAAGGTGATTCGAGACTGTTCGAGCAGGTAGTCTTGAATAATGCAGCCTTTGATCGTGTGCTTAGAGTCGAAGCAGACTTGCATAAACTTGCCAAACCTCGAACTGTTATCGTTTCTGACCGTCTTCGCGTTTCCTGTGGACAGAAGTTTGTCATTCAACGATTTAAATTTCTGGTCATGGCGTCAAACTCACCGAAAGCCTCGAGAATCGTGTTCGCTTCGAGGATTTGTTGTTGGACCCACGTCGACACATCGCACGTTACAGAGCACAAGTATTGCAAAACGAACTTCGTTGTCTCTGTTTTGCCGGCTCCGCTCTCGCCGGAAATGACGCATGACTGAGGAATAGAAAGATTCATTAACATTCAACTTTCATGCTCCACTCCCCAATTTATATATAGAAAAATTCTATTCTGCGAGTGTCTTCCAAATATAAAGTCTCGTCCCCAAATTAGTCTAAACTACTTGGATCGTGAGGAAAATTGCAATCGGACTGTTAGAGCTTTTGACTAATAATCCCTTGAAAACAATCAGTCATTGAACCGCTTTTGGGATTAAACTTTAATCAAAAGTCTTTACCTGATTTTCGTCGTTGTCAATGATATTGCGATAAGCAGCTTCGGCGAGGGCGAACACATGCGGCTCCAACAAGCCGAGCTTCTGTCCGTGGTATTTGTGTACATGATCCTGAGCAGAAGGGGAAGAGAAACAAAGAAAAAATAAATTAGGGACTCTTATCGATAAAAGTGAGTGCCGACGAATTGACGGAGAAGCTTTCACGATGCGTGTCACGAGCGTCCAATCTATTTAATGCTGTTCATTCATTCATGCCGTAGACACACCCAGCAGTTGCTTGAAGGACGGAAGAAAGTCTTTCGAGCAGTTCATAACTTGCATTTTAGTTCAAGCTTAGCGCGGATCCTTTAAGAGTTTAAAATACATTTAAACTTTTAGGATATTCATAAGCAAATCCGTTGACAGGTCAAAAACATGAATGGAAAGCCCATCGCGCTCTCACCCGCCTCTTTCACTTTATGTGACAGCGCCAGGTTTATGTTGGCAAAGCAAACATTGTCAGAACAGTCTTACTAAATAATTGTGCGCCTCACCATAAATATTTTATGTTTTGTTTATTTGCAATTTATGTTGTAGAGTAGAAAACGCCTAAAGCGCCAGGAACGACAAACGAGAAGCGATGACAATCTTTTGACATCCCCAAGCTTGTCTCAATGACCTACATAATCCGCCATGCTCACAAAGCAAGCAGTCAGACTTCATAAAAACCTTTATCCTGGCCTAATCCCACGTCGCGAGTGCGAAAAACCCATTGACACACTTTTCTCTTCTCTCAGGAAAGGAAGGGTCGCAACAACTTACGACTCGTTGGCTTCATTCATGCGAAAAAAGCAAAGTAAGATTGTCGAGATTATCGATTCGACTGACAGGGAAAGGGAAGGAATTAGATTTTCTCCCGATGGAAGCGACGGAATTTCAAGCTCTCTGATCGAAGAAAGGAGTTCGAGCCTCTTTGTAACATCAACTCGAAGCTGTGAGACGATTTTGAATCTGCTCGTTTTACGATCCATCAACTCCTGATTCAATTTCTTGTTTTTCCAGGGCGTTTTACTTTTTTGGCTCTTCGCATTGATTGAAATCAAAATGCACCAAAGGTTTCGGGCAAAACCAAATTTTCATCGCCTGCCTACCCGCGGGAACCCCAGAACAAATGGATAGCAAAACCTTAAATCACACTCGAATCGTCGGGCGTGAGAAACGAAAAGTTCACAAAGTTGGAATTATCATTTTCGCAATTGTTCATTTCATGGACTGTTGGCTTCGTACAGAATTCTACTTCACTGACCGCGCGACTTTCCTTTCCAATGTTTTCGAAACAACTCATCATGTGGTCATTCATCAACATAATTCATTCGTTCTGCTTGTTTGTGCTTCCACCTTGAACTCTTTCTCTCTAATGAGCGACTCGTTATTTTTGTTTGAGGCTAGCGAGCAGGCCGTCGCGGTCGTAAAGGATTTTATGTTTACAAAGCAGCGGAGAGACATTTGAGCGGCGACTTCAGAACTTGACATGGGAAATTTCGAAGTTTATGCTCCGCATTCTTGACAACGAAATCATTTCACGGCGAATGAATGTCGAGCATGAGTAATTGGATTCTAAACTTAAGTCTTATTGCTGGTATCAGCTCTTTAGTTGCTTTGTATGTATTAAAAGGAAAAAATACTTTTGATTCTAGCATTGTAAAATAAGTCAAAGCCGACAAAGCTATCAAGGGTCGGTTTTCACTTATGCTTTCTCAAGAGGTTCAACGAACTGTCGGAATTTTCATACATAAAACTATTTTTAAGCAACGGAGATCGTGGATGTTCACATTGCCATGCTTGACGATGGATTCTATTTATATTTAGAAGCCTGCGGCTTGATGAATCTGTGACATCTGTTGGAAGCCGCCGTCGAGAGTTTATGCTCATTGCTTGTCCAAACGTTAAACGATTAATTACTTGATGGATTTGTTACATAATTGAATTGATGAGAGAGAAAGGCAAGAGTTGAAAATATTCACAGCGATTTGACTCCTCGAATGTGATTTAAAATTCGTCCCATAAGCGTCATCGTGATCACATGATTAAAAAAAGTTGGGGACTTCTTTTATTTAGTATTCGAGTCTCTTCCATATCCGGCTGAGTTGAATCTATGTTTATTTATGTGTTCACTTGCTTTTGAAGACTTAATTATGAATTCGATATCAAAACACTGTTGGAAGCAAGATAATTAAGGCGTCAACGGCATTGCCTCGCTATCTACCTTTCCCATCTCGCTTGACGCTTCGAGTGTGAACATGGAAACGACTCCCCAAGCGATCCTTGCATAACTCGGTTTAAATTGATTTTGGAACGCAATCACGACAAGAGCTGGGAAGCAAGTGAGCCAGAATAAATAAATTTATCAATTAAAATAAATTGAGTTTCGATTCTTGCTGTTCCAACGCTTGAAATTCGAGACATTTCGACTTGTGATTGATGTTGCTTAGACATTGAATCGACCGTTGCCTTTAAGTCGAAAAAACATCTGGCCGCATGAATTGAGTCGAGCAGCTCCTAACTGAACGCTTATTCAATCGTTTAGACGCTTATCGAATTTCCGGAAGCCAGAAGCAGCAGCGAGAATTAATTGGGCCACTTTATTAGTAAACAATGACGGAAACTTTCCTCTTCTTCCAAGCGATTCGGGTCACGAAAGGGAAATCAATAGGGAAACAATTCGGAAACGTTTTGCTAAACGCAAGCGACGTGTTGCCACCCACAAAGTCAATTCCTGCCCATTCTGTATAGCATTTGCGCCTTCACATAAGTGCGTTTGAAGAACGAGCATAATTGCTGCCCTTGTAAGCGCAAATGTTTTTCCGCGAAGGCAAGCGCAAGAACGCCACTTCAATTGAATCTAATTCAATTATGAACTCGTGTAGTGTTATGCGAAAGTTCACAAGTCGTTTCATGCGCTCCCTCGCGCACTTTGTCGCATTCATTGAGCGTCTAAGAAAATATTTGTTTAAGCGTTGATTTCTGTTTTTGTTTTGCTCTCTTGTCACTAGAAGCACTTACAACCGGAAGATTGAGATATGAAAGACGATTCCGGTTCACTTTATTACAGCTTGAATTATGAAAACATGTGTCCCAGGATCGTAGACAAACGAACATGTTATGCAAGACACTTACAAGTTTTGTTCCACAGCAGACAAGGCTGAGTAGAGTTATGAGATCGATTTCACGACCATTTGAGTCACAGAGCTCTGCAGAGCAAGGAGTGTTGTCTTTATTCAATTGATCAAAGTTTCAATGAAATCTGACATTCAGCGTTTACTTTGCGAAAGCAGCTAAAGAAGATTGGAAAATTCATCCGAGAAGCCTCAAGGACATTGAGACATTGAAGTCAGCTCCACTGCTCCATCGCCTCAACAACAGAAAATCTTCTCCGCCGTCTAACAATTTATCAACTCACCAGTCCGTAACAATCGATTTCTTTGTACGGATTTACTGCGATGAGAATCGAGCCTGTATAAGTCTGTGAAAGAAATGAAGAGAAGGAATTCATTAGGAATCATAAAGATGTTTTCGGTCGGGAGTTAATTAAATTATAAACATTAACACACAATTAGGCGCTAACTCACGCGCTCATTTCATTCGCCAGGAAACGACCGCGTTATTAAACTCTGACGGGGGAAATTTAAATATTTGCTGGAGTCGCTAAATTACCAGGGTTTGGTTATAATCCAATCATCCAATCAAACGAAATCTTTTTCGCCTTTCTCGTTCCTAAGTTGAAACAAATCGATTTCGCCGCTTTCCCAACAACTAAGCAAATATGAATGGTCTCGTCCGCAGCTACTTAAATATTATCCAAGCCCTCTTGCGAGCGGGAAATCGTTTTTCCGCTCGTCCAACTTTGAAACTTGCCATTCTACCTGCGACATTGACATTCCCGAAAGCTAAATATCGACGCCCGATGAGTCTCGTGTTTCGAGAACGAAGCAAACAGCAACGACAAGCCACTTAGAGGGAATTAACGGGTTTTTATGGTCAACAAAACGGCGCTCGTCATTACCGTCTCCAACAATCTATTTCCAGCCGGTTACATCGCGACTACTCTTACATATCTAAACACCTCTTTAAGCCCAAGCGTGTCAAGTCATCGGAATGGAAAAATTGTCTTCTCGAAAATTATTCCTAAAATTAAATTATTGGGATCGATCGAGTGCGTTGAGCGTTCGTGATAAAAGTGAGACAATTGCTTGAGATATCTCAGTTCAAAGACTTTTTTAAAAAGAGTAAAGGCGCGTTATGGTTGCGACATGAAAGGCACAATGAAGCTTACCATAAATCAACTTCTCTGAGCTCATGAAGCAAGGCAAACCCGAAAACAAGCAACATAGTTACATAGTGGAACTAGACAGTCGTCTATAGCACTCAAAGCCGGAGAGGATGATTGAAACTACAACGCTGGTTTAGGCGTCGGATGAATGACAGAACGAGCTGAAAGCAAAACAAAGACTCGCTCGTGTCTTTCTACAGAGTCTAGAATTAGAATTGAGATGCAATGCGGTTCATAGAACACATAAAAGTCTTCTCGCTTTAAAGTTCATTCTGAGGTTTGTGCTTGTAGTTCTGTGGATTGAATTTGCAAAGTTTGTTTCCTTTAAAAGGTTTCTCTCGGCCTGTGATGGCTTATCGTAGATTCCTATCAGTTAAAAGCACTCAATTTTCTTTCCCATCAACAAGAATAATGCACAACACGATAAGTTCGTAATAAGACCTGCGTCACGAAAGACGAATATGCAAATAAAAGTGTCGCTTTTAGCTTTGTCGTTATGCGATATGATCGAGGGGGCAGGATGGGACTGTTGAGTTATCGCTCGAAATTGCAGTGCGGCGTCGTTGCGATGAATGCAATTTGCTAGCTTGACACACAAAACGTCTGAGGATCAATTGAAAGATTGCTTCTTCCTGCCACAGTTAAATTTAAATGCATTCCAGGTTCACTACTCGAGCAATGGTTCAGCGTGAAATTGAACTACGTTGCGGAGTTTCTTTGGGATTTATTAGAAGCTTTTAGCTCGGATTAAGTTGGCAAGAGATGATTAAACATTTATTTAATTATTTATTTATCCCCGTGTTCAGTCCATAGTTGGACAAGGGGTCGCTCTCAGAGAATCTGTTCACATTAAACATGATTCACCTCAACTAAACCATGCGACTTACTAAGCTTTGTAATTTAATTAAAAAGATTTCTTGTGATTCATCCAAGGTAAATAATTTTGCAGAAATCATTGGCGACTTCTCAGAAGTCCTCAATCCAACATCGTACGTCATTCGGCAGTTTTTTTGCGCGATTCCACCATCGCAATGTTTCGCCTGAACGGCTGCGAGCGCGCACATGTCAAACGCTGCGTGAAAACTTCCCCGGATCCGATAAGAAAACTTTAATGTCAACAAACGCGAAGTTGATGAATTCCGGAGCATGAATCACACGAAACATTTTTGAATGAAAACATCGTGGAAGCATTGAGAGGAAAACAAGTCAGGTAATTTATTTGAGTCGATGGGACACGGGCGTCGGAATTCAGCTGCAACTGTAAACTTAGATTGAGTTTTGATGTCCGAGCTTCCAACTCGAGTCGTCTTATCAGCAATTTATGAGCTTCCTTTGATGCAACATTGCAGCTCGACAGACGATGACAATCGTTAGCTTTCACAAATGCTTCTAAGAGAGATTCGGATGACGTGATAACAAGACAAGACGTTGCCGTATTAGCATAAGATATTTGAGAATATCCTGCGAGGAAATCCGAAGGAAGCAATAAATCAAACACACGACGCGAATGATAACAGAAACAGAAAATTATTTAGGTGTACGAGCTTCAAAAGTAGCTAAAACCTTCTGCCTAACTAGAGAACGATTTCGAAACTTTTTACGAGCGTAATTAAAAGTTTTCCGCGTGCTGCTGCTCTCTGCTTTGCATTATTGATAGTTTATTATTTTTTCTACATCGTGTAAGATTCATTACGGAGTCAGTGGAACTATGAAATTCATGAGAAACAGTCGTCGCTTCAATCGCGAGCTTAGCGACTTGCTGGCGACTTTGAATTTTCATAACTTGCCGCTTTGGTTGCAATTCATTCAACTAACTTAAAAGTCAAATCGTCTCAATATTTGTGCTAATTCCTAAAGATTAATGAAAACATGAGAACGCAATAATCATCGCAAGTTATTAAACGTCGCACATGGACCGAAACTCAAACTCAACCCTTCACATTTGGCTCAGCGTTCGTTATGTCGATTTTACGAGAGTTCTTCTTCGCCCGAAATAAAACTAGAGATTCATATGACTTTATGGTGCGAGAAATTCGGCAACCACCCTTCGACAGTACATTGACCCTTCTGCGCCTCGTGAAAGCGTGAAGGAACAATCATTGAAGTTTAACCCCCATGAGTTATCTCGGCGATTAAGCGTGAGGAAGCTACTGAATAGAATGTCCCTTGACAGCTGTTTATAAGCGGTAATCGGAGTTAATACTCAATAAAAATTCAAATCACGAGCGGCGTGAAAGAGTTAGTAGGAAATTTATTTTGGTTTCAGCTCGACTTACGTAAATCTCATCTCGCGCGTACCGAACTTTGAGGTTTCTGTTTATTCCAGTTTCGTCGATGTCGGGAATGCTTGTCATGTCAGGCACACCTTTATCGGGTGTCGTTGAGTAGCCAACGCGACCTGAAAGAAGAGAGGGAGCGGATGAGAAAGAAAGTTTCAATTTAACTTGCATTCAGTGGATATCTTCAAACGAATCAAGCAGTAAAACATTAATAAGCTTCTTGCGTATCCATCTGGAAAGCTAAGGAAGCCAAAAGCGTCTTTACCAGGTCACTCTAAGGCGAGTATGAACCGAGCCAGTTTATTTTATTGTCGTACATTATGAGAGGTCAATGAATCGTCTAAACGAAAATGCTTTTTGTGCAAGAGCCATAAAAACAACCGCAATCTTGTTAAATAGAAAATCGATACAGCAACAGAATGGAGCTGAAGCAGTTCGATGATTGAGTTGTCATCTTATCTTTGTAATTGGATGAAGCAGCCTGCCGCTGTTTCGTCATTCATTAAAAGATTGCACCTTCCGCGTGAGACTTCTTTCACTCGGTAGAGTGCCACTGCAACATAAATATCTCTCGAGATAACGAAACATTGTTCCGGACCGTAAAGTATGAAATACCTTTCAAACGACACAGTGGGAAAAGCTAGTGAATGGCAAGAGCAACGTGGAGAACAACGAGACGGAAGAAAGAATATTTTGCCACACTTATTCATCACGTCATGTCTGGCTTTGAGTTTTTAACTGTACAAAATCGTTTTATTGATCGACGTGTGACGATAATGTCTCGTTGCAAAAATCGATTGATATTCAGTAAAGTTTAATGAGAAGCGCAGTTGCATTCCAAAGGCTCCAGACAGAAGCGAGCGAGTAATGAATGAATCTCAATGGGCGGGAACGAACGATGTCTGGCCACAAACATCTTGGAACATGACGGTGAATGCATTATCGATTTATTTGATCAATCAAGCGGTAATCAAATTTCATGCCGCGCTGAGCATGGCGCACACGCTTTGACCATGAAAACGTGGTTCTCGTCCAATTAAAGTTTCTCAATCGACCGCACGATGACACATCGCGGTAGCCCGATCTGAATTCCGCTGAAATGAAACACGTTTTCGTAAGAAGCGAGAGAGGCTGAATAAACAGTGAAGTAAAACCCAATGACTCATCGATAGTTTATGACGTTAGTTCTAGGGATTCCGTGATCGGTTCGACAGGCAAAACATTTTCTGATGTCTTAGGCTTTCCGGTTGATTATTCACAGCGCTCAACCTTCGTCATATGGTCAACCTTTCGCATATGGTCAACAGACGACACATTTTTTTTCTTGCGAGGCTCGATTCGTTTCACGAAAATAATGAAATCTCTGGTCTCAAGCGTCCACATGTCGTGCAGCTTAAAGGCTGATTATGCTTTGGAACTCTGTTATAAAATATGGCCAGCCATGCTCTTCGCCTTTCTTGGACATGTGCAAGTTCGAGAGCCAGCTGCACGCTGTCCATCCATCCACGCACATGTTTGCCTTCTTCTTTCGTCTTTAATGTTTTTTAATGCTGCAAAACTGCACCGTGAACGACCCAGGACATAAATAAACTTCTCGCTGCCTCATTCCGTGCAATGTCGAGAGAGAGAAATGTGTAACAAGCATAAACAGTCGAGGGTGGAATGGTGATCCTGGAACTTGTGTTGGTGCTTAGGGTGGATTTTTCTTTCTGGTGTTGGTGAAATTTCGCAAGGTTGACATTTGCTCCAACTTTACAATGAAATTTGCCAGATTTCAGAATGAAAAAGAGCTCAACTCAAAGCCAGAAATGTCCACTAAATGATTACATTGAAACTGGAGCGGAAATTTGACAGCGAAGCGCGACTTACCGTCGAGGAAAAACGGAACGTCCATTATGCGAATTTTATATTTGTAGACTAATCCTGAATGGTCAGACACTTAAGCACACTTAATTTGAACTCTTAATTCGCTTAACACTGCTGATCACTAGGCTTTTGATTAGCCTTCTCTTATCTTCAAGCGTTGAACAGCTTTTCTAAATTAGTTCAATTTCCATCTTTTTTTCTTATCGCCAATTTCAATTTTGCAATTTCTTTTCTTGCTCTCCTAACTCAGGTTCATGATCCCAACTCAGGTTCATGAGAGAAACTTTGACACTTTATCCACAATTTGGTCGCGTCAACGAACAACTTTAGCACTTTAGATTGCTTGCCAGAGGGCTGATTTTTATAAAATATTAAAACAAACCGATCAGCTACGAGTCTCAGCTACGAGTAAGAACAAGCGAGAGATTTCACAAAACAATTTTATGTGCTCGCAACATTAATCTGAAAACATCGAGAGAGAATATCAACAAAGCATTGAGCCGCTGTTTTGAAACATTCATATTGTTAGATATATTTCTGAATTTCTTTGAATATATATTGAGACTTAAAAAGTATTTGTTGCTTCAACTTAAAAAGTATTCATTGCTTCATCGATCACTGCTCACGATATTTCTACCTTTTTGCTGTCTTTCAAGATATCTGTTGACCCAGAGAGAAGTCTTAGGTTCTTTTTGTTTGATCGTGTAAACACATTTAAGAGTCGTCGATAAAATCGTCGTCGCTGCTGCCCATCTCAGTGTCTGTGCTCAAGCTGTCAGTGGAAGATCCATAACGAATGACTCGTTTTCTTGCATTAGACTCATCGCTTGTGTCAATTTCACCGTCCAACCAGACTGATGACTCGCGTTTCGGAAATTGCACGCCGTGGCGATGGTAGCAGTAAACTTGATAATCGGCTGCCTTCTGTATGTGATATTGTTCGCCTGGAATGTCATTGAGAACGAGCAGATCAAAGTTTTGGGAGTTCTGCGACATCAGTTCGATGATTGAATGATCCGGCTCCACGGAAAATCCGACGATTAAGTTTTCAAGCTTCAAGCTTTGCGAGATAACTTTGAGGACTTCGTATGCTTGTTTCAAGCATGTTGGTGTCAGAAGAATAGTGAGATGCTCAATTGATGGGCTGCTATCGCAGAATGCTTGCCACTCGTCTGCCTCGCCAGCTTCAGAGACTGTGAAAGTTTTGAGTGATGGCATTGATAGCTTTTTCAGTTTTCTCGGTAGCTTGGGAATCTCAAGATGTTTCAATTTTTTACAGTGCTTTGCAATAAAGATCAGAACATCAGTCGTTATCTCTTCGCTGCAATCGTGGATGGCAAGCTTTTCAACTGTTGAATACACGCGCAGAAGTCCAATAGCGACGTCGGCAATGTCAAGTCTGCTTATTACGAGTGTTTGCAGGTACTGGTTGGCTTTCATATTTCTATAAAAGCCCGCCTGTGACGTTAGGCCGGAACCATCGATCATCAGCTTCTTGATTCGAAGTGCCAAAATCCCTTCGAGAATATCGTCGGCGATTTCGTGGCCAATTTCAAGGCTTTCGAGCGTGGCCGAGTTGTTTTTCAAGAAACTGGTGAAAGCTTCGTCAACCCGATCATCGTCGTTCCAGTTCTTGTAGTCAACGGCGAGGTTTTCAATTTGGAATCGCCGGTTCATCTCAGTCACCTTCTCCAAATCAGTTATGAATTCATTCTGTTGTACACTCACAGCGAGAGAT
Organism: Smittia sp. YW1114-2; assembly: GCA_033064975.1. NCBI lineage: Eukaryota > Metazoa > Arthropoda > Insecta > Diptera > Chironomidae > Smittia > Smittia sp. YW1114-2. Next base: position 20,804,165 of record CP093833.1, read on the forward strand.
TCGAGATTGTTCTGCTTTGCCATGAAATCTTTGAAGCAAATCGCATCGACTTTTGTGTACGTCGTCGCCACTATCTTTAAGGCTTTTACTTGCGTGTTTTTAACGAATTCCAAGAAGTCCCAGAAACTCTTAACCAAGGTCAGCGATTTAATCGAGGTCAAAGAGCACGGCGTAGTATCTTCTTCGAACTGATTCGTGTCGATTGATGAATTGCGTATCGTGATGTTCTCCAGCTTTTGCATCGAGTTCAAGATTTTGGTCAGTGAGCCGTCAGTAGCTTTAATGTTCACAATCTCGAGATCCAACGCATTACGGCCCAGCTTTGAGAGAACATCAACTAAGCTTCCACTGATAAAAGCAGAGTCGATTATTATTGAGCTGAACTTTCGACGAAGACATTTTGCATCCAACGATTCTTCCCATCTCTTGCCGATTTTAAGTGGAAGCTTGCGCATCGTTGAACTCGATGCACCGATGATAGTGTTCCATCTGAAGGAAATGTAATTTAAGCAAGCAAAACTCGCAATTATAGTGAACTTACTTCGAGCAAATTGTCGTGCAGATTTTTAACGTCTCAGCATCGAGGAATTCAAAGATTTCTAGCAGAATGTCCTTCTCCAACGCTTCAATCGTTGTTTGTGAGCTGTTCTGGCTCATGTTCACCTCGGTTTTTCAATATTTTTGATATTTAGTTTACTGCGCTGAGTGGAAATTTTTATTTGTTTACAAAATATCTAAAATTTCGCGGTAAACGCTCAGCTTCAAACTTGAAATCGCTCAGCTTCAAGTTTGAAAAATCTTCAACCGTTAAAGTTATAAGTCCTTTCGGAAGAGCAAATTTTCTGATTCTGATGTTGTGAGGGATCGATGCCTTTGTGTCAATCCACCTGTCGCTAAATTTGCCAGGTTCACCGGCCGGTGGATAAGTTCTTTCGAGGTCTTCAACCATAACAAATGACAAGCTCTTCAGTTTTATCGAATCCGTTTTATTGGATGTACCGATATTTACATTAACATTACTCTTGAACCACACAAAGACTATATTTCAATTTTCCATTAAGTCCACAATCTGAAAGATGGTTAGATGTCTTCGTGGATCTTAGTCGACATTTGGGATGTTTAGTCATTGTATTTGGGTGCTGGCGACTCAATCTTCGAGTAATCACGGATTGGAGAGTAGAACTAAAACGAGAAAGTGTGATTAATCAGTTGGAATGTCACCTTGGTGACGAAGGAGTTCTTCTATTTGTGATTTCAGCTCGACTACGACGTTGACTCTCGTGATTCTTGAACAAGCCACTGTTGCTATTTGTGCAACTTCCGAAAACTGATTTTTCTGGTCGCTGGAGTCACAGGACTCTCACCTTGTACTGCTTGTTGCTATACTCCTGCCATGGCTCTGGGTTGTCAGTGCGTCTCCATGAAACGTCTGGGTTTCTTGTGGCCAATCTCAAAGTGTAGTAGCAAGCTCCCAACATTCCAACTCCAACGCAAACGTAGAGCGGGATGAGCTGTAAAGTTTAACGTGATTAGTTGTTCTTGCAACACGGCAAATGATGCGACAGCATCACAAATACAAGATAATTTTCACAACTTGAAAAAAGAAATGAAAATGGAGAATTGTCGCAGAGAAAATGACGTAACATTGAATTCAGCTCTGTAAACTCCGCTCGAGCGTGCACACATCAACTATCGCTTTATACTCACAGCTGGATTCTTCTTCAAGCTAGCCAAACTCAATCCTTGCATTCCCATTCCGAATTTTGTTGATCGCGAGACGATGAAAATTTTACTCGAATCTCTGCGTCTTTAGAAGCGAAAGATGTGAAACTTAGCATCTCTTGATGCGAAGTTCCGCATAATTTCGCATCATTTCAAGGGGGCCAAATTTTTTTTCGATTTTCCATGTTCGCGTAGACAAAATCGAATCGAAGAAAAAATCAGTGAAAATGCAGCTGGAACTGACCGAGCAAATCCTCAATTACATCGATGCGAACGACCAAGCGGATACGCTTGATTTAGCAGCGGAGTTTGGCGAGGATCATCAGAAAGTTGTCGGCGCATTAAAATCTATCCAAGCTCATGGAGAATTACTAAATTCTGAAACGACGTCGCGCAAGGCCTGGCAGGTGACAGACGAGGGACAATTCGTGATTGAGAATGGATCACACGAGGCTAGTATCTTCAATGCAATTCCAGCTGATGGAATTCCACAGCCGGAGCTCATGAAGGTAAGGAAGATTGCAAAAGGTTACCGATGAGTATTTCGTCATCCGATTCTTTTAGACATCACCGAATGCCAAAGTTGGATTCAGCAAAGCCATGTCACAAGGCTGGATCGTGATCGACAAGTCCGGTAAAGTTCCACTTGTTCGGCGAAAGGTTGAGTCCATCGACGACGTTGTCCGACAACACTTGATCGAGCTGAGCAGCGGTAAAGGAGAAAGCATAACTGACAACATAAAGAACGATTATAAGAAGCGGAAGTTGATGGTTGAAAATGTGATCAAGAGCTTCATTATCTCGAAAGGCTCCGAATTCACGACAGTTTTGAAGAAACTGGAAACGGATTTGACATCCGACATGCTAGCATCAGGAGCTTGGAAAGATCTCAAGTTCAAGGACTATAACTTTGAGGCTCTTGGTGCTCCACCAGCATCTGGTCATCTTCATCCTCTGCTTAAAGTGCGCACAGAGGTTTCAGACATATTCGTTCAAATGGGATTCCAAGAGATGCCGACGAACAATTATGTTGAATCATCCTTCTGGAACTTTGACGCTCTTTATCAGCCTCAGCAGCATCCAGCACGCGACGCTCAAGACACTTTCTTCATCACGGATCCACAGATCAGCACAAAGTTCCCAACAGACTATCTCGAGCGTGTTAGAGAAGTTCACGAGAAAGGTGGCAACGGATCGATTGGCTACCGTTACGATTGGAAGCTCAGTGATGCCCAGAAAAACGTCTTGAGAACTCACACCACGGCTGTCAGCGCTAGAATGCTTTACAAGCTCGCTAACCAGGAAGGCGGTTTCAAACCAGTGAAATATTTCTCTATCGACAAAGTTTTCCGCAATGAAACGCTTGACGCTACTCATCTCGCTGAGTTTCACCAAGTCGAAGGCGTGATTGCAGGCGTCGACATCACGCTTGGAGACCTCATGGGAGTCATCGGCGGTTTTTTCGCCAAGATGGGACTGACTGAAGTTGAATTTAAGCCAGCTTACAATCCTTACACTGAACCGTCGATGGAAATTTTCTGCTATCACAAGGGACTCGGCCGATGGATTGAAATCGGCAACTCGGGAATGTTCCGTCGCGAGATGCTGGACCCGATGAACATTCCGGCGAATGTCAACGTTCATGGATTCGGCTTATCATTGGAACGTCCAACAATGATCAAATACGGCTTCAAGAACATTCGCGACTTGGTCGGACCTAAAGTCGATCTGAAAATGGTTCAAACGTCTGCCATCTGCAGACTTGATAAGTGAATTCTTCAATCTTGTTCCTTGGGCCTTCAATCTTGTGAGCTGAAATAAAATCATTCACATAAAGCTTAGCACAACGTTTTATTCATGTTGAAAGGCCAATCTAAAATGCTGATGCAAATTTACTCGTCAGCCTTAACGACTTCAAAAGTGAATCCATTCTTTTGCAATTCACTGATCAAGCTGGTGTTCTTGTAAGCAGCCGCGGGAGGGAAGACTCCTCCGTTATCAGGCATTTTCGAGCTTTCTCTCAAGATCGTAGTTGCAGTAAGTAGGAGAGCCACGCAAGTTGCGCCGTATCCTGAACAATAAAATGTTTCATTAAGAGTTCTAGTTATCATAAGGTGTCGTTGATTTACCTGGATTGCAAGCAACGACACGCGTAGTCATTTTCTTGTTTGGTGGAACATCAAAATTTTCCGCTGGGTCTGCTCGCTTCTCATTCCAACCGACACCGTGGAAAATCATTTCGAAGTATGAATTTTCGTTCGTTGCCTCTTTTGGACCTTCGTGAGAAACGAAGCCAAAGGAAAAGATTTTTGGGTAGTCGAGGAGAAGTTTGCGTCCGAACGAGAAACGTGCCAATATGCCAAAGATCAGGGCGACAAAGATGACTCCTAGAACTTCGGTTAGCTTGTTAAATGCAACATATGCACGCATTTGAGCTGGACGAATCTTCTCCTTCTCGAAAAAGTGTCGCTGGCTTCTCATGACGACTGAGCGATCCGAACCTGTTGAGAAAGACTTGAAATGTATCTTTTGATATAGGAGAGCTTCTTAGCTCACCTGGGAATGGAAGACACCAACGATTGCCGATGAACTCTGACTTGTGAATGATCGGACGATCTTTCAATGTGGGTTGAAAGCGAGGCAATCTTGTCGGGTAGAGCTGGCTTCTGATACCTCGCAGCTCGTTAGCGTGAGCCAAACCGTATACGGCAGACTCCCAAGTTCCATAATGGATTCCGGCCCCTGAAGGCTTGTAGTTATTGACGAAATAAGTTCTCAAATAAGTCTCTACGGAGTTGACAGTCCCGTTGAACTTTTCCTGAAGAAAAACTGTGCCCATGTCGGCTGGGATGGAGTCGAAGCCACAAGCTGATACGATGTAAATGCCCTTCTCACGCGCTTGATCGTTATACTTCAGCTGCATCGTTTCCATGTACTGAGGCTCCCCTGAGACATCAACGTGGTTCGTTCCAGCTTCAATACAAGCTTGAACGACTTGCTCGCCGAAATGACGATATGGCCCGCAACAGTTGACGACAACTTTCGCTTGTTTTGCCATCTCAATTAAGGAGACCTGACTCCCAATGTCAGCGATGATGATAGGCGTTTTCGACAGGTCTTGGCCCGCTTTCTTGCCCATCTCTTGAAGCACAGTTTCCAGCTTTTGCTTGTTTCGACCAGCAATGCCCCATTTTAAACCTCTCAGCACTTTCACTGCCTCGAAAATCGTGTACTTGCCAGTGTAGCCAGAGGCACCGAAGATTATGACGTCCAATCTCTCTGAAGACATTTTCTTGACTGCTGACTGAGAATGGAAATTACGTCAAAAATCAATTCACACAAAAATACATTCGACTATCTGTTGGGCGTGGAATAACTTAAATAGAAAGCCGGCAAACTACGAAAACAAGAGGTGAAACCCTGTTCCACGTTTCGGCTTTATCATTTGAAAAGGCTTATCTGCGATTTGTGGTTCGACCTTGACCGTTGGCCGGTGCATTAGAGTGACAATTCACACTCGATACTTCCGAACGTCTGGCGCAAAGGTTTCCAACGCTGTCACGACTCTAAGGATTACTACTCACTTGTTTGTTTTCCGCTTTAATTGCGTATCGATAATGTGGAATATATGCGACTGCTTGATTTACACAACTGAACTCGAAGGCTTGGAAGACATTCGAATACGTAGGGGTTGGCCGTAGTTATTAGCTTTCGGAGCTTTTGGATCTTTCGGAGCTTTTTGTAGCGACCAAGCAACTTGCGATGTTGCCGGTGTCGCCCCGTAGGACTTGTCTGTCCTTTCTAAGCCTTCAGACTTGACAGATCAACAGAAGCTTTTGACTTGTCTACGCTTGTGGAATGCGAGAAGAAACATGAGCGTCGGGAGCTTTCACTGTGTAGTTTGTAATTCGCGAAAAGCTACGCAAATCGCTTCGCTACTTCAGCAGGTCGAACGTGAATTCCCACATCTTGGGAACTCAACGGACAACAGCTGATAAGAGAGATTCAGTTCAGTTTGTGTAACAGACTTAATCTGACATTGAACTTGGATTGAGCTTCATTTATCGCTCCCTCCGAGCTAGTCGCGCTCTTCCTCAAGTGTCGAAATATTTGTTTTGGTTTTATTGCTTTCAACGAAAATGCAGAAAAGTTAAAGTTCGCTAAGAAATCTCTAGCTTTCGGGCGTCAAACGAAACTATTCACATTCTCGTTAATGCAATTGAGTTGAAAATAGTGAAATTCGCTAGAATTAATAAAGTTTTCTAAGAAAATTCATCGTCACATTTTTCCTACTTTGACCTTTAATCTCGTCGACGATGTTTGACGTGAGCCAGTAAGCCCGCGACAAGTCACAATGTCGCCGTCGCAGTCGAGGCCAGTCTCAGGTTCGTAAACAGAAGAATCGTGGAGCGAGAGTGTCAATGTCTTTTATTTTTAGACGACAAATTGCATAATGGGAAGTCGAACATCTTCATACATTTGGCTTCGGGAGCGCTGGCTGGCGCGACAGCGAAAACGTTCATCGCCCCATTAGACAGAACAAAAATCAACTTTCAAATCAAGTAAACTTTTCCGCGACCTTGAGCGATGAGGAAATTTATAAATTCAAATCATGTTTTCAGTAAACACATCAAGTACACGTTCAGGAACGCGCTCGGCTTCCTCAGACGGACTTATCGCAAAGAGGGCTTCACGGCTCTGTATCGAGGAAACACCGCAACGTTAGCTAGGATAATTCCCTACTCGGCATGTCAATTTGCTTCGTTCGAGCAATTCAAGAAGCTGTTGAACGTAGACAAATCGCAAGATCCACATTTCCTAAGGTTCCTCGCTGGCTCCTTGGCTGGCATAACGTCGTCGAGCGTAACTTATCCTCTGGATCTCGCTCGTGCACAGATGGCAATCACTAACAAATGTGGATACAAGTAGGATCAACTACGCTTGACGGCCAAAATAATCAGTTTAATAATTCTAGAAACATTTGGGAAGTCTTCAAGTCAATCTACACCAAAGAGAAAGGCATAAGATCGCTCTATCGTGGTTACGTGCCAACTGTTCTGGGCGTCATTCCTTATGCCGGAACATCGTTCTTTACTTTTGAAACGCTCAAGCAGAAACATTTCGGTAAAACTCCAACGATATTCTTGGCTCTGCTGTGGCTTCATTCGAATTTCATTCGTAGAATTGAGTGGTGACAGTAAACCAAATGCAATGTACACCCTGCTGTTCGGAGCCTGCGCAGGAATTTGCGGACAAACTAGCAGTTATCCTCTAGGTAAAAATAAATATACGAACAGAGATATTTGCTTCAACATTTATCCCTTTCCAGATATCGTTCGACGGCGAATGCAAACGTCGGGTGTCGAGAATTGCGATCGCTACACGACAATAAGACAAACGCTTAGGAAGGTTTACTTCGAGGAAGGCATCATTCGAGGGTTCTACAAGGGATTGTCGATGAACTGGGTGAAGGGACCGTTGGCAGTTGGAATTTCGTTTTCGTCCTACGATACAATTAAGCATTTCCTCAGTTCAGTCACCTACGGCCCTTGAGACGCCTTAGATAGAAGAAAGAGTCGTGAACGTTCAACGCAATTGACAGTGCCACTACTTATTGCTTTAAAATCAAAAGATTCCTCCTCGCTTCTGAAGCGCGCCATCGTTTATCTATGTCACCCCCTTCGAAGCCAATCTTCCTTAGAACGGTGCTAAATGTTTGTGAAAATTGTTCATTAAAACTTTTTATTCTAAATCGATTTTACTTGAAGATGAACTTTTGTCATCGCGACCGTTTCAGTTTCGCTAGAAGAGAAAATTGTACAAAAGTTAAATAAAAAATGAAGAATATTTTTGAAAAAAAAAAAGTTTTCTAACTTTCTGTTTGACTTGAGCTCACTTGAGCTTGACAGGAATTTACTGAAAACCGAGAGGCTTCGCGATGCTATTCTCCCTCCATCCTCTAATCCAATAAGTATTATTTGAATATCTCCCGAGCTCGAACACGGTGAGAGGACCAAACTCTCTCCACCTCCTGTTGACACATCACGAGCGACCAGAACTTTATTCATTCGTATTCCGTCATAGCGGATGGTTGCATAGACTTTCAGTTTATTTGAATTTTATCCTTGTTTGTCGTTTAAATGATCCAAGCTGAGTTGTCGATAATATTTTAATTGTTTAGTTGAGCAAATCTCGTAATTAACAACGATGAGGGTTTTAACTTGTTGCTTGTTTTTAATGATTTTCTTGTCGACCGCGTGGTCGTTTTCGATTGTTGGAAAAGTGTTCGACAAACTCGTTGAGTTAAAAGATGGCAAGAATGAAATCAAGCAGAATGTGATAAACGACGTAAAGACAATCATTGCGAACAAGAAATCGTTGACGAACGTGACACATGGCTTCGTTCCGTCGCAGATCAAATGTAAGTTGCAAGAGTCGCCATGCTTATCATTTCACTCTATTGTCCCGATTCCCTTTTCTCGTAGTCACTGCTTTTCAGAAGTGCGATGCATGTCCGAGCAAAGCGAAGTGCGTTCCCGCCATTCAATGCCCGGCGCATTTGCGGATGTCTAAGCAACCGCAATTATGCGATTTGCCAGGCAGCGGAAAGACTCACGGCCTCTGCTGCACGACCAAACAGAATCACACTTCGGGAGACTTTTTCAAGCAGCATGGCAAGTCTCGATCGGGAACTCACACGCATATCGCCGTGAACGAAGTGATGCGCGATGCCAAAATGGAGTTCAAGATGATGATGCACAAAGAACGAAACCACAAGGTCAGCGAACGACAAAGCCGTCTCGTTGAGCCTGACCACTTTCATCAAATGGTCTTCGGGTGAGTTTCTAATGAGAGTTGATAACATTTCTTTTACCTGAGCGTTCTTTGACAGAAATCACCGTCCTCATGAGGTTGAAGAGCTATCGGCCCTGATTAATTCGGGAGTTGAGCAAATGATGGCTTCAAAATTGTTTAAAGACAAGCAGCAACTCACGGTTGAAGAGTCACAGCTAAACCACTTCGATGTCAACTTGTCTGGGTCGCCCCTAGAAAAGACTTGTCCGTTGATACCGCCATGCCCTGAACGCCCTACACGCTACCGAACACTCGATGGAACTTGCAATCATGGACCTGGAAAAGGATCGTGGGGTGCGGCTAAGACTCCAATGGAACGTTTGCTACCTCCAGCTTACGAAGACGGAATCTGGTCACCTCGTTCTACTGCCAGTGATGGATCGAAGCTAAGCAGCGCTCGCACAATTTCCAGAGTTCTCTTCCCTGATATCGATCGCCCTCATCACATTCTTAATCTTATGGTTATGCAGTTTGGTCAGTTCCTGTCACACGACTTCACTCAATCATCTTCGATTACTCTCCGTAAGTTCTTATTGGCCTTTGTTCAACCTGACTTATTTAGCTTTTATTCACAGCTGATGGTCAACGTGTTAAGTGTTGTTCAAAGGACGGCTCGTCAGTATTGCCACCACATGAAACTCACTTCGCTTGCATGCCGATCCACATCGATCAAGACGATCAGTTCTATCGAGCTTTCAACCAAAGGTGCATGAACTTTGTACGTTTGGCAATCGCCCCTGATCATAACTGCAAGCTCGGTTACGCCAAAACCTTGTCAAAGGTAACACACTACATCGATGGATCGGTTATTTACGGCTCAGACTTTGAAACGGCAAAGGAATTGCGAAGCTTAAAGAAAGGACAGTTGAAGATGTTCGTTGACTTTAACCGCGAGCTGTTACCACTCAATCCAAAGTCAGAAGACTGTTTGGTAAATGGCGCGGCTTGTTTCATGGCAGGTGACGTTCGTGTCAATCAACACATCACCTTAGTAGCGCTTCACTTGCTTTTTGCAAGAGAACACAATCGCATCGCTGAACTCTTTCATAAAATGAACCCACACTGGTCAGACGATACACTGTATGAAGAAGCCAGAAGAGTCGTCGTCGCTGAGATACAACACATCACTTATAACGAATGGCTGCCTTTAGTAATTGGTCACGAAGCAATGCAGAGATTCTCACTGTTCAGTCCGGTCCATGGTTATAGCAGCGACTACGACGATGAAATCAATCCGAGCATGACGAACGAGTTCACCGGCGCTGCGTTCAGATTCGGGCATTCGACCGTTCAGGGTCGCCTTTTCGTTGAGTTTGAACGGCGGCTCGACGAAATCATTCTCATCTCAGACACGTTCAACAACCCCAGTCGCTTCCGTTTCCAACATTTTTATGATGAGATTATGAGAACGTTGGTGCACGAGCCAATGCAAGCCGTTGACAACTCAGTCACTTTTGGGGTAAGTTGAAAATTTTAACTTAAAATTGATAACAGAGATTTAATTAAATTTCTCAGCTTTCTCGTTTTCTATTCCGAGCTGGGAATCCTTTCGGTCTCGACCTTGTCTCGCTCAATATCCAACGCGGGCGCGATGAGGCGTTACGAAAATACAACGACTACCTCACTGTGAGCGGGCGAAAGCCAATCGAAGATTTCCATGAACTCGGACCGACGATCGCCGAGCGCTTGGAACAAGTTTACAAGTCACCAGACGACGTTGATTTGTTCGTAGGTGGCTTGCTTGAGTCGTCAGAAGACGACGCCATCGTCGGTCCAACATTCCGCGACATTATCGCCGACCAATTCTCTCGTTTGCGACGGGGCGACCGTTACTTCTACGATCACGACCCAGCAGTTAACCCCGGTCACTTCTCGCCTCAGCAGCTCGAACAAATCAAGAAAATAACGTTGGCGCGAATTATTTGCGATAATTCGGATCACTTGGCGCTTCTGACGCAATCGCCTCACGCCTTCATCCAGTCAAATCTGATTGGGTATGAATTTGGAACTTTTAATCTTAGCCTTTCTCTCATTACATAACTTCTGCTTACAGAAATGACCCTATCGCTTGCAAGAGCCCCGAGATCGTGGGAATCGACCTTTCATTATGGAAAGATTAGGAAAGCGGCGGCGGGTATTGAAACTTAAGCCTTCATTATTTATTTTAAAGCTACGCCGGAGGTGACGGTTTTCAAGTGTTTCAAGTGTTTTGATAATAAAACCTTCCAACGAGCGAAAGCTTCTCGTCATGTCATGGCAATGAAGAAAATGTTCCTTTCAATCTTGTTTTGCGAGTTTCTCATAAAGCGGAAAAGCCGTAAAAATTGTGGAAAACATTTCGCGTAAAAATGTTTTCATGTCTGAGTTGAATTTTGCTTTTAACCTTTTCGATGATGAACAAGTTCAAGAGACAAAACTAAAATTATTTCAGCGCAACGATTTGGAAAATCTAGTGAAGATGAAGCTCGTTGGACTGAGGTAATTGATATTTTTCTATTTCTAGGAAGGAAAATCATTCTTTAATACTTAGTCAATGGTAGCTCTGCAGTGATTCCTTTTGTCTAGTTCTCATTTAAGAACGGAAGAGAATTGCTACAAATCATTTGTGTATCGTAATGTTTGGCTCGGCTTCCAAATTTTCTGTTTATCATTTCTCGGAACTCGTTTCTAAGGCTAACGGGCTTGAACCAAACCATCTAACTTTTACATGGTGACAAATCCTTCCTTATTCTTAAACCGAGATGGTAAAATTATACTTGTCGCTTATAATCAACCTTCAGGGAGAAATGTTTTCACTCATACGTTATAATTTGGAGATAATCAAAGCAAATAAAACAAACAAAAGTTTGCGAGACTTTTCTAATTAATTACGAGTATTTATATCCTTGGACAATCTATGGTTGGAAAAAGACAATTATTAAGACAATGAAACAAAATTTCTTACTTATCGTCACAGTTACAAGACTGAAGATCTTTTGGTTTCATATCGTAAATAAACAAAAAATAAGAAAACCGAATCAAACTCACGTTTACGTGAAAGGCAATCGAATTCTTCAGTCGTGCTTCGTTTTTGACCGGAGCAAAGTTTATAAACATCGAACCCCCGAAAGCTCGCAGTTCTGAGGTGTAGGAAGTTAGGGATCATCGCCTTCATTCAAAACTCTTGCAAGTCATTCTTCATGTTCCTCAATACTTCAATTTTTATTTATTTAAAACCTTTTTTCAACCCAATTCTGGATGAAGCTTTCTCTGAATAATTTCCATTTTTCTCTTTGGTTTGCCTTCCTAAGCCTGTCCCTTCGATCCCAATACCGTTTCACAAATGATTTAACACAGTAAGTAAAAGTCAAAAGAAAAGTTTGTCGTTGCTCGCGTTGTGAAGTCACTAAAATAAATTCATTCAAACTCAACTCAAACTTATTTAACAGACTTCCCAGGCAAACTTTGAGCGTCAACGAACGACTCTAGGAAACGAGGTTGGCTTAGGCTTTGGCATCCTAATTTGTGTTGGGAAAAGATTTCAAACTTTGGCCCACTGAGTTTCACAAGAATGTTGCAAAGACTTTTCTGATAACAATGTAAATATCAATGGTTTCAATGACGAGTTTCATGAGATTTTTTCACATTTATATCAAACTTTCACGACAGCCTAAAGGTGAAGGATTTTCAACGGTGCTCTTTCTCGGAAGCCATTACCGCGATGAGGGAAATCAATCCAATTCTCAACTCTAATAGCTTTCTTTTCTATTAGGAAAAGGGCAATTTAAACAGCAACGGCACTCGCGACCCTTTTGATGTTGAGGAATTGTTTGCTTTTCATTTCACAACAATCCTCGGGCCTGAAGAAAGGTTTCTTCTCCGCTGACTCGGATTAATTGGTTTTCCTTTAATAGAACTTTATCATGAAGGAAGTTGAATTAACTTTCGCTAATTAATTGCTGCCGAATCAACAACAACATGGAGCGACGTCGGGTGACAAAGCTAATTAATTTCGGAAGCTCGTTCACCTGTTGATAATAGAAAAGTGCGCTTCTTTCAATCGCAACAATAATGAGCTTGATTACAATTTAAGACAAGATAATCTATCAGACTGAAGAGACATTAAAGAGAAAAATGTGTTTACCTAGCTCGAATTTCGTCACAACAGAGCTTTCATGTGGCAAACCAGGGAGCTCTGCAAAAGCTGATGTAAACTTCATGTGTTTCACTTGAATTTTCGACCAGAAAGTTGTAGGAAGTTTCAAGAACAAACTTCTTGGGGTACTTCAAAGTGTGGTTGGGGCTTCCGTAGCTGCATAACACTGTGAACGAAGGTAACAGCAACAGGCGCTCAACAGTTGTCTTTTCCCGAAGCATTTTCTCTCCCATGGTTTTCCCTTTTCCTCTCTCGGATGCGAAAATGACGATGATGACTCCTCCACAATGCTCGCGCCAAGTATTTTCTTCCTATTGCGAGCGCACGCTTTGTTTACAAGCGACGATCATCAACAAATTCTCTACGAGAAAATGAGAATTTTTCCGTTGTCAGTTGATGCCGAAACGTTGTGGCGAACGGTTGAGATATTTCTGCGGATTGATTCGTGCTTGAATTCGAGTGATGTAAAAAAGTGTGAATTGGATGAAGTTTCAAAGTTTGTTCAAAGATACAAAAGGCTTGGAAGGAATGATAGAAGTGCAATCCTTACAGAGTTTATACGACGCACGCCAGCAGTTCACTAAATTAAAGCCTATTTGATTGCGCGTAATTAAAGCACAATTAACCACATGAGCGTAATTAACCACATTGCCTGTGGGTTTATTGCGTGAATCCAAAAATAAATCTGAATTCTATGCTAATTTACCAGCCGGTAATTGACTAATTTCGTGGAGTTCACTTATCAGGGTGAACGATAACATTTGCACTCAGCATGCCAGTCAATATCTAGTGAGTCGAATTTGTTTGTTTTTTAAAAAGCGCCCGCGACCAATCGCTTGAGCTTCGCTCTACAATTGAAAAATATCGAGAACTATTTCGGTGGAAGTTAATTGATGTAAATGTGTTTAGATAAGCAGAAATCAAACTCGCTCGACAATGTGGTTGCATACATAACGCGAGTGATATTTTACCCGAAAATGTTAATGGAATTCACGGCGAAGTTCGAAGCTCGTCGGTGGAACTGATTCCTTCTCAGTTGCTGTTATTTTTAGCACAACTCGCTAATTGAACTCAAATTGCCTTCCTCGCGGTAAATATCAAGTTTTCTCTGCGCGCAGCCAAAGAGCTTTCAACCCGTATTCAAACCTCGTTACATCCCCGATCTATCTCTAGCGTCGTCTTGCACCGAATGAAAGCGAATACGATATGAAAGGCTTCCCCGGCAAATCGTATTTTACTCGCGCGTCACGTAGGCGAAAAGTATTTACCGCAAGTTTCCTATGTTTACTTGAATAAGTTTCAACTCTCTAGCCGCTTGTTTATGCTGACTCGCTAAATCAAATCGCCTGTAAAATGGTCCACTGTCAAAGTTTAAAAGTTACGAGTTTCATAAACCCGTCGACGCAGCCGAGTTATCGCCACCAAGTGACATCAACATTTCCTCGACACAGCCGCAATTAGTAATTTTCCGCAGCTCAGAAAAGCTCTCAAACTTTCTTAATTTCTACCAACTTTTCTCTTCCTGCTATTGACAGAGTTTGTTTTGCATCAAACTTTTTGTTGAAAATCAAACTCGACGCAATCGGTTGAATTATTCAACAGTTCTCGCAATTATTCTTAATCCAATGTAAGCACTTTCTTCGTGAAGCGAGTTGAGCCTTTAATCATTCATGAGTGAGACTTGTTGCCATTGAAAGCTTCAAGAGGGATGTTCTGCAAATTAAGTTGGAAGCTTGTCAGGATGTTTCTGACTCATCTTGCTTCAGATCAGATCTGAGATCTTCAAAGCGACAACCAGCATGACCGAGAGTGATTCGTCAAAGCTCTACTAAGAGCTTCTTCCTCTCTGCCTGCATGATGAACGCTTTCATTATGTTAAACCGGGTGTGAAAATGCTTCCGAACGAATTGTCTACAAAGGGATAAACGTCAGAGTGAATTAGGCGCCGATGATTAATGTTTAGTCATCGTTTAGTCGAGTAAAATCTCATCGCGATACGAGCAACAGACGGGAGACTTCAGATCGCGTTTAATGCGTCAAAGTATTTTCAAAACACCGCCAGCCGCCTAAATTTAGCTTGCTCTGTTGAGTTGTGCGGTTAGCACTTAGCACGTCATTGCAGAAGTCGATCAAGAAACATTTTTGATACAATCTCGTTCTCAAGGACAGTTCGCGTGACGACGCTGTTTGTTTTATTCTATTTGCCTAATGATTTGTATCATTCACCAATCAATCAAACATCTTCGTCGCCTCGATAATTAACTCAAAGTTCGACTAAATATTTATTTTGATAATTAGACCTTCTTGCTATACCGCGGCCCACGTTTTTCATGCATGCATAACGACAAGCCACACAGACTAGCATAAATTATCTATTCCACCCTCTCTCGACAGCGCCTTCTCTTCGCAGATTCCATCAGGAGCACCAATGTAGAAATGTCAATCAAAAAGCAAATTGCGATCTATCAACAACACTAAAATGAACGGCGAGAAATTATGCAAACTCGTACAGAACTTTTGCTTCATTTCGGTCCTGGTTTTCATGACGATGTTGCCGCTGTCGTCGTGTTTGATAGGCAGCAGTTCGTTCGACTCCGTGAAGCTCTTGAACGAGAACTCGACCTTGCTGCATCCGCTAATGAGCGATACTCAAAATACGACAGCGCGGGCTAACAGCAGCGATCCTTTGAGCTTCGAGAATCTCCCCTGGTGGTGTCATTACTCGAGCGACCTTGAAGAGGGTGAGAATGAGTCGGCGTGCCACTGCGAAGGGCCGAAGCTTCTGAAAATTCCACAGAGCCTACCGCCGATTACAAGACTGTCGATTGCCAATGCTAAGTTCAAAGTATTACGAGAGGCTGGACTGAGAAAATATTCATCATCTTTAAGAGACTTGTACGTTATCTGTTGGACGCAAGCTTTGTCCCATTTGGGGAATGTTAATTTTTAATGAAAGCTTTTTCTCTCCGACGCAGATTTTTAACAAACCTCAATGACTTTTATCAGATAGAGCCTGGAGCATTCAAAGATATTCTCCGTCTGCGGACTATGTAAGTTTGAAGATTTTACTTATTCATGCCTTCCGGTTGGTTTGATGTGACGTTCTCCGTTACAGCTACATTTCGCATGCTCCTAAGCTGCAGTACATTTCGTCGGAGACCTTTCGGCACATCTCGCATTCCTTTAAAACTCTGTGAGTATCGCATAACAAAATAACTCGAAGACTTTTATGAGACAAATAATTTCAGGCGAATCATCAACTGTGGTTTGAGAGAAATCCCCGACATGAATCTCCTGTCCGCTGGCATTTTGTTACAGTTGTGAGTTTCATCGCTATCACTGCGCTTGGCATTGATGTTAGCTCAATTAATGAAAAAGTAATTGGTTGTCGTTGTGGTCTCACAGTGAGAGCTTTAGACTATAGAAACAGCTGAACCTGAACCTTGTCCTGTCGCCTAATTAATTATATTACTAAGAAACCAGCACGGTCACCGAATTCTTTTTCATCGCTAACTCGAACTCGACTAACGGCTTAATTGTCCGACAACTTCTGAATCAGATAACTGTAACTTTGCCTCTGTTTTGCAGAGATTTCGAAGGAAACATGATAAGCGAGATTCTAGAGAATAGTGTTCGTATTAAGACGGAGCAATTGTAAGTAACCGAACGTCCCTCAATATTTAGATGGCCGTTAACTGTGAAAATTTGTGTCAATAGAATCCTTGACAACAACATCTTGACAAGCATTCACAAACAAGCTTTCAACGGATCGGAAATAGGAAAACTGTTGGTAGCTTTTCAATTTACCTCAATGAAGCGATTTGATTGATTTTCCATTGCAGAAGTCTAAAAGGAAATTCGAAGCTTCGGCAACTGCACGAATTAACGTTCGAGGGAATCGCCAACATTCGGGAACTGTAAATAAATTTGAGGGATTGTTTTCATCAATCATGGCTTCATTGCTCTTTTCAGAGATTTGTCGAGCACGGCTATCGATTCGCTGCCATCAATTGGCCTGGATAAGCTCGAAGAGCTCCGGATACAAAATACTCAATCGCTAAAACAAATTCCAAGCGTATATAACTTCAAAGTGAGTTCACGTTGCTTGACGCTGAATACTGAAAATTCTTCTATTCTTTCGATCTCAAAATCTACCGAGCCCGATAACAGCCGACAGCTGAGCCTTCACGCGAAAATGATTAAAATTCTTTTTGCTACTTCTCCGTTGCTTTGCAGAATCTAGAAAGGGCATGGCTCACTCACTCGTTCCACTGCTGCGCCTTCCAGTTTCCCTCGCGACACGATCCCATGCGGCATGTACAGCAATTAGAGCTTGTTGAAAAGTTCAAGTACGAGTGTAAGGCCAAAGGCTACTCGCAGCCAGTCTCGGGAGAATTAGTGATGAACGAAAGCACCGTCGACGACCAAGAAAAGGTGCTAACACGCAAGCGAAGAGCTGTTATCCGTTGGATCAGGGCGAGTGATTCACCCGAGAACGATTCACTAACAGGAATCGCCACCGTCGAGCATCGCTTTGATGAAAATGAAGACAACAGCGATTTTATGATGGATTTCGATGGAGTTTTCCATGAGATCGCTACCACTCCAAACGATTACCTTGAAGCGATTTGCGGGAATCTGACATTGACGTAAGTGTAGAGTGAAAAGTGAAGGACTTGCTCGCTTAAGCTTCTTTCTCTAAAGGATAAAGAACGTGAAGTGTTTTCCAGCACCTGACGAGCTCAATCCTTGCGAGGATGTTATGGGTACGCAATGGCTTAGGATAAGCGTGTGGTTCGTCGTAGCCTTGACATTGGGCGGTAACGTGTGTGTCCTTGTCATCCTATTCTCTAACCGCTCCGAACTGACTGTCGCTAAATTCTTGATGTGTAATTTGGCGCTTGCTGACTTCTCGATGGGCTTGTACTTGCTGTTCATCGCCTCAATCGACTTACACTCGATGGGCGAATACTTTAACTTTGCATTCGACTGGCAATATGGTGAGTTGAGTCGTGGCGTTCCTGTGAGATGCCCAACTAATCAATATCAATTTCACCAAGGAATGGGCTGTAAAACGGCGGGGTTCCTCACAGTATTCGCTGGTCACTTATCTATTTTTACCCTCACCATCATCACCGTTGAACGTTGGTTCGCGATAACTCACGCTATATATTTGAACAAACGTTTAAAGTTCAGGACTGCTATCGTCGTCATGGTGTGCGGCTGGATTTATTCGATTTTCATGGCTTCAATGCCACTTTTCGGTATCAGCAACTATTCATCAACGAGGTACATAAACTAAAATACAAAAATAAGCTGTGTGCATTACCTGGATTGCAAGTTCGGCAAACTAAGTTTGCAGCGAATGCGGAGCACACGTAAAAATCAAAAGTTAAAAACAAATGTTCGCTCTCGTCCACAGTATCTGCCTGCCGATGGAGGCACAAGACCCACTCGATGTCACATACCTCATCACAGTTCTTTTCCTCAATGGACTTGGCTTCTTCATCGTTGTGATCTGCTACGCTCAGATTTACTTTTCGCTGGGAACCGAAACCAGAACAAAGTGTACAACTAGTGGCGAAATGAATGTCGCCAAGAAAATGGCTTTGCTAGTAAGTGATTTACAATCTTGAGAGCATAAAGATTAATCTCCGCTTCGTGACAGGTTTTCACGAATTTCGCTTGCTGGGCGCCAATCGCATTTTTCGGGTTGACAGCGCTCGCCGGATTCCCACTTATCGATGTTCCCGAGTCGAAAATTCTACTCGTTTTCTTCTACCCAATAAATTCCTGTGCCAATCCCTACTTATATGCCATCCTCACTGCCCAATTTCGTCGGGATCTCTTCCTGCTGCTGTCGAAGTTTGGGATTTGCACTGAGCGCGCTCAGAAGTACAAAATGAATTTCTCCAATCACACAAACACAATTCCCTTGAACCAGATCCCACATCGACCTGGAAACAATTCCGCGCAACATTATCGCCGCTCAAAGAGCAACGCAACCAACGAGGTGCATTTACTGTCCCCGGAAATCGAGAATGGAAATGGCAAAAGTGACGACGTTCATGTTTGAGTGGCGACTGCTGTTGGCAGCACGCGAACCAGCTTTTCAAGTGATAAAAGCTCATGGTTTAGAAAAGAAACGCTTTGCTTAATGTTGACGTTATTTATGTATTTTCTGTATTATTCAAAATGTGATGCTCATACGATGATTACAATAAACGTGCAAGAGACAGTGAACAAACGTTTATGTCCTCATGTAAAAACTAATGACATATGCTTACTGGAGCGGATTAAATTACACTCTTGTCATACACAAAGCTCCGAGCGAAACTTCTCAGGAAAACCTTTAAAAAATGATTTGTTTTTCGGTATTAAACTGTAGCAAATAACATCGGTTCTTCTCACTTAAACTTGATTGATTGGGAGGACGTATAACAAACAACTGCTCTCGATATTGGCGGTTCAAGATTTATCGAGAGCAAAATGCCAAAATGCTATTACAAGCATTTAATTAATGATGGACAAGCAATCATTTAAAAGCGTTTACTCTTCAATAATCATTCGTTCGCTATTCGCTACCACAAATTAATCAGCTTTAGGCCCAGCACCTGAAACTTGCCGCCAGTCGAGCTAACGAGCAATCCATGTGAAGTCATCAGCTAATTTTTGGTGCAACTGCCATCACAACTCCCGATCAGACTCATCTTTAATCTCGGTGTATCCAATGAAATTTCCCATCGACTACGTCGGAAAAGCCCTAAATAATATCATGAGCCTACTCGTTCCTAGAAAAGCAATCAACATTACGCTCCCACATTAAAGGGAGTCCTTATCCTTTTCTACTTTCGTTGAAGAATTACACGAAAAGTTTTGACAGCTCAAGCCTCAGATGAAGTTTCAAAAGCTTCATCTAATAATTTATACAATATGAGACTTGAAAGCTCGACTAAGCTTTTAGAAACTGACAATCTCCCCGTTACCAAGGCCTAATATTTCGTCATGAAATTGTACACAATAATTGTCTGCGAATTCCTCGAAGTCGCTCCGAGCGATGGAATTCTATTGAAGCAACAATTTCATATATTCAAAAACTTATTCACCATAAATTTGGCTAAAAATAAATCGGTGATACTCACACTATTTGCCTATCAATCATCTTCAAATGCATATCATCTTTCTACTTGGCTGAAATCGCAGCAGAAAAGACGAGACGGTCCAGACCGAAAAGGACTGAAATCTTGTTTGCTTATAACTCTTGAGTTGGTTGCAGTCAAAATATGTCTTAGGTGTCTCTGACCTCTAGACGACTCGAGGATCCGACAAGCGATTAATTCTTTCCCGGCTCAGAAAACTTTCGGGCACATTTGAATCTTCAAAAGTTCCATCACAACACAATCAGCGTTAAATGGTTTTCCATGGTAATTCATTCAATATTCAAAGGCTCAAAAATGTTTCGCGCATACCTAATAAACGTTGCGGCAGTTTCTCCGAATTACGCCTCGAAAACATTTCACTCATTATCTTTAAATTGGGTGCTTCATTAATTTAGCGTGAACTTATGATTTGTTGATTTAAGTTTTCGTCTGGTTGTTCATTCCCACAAAGTGCGTGGAATAAATTACTAAAGCTCAGACATTGAAACCTTTTTGCGCTGATGTTTTCATTTGCTTTACGAGTGTTGAGTTCACCAGGCGTGAATTAACCAACGGCAGCCCTGTTTAGTTAAATGGCTTTCAGATGAACTGAAATTAAACAGCTTTGGAAAGCCTTCGGAGAAGCTTTTGGGAACGAGAGCACTCCACTTTTGTCTATCCAAAATCTATTATTTCTTCAGAGTTATTTTGTCACTCTTTCTGAAAAAATATCAAAAGGAAAAAGGATCCGCTCACGCCCAGAAAAACAATTAGGAAGCATTTTTTAATTTATCAGTCTGAAGGGAAATTACAAAAATTTCTTGAAAGAAAATTACAAGGAAAGAAAATCGGCAGTTGGATCTCACGTTTCAATAAATTCGCGGAAGCCTAAAAACGTGAAATTGTTCCTAGAATTAATTTTATTTCCACATTCCATCGCTCCCTGTGCTTTCGAGATACAAAAATACTCAATATGATTACAATTATTACAACTTCATCTTTAGTATTTCTAACCGACTTTGTTACTTGGTGGCTTAAGTTGATAGCAGGCTTAAGACTTAAGCCTTAAGCAGACTCGTTTAAATTAGTCGGGCGTGTCGATCGAGAAGTGAGGCATGATGGGGAAAATCTTTTTGTGACTTTTTTCTTCCAGATTTTGAACGTGAATCTCTAAATTTTGGCCGCTTTCAAGGTTTTGGTTTCGGTTCCGATAAGATATGTTGATGTTTCCGTATTCACCTAAGGCGTTGAGCAGAAAATTATCCTTCTTCATGCCGAACCAGAATTTGTTGGAGCCTGAACCCTTCGAGCAAAAGCTCAGCAGCATGAGCGAGAAGAGCGTCACCATCAGCGGCGTTCCGATAAGCGTGTAAGGCAAGCCATTCTCGTTATCGAGTTTGTCAGCTAGGAGAATTTGGAAAACTAGCACAGGCAGGACGAGAATGTTTGAGATCGCACTGTTTATGGCATTCTTTCTCTGCGCTATCGACATTTCCGGCGTTCTAATGAGAATGCTACAGAATATTAAACTGTAGAGCATCATGACCAGCGACAGGCAGAGAATAATCCAGATGGGAACGAAGATTATTTCCCAGCTCCACGTCAGAAATCCATCAAGCTTCAGTGGGATGAAAACGAACTGCAGGGCATTGACGGACAGAAACAGCTCCAGTTCGAAGCTTCGCTCGTTCTGTTGTTTTATCGCCCAAATGCAGAAGAACACGCTCACAATGGACGAGACGATTAGTGGAATGAAAACCAGGATCCAGAGGTGTTTGTTGTCCCCTGAAATTCGATCCACGAGAAGGAACTCAAACATCAAAAGGATGAGATGAAGCGATAGCGAGATCAGCATCGATTTGAACTGAATGTAGGAATCATTTTCCAGGCGATATTGAGGATTCTTCAGGAAAACGAAGCTTCCAACCACGCTGCCAACAATCACAAGGCCTAGCAACAGGAAGATCCAGATTAATTTTCATTGATACAAAGAGCAAAATTAAATATTCACCTTTCCAGATCCACAACGGCGTGAACACAATAGCCCATTGGACATCGATGGCATCATCGAGCCGCAGAACCAACAGGATAACAAATGCCAAAAGCGATGAGTAAACGACGAAGCGACTGCGGAATTAGAGTTTAATTATGCATTCTCGAGTTTCATTTCACGTTCAAGCTCACCTGACGTTGAAATCTTGGAACAGAGACTGAAGGTTCATTTTGTCTCTACTTTGTATTCGTGATCAGCATTTTATCAGCTTCAGATAGCGCGCCAAAGTTCTCCAAAATTTGTTTCTAGTATTTAGATTTATTTTTCCTTGTTTTCCTTCAAACTTCCCGCGCAAACCGCCAGAGGGCGAAACGTGAATTCGCCTCAAAAACCGTTACGATTTAAAATTTTGGATTCCACAAATAAAAGTAAACAAACATTAAAATATTCTAATTGTCGCACGACGAATTAAAATTATCGCATATACTGATGATAAACGCTCTAGCAGTAATTTGCGGTTCGAAGTTTCTCCACAATTTACACAATTCACGATGTTAAAGGTGAGTTAAGGCATTGAATCGAAATTTTTTTTTATTTATTTATATTAAATGAAATCGTAGGCGTCCTGGTTCCAATCGAACTTCGAGGATGACGCAAGTAAACCCGCGGGAAATGTTAGAAGAGAAAGTAGTAGCGAACCCTCAGCAGCAAAGGCTCTGATCAAGAAGAATGCTACTGACATCAAGCTACAGGAGTATCAGACTTTGAATTGGCTTAAAGCTTTCATGCCGAAGCAGATCCAAGAGCTCTCAATCCATCCTAAAAAGCTAGATGATCTTCAGAACTGGTTCAAAATATCTTGCGAGAAGAAATGCAATCAAATTCTTTTATTGGAAGGCCCAGCTGGTTCCGGAAAAACGATAGCCTTGAAATTGGTCGCACAGGAAAGCGGATATGAAGTTGTAGAATGGACAAATGCAACAGATTTGGAAACAGCTTCAACTTTGTATGCCGACAGCATCAACAGAGAATTTGTGACCTACGAAAATCAAGTCGCCAAATTCTCAGATTTCCTGCTTAACTCATCTAGATTTCGATCAATTTTCAACAAACGAAAAAGACTTCTGCTCGTCAAGGACTTTCCGAACACGTTTACGAGAAAAACTGAAGAGTTTTGGGACATATTGCGACGATATGTGGAAGAAGCTCAGTCGCCCTTGGTGTTTGTAGTCACGCATTCTAATTCCAAGTCTCTCAACATCTCCTTCAATCTGTTTCCTGATAACATACGTCGTGAACTAGGCATCGATACAATCGCTCTCAACCCAGTCTCCACAACTATGATGCGAAGAGCACTCAAAAGAATTTGCCAACAAATTGAAGGCAACGAGAACTACTCGCCTTACTTCACCAAACCGGCCGATAACGTGATTGACAGCTTGATTGAACAAAGTCAGGGAGACATCAGAAATGCAGTTCTAAACCTCAACTTCGCATCACAAAAAGGTCAACTCAACCTGAAACCGAACGTCTGTGGAAGTTCGCGGAAGAAAGGCAAAATGAGTAAGCAGATTTCGACCGGCATGGGCAAGAACGAAGCTTTAACGCTTTTACATGGCGTTGGAAGAGTCTTATATCCAAAACTGGAAACTAACTCAATCACGAAGATTAAGGAGCTCACTCACAAACCTGAAGATATCGCTGAATCTTTCTCGTCTCAGCCAAAGAACTTTATGCAAATGATCAACTCAAACTACATTAAATGTTATTCGTCAATAGAAGAAGTGAGCGAAGCGGCTGAGTTTCATTCGCTGTCTGACCGATTCGAAGCCGAGTACAGAGATCCACAATTAATCAAATTGAACCTAGACATGACAATACGCGCTGTGATGATTCTCAACGAGAAGCCGGCTCGAGGTTTCCGTCCAGTTTCAGCAAAAGCTGACAAGAAATGGAAAAACACTGAGGAAGCCAATCATCAGAAATTTATTGCAGCCTCGAGAATCCTCAATAACGGCAACATTATGCCTCGAAAAGATTTTTTCTGTGATTACATTCTTATGGAGAAAATAAATTAAACTTCATCATTTTAACAGTTTTGAGAAATTCAAATTTTAGCAGGCGAATTCAATAAGCGAATTTCAACGGTCATTTCAAACGAAACTGCAAACTAAAAGTACGCACGCACAAGTTTTTCCTCTCAAATTCTGCAAATACGTAAAGAATATCACAATAAACTCGGTTTGTCGGTAGATAACTCATTCGTGTATCACTAGCGAGTGAAGTTTTCGCTGTGCAGTAAAGTTTAAGCTCAAAATCTCTCAAAATGAGCGTCCCGTTGCGGGGTTGTTTGGTTTTTGTAAGCAAGCAAGGAACCGACGCAATCACTTACAAATTACCGAAGGAGAAGAGCCTCATTACTGCTGGCAGCGGCATAGTCTGCGACGTGCGATTCATTCACAGTAAAGTCCTTGACAAACACTTCATCATCTACCGGAATGCGAGAGCAGAAGTAAGACACAATGACTTTCTCTATTTCCGTCTTTCTCTCACCAACTTTCCTCCATTAAACAGATAAAGATTGCCAATCTGAGCAAATCAAATCCCGTCGCAGTAAATGGCGAAGTTGTTGCTAAAAAGCAAACTCTAAAATCGGGAGATATCATTCAACTGCTCGAGTACAAGATGCGTTGGATGTCGAAGCCGGCGAAACGTAAGTTTGCGAGATAAGTCTGATTAAACACACCAACAATTTCCTCTGTTTCAGGTAAAGGCTCGTGGCCTACTGAGGAGGAAAAGAAGAAAATAAGCGATGGCTTGATCACGAAACGTCGAGTCACCATCCACAGGTATGAATAAACCTCGAGATTGAAACTTTTCCTTTAACATCTTTTCTAATTTCAGCAACATGTACACTGGGTCTTTGAAATTGGAGAATGAAGAAGTATTTCAAGATAACGTGACACTTGTCAAAGCTTCCGTCGATAAAACGCCAGCCAAGCCCAGCACTCCGAAGCATGAGATTTCTCGCAACAAAGAAAATGGATCGGCAATGGAACAAAACCTGTTGGACTTGTCAGGAACGTTGTTGACGTCGTACAGCCCAGCTCAAAGCTCACCATACAAGATCAGAACAACCAGTCGCTCAACTCCGGAGAGAATTGCCACACCAGTCAAAAACGTTCTCGGCGAATCATCATCAAACAGCGCCACTGATGCTGTTACTCCACGAGCCTACGGCAAAAAGTCAATGTATCTTATTGATTTCACAACGCCGGCTCCAGTCGATCTCGATATGGCAACAACGCCGGTCGCTTCGAGGCCCCAGCAGAGCTCAAGCAAAAAAGCTACCGTGCCTCGAACTGAAAAGACATTGCTACGCTCGGTCCTGAAGAACTCGGCAATGAAAAACGCCGAGAGTAATGTCAACCGTAAAGCTCTTTTCCTTGAAAGCAGCGCAGTAGACATCAGCGAATCGACAGATGAATCGTCGATCATAAACGTCAGCAGCGAGGCTGACAACACTGTGTTGCAAGCAGACGAAAAGAACGAAGCTGAGGGTGTCAACGTAACCACTGACTTTACCGGTCTCGCTGAACTGGTGAAGACTCCTCGCAAAGATCAAGAATCCGACGTTGCGATGGAGAATTCTGATGACGAAGAGATCAGAGATTTGCTTGATTCTATATCTTCGGCGCTTGACGACAAGGATGTTGCACAAATCTCTGACTTAAGTGCAGAAAAACAGGAAACCTCAGAGAACGTCACCGATAATTTCGAAGGTTCTCATCCAGCTGACTCGACTCAAAGCGAACGTGCATCAATATTCGACAGGAACAGCCTCTCTACTGCTGAAACGAGCAAGTTCTCGTCTCCAGCTGTTTCTCAGATCGATGGAAAGGAAGACGACGAGAGGGTCAAAACTCGCGGCAAACAAATTCTAAACTGGATCGAAGATGTGCGCAAGAATAAGGAGAGCGAACCAAACCAAACGGAGCAAGTTATGTCAGCCCGCTACTCAAACGTAACGCCGAACGAATCCTTTGCGTCAACTCCAGCAGCTTACGATGCGAGCACACCAAAACTTTCCATCCTCGATACAGTCGCCCATTTAAATATGAGCCATGCAAATCTCAACAAGGCGAAGCTTACAGTCAGTCCAGTCACACGGCTCAGTTTAATCAACAACGCCGTCATCATGGAGAAATATCAACTCAACACTGAAATGCCGAGATCCTTGCGGAGCACACGAAAGCAGTTCGGCAACGCAATGGCTTCGCTCAACAATGCTTCTCAAGTCTTTGATGACAGTTTCGATACTAACGAGACACTCAGCAGCTTGCAAACTCCTAAAGACATTGACATGAACCAATCTAAGCCAGAGAATCGCGACATCTTGTCATTGGACAATCTTCAATCTGCTCCACAGCATTGCTTATCCATGAACGCAATTGAATTCGTCAAGGAGAAGGATGATGACGAAGAAGAAGTCGACGACATTTTCGAGATCAGTGACGTTGTCGAAGCGAATGATGAAGAGTCGCAGACTGACAACAGCGAAGACGAAGAAGAAATGACAGAAACTAAATTGGAGCCGAACGTCGAAGAATCACAGGTCTACGAAAGCGAAGACAAAGTGTTGAAATCTCAATTGAAAAATTCTGATGCCATGAAATTCAGATTGAACCAGCAAGACCTGGAGGAAGGAGTGCTTCCGTTGGACGACTCCCGAAACGATGACGCTGAAGTTGTAAATATGTCACAACAAGAAACAATGGCCGAGCCTAATGAAGAAGTGCAGCCAGACGCCCAAGTCTTGAATAATCACAACGGATTAGAAACAACCGCTGATCACCTTGAAGACGCGACCGATTTGGAAAAAAATGGTCCAATAGAAGAAGCTTCGCCCTCTGTCGAAATTCCCGAATCTTCTTACTCGGTGAATGAATCGATGGACATTTCCAGTGAAATACCAGCGACACAGGTGGCTACAGAATTGTTGGATATTCCTGAGTCAGATGATTGCGCAGAGGAAAAGCAGATCGCATCATTTCACGAGGAGACCGAGACGTTTGACACAGAACATTTGGAAGCGTCTGAAATACAATTTGCAGATGAAGAAGCCAACGATGAAACAGAAAAGCAAGGCATTGCTCAACACGAATCCGCTGAGTTATCTTCGAGCGAACATAAAGTCGATGATTTGCTAGACTTCAAAGACATTCAAGCCACGCCAGCTAAACAGAAGACTAAAATAATCGAGGACGTTTCTGTTGACCCGCTGGTGGAATCAGAAGTTTTGTCAAGTGAAGAACCTTGCGCCGTTCACAGTCCAACCCACTCAACAGCTTCCAATACTAAGAAAAGTCTGACGCTTCCTGAACTTAACGGATCAGGAACAACCGCTGATCACCTCAAAGACGCGACAGAGTCAAAGTCAACGGAATCATTTGCAACCTTCGAAATTCCTGAATCTCCTTACTCGGCACCAAAAGTGGATGAGTCGATGGACTTTTGCAGCGAAATACCAGCGACACAGGCGTTTGCGGAGTTCTTTGACATTTCTAAGTCAAGTGATCGTGCAGAGGAGAAGCAGGTCGCATCATTTCACGACGAGAGCGAGACAATTGACACAGAGCAGTTGGCAGCGTCTGAAGTTCAATTTGCAGATGAAGAAGTCAAAGATGAAATAGAGGAGCAAGACATTGCTCAACATGAATCCGCTGAGTTATCTTCGAGCGAACATAAAGTCGATGATTTGCTAGACTTCGAAGACATTCAAGCCACGCCAGCTAAACAGAAGACTAAAATAATCGAGGACCTTTCTAGCGTGCCGCTGGTGGAGTCAGAAGTTTTATTATTTGAAGAACAAACAGCTTACTCTATTCGGAAAAGTCTGCCGCTTCCTGAACTTAACGGATCAGGAACAACCGCTGACCCCATCGAAGAACAGGCAGAGTCAAAGTCGAAGGAATTGTTTGCACCCTTCGGATCTCCTGAATCTCCACACTCAGCAAATGATGAATCGAGCAACGAGATCCCTGCCACACCGGCTGTTTTGGACACGCCAGTCGCTGAATCAGACGATGCCGCCAAGGAAGAGCAGATCTCATCAATACAACAAGAGACTGAAGCAATTGATAAGCGTCACTTGTCGTCAGAAATTCTTATTGCTTCCTCAGACAAAGAAGATAACGATGAGACGGAGGAACAAGAGATTGCTCAACATGAACCTGCGGATATATCTTCGACCAACAACAAAGTCGATGGCTTGCTAGACTTCGAAGAGGCTGAAGCCTCGCCAACTACAGAAAATACTAAAGACGTCGAGGACGTTTCTGTTGAGCCGCTGGTGGCGTCAAAAACTTTATCGAGTGAAGCTTCGCCAGCTCACGGAAACGTTGACGAAATCAAAGACGAAACTGAAGAACCCAAAGTCGATGAAGCGCCAATCTCACCGGTTCTTGAAGCAGTTGAGTCTGCTGCAGTTGTTAAGTCCACAAGACGAAACACGACAAAGGTCGATTACAAGGAAATGCACGGCGGAACTCCTTCGAGAAATGTTGCAGGACCTACCGGAACTCCAAAGCACAGAGTTACTCAATCCCTATCAACTCCGAAATCTCTGCGAAGAAACGCCAAAGCTTTGTTGAGTGAGCCGGATATGCCAGAGGTCGCTAAGCCGCAGGTTCAAACAGAAAAGATTATCAATGAACCTAAGGAGCTTAAGGAGCCTGAAGCTTTTACAATTGAAGAACTGATAACCGACGAAGACAAGGACGAGCCTGAAGAACCGAAAGCCAATGAAGCGCCAATCTCACCGGTTCTTGAAGTAGTTGAGTCTGTTACAGTTGTAAGGTCTACAAGACGAAATGCCACCAAGATGGATTACAGGCAAATGAATGATGGAACTCCGTCGAGAGTAGTTGTCGAATCAATTGGTACTCCACAGCGTTCCTCTCGAAAGGCAAAGAAAGAATTTAAAGACAAGTGTGAGGCAATTGATGATTCACCTGCGTCTTCAGTTTTGCGCGAGAATGAGGAGGCGAAGTCAGCTGTCGCGATAAACCCTGAAAAAGCTCAAAACCAACCAAAGGAAACATCGGCTGTATCAGGATCATCCGGAAGCTCAACTTCTACTCCGGCAAAGCGCTCGCGACGTGCTGCTGCTCCTAAACCGACACCACAGACTGACGATATTGATATTGCTCCGATTTCACGACGCGGAATCAAAAGAGTTGTCGAAGATGATACCGAAAAACCCGATGAAGCTGAAGTTGTGCCACCAACGCGACGTGGGCGAGCAAAAATTGAAAGTCAATCTGAGATTTCATCTCAAACATCCGGCAGGTCGTTGCGTGCGAACTCGAAGGTGAAGGAACTGAAGATTCCGAAGCAAACTGTCTCTGCTCGTACAATTCGTCAAAGAGCTAAAACTGTAGAACCAGAAAACACTGATACAGAGTCTGTTGCTGCAATCGGAGGTAAGTTGGGTACCAACGAAATTACAAGACCATTGATTTATTACATATATAATCACTATAGAAGTTTTGACTAAGAAGAACATGTCACGCAAGCCAGCAGCACTTGATTTGAAGGAAGAAAATGATGCTAAAACTCAACCAGAAGTCGCTCCCACGAGAAAAGGTCGCCGCAAGGCCCAGACGGCGAAGCCAGCTGATAAGCCAACTCGTCAACCTGCGAAGCAACAGGATCGCAACATTTCTGTAGAATCATCTGAAGTTGAAAACGATGAAGAATCTCAGCCGGAAGTCGCCCCGAGAAAAGGTCGCCGCAAGGCCCAGACGGCGAAGCCAGCTGATAAGCCAACTCGTCAACCTGCGAAGCAACAGGATCGCAACATTTCTGTAGAATCATCTGAAGTTGAAAACGATGAAGAATCTCAGCCGGAAGTCGCTCCCACGAGAAAAGGTCGCCGCAAGGCCCAGACGGCGAAGCCAGCTGATAAGCCAACTCGTCAACCTGCGAAGCAACAGGATCGCAACATTTCTGTAGAATCATCTGAAGTTGAAGACGATGAAGAACCTAAACCGGTCGCTCCGAAAAAAGGTCGCGGCAAAGTCCAGACATTGAAGCAAGAAGTAAAATCATCTCGCAAACCTGCAAAGCATCAGGAGCTTAACACTTCTGTTGAAGTTGAAGGCGGTGAAGAATCCCCGGCGGAAGTCGTTCCGAGAAAAGGTCGCGGCAGAGTCCAGACGTTGAAAACAGAACCGGAGCTGAACACTTCTGAAGAGTCAGTTAAGACCGAAGACGTAAAAAAGCCAAAATCAAGATCTGCTGTTACTCACAAACTTCGTGGAAAAGTGCCAACAGAAATACCTGTCGAGCCCGTCGCAGAAGACGAAGGTAACACGTTTTGTTTCCGGTAATCATTCCTTACACATCAATACTTTCAGGAATAGCAAAACGTAAACGAAGAGTCAAAGCTTCAGACTCCAACGAGGCCACTGCCGATGAGCCTAAGAAGAAATCAAGTCGACGAGGTGGCAAGAAGCTCGAAGAACCCGTTGACGACGATCCAGTTGAAGACACTCAACAGATTCCTTCGAAGAAACCTCGCGGCAAGAAAGCGATTCCTGATGTTGACGGCCAAGACGAACCTGCAGCTTCAACACCGGTTTTAACAAAGAAACCAGTCAAGAAAGTTACGATTGTTACGCCGGCAACGCAATCTGCTCAATTGGCTAATGAGAAGCCTTCCAGACTTCGCAAACGATTGCACTCGGCTGTTGAGGAAGAGCCCGTTGCAAAGCGACCGACGCGCAGTCGACGCTAATCACTTCTCTTGTTCTTTTGATTTTCTTTATATTTTCTTTCATTCGTTATTACAAAATAAAAAGCTTTTCTAGTAATTCAAATGTGTAATGAATTTATTGGGCTTAGAATTGGGCCGGTTGAACTCCAGCCTTTCGGGCCAGAACGAACACAAATTACCTACTGATCGTATGTCTGCAGGATTGACAGTAATCGTGGGAGTTATGCGATCGATTTAACGACGTGCGCTTGTAAGAAACTCAGTGTAATAGTGATTGAAGTTGATTCGGTTGCTTAGCGAAACGAATTTCTCTGAGTTGTCTCGTTCGGTTATCTCGTGGATTGCTTGGATTAATCGGACGATGTCTTTGGTGAAGTTCTCGTCGTACTCCTTGACTTGTTGCGAGAAAGTCATCGGCTGTTCAGACAACTCTTCAATGTCTGGTTGACGCTGTGAACGAAAACAGAGAGAAATTCATAGTAAAAAAGTAAATCGAGTACATTTTTGGTGCAAAACAACTTAAAAAGTGCAACTGCGTGCGCCGAAAGTGAAACCAAAGCCATTTGTCTAACCTGCTGATCCAAACAGTCATCGTCAATATAACTTTTGGACAACATTGACGAGAGCTCAGCATCAATAAAATGTCGCTGGGCTTCCTGAATTTGTCCAGAAGAGGATTGTAAGCAATACACAGCAAAAATGTTCAGTGATTCAAAAGGGGGAAAGTTTGCTTGTAAAACACCATCTAAGTTTAATGAGCACAGTCGTGGCACTTACCTCGATGAACTTGCAGAAAGAGATGCACGAATTACAGACGTCGATGATGCGCTTCAGCAAATGCGGATAGGTCAGCATGCAGTTCTTCAAGCAGTGATCCAGGAAGTCTTCGTGCAAGGTGAGAATCTCATCGATGTTCTTTGCCTTAGCGAGCTGTTGCATGAAGATGTGCCAAACCGGCTCAATCACCTCGATCATCATGTAATACTCGAGATTCTGAATAGCGTTCAGCATTCGCTGTCGCAAGGTGAAGGCAGCTCGATACTGCCGGGACGTGCTGTGGTCAAACTTCTTTGCGTTCTTGTTGGCGATCCACACGCGACACAAGAAATTCTCGACGTGTTTGCAGTAGAACAGCTGGCGGAAGATGAGCTGATACTTGGAGATTGTCATTTGGTTGAGTACAATTGAGAGCGGCCAATGAACAGTGTAGCCGAAGGAAAAGCACTCGATGCCCTTCAAGTTGTCCATGTCGCATAAATCATATTCCTCGACATCGTCGACCTTGATGATCTTTCGCATTTGAGTGCAAATGTCGAAGGGAAGCAGCGTCGTGGTCAGATTATCCTGATACTTGTCATACTTGGCCGACGTCAGTCTCAACGTTAGCTCAAGCAAATTCTCCAATCGCATAGGGATAACATCGTTCACTTTGTTCGTTAGTTCGCCCTCACATGCGTCCATGAATTGAACGATGAAATCACCTTGTTGAAGGAGAAAGTATCGCTTCACGCTCATCAAATGGCCCATCAGGTCATGGTCATCCATGATAAGCTCAAGCAGAGCTTTCGAGGCGAATGTGTAGGCATCAGTGATGATGTTAACGTAGTTCTGTTCATCGGTATGACAGAACTTTAGACTGGCATGCGACTGATTGAAGACAACTCGCTTTCCACACTCGCGAACGACATTCAGATACTTTCCTGTTCGCAGGATGATGTCGGCTTGCTTCTCCAAGAAACGAGGGACTTTCTCGCTCTTGGTGACGTATCGCTTCTCCCAATAATCGTCAAAGTATTGCTGGTTCTGCTCCGGATTCTGACATTCCTTCTTGTTGTCCTCAACGAGGAACTCTGACTTGGGATCTTGGATTACGCCTTTGAATATCCAGAGCTTGAGTATTTCCATGTAAGGTTCAGCAGCTTTCTGTGTGAGATAGACGAGAATCTGTTGCGAGTTCTTGTCGCCGCTGTAGAGAGCAATGTTGTCGTGAAGCCGCGTCAAAACGTTTCCACCTCGAACGCTGTGAGCCTGCAGCATATTGCAAACCTTTGTGAGAGTTTCCATTGTCTGAATTATAGGTCGCAGGTAGAAAAGAAGCTTGTGGAGATTCAACTCTTGTTTCATATGCATCAGCTCGAGTTGTGATATTGTGCCGTAATAGTCGACGATTAGTTTGCTGATGGCAAGTGACAAAGCTTGAAGCACTTGGCCACTTTCGGGAGCCCTAGCCACCTCGACGAAGTTCTGGATTTGAAAGAAGAAGTTGGCTAATGGCAGAATGTCCCCGAGAATGTCACGAATCGATTCTTGGATCTGCTCGTTCAGGTCGAACTCAATAATGCTGATTTTGCAGTCTGACCATTGCTGGATCGTTTTGTAGTCGTCGACCTTGCCATCGTACGAAACTACCTTCGGGAAAATCAGATTTCCATTTATGCCGATCAGCGTGTTCAGCAGCTCGGTGATAACAGTGCGCTCTTGCGCTTGTGACGGCAATCCAACGATTGGCTTTGGCATTTTCATATGAATCGGCAAGAGAGCGTCGTCGGCGAACGTAAAGTTCCACATTGATACCGAGCTTGTGATGGGAGTAGAAGATGGAAGACTTTTCTTCGAATGTAGGCTGCTAGTTGATGAGTTGAAAGACTGGCGAAGGAATGTAGACGACGAGCGGAGGCTTTGCTGCTGTTGAGCTTGCTGTGTCGCGTGCGCAAGCTTCTCTTTGATCTAGAAAATATATTAAATCAAATTGGTCCTTGACAGACTTCCAACGCGTCCGCTCACCTCTGAGACAATGATATCTGACGTCGGACTCTCGAAATCTGTTTTACTGCTCATTCTGTCAAACGATTTGTTTGTTGTTGTGGGCTTTGCTGCGATTTGAGGCTTTTGAGAGGTCGGGATGATGGCGATATTGTTCATGAAGCTGAGAAAGGCTTCGTAGGCTGTCTTCTTGTTCTTCTTGATGTCTGCTTCGAACTGCGCTTGGCTCTTGTCGAATTCCTGAACATTTTTCTCAAACAGTTGCTTCAGCAGCGACGTTTGGCGCTCCAGCGTGTATTTCTCTGAATTCTTGTAGATTCCCAGCACTTGTTCGGTGGTTATCTTCGAGTTCCATCGCTGCGACAGCTCTTGCAATCGTCTTTTGGCTTTTATTTCTTTGCTTTCCATTTGAATTTTCAAACACAAATTGAAAAAGTGATTCGCCCCTTGGCACAACCAGAAAATAATTAGAAGAATCGCTCAATATTTCAGTACAAACTGAAGAACACTATCAAAGTATTCTTACGAATTGTGGGGACAGGGATGAAGAGGAACACCGAAGCAAGCATGGGACTGCAATCGAAAATCAGGAGAGTTAGTTTGAACGGTGGAAGAATGAGTCGTGTGCAGATACTTGAGAATCCAGTCAAATCCTGCAGTGATAACAAGGATTACCGGCATATTAAACTCGAGAATGGCTTGAAGGCTCTTCTGGTTCAGCATTTCATTGAAGACAACCCAGAGGAAGACGAAGCGGAGCAAAACGCGAGCCGGATCTCAGAGTCAGAGAAATCGACGAGCAGCCAGGACGAAGACGACGAATCTGATGACGATGAGGAAGACGGTGACGAGAACCAGAAGGAGAAGATGGCAGCCGTTGCACTTTGCATTGGAGTCGGCAGCTTCAGTGACCCAAAGGAGATTCAAGGTCTGAGCCATTTCCTTGAGCACATGGTGAGTTGCGCTAGGTTCAGATTGAACTTCTATTTCATCCTAACGCTGTTTTAGATTTTCATGGGATCGAAGAAATACCCAAAGGAGAATGAGTTCGATCAGTTCGTGTCGTCCAACGGAGGAGCCGACAACGCAATGACTGAATGCGAGTACACAATGTTTTACTTCGAGATAGTCGAGCAGCATTTGGCTGGAGCCATCGATCGGTTTGCGCAGCTTTTCGTTGAACCTTTAATGCTACGGGACAGCATGGATAGAGAGATGGAAGCCGTTGAGTCTGAGTTCCAGAACAACATCGCCGACGACGACACCAGAATTATGCAACTGTGCGCTTCAGTCGCCAATGGCCCAGCACACAACTTCACCTGGGGCAACTTGAAGACTCTCAAGGAAGGAATTAGCAACGAGAAGCTCTATTCGGCTGTTCACGAGTTCAGGAAGAAGCATTATCTTGCCAACCGGATGTGCCTCTGCATTGAATCGTCAGCTTCGCTCGATGAGCTTCAGAAATTAGCGGAAAATCACTTCTCCGAGATTCCAAGTGGACCGAATCCTGAGCCTTTGCTCGTGCCTTGCGTGCCTTTCAAACCAGAATTTTACAACAAAGTCTTCTACGTGAAGCCGAAGGCAGACAAGATCAAGATGTACATGACTTTCGTTCTGCCATCGATGGATTCTCACTACAAATCAAAGCCTCACGACTACTTGGCCTATCTCATTCAACACGAAGGAGTTGGAAGCCTCAGCAGTCTGTTGAAGAAAAAGCTTCTGGCCTTGCGCGTTGAAGCGGGAACTGACGATCAGAGCTTCGAAGGCAATTCAATGTTCTCCCTCTTCTCAATTGTGATAACTTTGACCGAGGAAGGTTCCAAGAATAAGGAAGCGGTACTCGATGCTGTTTTCTCTTATCTTCTTATTCTCAAAGAAACGTCCGACAAGGAGCACGAGGAAACGTTTATGGAATTGAAAAAGATACGAGACATTTCGTTCAAGTATCGTGAGGAGAAAACGGCAACGGAAAACGTCGAAGAGTTGGCAGTTAGCATGATGTACTACGATGAAAGCGACATCATAACTGGGCGTGAGCAGCTTTTGGAGTTCGACGGGAAAATGACTCGAGACCTTATCGAACGATTGAACGAACAGAAGTTCAATATTTTATTTCTCACCGATAAACATGGAAAGTATGAGAAAACTGAGAAATGGTTTGGGACTGAATACGATGAAGTTGGTGAGTTGGAAGGTTGCTTGGCTATTAAGTTAAGTCTCATAACTTTTTTGTAGATTACCCTGAAGCTTTTATGAAATTATGGGAAAATCGTAAGCTGAACCCCGAGCTGTTCATGCCACCGCCAAACAAATTCATCTGCACAAACTTCGACATCATAGCTCAAAATATGGACAGCGATAAGCTTCCGAAGCATCCAGAGAAAGTCTTCAGCAACCAAAGCTGCGAGGTTTTCTACAAGCTAGACACAACATTCAAGCTTCCGCACGCTTTCATTTACGTTTATCTTGTGTCACCGAACACTCTTTCGTCTGTTCGCGAAATGTCGCTTACGTCCCTCTACTCCATGATAGTTAAGCACTACATGACTGAAAAACTGTATCCTGCCGTGTGCGCTGGGCTTGGCTACGCTCTCTACTCCGAAGAGAAAGGAATGGTGTTGAAACTTAGTGGGTACAACGAGAAGCTTCCGCTGCTAGTCGACATTATCACCAAGGAATTGAAGAACATCGGAGGGCTCGTAGAAGAGGCTGTGTTTGAGACCTACCGAAAGCAATTCAAAAAGTTCTGCCACAACAATCTTCTCGAATCTAAATTCCTGAACAAAGATTGTAGGCTTAGCATCGTTGAGGAACATCACAAATTATTTTATGACCGCTACATGGAAGCTGACAAAATTGACTTCACTGATCTTGTGCGCTTTTCGAATCAGTTCTCGAATCAGCTGAAAGTTCAGGTGCTTGTACAAGGCAACCTGGATCAATCAAGCGCGATAACGATCGGCAAACGAATCATGGAAAATTTAAACTGTGCCGAGATTGACAAGAACGCGATAGTCAAGTCACGCGCTCGTAAACTGCCGGCAGGCTTCAACGTTTTGAGTGTGAAGAGCATTCTGTTGAACAACAAAAACTCAACAACCACTAATTACATCCAGTTAGGCTCGAGTTCCATCCGGCTGCAGTGCGAGATCGAATTCATCGAGAAGATTATGGAGGAACCGCTGTTCGACATTCTCCGTACTAAGGAACAGCTCGGCTACTCTGTTTCCTGTTCACACCGATTCAACGGGGGAATTCTTGGCTTGAGTGTGACCGTTCAAAGCCAGGAAGACAAGAATCCAACAACGGCTGTCAGCGAGCGAATCGAAAAGTTTCTAAAAACCAACATGGTTGAAGTACTTGAAAAAATGAGCGACGAAGAGTTCGTGACCATTCAAACAGCTTTAATTAAATTGAAACACATGGTGGAGGTCGAGCTCGAGTCAGAGGTGAACCGTCACTGGGCAGAAATTGTTTCCGACGAATACATTTTCAACAGGTTGGACCTCGAAGCTCAAATGATCGCCAAGCTAACGAAGAAAGACATTGTCGACTTTTTCAAGACCAGAATTCTAGCGCAAGACGCCAGAAAGCTTTCGATCCATGTTGTTGGCGAGGTGAACGAAGACAGCAAAGTTGACAAGGCCATCAAGTTGGAGGTGTTGAAAAGAAGTGCAATGGAAGGACAGCAAATCATTGCAGACATCGAAAAGTTCAAGAACTCGCTGGAGATGTTTCCCTTCACGAAAACTGCCACTGACATGTAATCCTTTCGGCTGATGTTTGAAATAAATTGAACAATTTATTCTGATGATTTTTATTACCACAACTCAAGCACCGCAATTCCAAATGAACGCTGCAGCTGCTTGTCAAAGTAACAATTTTCAGTTAGACTCTTCAAAGTTTCTCTACACAAAATCCTTATTTATCGGCGATACCTCGCACCGTGTGGTGGACAGAGACAGAGATTTGCCATCTTTTGAAAACTTGGAATGCAAATAACATGAAAGGGAAAATTCGCTTTAAACTTTTTTGCACATCAAGCGAAAGGACGATCAAAAGACGATTTGAAATCAAAAGCCATTTAAATTGCTACTCGCGAGTCTCCTCCAAATAATAAAACCAATTGGTCAGCTTGTTTCGAAGTGGCTTATATTCAGTTTGACCCTCTAAATATTTCCATTATCGGACACCCGGGAAAATCTTGCACCAAAAAAACTTCTCTCCGTCATTTGATTTACATAGACAAAATAGAATAAATGTTTGCGGGGAATTAATGAAGGTAGGCAATTCGATTAAGATGGTTAACTTAAAGAAAGCTGGTTCAGCTCCAGTAGGCGCTCGATAGCGGCGTTGACGTCTCCAAAGCAAGCGATCAGAGCTGGAAAAGATGAAAATTCAGATTGCTTTGTCAGCTTGTGTGCTGCGAACTTACCTTGCAAATTTGCCTCGCGGTTCACAAATCCCATCGACGTCAATTGCTCGAGCTGAGACTGATAACGTTCTTCTGGTGGCTGATTAGGATTCGCTTGGTTCGACATGCCATTCATCATTCGTTGCATGACTGAAAATATTGACGATTGTTAAAATATTCTGAGTTTAAATTATCGTGACATACAATCATTGAAAAGCTGAGGATTTCCAGTTGGTGTCGTTCCTGTTGCTGGTGGGTTTGTGATGCCAACTGGCGCTGGAGGAATTCCCATCGAGCCGACCAGTCCGGGCGCTGCTTGACGCAACTGTTCCATGCCCTGTTGGATTTGCATCAGCGCATTCAATGCTTGCGGATTAGTCATCATGTTTTGAACTTCCGGATTCTGCATTTGCTGCAAGAACTGTGGCATCATAGTTCGCATTTGCTCCTGAAGCTGTGGGTTTCCTTGTAGAATTGGACTTTGGCCAATTAGATTAGCTGCCATGTTCGGATCTTGCGATAGGGCTTCCATCATTGATCTTGTATAAGGAGCGTTGAGCATGCTCTCCATTAGCGAAGGGTTGTCGCTCATTTGCTGCAACAAGCTCTGCATCGCTGGAGTGTTCAGAACGTTGGCGGGCGGAGCAGGTTGTCTCGGCGTGCTGCCTCCCCACGGATTTGGGAGTGGTTCTCGATTCTCACTTCCTGCTTGAGGATTCTCAGCTGTGCCACTATCAACTAATCCACTGAACGGGTTCGAGCCAAAACCAGAAGCTGCGTTCAACATTGGCTCCTGAATGTCGCGATAAATACGATGTAGCGCATTGTAGCCACCTGGAACGGATTCCAAGTTCGACATGGCACGATCGTGGGAGCGCATGAGCTCCTGAAGCATAGCTGGATTGCGAGCAAGTTCCA
Source organism: Smittia sp. YW1114-2 (assembly GCA_033064975.1). NCBI lineage: Eukaryota > Metazoa > Arthropoda > Insecta > Diptera > Chironomidae > Smittia > Smittia sp. YW1114-2. Next base: position 20,842,886 of record CP093833.1, read on the forward strand.
TCGTCTGACGTAAAAGTTCCGGATTATTGAGCATGTGAGAAATTTCTGGATTGCGCTGCATCAAGTCTTGCATCTGAGGATTTGATGTGATCAAAGTGCGCATCGTGTCGGGATTATTCATCATCTGTTGCACCATCGGGTTGTCCAATATAGTTCTCATCATCTCTGGGTTGCCCATGAGTTCATGTTGCATTCGCGATTGAAGATCCATGAAGTTTCCAGAGTTAGCGCCAAGCGCTTCCAGCCCTGAAAGCCCACCGATTTGATTGAGACCGAAGGGCGTTTGACGAACGTCTGCCGGTCGACGTACTGGACCCTCTGGTTCTGGCTTCGGTGGCGCTTTGATGACCTACAATATATTTCATAATTTCGAGGGTTAGAGGTCTCTCGAGCCAATTGCGTCAGCCACTCACCAAGTGAACCGTCAGTCCGTCTTTGATGTTGTGTGACTTCATCGTGTCATTATCCTTCATGATTTTTCCAGCAAAGATCAGACACAGCTGCTCGGGCTCGGCCTCAAACTTCTCGGCGACGAGCGATTTGAACTGCGAAGAAAGAAAAATCGAATCAAACAATGATTAAGCACATATCGATAGAAGAGCAAGATTAGGAACTTTCGAGACTATCGAATTACGAGATACGACGAAATGTCGACGATGAGTAACGTGTTGACGCTCTCCAAACACCATTTCACAGTTTTTCCCATCTTTCATCTGGACGGGAAATGAAATATTGAAAAGTCTCGATTGATTTTACCTTCTCAACCGTCTCATCCTCATCGCACTCGATGTTTTGCTTCTCTTTGGGCGTCTTCACCGTCACCGTGATACGTTTAGAGCTTCTTTCTGCCATAGTGATCCGTTCGTGAGCGAGAAAATTAACAAGAAAATGAACAAATTTTCCGACGCGAGCGTAGACGTTGAGTTTGACAAACTAGACGAAGATTTTTGATGAGTGCGAAGGCCCGGAAACTTCTAAAGGATTCTAGTACTTCCGGTTAATCTAGTACAAAACGCTTAAAGCTTTCTGTACAACAAGGATATCTATCAACTGATCCGGCCGCAGTCTTGGTTACCAAGTCGGCGGCGAAAATGAAATTGACATCGGAAAATTTTCGCTCGATGATTTTCTATGATTTTCTCTGTGGATTATCTCAACAACAAAGCATTGATCGACTTTCTTCTGCATTTGGTGACGAGGCTCCATCAAGGACGGTTGTTTACAACTGGTTTGCAGAGTTCAAGCGGGGACGAGCCAGTCTCAGTAAGGCCCACGGCGGAGGTCGACCGAAAACAGCGATCACTCAAGAAAACATCGATGCCGTCCGGAAACTAATAGCGGATGATCGACATATCACCTATCAGAAGATTCGTGCATCCTTGGGCATTGGAGGGAGTCAAGTCCAAAAGATTTTACACGAAGAATTAAGGGTGAGAAAGAAGATCAGCAAAGAAAAGCGCGAGATGGAAAGAAGCGTTTGCAGCTTTAGTTTCAACAGGCAATTTATTTGTATTGTTTCTTAAGTCGCGAAAGATCTCAATAAATTCTACGTTAATTAACACCTCATAACTATCTTCATTAAGTCGTCTACCTATCTACCCTGTGTAGCAAATGTCAAGAATATAAAAATAATACTCGTTTCCATATGATTTCAACGACGAGAGATTACGTTCTAAGCATACAAAAATATTTTAGTAGATAATTGAGGCGCAGCTAGAGGGAGTCGGCCAGGCAATTCGAAAGATTAGAGCACGCAACTTGTCACAATCTCTAATAAGTTGGTTCTTTTGTATTGAGCTTATCGTCTAAGCAACGCCAATGCCAGTAGACGACAAGGACACGCGAGCGAGTTGAGTGGTAAAAATCTAATGGTCGGTGATTACAAACTAAAGTGAGATAAAATTATTGCTAAGATAGAACGTCGTCGATCGAGCGTGTGCAGTTTGATTGTTCCAAGTAAATGACGGTTGGTCAGACAGTTATGCTAATGCATCTTCAGCCTCAGCATTAAGCTCGGCAGCTCGACGTTTTCGTCTTTGTACGCATGGCATAAAGCACCAAAGAGATGAGCCGGCTAGGAGGCACAAGCCTAGCACGAAGAATATTGGGCGATAACCATTGATTTTCTCGAATATTGTGAGACAAATTGGCGGGCCAGCTAACTGAAGAATACCGTTGACGAACAGAGAAATTCCATAGGAGCTTGTTAGGCGCTCTGTACCAAGCATGTCTGCCATGACAATCGCTGTGATACCCACGTAAGTGCCAGTCGCGAAACCAAAGACAGAACAGAGAACGGAGACCCATAAATAAGTTGAGACTGACGGCAACGCAGTGAGTCCAATTCCTGAAATCAGCAGACCACCGACGAAGAACCAAGTCTTGGGGATAATGTTCAGGTCACTTAAGGCAGATCCTCCAATGCGTCCTAAAACGAGATCGAGCTTAAGCTCAGTTGTCGATTGTGCGGTTTCTTCTTACCAATCAGATCGAATGTGGAAACAATCGACAGCAAGTATGCTGCGCTGTCTTTATCGAATCCTAACTCCATCGCGTACGCAGGCAACAATATGATGAAGTTCGTATAGGATATCGCGTTGGTACAGTTGCTGATCATGATGATTAAGTATGCAGGATCTTTCAGAAGCGATAAATCGAAGTATTTGTTAAGTCCTGTCTTCTCGCCAGTTTCCGTCTTAGCTTCGGATGCTCGCATTGGATTCAGCGAGCTCGCGATTGACCTCAGCGAAAGATGTGACGAAAATTCATTGGGTTGAAGAGATGACAGAGTTCCGTGATATGGTGTCGAGATATATTGAAAGCTGCTGGTCGATGGACTCGCTTTCAAGCTCTTCTTCGTGCTCACTCGGTTTCCTTGGAAGCGATTCAAGCGAAGATTCGAATTGTTTTCCGCTAGCGACGGCGTCGAGTTGAGCTGTCCAATGAACGAGTTAACTGTTCCGTTCCTGTGTTCGTCCTTCATTGGAGTGCTGATCTTGCGTTGGCGCTCGGTTTGATTCAGGCTTGGGACAACAACCGCCGACACAGATCTCTCAAATCCATTTCGAGGTGGAAATCTGAAAATGTCAATCTTGTGATCCATCGTCGGCGTGTCGGCTGGTGAATTACAGTCGTCATTATGTGTGAAAATGAACTTCGCTTTCTTGTTTCCATTCTCGTTGATTTCTCCTTCTTCCTCTGGATCCTCCAAAATTGCCTCATTCCGCAACAGTCTGCCGTACGCAACGTTGTCGTCATCTTCCTCGTCTTCGTCTTTCTCGACTCTCACTCTCTTCATATGCATCTCCACTGGATCATAAAATAGCGCCGCAATAAAGCAATTCGCGCAGATGGCTCCCATAATCAAACAAGCGCCACGATAGTCATAAGTATCAAGAAGAAACCGCAGCAGTGGCGGAATGAAAATTGATCCTAAAGCACTTCCACTAATGCAGAGACCGTTCGCCAGACCTCTGAGTTTCGTGAAGTAGGAAGTGACGATGTAAACTGTCGGCGGAAAGCTTAGGCCTGCTCCGATGCCGACAAATACTCCATAACTGATGTACAGATATTCGATTGACGTCGCCCAATGCGTCAGAATCATTCCGGCGGAGCAAAATCCCGCTCCTACTAAGGTCACCGTTCGATATGAGTATTTGACACTGAGGATGCTCGAAAGCGGTCCCAGCGATGAGTATAAGAAGTAGCAGAGCGCTGGAATCCAAGATGCCGACGATGGCGAAGCGTCCATGTTTTCGAGGAACTCAACGAAAAGGATTCCAAAGGATTTGATTGCTCCGCCAGGTATTAAAATGTTGACGAGCATCGCGCCGAACAAAACCAGCCACGCATAACCGCCATCGGGCGGGACGAGCTCGTACTTTACATCGTCTATCCTTGCAATGAATTTTTCTTCTTCATCCGGCAGTTTAACTAGAACGAAATTAAGATGAATCATGATCAATTGATTTCGCTGATGAGAGCAATAAGTTTTGATGGGCTTCATCAACATTTTAATCGGAGCGAGTGACGCAATGTTATCGTTTCGCATTCAAAGAGAAATGTGAATCAACAAAACAATCTGTTTTCTAGACGAGATGTGATGAAGGTTACCGTTTTTCTCGCTCCGGATCTTCGGGATCTGACGCTGAGGCGGCTCCGCGATTTCGCTGCTGTTGTTCGTCTCGGGCGACTGCTCCATTTGAGTGACTATGCTCTGTGGTATCGATTCGATTGACAATGCTGGCCTCTCGCTTTCAATTGCCATCGCATCAATCTCGTTAGCGAATCAATTGTGTCGAGTTGAAATTGGTTTGAATGCCTGAAATTACTGTGAAATAATAAACGATCTTTACCAAACACTCGGCGACAAGCACTCGAGAAGCTCTGATAAGTGCGAAGCAATACATGAGTGATTCAGTTGGCCCAGTTCTCGTTGCGTCACATGTTTACCGTCGGAAGTTTTCCGACGTATCTTTAGCCTTTTGGAACCCGAGCCCATGCTGCATGGAAATGCTCGAGTAATAAACATCCATGAGACGGAAAAGCGTTGAGGGAAATTCGTGGAAACGTTTTCGTCACGAGCGGTTTTCCTTGTATAAATAGATTAGACAAGGTTGCATGACCTAGCACACGAATTTGTCGGAGGAAATTAAAACATCTGATGCGATAATCTTCTTTTGAATATCTCACGAATCATAAAACTTGATTGATCAAGAAGAAAACTTTTGGCAACGCGTAAAGCTCGTCAAAGCCGGAAGTTTTTGTTTGGCTGTCATTTTCACAACGGTAGGAGCAATAGCCGAGAAATAGAGTTCAAGGTTTCCGTGAAACGAGGGCAACGATTAGCGTTCGATTGAATTGCTATTGAACTTTCTCTTATCGCGATTTAACGATGGGCAAATAAATTAGGTTGACACAATTTCTTATCAGCGCTGTTTATCGGCAAGGGAAATCTCAGGATATCCAGCATCGACTTTGCCACTTAGAAACGACCTCGTCGTCGCTGCACTGCGGTGATTTTCCATTATTTTCCTCGATACTTTTCTCAAACACAAAGGCCAACCGAAAGCTCTCGCAATGACTAATCCCGAACAACGCACTAGAATCGAAAGTATCTTCCCCCGTGGCAAATACTCACTTCTACGATTTGACAATCACTGAGAGGGTGGATAGCTTCACGCGATTGAATGATTTGCTTCACAACTTCTAGAAGTTTTTATTTTGTATCACTAAAGTTTTCATCATCTTCCAAGCGACTCGTTCACCGTCACCAGCAACAGAAAAGTCTTAACGCGACACACTTTCTGTAATAACTCATTTACGCGTTGTCATTTTAGGAGCAAGACTAAGTAAGTAGAAATCTCAAAAATTACTGATCAGCTGTTTGTGTTTAAGTCTTCGCTAAATTTCTCAGTTGAGTTTCGTTCGGAAAAAAGAAAAAAGTTTGGAGACTTTTTCAGTCAATAAATAAATGATGAGTGACTTTAACTCTTGGTGTCGGCTCTGTGGCGGCTTAGATGGCTCTGCTTACTTGTCACCCGATTGCTTATTCATCGTCGAGCAGACGTTTGAGGTGAAATTCTTGTTATCGCGGAACTCAAAGCTTGTTTACGTTTCATTCTTTCGTTTTAGATATCAACAGAGAACCTTAGCGCTTGTTTGAGATGTGTTAATCTTCTTACGCAGATAAGCGAACTTAGTCAGAGAGCCAAGGAACTTGCGAGACTGTTCAATGGCCTGCTGGAGGAGAATGAATCTGATATTTCCATCAAGAGGCTCAACGCTTATAGATCTCACTTTCATCTGCCTGATTTGATCCCCGAGGAAGTATTCCTATTCCAAGAAAGACACACTCAAGAATTCAATACAGAGCAAGAGTCGGAAGATATAATAACGGAGACAATCGACGAAGCCATTGAAGAGGAGCAAGTGATTGAACAAGCGAGTGAAGAATACGTGCAGGAAGAAGTCTACATTCAATACGATGGAGAGGAGGAAACTGAGGATGGAATCATCTACATGGCACAGTTTGATTCGAGCTTGAAGACTGAAGACGAGAAAGCCTTTCGTTTCACTTGCCACATCTGCGATGAACCAGAATTTTCTCAGATGAAACAATTGTCCCAGCACTGCAAAACAGTTCACGATACTTTACCCAGAGTGAAGTGCTGTTCAGATGAATGCGGATCTGTTTTGAGCACCTGGCGCCGCCTGCTGATCCACAAAGAGAAACACTTCCCGAGCAGCGATCGCCTTCGTTGCAGCATCTGCCAGAAAGTCTACAACTCGATTAGCGCTTTGGAAAACCATATCGAAAGCCATAATCAGCAATTCATCTGCGCGACTTGTAGCAAGGTGTTCAAGGAACTCAAAACTCTTCGTTGGCACGAACGAATTCATGCGAAGCCTTTGGAAGAACGAAGAAATCACCACTGTCCTTTTCCCGATTGCAGCCTCCGATTCAGTTCCAAGCAAGCGTGCGAAAACCACATCGGAATGAAACACCAGAGGTCCGTCGTCTGCGTGTGCGAGCACTGTAACAAAAGCTTTTTCACTAGAAAATCTTATTACGAACATCTGCGAAACACGCATGGCGAGAGAAAATATCAATGCGAACTGTGCAACTTCAAAGCAAGATCCAAACAAGCGATCAACCTACACAGAGTGGTGCACAGCGAGAGCCGAATCTACTCGTGCGATTTATGCACTGCTGCTTTCTCAACTCACAGAAGATTGAGGCATCACATGAGTGAGTCAACACTTGAAACTTTTGACAGAAATTCCATTGGTTGTTCTTGCAGTTTGTCATTCTACATCGACGCCGTTCCAGTGCCCACATTGCGGGTCAGCCTTCAAACGAAGCAAGGACTTGAAAAATCACATCAATGTTCACACCAAAGAGTAAGTTTAGTATGAACGGTTTTGTAGAATGAAAACTAGTTTCCATTAACTTCAGGCGACCGTTCAACTGCCAATTCTGCTCGAAGTCTTTTGCTAACGCTGCAAATTGCAGAAAGCATAAGCTCAAGGATCACAGTGCAGAGCTTAAGGCCTGGGAGGAAGAGAACGGAGTCGGAGGTCGAAAGAACATGCAATGCTATCAATGAGATCAGAAGCGTTGAGCTTGTTTAAGAATAAAAAGAAACTGTTTTAAATTTTGAACCTGAAGTGCTTTTATTCTTCAGTTCTATTCTAACTGCCGTGCACGACAGATTGCAGCGCCTGAACAGCTGATTTGCCTCGACCGTGGACGGCCTCAAACGCCGCCAGTTCTTCCGGATGGTCTTTGAGTTTGTGCTTGCGGCAATTCGATCCATTCACAAAGGTTCTCGCACAAAACTGACATTGGTAAGGCCGTCTGTGGATTGAATTAAAACATTAAACGTTCGAAGAAGTTTGTGTCTACGTACTCGCCGGTATGGAGATTCAAGTGACATTTTAGATCCTTCGAGCGCTTGTATGAATTTGGGCAGAAGCTACATTGATAAGCTTTAACATCAGAATGGCAAACTAAGGAAAATGTTTAGATTACAACGCGTAAGAGAAAAGTGTTGCAGTTCGTACCCATGTGAGCTTTAAGATTATTTCGGTTTCTGTAGCGATTTCCGCAAATATTGCAAACATGCGATTTCTCCAAATGAGTTTTTTTGTGTTTCCTTAAGCTGTCCATGTTCTTGAATCGCGCTGAGCACGTGTCGCACTGAACATCTTTCCTGGACGTATGCACGTACAGATGCGACTTAAGGTTTGATTTCGTTGAGAAACCTGGAAGTTGAGTTGAATCTAAATCGAAAAGGTCAGAAAGGAGTTGGCGATGTTCACCTTTTCCGCATGTCTCGCACGTATACAAGTTGGCCATTTCGTGAACGCTCGAGATGTGCGACTTTAGCGAGTTTTTGTTAACGAATTTCTTGTTGCAAATTTCACATAAATGCGTCAGCTTCAAGTAATCAGGAAGGTGAGTTTTCTCATGCGCGACTAGCGTCCGTGAGTCCTTGAAACATCTCGCGCATTGACTGCAAACGAACTTCTTGGCGTCTGGACCGTGCTTCGATTTTATGTGATTGTCGTAGGATGTTTTTAGCTTATAGACAAGCTTACACTCCTTGCACTCGTAGTCGATCTTCTCGGGGAAATGTAAGTGCTTGTGAATCAACAGGCGCTTCCAGGTTCCAAGTTGCTTGCCACAGAAACAATTGACTTGAGGAAGGCAGCTGTGAACTTTGCGACAGTGCCTCGACAAGAAGCACATCTTTTGGAACTCTTGCTTGCAGATGTGACAGATGAAGCTGAAAGGAATCAAGTTAGTAATTCTGGAGGGTTTTCGGTTATGCAAAGTTCTCACTCAAACAGTTTTTCCTCGTCCGACTTGCGATATTTTTTCTTGCGCTTATTACGTTCCTCGCGCTCTGACTCCGAAGAGTCGTCGTCGTTAAACTGCAAGGACTCTTCATGTTTCCGAAGCTGTGAATCGCTTAGCTGCTCGATTTCCGACTCGTCTTCCTCTTCCTCTTCAGAGCTTTCACTCAAATTCTGATCATCTGACAGAGCCGCTTCGAAGTCGCAGATCTCACTTTCAAGTTTGATTTCTAAGGCACCAGTGATACTTGAATCGTCGAACAGGTTGCTGAGCTGCTCTACATGCGAGTACTGTATCTCTAATCCATATTTTTGTCTAACATTGTTGACAGATTTTTCATATTCGAGTTGGTCTGGAATCTGCGGCTCAAGGTCTCTGATCTCTTTAAACATCGCATCCGTGAGCTTTGCCTTGTTCACAAATTGATAAATGTCATTAAGGAAGTTGTTGCATTCGATACAAATCTTGAAGTTAGGTTCGATCGCCTAAAAAAGATAAAATAAAAATAACTCAAAACCAAAACAAAACTTCTCACGTTTATGATTTTTAAGGCGATTTCGATCAGCTCCGGCTCGATCTTCACGATCGTCTGGAAGTTCCCACAAAGTCTGCACCAGCTACTGCAGTCCATTTTTTGTATCGCTTTGGGAATCCAAATCACAATTTCGGGGTGCGCGGATTTCACGCTCGACATTCAAATAAATTCAGTTTCAACTGCAAATATCAAACATAACTCTGGCTCAGCTTCAACTGCAAACAAGTAACAACTTTATTCAATCATCGTCACGAATCTCATCTGACAAATCATCGTCGGACACGTCGATATCGAAATCATCGACGAGGGAACTGGCTAAACGGTATTTGCTCATTGAGATATTGTCTAGCTTCGATGCTGTCGGTTGAATCTCCGACTGACTTTCTTGCTTCATCGCCAAGCGATCGGCGGCTTGCTTCGCTTGCAACATCTTCAACTTCATCTGATGCGCGTGCTCCAACTCGATCGACGCTCGTAACGAGAGGAGCTTAGCGCCGTGTTCGTGGACCGGTGGAGTTGCTGCGGAGTTATCGCGGATCTTTCTCTCAGTGCCTTCGGTGAAGGAACCGGCACGCAATCTGGATTCAGTGAAGGAAGACGTGCGGAATCTGGGTTCAGTGAAAGAAGCCGTGCGGGTTCGTGTTTCGATTACAGAATTGGACCGGAACTTCGGCTTGTGAGGTAGAAAGCGTGTTGATGGATCCAAGTTCTCGTTCTCAATGACTCGTTCAAGGACCGGATCGAGGTGGAGTAAGCCTTTGACTATTTCTTCTGCTTCCCTTAAGTCGTCTTCTGTAATGAGTTTTCTATCGCTTTCGTCTTCTTGCTTGAAGATTCTCTGATTCCTGTTCACAGTATTTGAAGCAAGGATTGCAATCGGATCTTCGTCGTCATCGCTATCGAGAATATCCTTCTGATTCGCTACGTTCTGCCATTCAAGATTGTCGACATCCTTCGTTCCGAGACTAAGTGACGCAAGTAAGTTCGACGCACTTTCGATTTCATTCTTCGTTTCCAGTGCCTTCACCGCTCGATCGTACAGACGCTGAACCTTTTCTCCTTTATCGGGAAGCTTTTCAAGGCGCGATCTAAATTCATGACAATCAGTTTCTGTGACTTAAAGACGAGGCAGAATCGCTTACTTGTTCCGCAATTGCTCTTCTTGCCGGGCGATCACATCTAATAATTCCCGCTTCGTCAGTTTGGTCAAGTCTTTGTCAAGTGCGTGATCTTTGGGGTTGATGGCACGACCAGGCACACGAGTTAAAGGCGGATAGTTCGTTGCACTCATGCTGATTGTGGAAATAATTAAATGACTTGCAAATCAGATTGCCGAAAATCCCAAAATAGAGCGCAATTGTTTTTCACGGCTTGCGTCGAAGTCGCCACGGGCTGAACTGCAAACGCCGGAAAATCAAAAATATTTCTTCCGCGTGTTTCACGATGAGTTCACCCGATTGCTTGATATAGGCAAATAAAGGTGGATTCAATGCCCTAACGCCTAACTGCGATTGTAAGAGAAATATTTTAAGTGTTGCTTTCAGATCGTCAAGAAAACGATTAACGGTTTTATGGTTTTCAAATGACGCACAGCCGCAGAACGTTTTCAGCGTGAACCAAAAATATAAAAAACTTTTCTCATGAGTTTAATTAGCTTTGCAAGGCGAGTGATCGCAATCACACCCCGTTTACCTTTGTACGCCTCATCCAGCTACGTTCACAGGTTGTTATTGAATCCTTCATTTCCATATTTATCGTTAATTCAAGCCCGGTCATTTGATTTTTATTCACAATTTCAGAAGCAATTCACTTCAACTCCGCAATTCCAGCAGCAACAGCAGCCCAGAGGATGTCAACAAAATCCTGATGGAGTTCTTCGACAACAAGAAGAACTGGGGAGAGAACGAAGTCAAACACGGTCGCGAGTGGAAACTTCCCGAGCTCAGAATCAAAAGCAACGAAGACTTGCACAAGCTCTGGTTCGTGCTGCTGAAAGAGAAGAACATGCTGTTGACGATGGAGAATGAAGGAATCGAACAGCACCGTCTGTTCCCGAGTCCTGAACGTATCGATAAAGTGAAAGAATCGATGGCGAATGTTGAAACTGTCGTCCGTGAGAGAAATCGCGCGTACTTCGAACTCGAAACTGGCGAGACAGGTGAAAGACCTGGACGAATGGTCACGAATCAACTAGGCATGGCGTTCTTCTACCGCTCGTTCGAGCATGTTATCCCATATTTCATGAACAACAAGTGGCGAGAGGACCACAAATTCCGCTACGGAGGATTTGCAGTCAAAAAATTCTTGTTGAAATACAGAGAAAACTTGTGGAACCGAAAGCGCAAGGCCATCAACAGTAACAGGAACGCGGTTGTGGCTTTGATGAAACGTTATCCCGACATGGACAGGAAGGCCCTCCAAAACAAATATCCCGACGTGGACATCGAGCGGCTGGAGAAGAGAGATAAGTTCCGAGGTCATTACCAGCCTAAGATTTAATCGTTAGACCGCATAGAATAAAGCAGAAGTAAAACCAATTATAGAATTGAATCTCCACACTCTCCACTGTTTGTGAAGAGCTCACTCAGCTCGAGCAGCTCACTCAGCTCGAAGAGCTCCACTGTTTGTGATCGACGATGTAACGAGTTTGTGACGCTTACGCGGGCAATTATTAAGTCATTGACTAGCTCGTTTCGTGGAATTTGTTTTCGCAAACTCTGCTAATTTTCCATTAACGAAGAATGTACGCCAATGGCTTTGGCTCAGAGCTGCAAATGTTCGAGATGCAGAGCAAATCGTTTACTATTAATGCAGAGGGGGAAAAGCGATTGAAGTCGTAATCAGTCGCAATATAATAAGTATCCAGCAGTCTAGAATTGTCGTTCAAGTCCCATTCATGTCTTTACGTCGTTTTAACTGACCACTCAAACCTGTTTGCTTTGGCGATTGGCTCAGCCGTGATCCGCAGCGTTCATAAAGGTGAGACTGGTGTTGACATGTAAAATCTATAAAAACTCGATTACGGCCAGCAATCGTCTGCCAGTTGCTTCGAAGTCGTTAGGAAGTGATAAAGTCTATTTGAATAATTCTGTTGACTCGTGAGAGATGAAGATCGCCGTCGTTATTTTGTTAATTGCGTCATTCACTGTCATCAACGGACAGTTTAGCAAGAACTTAGACAGTTTGAACGTTGACATGATTCTCAAGAACGATCGCATTCTGACGAATTATCTGAAGTGCTTGCTTGACAAAGGTAGAAGATGAAGCGTGTGTGAAGTTTTGTTTGCTAACTCTGACTCTTAAAGGTCCGTGTACAAACGAAGGCCGCGAGCTGAAAACAACTTTGCCGCAAGTGCTGAAATCAGGCTGCAACAACTGTTCGGACAAAGAACGAAGGAACTCGAGGAAAGTGATTCAGCATCTGCTTGACAAGAAGCCGCAGGAATGGTCGAAGCTCGAGAAGAAATTCGACCCAACTGGCGAGTTCACGAAGGAGTTTAGGAAATCAGTTCAAGCTTGAAGTGTTTTAATAAAGAATCTCATGACGTTTGCCTTAAGACTAACCAAAGAAGATTTGATTCAGAAGTGGGTTGAAGCCATAGAACTCACCCAGATCGTCTCCGTCATCCATGAAATCGTTGTCACCATATTCCATGTCGTCATCGTCTGAGAAATCGTCGTCGTCTCCAAGAATATGTCGATCGCCGTCATCAAATCCATCGTCGCTAAACTCAATGTCGCAATTCGACCAGCTGGAAGGTTCGCGTTTGAAAATAAGATCAGCTACATCTCGATGATAATAATGAATGCGGAAGTTTGCGTTGTGTGTGGAAGAGTTGAGTCGTTCTCCAGGGATATCATCGAACACTTCCAGTAACTGGAACTGTCTACAGTTGCGTCCAATCATGTCCACGATTCTCGAAGTTGGTTTGAAGTAAACTCCGAACAAGATATGTTTGAGGTTCGGCAAGCTTGAAGTAACGTTATCAAGCACTTCGTAGGTGATTTCATTACGGTTTGATGTCCACTTGACAATGAGTCTCTCAATCGATGGATTGCTGGAGCAGAACGTTTGCCACTCATTAGCAGCTCCAACGAAATCTACTCTGAATGTTTTCAGTGATGCGATTGGCAGTTCGGGTGAATTGTTCGACAGCTGTGGAATCTCCAAATGTTCCAACCGCTTGCAGTTGTTTGCAATGAAAATCAGAACTTCGCTCATTATTTCATCACTGCAGCTATCAATGACAAGCTTTTGGATCGTTGAATAAACGCCAAGAAGTCCATGGGCGACGTCAACCGTTTCTAATCCGTTTATCACTAACGTTTGTAGTTCTTTGTTGGGTCGAATGTCTCTGAAGAATGTTTGGCTGCTTGTGAAATCAGTAGCGTCGACCAGAAGTCTCTTGATTCTCAAGCCCATGATTGCCTTAAGAACCGCTTCGCTGACTTTACGACTAATCTCCAGACTTTCGAGAGTAGACGAATGATTAGTCATGAACTTGGCGAAGGCTTCGTCAATCGCCACTGCATCGCCCCAGTGTTTGAAGTCGACTGCCAGGTTTTTCGGCTCGAACCGACGATTCTTCTCTGACACCTTCTCCAGATCGATGAAAAATTGTCCGTTTGTGATGCTCACGGCTAACGTTTCGAGATAAGTTTGCTTCTTCATGAATTTCTTGAGGGAAATGGCATCGACCGTTGTGTAGGTTGACGCTGAGATCTTGAGTGAACGAACTTGCGTCTTTCTGATGAAGTCGAGAAATCCCCAAAAGCTTTTGATAAGAATTAGTGACTTGATTGATCGTAAACTACTTGGCGTAATTTCTTCTTTGTGGCTCGAGAGATCAATTTTGGATTCGCTTATTCGAATGTTTTCCAGCATAGGCATCGAATTGAGGATCAAGGAAAGTGTTCCGTCTGTTGACTTAACATTATCAATCTCCAACTGGCGAACCTTTTCGCCCAGATTAGAGACAGCCTTCAATAGTTTGGTGTTGATTTCAACTGAGTCAAAGACAACGGTGTGAAAAGCTCGGCGAAGGCTGTTGATCTCTTTCCCTCTGTCCTGCCAGTGGGTTCGGAAGATCAGTGGCAGCTTCCGCATCGTTGACACCGACTCTCCAATCACGCTGTCCCAGCTGTTATTGAATTGAAATGATAAAATTAAATAAACAAAGTCGGCGTGAACTTACCGTGCGCAGACTTGTGAACATTGTTTCAGTGAATAAGCGTCGAGGAATTCGAAAACCTCCAACAGCAATTCGGTTGACAATGCTTCGATTGTCGTCTGTGAGCTTTCTTGGCTCATGTTAATTGATATTTCTCGTTATTTTATTATTTATTTTGATCACGATTTTTTTATTCTCAGCTTTGAAATTTGAATTCGCGCAGAAAAAAGTCGTTAAATATTTCAATTTTATTTTTAAAATTCAATTTTAGATTGATCATTACTATTAATACTATTAACTCATTTCGATTATATGTAGTTGGACGTGATTAGATATATCAATCTCTGAATTTTTCGCGGACGCATTTTGGCGTTCTGATCAAGTAAATAATCATATTGAACGCCGCGGCGCCAACAGCGAAAGCGATCGCAATAGAAATGTCTGTGATTTCGTTAGGATGTGCACCGAGACGGTCGTAGAGGAATTCTCGTGGGCTGGGACAAACGATTCCGTTCTTGGGGATGCAGTTCATTCGGCGTGATAAAAATATTGCGCTGTGTAGCAACGACGAGGCATATCGAGTGTGTGTTCCCTTGGTGTTCTCCTGAAGCCACGGCGACAATCCTTTGTAAGATCGAACAGTTCCAGAGGCAAGTGTCACGCAGACGCAAATTATGTAAGCAACTGCGATAGCCACATTGATTCTCGATCGAACGAAGAACATGAAGAATATTGAAAGCTGCTCGGCAAGAACGAAGCTCGTCCACAATGCTACGAGAATGTAAAGGAACGGATAGCCATTCTCAAGCTTCTGCGGGTCCAAAACCATTCTGTTTGGAAATATTTATCATTTTAAGTCGTCGCGGACAATGTTCAACTCACGGATAAATGACACTCGCGCCGATCGCTGCACTGATGAGTGAAAAGGGCATCGAGTAGAAATTGTAAGCTCCAAGAAGTGTGACTCCTGAATAAAGTCCTTCGGAGTACTCTTGAATGAACCTTTTTCTCCAAATCGGAAAGAGAACGACGGTTGTTAAGATGCCCGAGCCGTAGGACAAGCCGAGCACATTGAGTATCATTGAGTTCTTGCTGAAGAAACCATGTTGATCGTCCTGTGAAAACGAGATTTTCTAATAAGCGACAGCTCAAGCCATAACGCAACTCACCCCAACTTGGCTGTAGAACAGCCACAAAACGCTTAACGCAACAGGAAGCGCAAAAATCCTCAAGAACAAAGTTTTCAGTCCGGAAAGCCCGCACGAGAAAGTCGCAGCCAGCAGGCGAACATAGAGAATCCCCCAGACCTTGAACTCGCTTGGCTTTCCGTAAGCCAACGGAATTTTTCCAACAACTCCAGCATTAGGCGGAGAGTCCGAAATGTTCGTTTCCCTGCTGAATCTTTCAACGAGAGCTTCAATCTGCTGACTTGATTCGAGGAAACGATCGCGGCTTCTGTGAATTGAAAGGAAAATCATTTTAGGACATTTTAGAAATCATTTTTCTAAGTGTTTTCGAGATTTGGGTTCAGGTTAATCTATCATTCAAAAATAATTTTATTTTGCATTTGCTTAAGTACAAAACGAAGTACTGAGATTAATGGAATGTCGTTTCAATTAAAGGTTCTGATGAAGGAATGTAAACGTTTCGATTTCATCTGCAGGCAGATTCTGAAATTTCATGTACAGTTCATTGTTGGCGCCTATGAAGCAACAGGTGCTGTGGAATGTGCAAGATGGCAAGTTGAGAACGTTGCGAGCAAGTTTCTTGAGATACGGAAAGCAGTCAGTGTCACGCCAGAACTCGACGATCTCGACAGGATTCTCTAGTTTCAGGCCCATGTAGCATTGGATCTCCGAGTTGACTTGGTCGTCAGTGCTCTCCATTGACATGTCCATGAACTCGAGAAAGGTATCGTTGAGATGAGTTTTCTTCGGGTTGTCCATGATTCTCTGCTTCTTGGCTGACGGCTCTTTCGGATCGTCCTCGGTTATCATCTTACGGAGATTCTTACGAACGTTATCTAACAATTTTATTCGCTCTGAGGTCTCGAGGAACTTGAGGCTTTTGAAGTTGGGATCAAGGAACACGGCGATCTGATAAATGTCGGGAATGTCCAGCTTCTCGATTGACTTCAAAATCACTGTAGCAGCTTCATCTTCCATTGACGCGTAGAGCTTTAAAAGCTTCTTGAACCATAAGTAAACCTTGTTCGAAGTCACGCAGCGATCACCGTTGTCAGTTGACGCCGTCAGACTTGATATTGCCGAGAACAAAGATCCCGTGAGGTGAGTGAACTTCTTAGCTATCGGATCGCACTCAAACTCGATGTTCTCGTTGCCAAACAAGTAAAGCTCATAGAAGATTTTCATCTTTTGGAATTCGCTCGATTCCTCCAACGAACTTCTCAGTGGAATCTCGAGAACGTCGTGCGCCAATTTATAAATCTTCTTGAAAAAGTCTCTGCTTTCGTTGCTGCTTTCGATTGCGTTGATGATAACTTTTGAGATCTGTCCAATGATGCATGGAAAGGATTGGAATTCGCTGCCCGCGTCGTCGCCTATGCATTTCAGTTTCATATCTGGGACTGTTTTGTATTCGTTGCTGATTTCGTTCACGATCTGTGAAACGTCATCGGGCTTGTCGATGCGTTTGGTTCCAAGGATGTGATTCCTGTAGACGAAGTCCGAAGAGAAGAAGTAACCGACGACCGTGATGTAGGAACTGTCGCGAAGACTGTTCCACTTATGGAATGACACAGAGAATTCTGTCTCTCTCATCGATTTCACGAGCTCGGATTTCATACTCGAAAGCTTCTTCGGAATCATTTGCAAGCAAATCACATTGCGGTTGATGATATTCGAGATGTTCTGCTTGCCGAAATCAGCGCCAAAGTTCACCAAGCTCTGCAGGAAGTTTAAGTAGGCTGTGTCGCTAATCACCTCTGTGCTGATCAACGACTGACAGAGCCACCGGATTTGAGTGAACGCAAGATTCATTGCAGCCAGTTCCAACATTGACGGGTTCTCAGAACGCCCAGATGACGAGACAACAGTCGAAGTTGGAGCTTCGAAAACTGGCGCGGGCGTCAGAGCTGGCGGCGTCTTCGATTGCGTGAGCAAAGTGATCAACGACTCTTGCTTAACAGGCTGCGGCGACTTTGTGTTTTTGCACTTGTGTCTGATAAGACTCGCTGTTCCCGTAGTTTTTTTGTAGCTCACGATAGAGCTGCATGACAAACATTTTGCGAAATTCTGGCGTTGATCACGATAGAAGACGATTTCAAAACGATCCCATGTATTTGAGTGGCGGTGATTGCGCGGTCTAAAAGGCGAAGTTTGAAGAAACGTTGACTCAAATGGATTTCGATTATCAACTCACCGTTCGAAGCAGAGCTGCGGGTCGTTGTTGCGTTGCGCAAGTTCGACTTCTTCCCGCGACAACATCAGCTCGTCGACAGTCATAAAGGATTTCTCAAGCAATGAGAACGACTCCATCAATCCTTTATTGGTTTGCTCGTTCACATATTGCTGATCTTCATCAGTTTCCAACTTGAGTTCTAAGCTCTCGTCATCGCTAATCATTTCCTGCTTCAGTTCGATTGCGTTGTGTGAAGAGGATGCCATATCCATGAGAAGCTCTGCGTATCTTCCGGCCGCTTCCTGCTTCTGATCCTGCACCGATACTGGGAATCTTGTGCAGCGGTGTCTTAACAAACTTGCCGTTCCTGTGCGCGATCGGTACATCAAAACCAACGAGCATCCGATACACTGCACGAAGTCGAGTTTTTCACCTTTAGTTCGCGTGTAGAACAAGAACAGAAAGAGAAAAATGTTATGGAGATGTGTTGCGTTGGATGTGTGAAGAAGAGAATGGAAGCAGCAGCAAAACAGCCAAGCACAAAATGATCCAAGCGAACACAGAACGTCAGTCAGCAATGACGTCACGCATACGCGGTTCACGGATCACTGGCCTTGAGACTGTCGTTCACCGCGGTCCAATGTCAGCGAGTGCTCACCTTTGTAGAAGACAATCCGAAAGCGTTCCCAGATCGGTGACTTGAACTTCTCGGGCGCTATAAGTGCGATGTTGTCGTCGCCGCTCTGCAGCAGCCGGATCAGATCGTTTTTTGACAATTCACACGAGTCGGTAAACACTTTAGCATCATCGTCCATTACGAGTTTTCAGTTCACTTTGAGCTCTTGAAAAGTTCTACACAACGCCACGAGAGTTCATTTGTGTGACTGAGTCGCTGAGCGCTTCGTGCACGATTAATGAAGAATTCGAAGCACACAACGCGAGACGCCAAAGATGTTTTTTGTTATTCTGCTGCTCGTTTTTATATAAACTTTCAACGAACGAACACACGAAAAGAGCAAAATAAAAATAAAAGCCACCGAAATGGACACTGCGAGATGAGAAACAACAATAATTATCAAGAAGGTAAGAGCGAAGCAAAATCGATGAAAAAAAACCGATGTTTTGTGTTCGTGACGAGTGATTCACGCGAGGGAAACAGAGACGGAGATAGATGAGGGTTGCCGGAGGGTTCTGAGTTGCATGGCAAAGTTAGGCTCATGATTTAACTCCTTCAAGGTCTGCTGAGGCTACCGACAATTTCGCGTGAGCTCTCAATCACTGCTGCAGTCGCTTGGTCCTAGAGCAGCTCGACTGACACTTGCAGTATGAGACTACAATTCCCAGTGAATCTAACGAAGCTCTCCCACCCTAAGCCCTGCACTCGAAACGAATTCTTGCACGCACACAGTCGACCCATCGCCACCCGTTGAACGGAGCGCTTGTGAATCGGTGTGGAATGAGAAAAGCAAAAACAACCAAAGAAAGAAAGAATCGCTTCCCGCTGAATAACGTTTGCACCATGTTGATGATTCAGTCACGACTCGTCATGATGTGAGGTGTACGGTTGTGGGAGAGGGATAGCGGATATCACACACGAGTGTCCGTTACGAACGCGGGGCTGATTCAAATGGCATGTCCAATGTACGCGTTCGCGTTTCACAATCTTGAAACGTTTGAGAGGCTCCGGAAGAAAATTGTTTGAGAACTCACCTTCTATCAACCGTCGACAGACACAAGTAGTACATCAGAGGGTTTTCCAGTTGCGGACAAGGGAATCCGATGTTGTGGAAATATTCCAGCATAGCTCGTGTTCCGCCTGAGTAAACGGCGCCACCCAAACACAAGAATAAAGCTCTGTGAACGAAATGAACTGAAACGCATGGCGATTTACAAAATCAAACCAAACTTACCGGTCGAGGAAAGGAAAAACGTCCGACCGGGGCTTCTCCAAACTTAACAGAATGCCACATCCGGTTTTCTTAGCCGTGTTTGACAGAATCGAAATGAGTAAATATGCTGCGAGGGGGTCAAGACCTTGCGTTGGCTCGTCCAATAGCAGCATAACTGGGTCTCTCACAAGTTGAATTCCAACGGCAAGGCGACGTCGTTCGCTGATGTTGAGATTCTCGACTTTTTTATTGGACACTTGGGATAGTGCCAAGTCAGCGAGGATTTGTCGGACCTTGGAGGTCTTCATGTATCCACTGAGTATTGTTGGAGTATAATGAAGAGTCTGCGAGACGGTCAAGCCGGGGCTGAAATCCACTTGATGAGTAACGTAGGCGCAGCGTTGTTGGAACAGATTCTTCGTCAAAGGCGCTCCATTCAACAGAACTGACCCTCGTCCTCGACCGTCCGCTCTTTTCGCGATCACATCAAGCAAGGCTCGCTTGCCGCTTCCTTTCGATCCCAAAATCGCCATCACTTCTCCGCTGTGCAGCGTCAGATTTACTCCTTTGAGCACCAAAGCTGATGTGGCATCGCCGGAAAAGCAACCGCCGGAATCGACCTACAAAGATCACAATCAGAAATCAAAACAAAAGATTTTCCAAGAATGAACAGCGAACCCAAAACCAGCGAAACATTGCGCAAGAGAGATGATTGTTCTCTCTCCACTACTATAACTGTAATGCATTTAGGCGAAGACTTTTTCCAATGATCTGCGAGTCGAATTCGGATATTCCGCTTGTTCAAGGATTTTACTGCCTCGTTCGAAGTTGCATTGGCTTTGAGTTCTTTGCATTAATATTAGGATCAACTCACATCGGTCGTATGATAGATGTTCAACGCCTCCAGAACATAATCGCTTCCTATCATGATGTCAAAAGTTTCTTCCACTCTTGTCCCGATCACGCCACAATTTTTGGATCACCACAACTCGTTTCCTGATCAACGTTCAACTTGAAATGCAATTTTCACTGTTACGAGAGGAAAATTCTTCGAATTGCAATGACGACTGCGTGTCTTGACGAATGAACTTCCACTATTTTCTCTGAGCGAAAAGCAACAGGTAAAACATTCGTTCCGTCTCGCTCTGGCGATGGATCAGCGATTAATGCTGCGGCGCTGAGCGTCAGCTGGACGTGCAACATAAATTTTGAAAAAGATATTTCCGTTATTTCAAAGCATAAAATTTTTCGGAAATATTTTTAATGATGAATTTAAAAAATTCTAAAAAGCTTTTTGCAAAAAGTTAGAGATAATTTTGAAAAATAAAATCAACCGTTTTTGACTTGTTACATTTATCGTCATTTCATGCTGTGTACTTCTCATTAAATCGAGAGCAAATTTATCAGTTTCTAACAACGTGCTAGACACATTTATCATTTGAGATATCATTTCTCGTTTTCAGTGATCTTCTTTCGCTATCAATCGACAGCAATCTTCCGATCGGTGGATTGACCATTTATGTTGATGCATTTCATTTCCATAGAAAGCCTTTGCTGCCAAGTATCAACTGCTTCATTGAAAATTATAAACCGCTGACGTCTCTCTCGCTCAATCAGCGGCTCTTGTCGCTCGTGGAATAAAGTCATTCGCTTTATTTATCAACAAATTTTCATTTACTACAACTACAATCGGCGAGCGTTTTCATTCATAAAAATTTACAAAAACTGGTTTCCATGAATGAAATCATGCACACACACATGTCGATCACGTTGCGAGTGCTTTCAGCACTTTGTCTGATCGTTGATAAGCAAAATCCCGGACCGAAGCGAGAGCGGAGATGTCGGCCGATCCAGAAAACCCGATCGTGTCGAAGGCGAACCTTCATGCACTGTAGCTGCCTTCACATTATCAGCCCTCGCACACACCAAAGTTCTCTTCGGCTTTTGCCTTCTCCTCTCTCATTCTGAGCTCGTCTCGAACTGAAAAAAGATTTTCCACTTCATTCTTGCTTTAGAGGTTGCTACAAGACGTACAGTCCGTGTCGAACAAAAAATATTCTAAGCTTCTCAAGCCGATCGGTGGAGTCCAAAAGTTTGTTAGTGCGAAAAACTTTCATAGCCAAACTCGATTGATCGGAATTGTTGTGATAAGCGATTCGAAGCTGCTATCGAAGTGTGATAATTGTCGTTGAGAACATATTCGGACTTGATCAATTAGTCGCTGTCGATTACGGTCAAAGTGAGGATTTCATAAGACATTTTCCTTCTCCCCGAAACCGACACAGCCAAGTTCCGCGAGAGAACGAGAAGCAAACTGTATACGAAACACTAGAAAGAGTTTCTTCGCATGTGATTATTTTCTTATGAATTAAAATTAGAAGCTCTCGAGACGAAGAGAAAATACACGAAAAAAAAAGTTATTGAATCGCTTTAGATCGCGAGCGAGTGTTTGTGAGGCGCTTTTATGAATGAGAATATAAATTACAGAAAGTCTCGTGGCTCAACATAAGTGGAATCAGCAACCAACGGTTCGTCTTTCGTGATTAAACTGTCGTCAAGTTGAGAAAAGCAGATAAAGGTAAGCAGATTCGCCAGCTCAAATTCAAATCGCTGACTCGTCGTCAGAGCAGAAATTAGAATTTCAAATGCCCTCGCCTGTTTCTAGATCGAGGCTTTGCGCAATCACCTGAATCCATAAACGATCGCTTGTAAGCGATGCTCTCCACTTTTGGCTCGCTCGCTTTCGTTCGAGAACCTCAAACATAATTTCTTCTTCTCGCTTCATTCTACATTGTTGATCCGTTCTTATTTGTTGATCATAATGGAAGCGACAGTGAAAGCTGCGATATCGAAACGAAATGTTTTCTCGGCAAGTTCTCGCCAGCCATTCGAGCTGCGACTGTATCGCAATTTAAATAAAAATATTTGAAGAAAGATAAAAACAAGTTAAACAATTATGAAGGCTTCAACGTCTGGACTTGAGCTCATTGGAAAGAGCTGACGATCGATAAAATGTCAGCAATGCATTTACCATTGATTCGATTCGTAATCCGCTGCATTCATTTACTTAATGAAAGAATGAAGCTTTATCAGTTCAGGTTCTTTGGGGCTTGGCAACGATTGTGTAGCAAATTGAGTGAAACCGAATCGTTTTACTTTGTCGCAGGCGACCACAAGTTCGCGAAAATCTGTCGTCAATTTCCAAGAATCTCATGATCTCCATCTGGCTTCATGTCAGTCGCCTGCTTCTCGAGAAAAGACGTTGGGAGAGAAGAGAATCGGTTACTTCATTCATCAACTCTTTCTTCTTCTACACTTCGCCTCTCGATTTATGAATGAATGCTACGTGTGTATCGACGTCTCGTTTAATCGTCTGGTCCATAAGAACTGTAAAAGATTTTCTCATTCATCCGCAATAACAAAAGAGGCTCAAATTGACAATTGGACTGTTAACGTAATCTCTTCCCTAATTAGGGGAGGCAAAGCCATGAGAATTTGTCACCGTTCCATTCATGAAATCGAGCTGCGGCAGACAAAAGGATTTATCGGTTTATGACGTCCTCGCACTCGAAGATTCGGCTAAGTCTTCGAGACGAGCAGGCGAAACTCGGAAAACCCAAATCGAACAACAAGCGAATCATAATCGAGCGCAAGTGTTCGCTGACTACTTTTGTTGTCTTATCGCCTCGCATTTCGCGCTCTCCGATAAGGTTCGTCTTCTTATCAATCAAGTTTGTTTCGGCAAAGTTAGAAACACAGAAATCCAATTTTCATCGGAACACAGCAACCAATTCAAACGAAATTGCTCTGCTGCTGAAATCGTATTAAATCGACTTCGACCAGCGACATGAACAAATGGATGGAATCGATAGCCGAAAATCTCATCCTTCACGAAACCATATGTTCCTTCTTTTATGTTTCGCTGCGAAGCCTTGTCGATGAGAATCGCTCGAGAATTACGACAGCATAAGAGCGGGTGTGTGCGTGTGGAAGGAACCGAGAAACTCCACAAAAAGATTCACATGATGCTCGAAGAATCAACAAGGCAGCGAACGATGTGAGGCGGAATTGAATAACCGAAAAGTTCTTCTTCATGCGCTCTGATCAACTGGCTCTGCCTTCGAGTGTGGTTGTGACTCGTAAGGGATTTTTTGTGAGGCGAGTTGGAGAAATCTGTTTAAGTCTTTTACCATCCGAATCGTAAAATTTCGCTCGGGTTGTCCGATGGCGAGGCGAAGATCGGCAGGTGAATGAATGCTTGCAATCCAGTTCAACTTGTCTGAGGCTCCCTTCTTTTCGTGCTGTGTTTAGCTTCAAGTGGGTTTCATGTTTAGTTTCAGATCTCTCGGTTCATGTTTTCTCTCACAGCGAAACCCGAAAATTGGTTCTGATTGAACGCCGTTAATAACATTAATTCCGAGTTCTCCGATTCCCAAGGATTATCGAGACTTCTTTGTGGCTTATTGAGAACATTTTGCGAACGGTTCTCGCTCGAAAGATGTTCGAGGAATGAAACGAAAGAGATTTCATGGATCAATGACTTGCTTATCCCAACAGGTGACCGAGGGGGAGAAATCTCGAGTCTTGAGTTGCAGAAACTGCAAAGTCTGGGTGAAGGCGTAACGAGAGTGTCACTTGCTTCTCGTGATCCCAATTACATTGACGTTTCATCTCTGCCAAGAAAATCTGATTTTTAATGAATTTCATCTTTTCCTACCTGACACAACAACTGAAATCTGTTTTCGTTTAAAGCCGAGGCGAAAGAAAAATTAACCGTGAAAGATTCGATCGTAGAAAAAGGCAAGACCAACTCATAACAAAGTGAAAACAAACCGCTGGGATGAGATAAAGCCAGAGAAGAATTCATAAAAATTAAAAACTCTTTTGTCTTCTTCGCTTGATCGTCGCGATAGAACCGTGAAATTCAGAGGATCCAACTAAGACCAAACATAAGAAAGACTTTGATTTGTATCACTGTCGTCATGAGAATCTCATGAGTAACTGAAAGAAGATCGTTGATCGTGAGCAGTGAAGTTGTAAGTTGTTAAAGTCTGCTGAATCCCTCGCCTAATGTTTTATGAAAAAGTCTAACATCATCGATCGCAGAGAAACAATTCGTTCCCTTCTCGTCCTCCTGCCCAGACTCCAACCACGACTCAATCGTTCCACCAACTCATAATTTCTCTCGGTTCTTTTCCATCCGTCTCGTTCGTGAACGATGTGATCTTATTTTTAGACGGCCGCTCGTTCCTCAAGCATGTTTGTTATTTATTTTAGGCGAAAGAATCGTCGAGCGATGATGAACGAGTTTTCTATTTCCATTCGAATGAGCAAAGTGCATCACTATGCTCTGCCGATCGCGACTGTGAGCGCGTTTTAATGAGAATGATTTTAAATTGACGCAAATTGAGTGACACGATGCTGCGTTGGGGAAGGGCGCGACTCGCCGAAAACCATTCAAACCCAAATTGGTTCCGAAAATTGAAGCGTGACACACATAAGAACGACTTTACACATGATCAACGTCATCATCAATTGAGTTTCAAGTTCATAATACAACTGAATCGCTGCGAGAGCAGACAGATGAGAAGAATCGCTTCGCGCTCCTCAATTTCGGGCACCATGCGGCGACCAAATTAATTTCAAGTAGAATTTCTTCGAATCGAGCCGCTTCGTAAATCGCTCAATCGATGCAGCGATTTTGAAAATATCAAGACATGAGAATAGCGACGAAGAAGTCTCATAATCCATGAGCGATGCGTGGGCGAACGTGCTGTCAAACGAAGCAAAACATTGCCAATGCAAAATATCAAATAAATTAAAACTTTCTGATTAATTTATGCTCGCGGCCGACTGCGGGACTTTGTGGCTTACTTTGCATCGAGCAGAGCTGAGCAAATTTATGGATTTTCCTCCACAAAAATGTCACAAATTCGGCTCTCCTCGGATTCTTTTTTTTAAAGCGACCAGAGTAAGAATCCATTAATTTTTTTACGATCACTTTGAAATCTCTTGGCGAAAATTGCGCCATCAAATCGTAAACTTTATTGACGACGACACGAGTCCTAGTGGAAGTCCCCGGCGCCGTTGCGAGTTCATCTGAGGAATTAGTTCTTCAAGGAGTTTTGAAATGGTTTTATGAGTCGAAGACAGTTGCAAGTTTACGGTAGGGGAGAAGTAACTTCTGCTACCATTTAGACAACTTAAAGAGACGTATGCGAAATTGCCATTGATCCTTGGTATCTAAGTGGCCACGAGAAGCATTTCGTCAACTGCCATCAACTTCCTTTGTCGTCTCGAATAATCGCAAAACAGTTGACACGTGAACTTTTGTTTTCTGTTTGCGCCTTCAAGGACACGTAAGCTGAGAAGTTCATGCAAATATTTAGATAATCTTCTCGCTTTTCGAAACGCGAATGAAGCGACATCAAAGCGAATTCTTTTCTCGATGTACTTTTGCATTTCTGTTGATAAACATTTCAATCCGCGAGAGTGAATGCGAGAAATTCCCGACCAGATGTTGTTCCCGAGAAATGGCTATCGATTAATCATGAGCTGCGCTCGGCTGCAGTTTTGCGCCGACTCATCTTAGAAGATTGTGATCGTTCATCCTCCTTTTCGCACGAAATCGCCCAAAAGCTGAAAGGGAATCTGCAAATTGACTTCTTGCTTTCTAATTTACGACCGGAGCTTGAACACATGTTACATGGGCGAAACATCAATCGGATCCGGACGCTTCATTATCAGACTTTTAACATGGAATTCGTTTCAAGTTTTCTATCTGAAATTCAACACGAACGCTCTTGACTGTGTAAGCAGACAAATGACGAAAAGGATTCGAGAGTCTCTTGCACAATATTCCTGGGCCTTTTGTTTTATTTTCCCAAAAAGAAACTTGTCGTCTTCGTCTGTTTCTCTTTGCCCGATTTTATGAGTTGTTTGAGAGTTGGATGCACCAGCCGACCGAAAAAGGCAAAGGATCGAGTTACAGCGAACCCAGAATTCCATCCCTGACGAGTCTCGTTCTTGATGAGAACTTCGATGTTTGCTTCTCCCATGCTTATGTCGATGATGTCTGCGCCCGTTGCGTTTCCTCCTCTCTCACTTTACACATGTTAATGCACAAGTTGCAGACAAGGTTTATGCGAGGGTGTAAAAAGCAAAGTCTTCATTTCTCATAAACGCCACGGCTGACTCCAAGCCAGCAAGAAGAGCAAACGCATTAGCCTTTGTTGCCTTTCAATTTTACGGCCCTCCGACTATCGAGCCCAACAAACATTTTACAGTCTTTCATTTGCGTGCATACATTATCAGCTTCTTCTTCGCCCCATGTTTGTTTACGCCGCTTGTTTTGCAAACTTTAAGTTAAACTTATTCATACAAAGCAACGCAATTCACTTTAATTTGGGCAAGGATCAGTTCAACGATCGTCATCGTCACCCACTCGAGGGTGACAAACGGATTAGCAATTGAAATTTTATTCGAAGTTTATGATGTCTCGTTATCGAGTCTCAAACACCTCAAGCATCTGCGTCACTTGACGAAGCCTCCACGATAAGATAAACTAACAAGCAATTTCTTTTTCTCGTTCTAGAGTCGAACAGCATTTGAGAGAGTTGGTCGATCAGGCGATCGATGTAACAAAACCCGATTTCACTGCAACTTGACATGGAATTGGAAACCTATGAAGCAAATTTAGCGGACATTGCGCTCCAGGAACAAACATTTTATGAGACAAAGCCGACCCTATACGAACTTCAGATGGCAAGCCAGTTGATGAGCAACAGTCAAAATGGTGGAAACTTCATGCAATCGACGAACGGGACGTTCCCTCTGCTTACGCCGATCATCAATGGTGTAGGCAAGGGCAAGAAAAAGAAGTCGGTCAAATTTCTGACTTATGTTCAGGTAAGTGCAAAGCTTCTTGATCAATTCCATCTGTTGTCGCGAAGCCATGAATGTCGCGAAGTAAAAATTTGACTTATTCGACTCGATCGATCGTCGTTCGCATACCAAACGATCCTCCTGCGACTTAATATTCCAATCAAATCGCCAGCGTCGGATGAAAATGTGAAATCTTAATTACAAATGCACTGAGTAATATTTGTTGGACGGCGATGGAAGGAGCTCGAAAATGAATAATTGAGAAACAAACTCAAGCCGACAGGGCTCAAGACAAAAAGATTTAGAAGCCACTGAATCATGGTTTGACTTGTGAAGTAGCGTCGAGGGAAGAGACTTGTGACTTTGTCTGGCTCTCCTGCCAGACTTCGAATAAATCTCGATCAATCTTGAAGCTTATTTGACAATATTAAGCGTCGTTTCTCAATCCTCGCGACAAATGTCACGTCTTAAGTTATGCTGTCGACGTTGTGCATCGAATTCTGAAGAGAAATCAATCCTTTTGTGCGTGGATCGGGGAACGAATCATTCTGAGAAATGTGAGGTGGAGAGAATGAATTTCTCACGATGAAAGCCGTGGCAGACTTCGTGTCAGATTCCGAAAACTCGTTCCACGAACTGATGCAGGAATTCTGTTGAAACGGCGTGTTCTGAATGTCTAGCGACTTTATGAATGGGAATGAAGGAGCTAAAGATCATTTGAATGACGAGCAGTGACAACACCGATCGGCCAACGTGTTGGAAATATCGAATCGACAAACAGCTTCGACTCTAGTCTTCGAGTTTAACGATATTTTTATGTATTTTATCAGCCGAATTGCTTGTAGACCCGGCGACAATCTTCAACGCACGCATACTAAACATCTCAATTTCTCAACCTCTCCTCAAGCATTCATTCCCGCGATTAAATTTATTTAAATTAAGCTCTGTCCCATTCATTGAATAATCGCTTCGGGTCTTTCTTTCAACTCAACAACGAAATCTGAGCTTTTGTCAAGCCAGAAACTATCGCTTTCTGATTTCGTGCTTCGTCGTCTATTCTCGACGATGATTTAATCAAGGCAACGGCCGAGGGTGAAGAAGTTCAATTGCTTGTTTTGTTGATAAGGAATTAGTGTTGATGTAGTCGGAATGTCTGAGTCGCGCTCCACTTACTATGTCGCGAAATCGCTGCGAATAAAATTGGAAATACTTCGATTCATAAGGCAAAAATAGATCGCCCAGAATCGGCTTGATCTGTTCCTTACGAGCAACTCCGGCAAATGTATTTTAGAACGAATCCGCTTGCAGTCTGACTATAGCTGCCATTTGCCTCAGACGTCTCTTAATGCACAACAGATGCTGCAGAGACAGTTCTTGCCAATAAATTCACTAAGCTGTCGCCCGTAATTTGCTTCATCCATAAAGCTGCTGGATGATTAAAAGTTTTTAATTTCTTTACGAGCGCATCAAGAGACTTTGTTGCTGTCCAAGAAATTATTTGTTGTCTCGAGATTCCTGCTGGAAGAGCGAAAGAAGAGAAACTTTCCATAGCCTTGTCAAGCGTTCTCGTTTCCATCGCTCCGACTGATATGTGTGACAACTTATTCGTTTTGGTTCGAAGCACGACATCGAACAGCGTTTTATCAGAACGGCGCAACTGCGACTATCGCATCAGCTTTTCTCAGAACTCCGAGTTGAGTTCTAATTTGTTCTCTTTATCGAGTTGCGTTGCATGATAACAGCGGCTATTGTTTCTCACTTTCTCGCCGTTTTCTTTATCAACCCTCGTCCGACTTCTTATCAATTAACATTTGCTTGTCGCTCGAATGTGATTTTAATTCAATTTGATTCTCTTGCCTTCGATGTGTGCTTATCAGCTCGGTGAGGCGTTTTGCGACGTTTGAAATTCATTAATTCGCACTTTGAAGTTTGATTACCTCTCGTGATCGGCAGGCTGAGCGGAAGTGGTCGTCGATTGGCAATTCGTCAATTGGTAATCGACAGGAAATCTCGAAGATAACTTCAATTTTTTTGGGTTCTCGAGCTGCCGCAATTTGTGGTTTGCGATGAAAACCAACACGGTGGAAGAAGATTCTCCACCCGAACTTTCGAATGACCCTCAAGCTTAACTCGTTAACTTTGCATTTGTTCCACAAAGCGAGCTCGTAAAACATTCGATTGCTCGAGTCATTAAAATGCAATAAATAACTTGTTTGAGCTTCACAATCAATTAATGTGTGAAAAAGCGAGCGGATAATTGGGAAAGTTGCAGCTTGAACTGTTTTAGTTCTAATTGCAGCAGCGCCTTCACGTTCGATTGGAATTTATGCTTCGTGCTCATCCGGGTGCAGCTGGGCTCTTAAGACGCTCTGACCAGTAAGCACTTCTCCGACAGATGTGACAAAATCTCTCTGGACATTCCGAAGCTTACTCGAATGATCAACAAACGAAAACTCGATCAACCTTGCACGTTTGCTCGAGCAGATTCCGAGAACGTCACGTAAAGGACGTCGAAGCGGTGTAGATATGCAAGGCCGCGTTCGAGCAGCTGCTTAAGTTGTTTTCGCGCGAACCAACGGCCACGGCAAACTCATTTGATAACGAAAACATGCTAGAAGCGCGATAAGATAAGCGTGAATTTATTTTCAACTTACCCGCCTGCGACTACAATTGACCAAAACGAAGTAACGTATTCTTATATAACGATAACGGCTCGAGCAGTTGATAACACCAAATCGTACTTAAAACTCCCCGCGCGCTTCGCCGAAGAAGAAGTCGCAAGATTCAAGAAAGCGAAACCGCAAATTATTTCATGAATGAAAAAAGTTTCGTGAATGAAATACTCATACGCAGGGGAGTGAGACGAGGGCGACAGAGACGGCGAGAAAGAAATTTCCGGTTATTACTTTATTGAGTCGCTTCTCTTATCTGCGCTCGCTTTATTGCATTTGATTGAGGCCGCGAATCGTGATCGCAGCATTCGCAAGAAACGAGTTTGGCTCGCTGATCGTCCGCTCGATTGCGAAACGGAGAAGTCAGCGCAGTGATAACGTTCAATTAATGCTTGAAATTTCAATATCGACGGCTCAAGGTTTAACCAACTCTCGTTGAATCGAAAGTCGCTGATTCATTGAAAACTTACGCTTCTCTTTCTTAGTCAATCCTCGATCTTTTTATGCAATTGCGGTTGCTACGACGGTCGCAAATCGTGTTTGCGTTTAATTAATATAAATTGTGCGGTGTCACGCAGCAAAAAAAAAACGCACAATTGACAGCGACAATTAAAGTTTGCACTTTTTGTGTGTTCGCAGGGAATTTATTTTTAATTCGATGCCAGGCGAATGTTCAATCGCAAAGATGCTCGCGGAAGCCGCGGATTTGCCTCTATGCAGATGCACCAACATCGGCAGCAATTAATTTTAAACAGCGAAATTATGAGAGGCTGACGCAGCACATGTGCGATGCGGATTTTCTGGTTTGTGGCTTGCCGTTGTCTGCATGACAAGAGCGATTCTAAAAACAGAAACTTCTGACTGTCATTTGACTTTAATCTTCTCCCCCGGTTCGGCGCGATCTCAACCGTTCCCCCTCTCATTCAACTTGCTCTCCAGGGCTGCTCGCTAATTCAATCTTGCAACATCGAGTTGTTTTCCCATCTTTCCTGCAAATTTTGTTTTCTTTGATCTGAGTTAGAGTCGAGGACATTTTTGAAGCGAGTCGAGCAGTAAACATTTCGATTCATTCATGGAAATCCTCGGGGACTTTCGATGGTTCACTTCCTCCGCTCTCGTCACTAGGTAAGCGTGAACAGTTTCAGAGTAAATCTCGATCGACTCACTTGACGTTTCAAGCGCCGACTCGAGTCCAATATTTACTCTACCATCTCGCATTGTTTGTTCTGGCAAAAACGTTTCTTGTCGAGTTATTAATTTCGACAAGTAATTACGAAAAGAGACTTTGAAGGCGAAGCTTTTACCGACTGAAAAGTGCCGCAATTTGTATTCATTATCACGAATCGAGGACCGCACGAATTAATTTCAATTAAATCCCGCGTCTCGCGAATCTCTGTGCTGTGATCCAACCGTGCATGTTTGTTTGTAAATACCCAACAGCTTTTCATCACTCGTCTTACCGTCACTCGTTCAATGTGCCATAAATATTTTGACAAATTCGCATCGCGCCTCGTCGTTTCGCTTGAAATGTAACAAGAAAATTTACTTCGCCGAGCTGCTGAGTCGCAAGCAGATGAGAATCGCGAGGATTAATAATCGCACTTCACACTGAAACGAACCAGACACTAGTTGGAAGCTCCATCATTTTGACAATTGGAGGGAGAGTGAATTTTTCAAGCTGCTTTTGGGATCGCCGTGAGTAATCGCTGCACGCTGCCAAAGGCTTTCCAAGTGTGGGATTGCCACGAGTCCGAGAAAATCTTGTTGCCGATGCAAGAAAATCTTCGAAGAATTTGAGAGATGCCAAGTCTTCATCGACGATGGATTTATGAATGGCGAACAACAATTCTGCGGTTCTGTTTGACACAATCCAACCGCGCTCCTCTTCGAAATCTTCGCCAACCCTTCGAAGCATAAAGTTCAGTCGAAAATCCAGTGGGAATTTGACACTTTTCCTCGGGGATCTTCTTCTTTCCCCTTTGGATGGCTTCTCTCCCCGTCGTCGTGGTCCTTAATTCACGGGATCGAGTTTCGGTTTTCGGGTTTTGATTGATAGTGGAAGAACGAAGCGGGTTTTGAAGAAATTACTGTTCAAAATTATCGGGAACACTTTGCGGGTTCCCATCGAACTTCGGTGGTCGTTCTTCGTGTCTCTCTTTTCGTTGCCTGTCATGTCTGTCTGCATGATATTACATTTCATGAGCAACATGAAATTTGAATTTCAGTTAATTAAACTTTGGTGGCATTCACTCAGCGTGCACTTGGCAAGTGAACCATAAAGTTTTCTCGTTCGAAATTGCAGGAGAGATTCCCTTCTTCCCTGTCTCTCTCCCTTCCTGCTGGTTCCACATCAGTTCCGAGCCCGGAATTACCTAAATTATTTGTCATTTCTCCGACCTTTTTTGCTTTGCATTCGCTTACCTGTTGCCGGTTTGTTGTGCTTCGAGGGTAATTAGCTAGGATAGTCTGACGTTCCTCGTTTTTCTCGATGACCTCTGTTCAAGTTGTACGCTCTACGATGTAGATTCTGCATGATCGATGTAGACCTTGAGCACATATCGTCGTCTGTCAATTGACAATCTGACGATGAGCCCTTGAGCCTTCGGGACTCGTAGATGCTTGAGCGCTGATTTGAATTGGAAATTATTTCCTGTGCTCGAAGGCGACTCGCGACGAGAAGTCAACGTGACTGAAAATCGTAAGCATGCAAATGACCAGAATACCTAAGCTTCTCTTCTAGCCCCGAAGCAACCTGATGACTCTCCGTTCATTCATGGTTTCGCTTTACAAGTTTTACACGTTTCTGAATGAATTTTTTTACGTTGCAGGGCTACGACGGAGAGCCTCCGATCTTGCTGAAAGAAGAGCCTGAGGATGGACCTAGAAGCTTTCAGAAGGTGCCGAGCCTTTCTGACTTGTCGGATGAGTCGATTGGTGAGTTTAAAGTTTCTATTTCTCATCGGCACTCTCGATTTATTCATCGGCCCGCGAGGCATAATTAAGACATAAACGACTGCCAAGCGCGCTTGAGAAATGTCAGATTAATTTACGGCGCATTAATTATGTTTATACAAAACTTCTATCGAGGCATTTAGATGAGAGAATATCTCGTTGACGTGATGGCGTTCATGATGGTCAGTTGATCGACTCAGTAAAATGGAATTGAGTTGAAACTTTCGTTTTGTTTCCACTTAGTTGTAATAATGACGAGGGTCCAGACATTAAACAGCAATTAATCACGGACAAGCGAGTTGTATCAGTTCAACGTCCAACCGACCGGAGCCTCTGAACGGAATTAAGTGAATGAAATCACGTTTGATCGCATTAAAGTTTACAATGTAACGATTCTTTATGGACATGAAACAATCGAAAGAAATCGTTCTCGAGTTGAAAGCGAAGATTAAGAAAGAGAAACATGAACAAAAAAGCTCTAATGACATGTTGTTGAGAGGAATTTAATTACATGTCCAATCGAACAGAATTAAAGGCTTGGACTTTGTCGTGTTGACGAGAGAGCAAGAGTGGATTCTGTCACTAAAACACTTTGAGTGCTGACGAGCAAGAGTCTAATTGTTGCTTGAGTATGAAAGTACGCAATTAAGAAGTGGGAGATGAATTTTGCAAGGATAACCAACCGCACCAAGCAATTCAACTCTGGCAAAAACACGATTGGAAAATTCAACGGATAGTTTGGATTTGAACTTAATGTCGATTCGTTCCATGCTCGACCGCGCGATGGCGCCACACAAATTTAAATTTATTTTAAACGTTAACTTGAAACTTTTGCACGTTAACTTGAAACTTACCATCGTGAATTCTATTCATTGTCATCCCACAACCGTAAAAGTGAAATTCAACGCTCTAAACTTAGAGCTGACCAAAAATATTCTTAGCTAATAAATTCAAGATTGCGAAAGCAACAGAATCTGAGGAAATTTGCATATGAATATCGAGTGAATTATGTATGCCAACGAAGCACTCTCGAGTCGTCTGCGATCGTGTTTGATATTCTCCTCCATTGACTATTCCCATTCAAGCGAAATATTAGCTTCTTATGAATGAACGAAGCGCGAAGCGACTGCGAGCGAGTAATTTGTTTTCATGAATCGGAAAACGAGTTAGCAAAGGATGTTGTGCCGTTGGCTCTTCTGTATCTTCGACATTCGTTGTTCGACACGAAATTGATTTCTCATCGAAATTGAGTTAATTCCGATTCGATAATAAGTTTCAATTTCTCGATCTGTCTTCATTCCGAGTCAACAAACTTCGAATCGAACGAAGAGATCTGAGGTCTGTTGACGTGACGTCTTTATCAAAGCCACCAAATCTTTTTCGTTTCTGCACGAAATCTCGGTTGAGTCGCCTTGCAAATCTTGTCTTCGACGCTACTCGAGAAGCCTCCGTGTTCCGAACTCTTAACTCCCAATCTCTTAACTCCCTTAACAGTTTACGCACTTCATCTTAAGCAGCTTCACACCGTAAATAATCCAGTTCAAGCCGTTTTGTAGTCACCTGCTTAGTCGATCTATTAACAAGAAGTCGTCGATTTAACGTCGAAGAGCTGAGCGAGAAACAAAGTCGAAAGTCATGAATGAGGATTATTCTCGTTCGCCTTCGATTTAAATACAGCAATTGGCTGGATAATAAAATCCATAGTGAAAGAGGCGAGAAGAAGGTGATGGCAAAATATGAAACTGCTGTTGCAGATAAGAAGAAGTTGAGCGAATCTGGTTTTTCCTTTCTCGCCAGGCGATGCTCCACGATGAGAAAAAAGTCGCGTGGCGAATGCAGAAGGGAAGAGAAAACGAAGTAAAAGCGAAGCGACGTCGTTGTCGAGCGCCTTGGAGTGAAGAAACAGCGAACGGAAATTGATATTTAGACGATCAATAAAGAAGCAGAGCCTCCGAAGTACGCGAAGCCTTCGCATATCCACATATGGTTTATGACGATGGACCGGAAGCTCGCATCAGTGCCTAATGTAGTTGCTCTCTCTCTCTCCCTCGAGCTTTGCAGAAATATTTTTCGTGTTTAATCGACTTTTAACATTTTTAATTCGAGCTTGAAACGATTTTAATGATTTCAACTACTCTCGAACTTTGCTCTGAAGCTCGGTGGAAAATTCTAGCGGCGATTAGGGAGTGAGCAGCAAGCTCAATCACCTTTTGATCGAGCACTTGCCTCCTCACAATCCAACAGGTGGATGCAAGTCGCCCATCGCTCTCAACTTCGCCCGTCACTCCAAGCAACATAAAATGTATTTTCGCTGTTTTCCACTGCGATATTTCTCGCAGCGATATTTGGTAATTAATTTCCACCTCAAATGCGATTCTTCATTCACAATTCTTTTGTTCTGACCAACAATGGCATTGGAGTCGAAGAGCAGTGCGCGAAACAATCGAGCAACATTTTTCCAGATTTTGTCAAAACGATAAATTAATTAAGTTTTTATGTTGTTTTCGGGAGTGTTTAACACTTTGATGGTCATGGCTGTTCGGTTTCGACGCTTGCACGGGGCAGCGGCGACTCACTGCAATCGCTTGGAAGCCTCGCACTCTCGAGAGCTCAACAGTCGCAGCTTTACTGCCGAGGCTAAGTTGTAAAATGTAAATTTATCGCTTCCACCGTTAAATCATTAATGCTGATGTTTATTTGCATGAATCTCGCTCGCTGGCTCAGTCATTCACTCGCTCTGCCCATTACTCACACGAAAAATGTAAATTGAGTTTTATGATTTTAATTTCATTTCGGTGTTTTGATTCTGAACAATAAACAGCAGTCGGACGATGACTGATTGCGAGATGCGGCGAGAACGCTCCACGTGACCGCTTTCGCAGGGCTCGCTGACTTCTAAACATCTGTTCTAGCTCGAGGGAAGTCGACAGGTTTTCCGCACTCGCATAAATCTCAGCTTCGTTTGGCTCCTCAATCCCTCAAAGCTCATGCAACGGTGCAGCCTTCGATTGTTTCTCGCAGCGAGCGCGTCAATAAATAAGTTCGGCTTTGTGTTTTATTCTTTCTTTAGGGCAGATCGAGTGAGGGAATGGCAACTCGACGGAATCCCTCATGAAGTCACGAAGTTCAATGTGAAGTCAACGCCGAGATGCAAGAACAAACTCGTCCGCCCCTCGCTAATCTCACTTGCATCAACTTTAACTTCGTTCGCTCGCTCTTACAAGCAAAGTGAACGTTAAACAGCAACGAACAAACCTTCGCTCTCCCCGATGTCTTACGCGTATTTTCTGTGCAGGTGCACAATTTCATTTCATGCATGCACGTAAAAACAACTTTTCGAAAAGTTGAAATGCTGATGTTTGATATCAGAGGTTGGTGTGAGGCGTGGGAACAACTTTTTTACACACTCGGCCTTCGAACTGTTCTTGGGGTTGTCTCGTTGTGTGAGGGGTTGTCGTGACTCGCAACACTCGATCGTGGAGGTTTTTTAATTAGAATTCGAGGGTGACTCGTCGCTTTTTAAGCTATTAGAGCCGTTAACTTATTCGCTTAGGGCGTTGGTGACTTCACAGCGACGTAATTTTTATTTATGTTACTCATTAAGCACACAAGATATTTGAATAAAATTCACACGCTAATTTCGAGAGTCGGGCTTAAGCTGCCGAATGACTTTGTTACTTGGAGAAGAAGCCACGAAATTATAATCGAATTAGTGGATGTTTGTAATGTGGATTTAATGTGAAAAATGCGCGAGAAAACTTTCCTCGAAATCAGAATAACAATCGAGCGAAAACGAGCCGAGCTTGTAGAAGAAAGGAATTAAGTTAAGAAATCAAATGTCGTAATTGGCTCGTCATTAATAGTTCCGTCGAGATCGGGCGGCGGAAAACTTTTTCAACTTCACTTCGAGCGCGATCGTTTGTGGGAAATTTCGGGAAGAATCTCATGATTGACACGGCGCGATTGATGAGCCAACTCGAGCAGCAAGATTGCCGTGATTTACCAAACATCGAAGGCTCGCGATTGGTCGACGACATAGCGGACCACGGCGGTCTAGAACCGAGCGAATCAAACGCAGGAAGCAATTACACGACAATAATTTATTATTTCGTTGATGGCTCTTTTCTCTTCTCGACCCCGATGATGGTTTTCAATTAAAGCTCTCGAGATTTCACGGATGTGTCTTTCTTCTGTCCCTCATTCACAGGTGAGGAGTTAGTGAAATGTTTCCGAGTGTAAATTAAGTTATTAAGCATTAGAATGGGTCATCAAGTCGGCAGCTCTAACAGTTCTCTTCTGATCGCTTCGATGTCGTGCGTTGTTCTCGACGAGCGTTAATTCCAACCTGTCGTCGAATTTACATTTCTGTGTGTAATTGAAAATAATTTCTTCTCCGCCACGTTGGATTGTTCTGCTCGATATTCACTCTTGGAAAGTCTCGTTACGATTAAGTCATTAGAGGCGCGAACCGCGAAAGATAATTCGACAGCGAAAAAATCGTCCACTTCCACGCTAGAACAACGCGTCGTTAATTCGGCTTTGCGGCTTGTTATTTAATCGAGCTTAAAAATTAATTTCTCCGACAATCCGAAGGGCAATCATCATTTCTTTGATGTCGAGCGAGAGAGTCTGGGGACCCGAAACCTTCCTGAGAACTTCATTTCAATTCCACGACGTCGGTGAAAGATCCTAAGCAAATATTTGAGGTAATTTCTCTCCGCTCCGACTGGGACATCAAAAATCTTCTCGTTGACAATGAAAGAAATTTTACACACGAAAAGTTGTCACATTTTTAATTAAACCTCGAGGGTGCAAAGTCTTTGCAAAGCGAGTTAGAGCTGATCTCATCGATTTGCCTGCAAGGTGTTTGAGCTGTGAGTTTAATTGAAAAGGTTTGTTTGCTGTAACGTGAAAGCAGATCGTTAACTCATTACACAACAAATCGATTAAACTGATAAATGGCAATCGATTAGTTCGCCTCGCAGAAGCGAAGAAAAAGTTTAATTAATTGCTTATTTATTCCCGAATCGAGAGAATCTCTTCTCGTGTTTTGACAGTTCCGATTCAGCTCCCTGTGACTTTCTGCTCACCTGTGCCGCTCATTAATTTACGAGTGCCGATCCGCGCTTTTCTGAATGGGCTCGGCTATGAGGTAAACATGAAACCGAATCTCCGTGCACAGACCTTAATGACTTCCAGCAGCGTATCATCGACGGGATCACCATCAATTCTCGTTCTCTCGTGGCTCATGCCACGGCGCTTAACTCTCCTTCTGGATTCTGTCAAGCGGACTCAGAGGTTTGTTGGAAATCAATTAATTCGCCTTTTATTGCTTAAAGATTCTGAAGAATATTTGGAGAAGAATCTTCATCTGATATCTGGCTAAGCTCTGCGCCACATAAAATTAATTATAAACAGTTGGCGATTCTGTGTCTGATGATTCTCCGAACGAGCAAGATTGAAGTCGAGGGAAAATTCTTTCGAATCAAATTAAAATAAATTTAATTAATGAGAAGTTTGTGTTTGTTTTATGCTTTTACATGGAAACTGCTGAGGAGAGAAATCGCTAGAAGAGTCGATCGATTGTTAGTCTGAAATATCTCTGCATGTCAGTGTTACAAACATGCTTTCAAAATGGTGGCAAGTCAATCACTTTCACGCTCGCTTAGCGGGCTGTTTGACGCATCAAACCTTGGCGGTGTCAAAGTGATGAAGCTCCGTTGATCGCGCGTAAAATCGTCAAAACGTCTCTGTCGGGGTCCAAACGATGATTTCAATTTCGGAGGCTTCTGTTTCCATTTGATGTTACATTTGTCGTCACTTGGGCGTTTCAATTGCGGTCAACAGCGAACAACCATGACAGATCAATTCTCTATCTTTAATGAGGTTTCCTATTGATTTGAACAGATGCGGTTAGACCAATCGTCGCGAGTTGGAAGATCAAACTTGTGCGCGGGTGGAAGTAATTAATTAACCAAATATTTATTCTTCTCTCTGTAAATTATGACATCGCGACTGACACGTAATCAAATGCAACTTCTTAGGAAAAGAAAGAAAATGATTTTCCCGCAAACTCCTCGAAATTCGTTCTTCAATTAACTTCCTCAACATAAACATTCGCGTTTGATGCTTCGAATTCTTCTTCACTCGACGAAAGTCATTAGATGAGTTTTCTTGTTCTCTTGCACTTCCTCTTCCCGCTTTCCACCAGATTTCATTTCTTCTCTTTTTGTTTAACAACTTTCAAAAGTTCTTTCATTAAACAATTTTCCTTTTTCGCTTTCTCCAAATAAACAAATCGACAAGCTGAGAAGATTGCGCTTAGCAGTGAGCACAGCATTCGATTAGAATTTCGTTAGATTGATACTTGAATGAACTTGTGAGAAGCGATCTAATGTAGTTTGTCCAAGAGGCTACCTGAAGGCATGTGGCACTCTTACAAGACGGTTGAGGAGACGAATCGAGTCGTCGCGTTTAGCTTTACCTAGAATCACTCAAGTCATTCAAAGACAATTCGCCTTCAAAATAAGAAGCCCAATGTTCTTGTTTTAATACTCGAACTCTGTCAAGTTTTTAATGAATCTCGCAGTGAAAAATCTCCGAGAACTCAAACGTGTTTATTGTTAGTTCGAAGCGTTGTGCCAACAAACCGTTCGTTACAAAACCTTCCAGCCTGACTCGAACTCATTTTCCTAAGAAAGAATAACAAGAATCGATTGAGTTTCGCAGACTGCTTGGTTTTCACGTGGCCGCAAGGAAATTCTTTTCTTCTTCGCAGCTACAAAGCGATATTTTCTTTCTTCCCGCGCTCGTATGGATCAGACAAAGCCATAACAACAACAGTCGATCTTACGATCTCCTCGACGTTGCGTGTTTTGTTTCTTTGAAAAGCAATAAAGAAATTAAAATGTTTAATAATCTTCTCTCCCCTAGGAGAATTAAAATAAATTCAACATTTTTATTGATTGTTTATTTGAAATCGAGATACACAAATTGAAATGAACTCAATCGAGAAGCTTTAATGTCGTAAGGAGTATTTTCGATGTATCCGCGAGTGTTTGTTTGCTCATGACATCTCGCACTCCCCACATAAAGTCGCGGAAAGCAAAGCAGACGAAGCACGTCTTAATTAGCAGCTTGTAATTGATCTTAATTCGATGGTGAAAGGAATCACAAAGCGATTTACGATTATTTACAGAATTCACTTTGTGAGCTGCTCGTGTTGTTTGTTTACGTTCGCGAGGGCGCTTGAACCTTGCTGAAAATCCAAAGTATTTAGTTTAATTTTAATCGAGAGTGAAAGGTGCTATCGTGATGACAGCCTCTCCCTTCTAGAGCCACCTGGTCCGCCACTGTTTATCTCCTCCTTCTCATCACAATTAAAAATCTCTCACAACATGTTTCAAGTCTCGTTAGTTGCTCCGGTCAGAGACGTGAAAATCAAAGAATCGTTTTATCTTTTCAGCTTCTTTATTTGCCCACAAAAGTTTTCCTTTCCTTCCCCACATCGCGTTTGAGCAACTCCAATAATTTTCTGTTTATGTGAGATTAAAACACCGAACAGAAAAAATTGAAATCTAAAACATTTCGTTTGATATCGCGCGAAGACATTCAAAAAACAATTAAAATTATGTGCTGCGGTTGCGGAGATCCAAGCAGACTTCTCATCCAAGCCGGCATCCCTTCGCAAGCCTCGTCAGACGAAAACAATCGCAAAGAGCTCGTCGGATTGAAATTACAAAAGAGAATTTTATTTGATTAAATTATTTGCGTGTGTATTCCGATTTCTATTTATTTTATAAAGTCTTTTGATTTTCGTTCATCTCATTTTCTCTGAATGCAATAAAAATCCTCGTTTGATCTTTTTCCACTAGTTTTCCCCTCCGTCTCCCACTCGCTTCGGCTTCGAACATGACGACATAATCAAATTTTTTAATGATTTTCATGAGCATCGTCTGAAGTCTAATTAAATGCTTCTCGACTAATGATGGCGGGCGGAGAGTTCCCATCGGCCAACAAAAGAAGAAAGAATAATTAGAGAATCCATTAGAGGACGACAATCGAGTTACGGCTCGCAAATTCTGTTTGTTTTTTCTGCGGCGAGGCGCAAAAGTGGAAAAGTCGAAGCCACCCTCAAGTGCGTTTAGAACGCGACCCTCGAGAGCAATCAAACAATTCGAGGGAAGTTGGCGAATCAACAAGTGAGGGAACTTGTTGTTGGCCGCGCGATAAATCAAAGAATCGTACGGTTTTGCTTCCGCTTCATGCTCTTCTCTGCTAACATTAGCTTCCACTTGCAACTCTCGGCTCTTCCGCTTGCTTCGACATCCCAACTGACATTTATTTATAACATTCGGATCGAACGCATGAACGCAATTGAAAGGGAATGAAGAGGCTTAGAACGTGAACGGAAGTTTCTGGGAGAGAAAAAGAAGGAACTTGAACTAACAAGTTATTAACGTCATTAATTGGTTAATAAAGAATGGACTCCGGTCAGTTAATTGTGTTAAGCTTCGTGTTGATTAAATGGATCGTAGTCCAAGCCTGTGAGAATCGACAATCCTTTGATTTCTCGCGCTTCATGCGGGTGGAACCTGCAACGGAGCCAGAATTAATTCAAACAACGC
Source organism: Smittia sp. YW1114-2 (assembly GCA_033064975.1). Classification (NCBI taxonomy): domain Eukaryota; kingdom Metazoa; phylum Arthropoda; class Insecta; order Diptera; family Chironomidae; genus Smittia; species Smittia sp. YW1114-2. Next base: position 20,884,338 of record CP093833.1, read on the forward strand.
AACGCGATGAGTTAGATGAAACTATAGAGACAGAAAGACTACAAAAACAGTCATTAAGTACCACTAATTAGCTGCTTCCGACTTGGTTGAATTGACTCTTCTTCACTCGCTCTCGAGAGCAAGCGAACTTTTATTAATGTTTATTGCTTCACTCATCTCCACTGCCGAAATTGATAGAAACAATTCAAATCTCCACCTCAGACGTTTTAGCGAGCTGCAAGTCATTTGCAAGGACAGAGAACAATCTAGCGATCAAATGTTGATAACGACCATCAGTTACTGCGCTCGCTTGATTGCATTATGCAACGATGAACCTTCTGCTGCTTGTCTCGCAATTAAGTTTCGTGATTTGATTAACGTCGTGGGATGCACTCGCGCTGCATCCGAAAATTGCATTTGATGGCATTAAAGCACTTTGTTGCACTTGTTTCAGTACGATGTTCTGACGAGTCGAATTAGCGACGCAGCGCGCGTTGAGCACGCGAGACTTTTAACGACACATCAAGGAAATGGTTAATTTTTATTAAAGTTGATGTCACCGATATAAATCCGTCACCACTCTGTGCCGCTAAAAACGACACAAATCAGAGTCTTCCACAACACTCGATCGATTGAGTCAGACGCGGGGAGAGAAGGAACACGCGTTGTGCATTCTTAATGCGTGAAGCCAACGAAAGGGGTGCAGAGGACGTCGCTCAATCTTTTCGGCTGTTGATGTGACAAATAATAAAGAGCTATAATCATGTCAACTCGCTGCAGTCGACTTCGTCTTGCGTCAAACGACGTGATCAGTGTTCCTTAGCGTCGTAAACTTCTCTCTCTCGATATAATCGAATGAGACAATTGAAATTAACGCGCCGCAATAAATGGGAAGACGACGTTGAAGTGAACGTAATGAGAAGTCGACGTTTATGACAAACAAATCTGATCGTTAAGTCGCCGAGCTAAATTGAGTCAGTAGAAGTCGTTATAACACCGAGCAGCGAAGGGCAAAGGCCCATCGGCGAGATTTTATTAATTCCACCGACAAGCCGAGAACTCATTCTTCGTGCGCATTTAATGATTTCACTTCCACTTGATTGAATGTGGGCTGAGTTAAACGATTTTAATGGCTAATCTCCGGTCAACCTAAAAGAAACCCATCATAAATTTCTTTTAAAAGCTTCTCCACGTTCCCAATTCCTGTCGGCCACTCGCGCTAAGATTGAGCGCTCAAGAAAGTGATAACTCGTGAATGCCAGCCACGTAGAGTCTCGTCGTGGCGTGAAGTGTCGCGTGCCCTTCGAGAATTTTAATGTCCGAAAAGTCATCAATTTTGTCGATGCACTTTCGGTTTCCCTCGACGATGCGAGACTTGTCGCGACGCGAGACATCAATTGAATATTCTACTTTCAGTTTTTGCATAATTCATGCTTGTCCAGCATGAAATTACTGCGAGCGAATATTTTATGTAAAGCGAGCGACCAGCCGAGAGCATCGATTCAAGCAGGTTTCTGTAATCCAATTACTGATTTATGAAAAATTGTAATTTAATTTTAATGATGCTCTGGACCTTCACGTCATGCTTGCCGCTCCTGCTCGCGAGTCCACCAGAACCGGCTTTTTTATGAGTTCTTTATTTCGGGTTCATGGATGAAATTGAATGAATTAATCTCCGTCAGGCTACCTATTAAGAGCCATTCATAAAGCAGAAGAGAGAGGCTTGACGTTGCGAAAAACAGTCGAGAAAGAACGCGAAGCGTCTCAATTTAACGCTGATTTTCTATTTATTCACAAGGCTTTTATGAGAAGCTCGATCATCAATAAACAACTCAGTATTTTGTTTTCGAGGAAAGTTAAAAGTTTCCTTTCAAAGCACAAAGATTCCAATCGTGAACCTACATACTAAGCAGCCCCGTAATCACAAAGTTTCATGCTGTTGCTGCTGCCAAAGCCAGTAATTGTTTTCGCGATATCTTTATGATCACCACCTGGCATGAACATGAATCGTAATTAATATGCGCAAATAGAGATTTACTATGCGAACGGAGAAGCTGGAGAAGCGAATCGAAATTAATTCACTTCGTTTCTGCCGTGCCCGCGAGCAGCTTATCTGCGCAAGAAGCTATAAATGAAAAATTGCTTGGATCGATCATATGAATGGATAGCTCTTAACGTCTTGTCCGATCCGAGAAGATTGCCGGGGAAACTCGCAACTTCGCGACTGGCAACTCTCTTAACGTTTGCGTCGCTGCGATATTTATTCCACCTTCAGTCGCTGCTGTCTTCAGGTTCCAGAGCTTATTTTATGGGACTCGCACTGCTGAATGGAAGAGCGTTCTTATTAAAATATCCATAAGACAGTCGCATACATGAAATGAAAATCAGATAAAGTAGTTTTCTTCTCCTTGCTTTATCGCTCCGTCTTCTGCCTCCGAACCTCCTAAATTCCCACGACTCGACTCATAAATGAATGTTGAATCGCTCTCGTCTCGTTTTGTGCTTTATAATTCATTAAAAGAAAATTATTATTAATATATCTTGTCTAATATTTTGGATGTTGCCCGAGGGAGATGATCTTGATCCGGCGATAACATTCATTAGGAGGATCCGACTGATTAGCTTGTGAAGTTTACATTTGAATGCAACCTCCGTCGTTCCATAAATCACTCGACTTCTTATTTTTTGCTGATTCCATTCGCTGTCCGCATCGCTCGTAAAACAAACAGTTTGTTGATTTATAGCCATCGGCTCAGCCCGATCGGCGATCTCCCAAAAATCACAGTTAGCTCTCTTATGCAAATGTATAACTCAATTAAAAATGAATTTGTAGAGCAGCGGGGAATGGCGCCGCACTGTCCATATCACGTGATCTTCTTTAAACAGGTTTCCATCAATGAATTAACAGCGAAGATCATAGTTAAGATACACACTTCCAGCTATCAGCTTTTCCTCCCTAGCGCAAACTCACTTCATTCATGAAAAGCTACGCGCGCAAAACGAAGACCTAACGGTGGCGAAGGAGATTGTAAAACAGAGAAAAGAAGAAGTCAGACCTCAAGTGACCGGATGGCGAAGAAGTAAACAGGATGTGCTCGATATCATGCTCGAACTTCTAGTCAACTCATTCATAAATCGTACGACGACGATCGCCGATGCAATGAATGTTAATCGCGATCACTCGAAAACTTCTCTTGCCAATTCAATCGATCTTATTTCATCCTAGAGCTTTTTCGATCTCAACTTCACGGTGAGTTGAGACTTCCACAGCCATCAGCTCAAGTCGATCGATGATATTATTGAAAAGATGTTAAACTCTTTTCTGCTCGTCGACGGACAGCAAAAAAAGGTCGAAACAAAAATAAATCTGAACGAGATCCGCAAACGATGAACGAGAGATGGAAACAGGTTTGAGCAAAACATATGCGAACCTGTCCGAACACAAGCGCAAAAAAATTAGGCAATCTACATTGAAATTTCATTCATAAAACTTTGGTTGCTTAATGTGAAAATCTGTTGTGAGCGACTCTTGAAAAATCGTCGCTGTTTGGCTTATTCATGGGGAAAGGTTATTTTTGGATGCGGCCGCTGGCTGTGCGACTATTTTAATTGGAAACCTCTCTCCAGTGCTCGGCGCTGGGACCCGCAAAAAATATTGAAATGGGCTCATTTGCAAGTCAAATGGGAGATTTGCTTTTGAGCTTTTTCTAAATCAATAAATTGTCGGGGTTTGTGGCTAAATTTAAATTTGAAAGTTTATGTTTTGTCATCCTGACTGTTATTGATGTAAGATCGTGTGAGCCGCTCGACCACGACAAATCAAACCGAACGCTACAATGTAGATCATACGCAAAGTGGAAATGAAATTAAGTTGTTCGCACGCATTTCATTAGAGCCGCGCTTGATAACTTGTCGATGCAGTTAAGCGAGATCGCAAAGACTTCCTCCTTCCTCACCATTCAATTAATTCTGTTAATGACATTTATTGTACGCGTATCTAATCTTCACGCGCCTTGCGCCGGCAAAGACTTTTCTTGCTGTGCCGGGAAATCATAAATGGCGGGAAGCGATCCGCGAAATAAAAAGAGCTTTGAAATATGTTTCTCGTTTCACTCGTACAACTTCAATCGCCTTTCATGTGATTTAAATAACTCGTTATTGCTCTCTCTATTTTCGGACATCTGGTAATTCGCTAATTAATTGATTCAATTACAAAACTTTTGCATAAGATTAAGGCACGGCCTATCGTTCTTTTTACGGTGGAAGTTCCTTTGCTTTCGAGTCGCTTCCTGTCCAACTCTGAAACATGATCGCGACGCATGTGAAACAAGAGAGTTGAAAACTATTTTCGGAACTCGACTGTGGGGACAAGGAGAGCCGCCTTCTTTCTCACCGTGTAACCAGAGACCGAACGAAAGAAATCAAATATTTACCCGCAAACCTCCATTCACAAACATCATAAGTTTCATTCACAAAAGTAAAATATCAAAGCTCCAAATCGATAATTGCTCAAAGGCTTTTTCTCTTTCTTGTTTTGTGTTAAGTCGCGGCCGGCGCGAGATCAAAGGCGCGCGACTGTGTAGAGGAGAAAGAGACGAAAACTATAATTTTCATTCATAATCCATTAATGAACGTACGATTTATTTTTGTGAATGGAAAATTCCGTGGAAAGTGGTGGAAGCGTGGAAAATTCGAAGATTTATTATTATCAAGGTTAATATTCCATGAAGCTGGAGGAAGAGATTCTCGACATAACCGCCGATAGACACACATTCAAGCCCGAAGACGAAAGATAAATAATAAACGAATGTGTACGATGAAGTTGGAGAACATTAAACAGACGAAAGCGGAAATGACTAATTATGCGACAAGACGAGCATGTAAAATAAATTCTCAAAATGAATTTATTTTAATTTAAGAACAATTTCTTCTCAAAACGAAGAAAACTCGGCTCTCCATAAAAAAGTCACTCGAATTGCTTTTAATATAGATTAATTGAATAAATATAGAAATTGACGGATCGTGCCGTGAGTGGATGAGAGCGAGGGACGATCGTTTCTTGTGTGGTTGGTGTTGATCATCAGCAGAAGTTAAATTGAATTGAATTGCTTAAGCGAGTGACAAAAGTCATTCGAACATTTGTCAGCGAGTTGGGACAACTTAACTACTCAACTTAAAGCTCAAGCTTCCCTAATCAAATGCAATCACTTTGAAAATCGGAAGCTTTCTTCATTTTTCCAACAAGCGAAGACAGCAGATTGAGCTTCCACAAAACGATCTTTGCTGAACTTTTGATTGATTTATTTAGGATTTTAAATAGCGAGCCGTCTCGTCTTGAAACGGAAACGAGCCAGTGAACTGTCTTCTTTACACAAAGAACAAATCCCCGAGACGATAGCGAGATCGAATCATCTAATGTTTCACGATCATTAATTTCTGCTACCTATGCTTCTTAAGCTGAGGGAAGGTTAGTCGGCAATTTGTCTGATTCCTTCTACCAAAAACTCTGCGATGCCCCGGCGAGGTTTAAAAATAAAACACGAGAAAAATCTCTTGCTCCATTTATTTTATTTGTTTGGCCTGAAATTCTAGTTGAGTTCTAAGAGAGCAAGGCTAGCAAACAGCGTCGTCAAGTCTTATTATTTCATTAAATATTTGACGAGCAATCAGAAAACTTTCTTGGGGAAAAGCGAGAAAATTTAGAGTCTCGTTAATTCAAAAATATAATCTCCGCCTTCAAAAATCATCACGCTTAGTCTCGTCTCCCTCTCGACGAGTGAACGCTTTCGTTTTTGTAGTAAATCATACTTGAGCGCTTCGATTGACTCGAGCAGTTTTTATCTCCACCTTCTTCACCCACGCGCCAAACGAGCACAAATTTATCTTCTCCATTCAAGAAATTGGAGCTGCGATCGCGTGGGAAAGTTACTGTGCCATGGAAAATGGCGATATAAACTCGGATACCGGCTACTGGCAAAATGCAGCAATCCCGGCAAGCCTCAGATTGATAAATGAACAACAGCAAATATTCATGCATGTGCTCGATTATGTTAGTCCTCGTAACAACGTTTTTTATGCCGCTGTCTGTAATCTCAACCTCAAAGAACGATGTCGAATGTCTGCTGAGTATTAAGACGACGACAGGAAACGACGGTTTCTTTTTAAGGGATGAATCGACTTTATGTTAAAACTGTCGCATGGATTTCGTTCGCTCTATGGAGTGAAATGCCGTGCAGTGCTTGAGGGTGACGACTTTAATATCTAATTAATAATTTTCGTCTTCTAACGTAAAACATTCCTAGAAGAACATGGCACAGGACTCGAATCTGTGTAGTTGGTTAATGAATGGAAATGTTGTTTCCAGAAAGTTTTAATGGCGATGGCACGTGATTAATATTCCAACGGAATCTCAGACAAGCGTGATGGAAATGTCAAAGTTGTAAGACTTTCAAGTGGAAATTACACCTGTTGTCGCTCTCGAACTCGCTCGGCTCATAATTCTCGCCAGCCGAATGTGGGACAGGATGTCGATATCAGATTTCTATCCGAAGCTCGGTAAAACCTCCAAGGGTCCTCGATTACACAATGCAAGACCAAATCACGATCGCTTTATGGCTTCCACAGCTCCTCGTTACAATGAAAATTCATGAATGAATTCTCCGTCCCGCTTCTACTCGCCTCGTCTCTCGTCTCCCTCACATCTGGTTTTCATTCATGAATCTCGTCGATGCACTTTTTCATCTTTTACTACGACGAGGCAAATGCTGCATCCCCGGGAGGAAAGAAAGAGGAACGCAAGAAGATACAAACGTGGAGTGAAAAATACTGCAGATTCATTAATAAAATTGAACAGATGGAAGCGAGAAACGAGAGAAGAAATAAAGATTCTCGAGATGTCGGAAAACATTTACAGCGTCCGAGTAAATAAGACGAGAGCTCGCTTCGACTTTGTGTAGTTGAAAACCGTTTTTCGAAGCTACAAAACTTTTGATGATTTCAATATTTTCTCATTCGCTCGAATCAAAATTCTTCAAAGTCGAGATTTCTATCAATGAGCCAAGTGCACGGCAATTATTTATAGCAGTTTAAGAGAAGAGTTTATGAGGCTGCAGCATGCGATGCGTTGTAAGTGGAGTGCAATTCAGCTGGACTCAAACCTCAGCTGCTTTCGACTCGTAAAACCTAATTGCATGACTTTTGAGGTTGCGCACTCTCCCCTGCAACTTGCAAGAGGATCTAAATTTGCACAAGCGCGAACGTTCTAAGCGATGCGAGAAATAGTAAAGTGGAAATTAGCTCAATGGAAAATATTTTAAGAAATCTGTGCGACCGAAAGGAAATCAGAACATCTCGGTGCTTGTGTTGGTGAGAAGATCATTAATATTTGGATCGGAAAGTGTTACAAATTGGACGGATTCACTCTACAACACATTTGACTTCCAATCTTCGTTCACAATCTATTAAAAACATGTTGTAGCCTAGAAGTTGCAGGGAATCGGACGAGATAAGTAGAGAGCGAGGAAAGTGAAGAAGCAGAAAAGGATATCGTAATTATCGTTACACAGGGCATTTACAACGCATTCCCATCGAATTGACACAGGAAACGTTGCGTCATCTTTCACAGTGCTTGGGGATGTGACGTCACGGAATCTTCTTCACGATTCCAAAGCCTTTAAATAGAATTCATTCATCAAGTCGACTTCCGGTGGCAATTGCAAGCCGAGGAATTCGGCATTCGTCCTTGAAACTATCTTTGAGGTGATAACGATCAAGTGCTGGCTATCAAGTCTTGTGTAATAATTTGGCAATTTCCTGTTGACGTTGAAAAGGTTTCTTTTCACATTCTATACGACTCGGGACTACTTGACTCTTCAGGCTTCAGGCTCGCTCACAAAAGGATTCATTTGCCCTTTTTCTTTGGGTCTCTCATGTTTTACTTCGAGGGATGTTGAGGAAATAAAAATCCTTTTTCAATGCTCGGATTATCGACAACAAATGCGCAAGAATGTTGTTATTTATTCAAGGGCTTACAAGCCTCCTTGCAAACTTCTTTATGTTAATTTTGTTTTTCTATTCTGCTGTTTTAGTTTCGTTTGTTGATGCAAAAAGATTTTCATTGTTGCACAAACTTTGCTGCGGATTTCCCACCTCACATGCGGCGAGTTTTCCCAATCTTGCAATGTTCAATCTTGCATATCAGAGATCTTCAAGTGCATTATTAAAGCGAAATAAACGAGCCTGCAGGTAGATCGTATCGTATGGTTGCCATTGATCTGCAACAAAGGAGATCGCCCTATTGGAAAAATATGATCCTCGGCTCAACAACAATACAATTACTTAATTGTTTCCCTTTTTACAAATTGTTGCTGTGCAAAGTGCAGCACCAGAGATTCCCTCGACGTGGCTCAGGTTTCGTCACAGAAAGGGATCGATCCTCGCCTTTTGTGGGTGAGACAATGGAGGGAATCTTTTACTATCGACAAACACAGGCATCCTCGTCTCTAATCAGGCTCCGCTCCCATGAATGGGAATGAAGTTTGTAGTAAAAAAGTTTCATTCATAAAACGTCTGTTGTTACTACGAGAGTTTTCGAAACTCCGTGAATGGGAAAAAGGTCAGATTTTGTGTCTGTCTTTCTTTCCTTTCCCTCGCACACATCTCATGCTTTCGGGGCCTTACCATTCATCATCTCATCAGGTCTCCTCTTGTGTTGGTGATTTCTTTCGGAAAAAGGGAATTACTGTCTGTTGTTGCTGTGTGTTGTGCACTCTGATAATGAAATGGAAAGAAAGACAACCGGAAATTGTTCCGTAAAAAGCGAATGAATGAGCATTGCTGGCATGAAGAAGTAGAAGAATTTTTACGAGGCTCGTTCTCAATATGGTGCTAATCGATGGTCCGATGGGAAACGAATTAATGGTTTTTCGCAAAGAAGATCAAGGGAAACGTTCTGCATACATCTGAGCGACTTCGACTCGCATAAGCAAATAGCGAAGACAGAAAAATTGAAGCCAACGCAAATACACGCTCGTGAGTCGCATTAAAGAGCTTAATAATTCTTTGAGTGTAATCATTTCCGCTAACTCACACAATCCTCCGCCGGACACACAATTCGTCGCTTCGCTCTCTCCTCCATCTCCACACCAGCAGCGATCGCAGTGGAGTTTCATGAATGAGTTTTGAAAACAACTTTTTTGAAGTTGAAAAGCAAAAACTATCGTACAACTACAGACGACTCAGATCGGATATTTTTCTCTCTTGCTCGTGTATTTCATGTATGCGATCACAGAGAAAAAGAATAACAAAAAATTGTTGTGTTTTTTGTTTCCCCATTCAACATACTCATTCATTCAACATCCAACATTCGTTCTATTCCGAAGAGCTTGTGGAGAATATTTTTCGCTCTCGTAACGATTTTTCCTTTTTGCGCAAATTAACGAGAAACTTTGTGTGTGATCCGATTGATCAAAAAGTGACGAAACGGAATAAAAGATTCGGCTAGTGAGAAGCAAGTAGAAGCAATTAAAGCAGTTCGGTAAAGAGTAGCAACTGTCGAAAGTTGTAAAGAACGAGCTACTCAGTTCGATTGAATAATTCATAAATCATTTGAATATCAACACAACCAAAGTGCTTAATGTGAAATATAACAAAACGTAAGAAGAAGTTGAAATTATTGAAAGCCACAACGTGATTCGAATCCGAAAGTTCTCCTCGATAAGCCAGCAAAAGTTCTGCGAAATCTTTCTTTGAATCCCGTCGCATTTTTCGCGACAGTTAAGCAAGCGGCAGTGCAAAACTTTTAAACTGGAATCTCACCTCGAGCCTCATTAAGGCCATCAGCGAGAAAAGAGAGAAATAATTAAAAGAAATCTTTATCTGACACTTTAACGAGAAGAAATCATAAAACATAAGGAGAACAGAAACGTTTTCTCGTTCGGGACTGAAAGTGAACAGTCAAGTGTGGGAAAAATTCTCGCAAGAAATTCTTTCACTTGTTCGGTTGGGAAGCTGAATGCGTCATAATCGTGGCCCGGCAATAAACCAACAAGCAGCTTACATAATGGACTGAGCTGGAACGCGCAGGCGAATTACTGAAGCCCGCGGAGAATCTTTTTTGTTCAGTGGAGCCTTTATGACAGTTAAATACCCGCGGTGTAATTACGATGACGTTGACTTTGAGCCGCGGATTGTCCACTTTATGGTCAAGCAAGCATGCCACAATCAAAATGCCACCACAAACTTATCTACTGCTCTTGGTGAATCAAAAGCAATTGAGAAGTTGAAATCATTTAACCCCAAAAAAGTCCAGAGAGACAACAGCGGCGAGTGAATCTATGACTATGTGACGATAATTTAATCATGTGGCAACAGTTTAATTTAATTTATCAACAATCTCACTCCCGCTCGACACTCAATAAAAGCCTCATGTTTCTTTCGAAATACAATCGAGATGCGTAGCAAGCGCGCGAGGTTAAAGACTTTGACATCAGATAATTAATTTGATTTCGGCTCAGTCGATGATCCGGCAACATTTATCATTGGTTAATTGAGCAGCTTCTTGTGGGGGAACAGTCTGATCTCTATTTATGTACAAACAAATAGTTACAACAGCAATTAACAACGCGTAACTCAATCTGTCTCTGATTTGCTGCTGTCTACGTGATCGAGTTCTCAAAGAAAAATGTTTTCGCTGGAAACTCGAGAAGGCAAGAAATTGAGGGTTGGAGAATTTATGTGTCGCAGACAATTGCGGTTCACGTCTTGAACTTCCAAGTAGGCCTCGAGAAGCGGGAGACGCGATTATCCTAGAGCGATGTAATGCAATAAATTTATGCAAATTGAATTGTGTCGAGACTGATAAGCAGCTAGGCTTGAAAATGCAGCCAGACAGTTTATGATAAAAAATTGATGAATAATGCGATGCGATGATATTGGTGAGCTCGCAGCTCTCGCTATGCATAAATTCAATTGACAATTTCACAATGATCAACGAGATCGTTCACGACTACGCTGGAAGAACCTCTAAAAGTTCTTAAAACCTCCAATTAGATTTCACAAGAAGCTGAGACGCTGAACTCTCTCTAGAGCGATTCAAGTCGTCTCCACTCCTACATTATCAACATCAGCATAAACTATTTGTGATAAACAAACAAGCCAGTAGCCAAGCTATCAATAGAGAGACACACAGACTTATTAAGTGGACAATTGAATAAATTAAAATACATTTATGGTTTAATTTAAAAGAATTTATTTAAATTAACCACAAGCCATGTGAGCTCGGTGCTCGGGCTTTTTAATGCTTCGTAATATTCATAGTTAAAAAGCACCATCATTATGCGGTCTCTCACTCCTCCTGCTAACTACTGCTGCTGCCTTTATGCATTACAAAAGATTTAATTGAATGGATTTTCTTTTCTTTGCGTCGACTGTCGTCTGTCACCCTCTCTCGCTTGCTCGCATCGCCTGTCGAGACCCTCAGGGACTCGAATTTGTTGCCTCATCATCATCGGTGTCGCTCTCTCTCTATTTATTTAGATTAAGTGCAATTGGAGAGTGGACAGAATTAAATCTAATTAAAATAAATTAAATGGACGCTTTATCAATTCTCCATGCTCATAAACACCCACGAGGCGATAAAGGAATGCTTTTGCAATTTGAGGAATTTTTGCTGGCTTATCAACGAGAGAACGAACACAAAATTAAAATGTTTTTCAGTTGTTATCGGTTCATGAACTAAAAGTTCCTTGGAAAAGCTCTTGTTCTGGCTTATCAGCGACATAAACGCATACTGTGCTTGCCCGAAATGGAAAACAAATGTGATTCGAGCTAGAACGATAAAGTTAAGTGTTGTCAAATGCTTTAAGGCTCAATCGAGAAATATTGAAATTTCTGTACGAATTTTGAACTTCCTAAAATTCCGCGCAAAATGACAAACGAGTGGATTGATTACGCCGAGAATGTTCATCGGACGCCATTCAAGTACCCATCGAATAACAATAGTTTAATCACATCGAACAATAATAGTTTCTTGACGGCCAACATGCATCAACAGCCGCCCCAACAGTTCTACAACAAAATGGGAATCAAACCGTTCAATAATAACTTAAACAACAACAACGCCAGTGCGCTCAATCAATATAGTTTAATGAATAAATTTCAAAAGCCATCAAGAGGTGAGTTACGAATCGAAGTGGTCGCCGACTCAGAAAAATAATAACGAGAACGGGTTAGTCTTGGCTGGACGAGTCGCGGCTCGCTCATTTCACTAACCGTGAAAATCAGCCGAAACTTTTCTCATTGTCTTTCGGGGCAGACCTCTGGGCGTGTGTGTGTGTGTGTGTCGTAAACAATTTTTGACCCCCTTGAAATTCGTTTTGTAGCGAACGAGTCACCAGCAACAAAGTCAGAGTTCTCGACGGAAAAAATGCGCAGAGAAAAAAGAATTAAATTTTAACTGATTTTTTCACGGTTGGAAAATTTTGTGAAATAAAAATCGTTGGTAAAAATATGTAATTAGGTTGTTGTTGTTGCCATCTCGCATACACATGAGCCATAAGAGGGAGAGTGAGTGAGGACGCCTAGCTCTTTCATATAGATGCCTATCAAGCGCTTTTCTGATGAAATCGGATGGAATCTCCACGCCAGCGTATCGGGCAATTCGATGATATTTCTGTTAGCGAATTCGTAATCTATAATTTATCAAAATGTGTATCATAAAGCAGACGAGAAGGCGAGTAGAGCATAATTTATTTTAATGCTATACATCGGCCGAGGCTCATTTAGTCTCTTTCAAAGTCAAAATCTTCACTTTCTTGCAGTTGTTTTTCTTCTTCGTTGGTTTTGAAGGTGAAAATTCACAATTCACACACAACATGTTGATGCGTTACACAACAGTAAATGCACTTGAAAAGGGAAACTGGAAAATTGCGGCTGTGTTCGCCTTCCGACAGGGGCAAGAGAAACAGCTGAAGTCTCTTGAGAGACACTTCAATGCAATGGCAGTAAATCAGTTCATCGTTTACGGCGGCTCTTGAGTTGAAAATCAATTCGAAGATGTAATTAAAAAACTCTTAAATCATTGCCTTGTTATCAAGCTAACGTGACCATCAGGGCTGCAGGAACGAATGTGATTCCCCCATTCAATCTGACTCTCTATGACCACCATGATTCTCGCTTTTCTCCTACATGCTGCCCCGATTAACTTATTAAGCTCATATTAGTCCGAATGCGAACAGTACGATGATCGAGAAACATTAATGAAGCACATGAGTGGAACATCAGATCTCGGGCCTCTTTTTCGCTTTTTGATGTGGAACTACAAGAAGCAAAAATCAATTTATTTTAATTTGGTTCGAGTATGTGAATGGCGAGAGGGTCTTTCAAACTCTTTGGAAACTCATTAAGCGAAATTTCTGGTAGCAAACCTTCGAAAGTTCGATCGAGTCGGCTAATTATATGAGTGACATCACTCGTGACCGGCGAATTGACGCAAGTTCTCGTCGTCATTGTCCCACATTGCGAACACTTGTCGCGGACTCGAGCCGACTGAAAATTCTGTCATGACAACAGACGATTAGGTTGGGCTTCGGGAGCTGTGCAAACATGAGATCATGAACCTGATGCGCGAGCAAAAAAGCTAATTACCCGACCGCAACGAGCGAATCCATCTCGTATCGGAGCAGAGAGGAGAAAATGATTAATTTGCTTAAAGAACTAATTTTCTTCATGATTTATTTCGCGGTTTAAGTCAACGTAACGACTCTGCGCTTTGCTGATAACTTTGAAAAATGTTTTGTTGATTTTTCCAGTTGATGAAAGAGTGAAGCGTCGCGCCTGATAGCGCAAGTCTTCCCGACTGAGCCTTAAAGAGATAAATAAGCAATCTTCGCCAACGACTACCCGTTCTTGTTGATCTCTTTGCGATACATTTTCGTATGGAACAATAATTACAAATCAAGTTCTTAAAGTGATGTTAAGTTGCTCTTTGCGCTTAAGTACGTGTTTGGTTTTAAATTCAATCTTGGCTCGTTGGCTTTTTTCTACGTTCTCCAAGTTGAGTTTAAACAATCCTCTGGAGCCACTAGAAAATAATTATGACGTTGCGCTTATTGTGGCTATCGAGAATAGTAATAAATGATGATAAACGACGCTCGAAAACGAAGAGCGAGATGCTGACGAAGTAGCTGAAATGATCGTCCGGCGACGCCCTCCTTGTAAATCGCGAATGTAAATGATTGAAGCTCGCTCTCGAGGTGAAGCGATGGAATGCAATTTCTTCAAAGTAAATTCGTTGCTTCAACCCGTCACGTCATTCGACTTACTTCAGCCATTCATCAACATTCTTATGATGTTTTAATTGCATTTTAATTGTTCCCTGAATATTCTCAGTTGCAGATCAGTCGCAGGTTCCGTTGACGCCAGGAAGCAACAAGAAGCTCAACGAAGTCTTGAAGCAGACGTTCTCGTCCTGGGAGAAAGAAATTCAATCCTTCAAAATTACCAAAGGTAAGTGGCACTAAGTGCAATTTAATTAATGAGCACGCTCTCTTCTACCACCTGCACATGCGAATTCCTTGGTCATAATAAATGATTAACTGCGGGATTCCATTAGCAGCTAAGATTTATTGCAAGACACCAAAGGAACAAATGCACTTTCGTGTAATTTCGATCGTAGATTTCATCAAGAAGCTCAAAGTGAAGGAGAACGAAATCGAGAATTTGAATTTCAAATTGAGGCGAAACATTTAATTTATTACACTTTGTGCTTCTCGAGGAAGAAGCGCGACTTGTGAGGCAAGGCGATCGCGAAAACAAAAGAAACGATCAAATTATTACTTGGCGGGCTGAAGAGTGTTTAAATTTTATGCGAATCGTCTGTTTCTTTCTTCTCGGCTTTGCCATTATGGAAATTATCGGTCATTTTAATTAAACAGAGAAATATATTTGCATTCAAACGACGAAGGGAATTAAATATGACGAACTCTATCAGCTGGCGCGGAAAGCCTGCGAGCGAAGAAAGAGATTTCTGTCGGCTAGCTAAATTAACCTTTTGCTGCACATTTTCTGGAAATTAATTCTCAATCCCGCATGTTAATTAGCTCGAGCCTTAAAGCGGTCTCGTCGTTCTCAGCGCTGAACTTTTATGTCAATGTCAGGCGATGTATGGAGACAAAGAAACTTGCAAGTGGGTCGCTTAATGTTGATATTATTCGACTAGGAATATGATGGAACTACGCATGGTTCAGCTGGTTTTAATTGACTTCGGTGGTTTCGAGAATCTCATTCGATTAACAAACATTTTTCCTTCAACAGATCCTCGCCAGTGGACAGAAGAGCACGTTCTCATCTGGCTCGAATGGGCCAAGCGCGAGTTCTCGCTAGAAATAAATAACTTCGAGCACTTCAGAAAGCACGGCCGTGATATTGTGGGATTGGGTCGCGACGCATTTCTGACTATCGCGCCTGATTTCACGGGAGACATCTTGTGGGAGCATTTAGAGATTTTACAGAAAGGTGAGTTGAAACATATTTACAATAAAAGTGGCGGCATAACGTACTTCAGTCTCGACTGTCATTTCTCAGAACTAGAACATTTGATTCAATCGTTCGTTCTCTAATATGGTAAAATCGGAATCCATTTACATTTTGATTCATTATTATTAGCAACGAGAGTTCTACGCGCTACTAAAGCCTGAAAATTTGAATAACAATAGAAAATGAATGTTTTAAAATCACTTTTTGTTCAGCCATTAAGTCGACGGTTGGAAGGCAAGAGAATCGAGGAATAAACCAATCAGAAAGATATAATTTTAATAAATGCGAAGTGTTTGATGGAAGTCGGCTGATTCTTATCATCGAAAGAATTCCAGATTTTCTTCTTTGGGCTGCAGAAAAAATGGCAGACAATGAAGAAGGGTCGGACTGATTTCGACTCAACAAAAGCCTTAAATACGTTGAACGGTAACAAGAGAAACTTGTTGCACATTCCCATTTGCTCAGCGGACAAATTGCATGTTTTTATTGAGTTGAATAACAGCGAAGGGTTCAAAATTGAATTCCTCATTCGACTTGCGTCTTCGCTCTTGATTCAATTTCCTTCCGATTTGAATGAAATTTTCCTCGAAATTGAATGTCCACTTGTTGATTGAAGGGAGAATTCGATTGAGAGGATGTGGAATCGAGTTTAAAATTCAATGTTGACCTGATTTATCCTCCGCAGATTGTGAGAAGCCAACGACGAATGATCAACTGTTCGAGAACAGCGCCAGCATAACGACTTCGACAACGGACTTAAGTGATTTCATTAGCAACAGCAATACGTCATCGAGCGGCAATACGAGAACGACAAACACAAGTTCAACGCTGAACAATAGCAGCAACAATAGCAATCAATTAAACGGACAAGATAGTAGCTTTCCTGCTGGTGGTAAGTACAAGCATTCTACATCAATTCCTTTAAAAGCCCCGCGTCTTACAAGCAAATACAACAGACTGTCGAGCTTTTCTGTTGGAACCACGAGAGATGGATGAGAATTTAAATGCTCAAGTGAGCGCGAGCAATTGTTAGACAAAATAATTCAAAGTTAAGTCATTAAGCTAATCGCGAAAAAAACTGATAAACTGACCAAACCTCGCATGACTTTCAAGTCTTGACTCATCCCCAGAATGTTTTCATTCTACACGAAAATCTGTTTTTATTTCACGGTCGACGTCGCTCGTTTTTCGGGCGATTGTCTGTCGAGCTGTTGTACAACACAAGCAAGCAAGACCAAAAACAAAAGAAAAGTTTTTTGTTTGCGGGACTTGAAAATGGAAAATTTAAATTTTATGTTAATTCTTGATTGGGCTTCGTCGAGGGCTCTGCAGAGAGATAATTAAGTCGCAATCTTCTCGATGACCATAGAGTACTTGTTTGGCCCTCGACAGCTGTGGTGTCAGGAAGATCTCGCGGATTTATTCAAATGCGAGCTGCTGGCTTCCACAAACTGTAACAATGGAATTCTTCGTGACCATGAGAACCGGTCGCTGCCCACGAAAAAGATGCGCAAATTGCTTCATTTTTATTTTGGCTCGCTGGAGAGCGCAAGAGACGTTCACGAAAATTAATTAAACCCCTTCGACCATGACCGACGATGTCTGGAGGATTTCAGCCAAAAGTGGTTTCCGAGAAAACGGTTGCGTCGCGCGTTGGTCAGGTTCACGGGCTCCATGCTGCAATAAAGTTCATTGTTGTCCGTTGTCGTTAATGATGTCAAATTATGCGTTTTGTTTTCGTTGCGAGCGCTCATGTGATGGCCATAAAATCACTTCTATAACGGTGAAGCTTCCGCTCCATCCGCTCGCTCGTCTCTTCCATGCTTTTCGTCAATAAAAGGCAACTCGGCAAATTAAATTTAGAAAATTTCTCCAATCGCCGAGACATTCCAGCTCTCAATTGAGAGCCTCATGCCGCTAATTAAACTTATGTTGCAACATAATTTGCGAAACGTTTATCGCAACAATGGAAGTGCATGCAAAAAGAACTCGCAATGCAAAAGAGAAAATTCAATCGGGAGAGGGATAATTAATCACCTTTTGTGCCGAGATCACGAGACAACGTAGAGGAAAAGCACGCAAGCTCGTCTTACGAGTCGAGCCGAGTCGCAAGACTTGAGACAATAAATGAATCAATTTTTCATCGCGAGTTTCCTTCTCTTCCGATCGAATGCCTTCGAGGCTGCGCCAGCTAGTTGACGAGCGGATGATGGAAATTAATAAACTTGTCGATGACAGAAATTGTAAATCTATTTCGCAAAGATAGTCGAAGCTTTTTTGTGTCCACTCTCATTAACATTTTTGACATTTAATGCTGACGATATGGAAAAAGTAAAGTAGAATCGCAACAAGGTTCATTAAACTATTTTTTCCCTCGCGCGTTGTCTCCACGTTAATTTTCGTGTCTCTGACGAATAAAAAGCTTTTCCACTGTTGCCGATCCAGCGGACACATACAATGAGCCAGTGCCAGTGTCTGTTTCCATTTCAATAAACTGCGATCATTAAAAATGCGCGCATAGAGTGGAGAGAGACTGGAGAGTGCGATTAAAATAATTATGATGCAAAAATAGCCGCGGCTTGAATTAAAGAAATTTATTCAGTGCGCTGCGACGCGGTAGAGTGAAGTGACCGAGCCGTGCCAATGTGGAGCGTTGAAATGCGTAAATATATATTGAAATTTCACCGAGAGCCGGTCACCTCTCAGGATGGTTCAGCAATGTCAACTTGCGATATACCGACAACTTATGCAAATTTGCTCACCTCGCCAGACTAATTATTAGTTTAATCATTAAGGCTTAATGGTTCGATTCGAAGCAGATGCAAGGAAAGTTGATCGCTTATAGCAACTTAGCTCGTGCTCTCGCGATCTGCAACGCTTTGCACATGCTTATCTAATCATTTTGTTGTTCGACGAGTTGTGGCAGATTGTGACAAAAATTACCATAATCCTTATCGTCAGGCAGAGTTTCTCTTGAACAACTGCAGCATATGAAGCTGTCAAGAGTTATCAAGCAGTCACAAATCCCCAGCTGACGAGCAGAATCTCTAGTGAAAGGATTAAATTCTCAAAGCGAGACTCGTGATGGATTGGGCGTCGTCTTTCTTTCTTCAGTTTTCACCAATTCAAATCGAATCTGCTCGAGGTCTTAAGAAAGCAAACAAGAGGCGGGCGAAAGAAATTTCTCTAATGGAATCATCCGGGACGATTTCTTCTTGTGATTCGCACGTGTTCGGGCTGTGCGTATAGCAATTGGAAACACGCATCAAGCTCTCGCACAAAGCGGAATTTCTTAAAATCCGCTGCGCTGTCGAAAAGTGAAGTGAAGAATTATAAATTCAAGAAAGAGATTGTTGAAAGGCGCATTACTAACCCAGAGAAGCGACTTCCGGTTCTGTCACACATCAAAAATTCACTTTTATGCCCTTGTGCGCTTCATTTCGTCGTCTCTCGTTCTCTACGCTTCGTCAACGGATCACGTTGCCGTTGAAAAGCTTCGTATTCCCCGAAAAAACTGCACAAATAGCTCAACATCATCCAAACAAACAAATTAGCCTTGCGGTGATCGAAATTCGATATTGAAATAATTTCGAGCAACCTAAACTAACGACCGGATATCGATCTAAAGACGCTTCTTTGACACATAAATTCAAAGCTTTATTTCTTCGCTCGACCTCTCGTCGATCTTCACTCGAATAGTTTAATTAAATTTTATGCATTTCAATTTATTCAAATTGAGACCAAAACTATTCTGACGTCAATGCTCGACTATGACAGAATCTAGATGACTCAAGTCAGAACTTCAGACATCGCTCAAAATGTTATCATCTTCGATTCTTCAATCACGTATAAAGAGACAATAAAAATATTGCAATAAATTTTTATTGACTCGACGAGTAACCGAGAATCATAAACATTTTTATGCTCGCAACTCGATTAAATATGAGAAATCAATTTTTACAACAAATTCGATAAAAGTTTGTGGCTCGGTCGCCGTAGCACTTTTTATGCGGTCGCTCATTTCGCTGGAAATTAAGAGATAATTCAATTAAGTGCCCATCTAATTGCAAGCCAGCAAACATTTCTCTCCGCTCGTCTTTTCTCCACACTCGAGAACGGCGTTTTTTACCCGAAATGATCAAAACGAATTAAACGACCGGAAGTTCATCAACTGCTCGTCGTCTCTTTGACTGATTTTTTTCTGTGGCAGTTGAAGGTAGAAGGAATGGAACTTTGTTGTGTCTCTCTGGATTTAAGAGCTTCGACTAAATTAATATTCAATTTTCGTATCACATTTTAATCGAGGAGAAATATTATTTCTCGACTCGTATGGCAGTGAGAGAACATTCATTGAGCTTGTCATCATCATCATCAACTTCACATCACGACGACTCGATGCGTGTTAATTCCTCTGATGTCTCAAGAGAATCTCATCGGAAATTCTTTAATTCATTGTTGATTTTTCCATCGGTAGCGCCGAAAGGAGAAGATAAATCAAACATTAGAATTATAATTAGATGATTATCGTTACGGGTGATTTTTGGATCGGCGTAATGGTTCTTCATCTTTATGGGCACTTCAGCTACCGGTCTTGGGCCACCGCTTAGAAAGCCAAACAATGAGAGAGGAATTTCTCGTTCGCGGAGCTTCGGTGAAACTTTGCAAAAGAGAATTTTACGATCGCCTCAAACAAACCGCCGTTAAGGTGTAAGCTCTTTAATTAAACAGAGAGATGGAGAACCCTCATTAAGCCGGTTTCCCGGAGTGATTCAACGCGACAGAAATCTTCACAAAGCCATAAAGTGGACTTCGAGGGAATTGTAAAACCGAAAAGTGTTTAGAAACAAAAAGTTTTATCGGGTTTTAAAAATCGTTCCGCATTTCTGGCTTTGCTGATCGTCGATTTTGAACGTGAAACGTTGTGAAAGAACGAAATGAGCTTCGCAATTGAAAACTGTTCGAAACCCATCAAAACGGAAAATGACGAACGAGAATCAGTTTCCAATCGCTCGCAAATGACATGGCATTAGTCGGAAAAGTTTGCAAATGAACTTCGCAATGAATTTCGAACGGTCAAGTGAACTGCTCCTCTAGCAATCTGCGATAACTCGCAACTGTGATTCCGATAACGTTCGCCGTTTTGTACGCAATTATTCTCATAAAATTATTTACATTTTATCGCGATGCGAGTTAATTCTCTTGATTGACGCTCAACGTCAACGTCGCTTGGCTCAGCCAACGCTGATGTGAAAATTGCGTCATTGTAGAACTCTTTACATTGTTGTCATGTGGTTCAATGACGATGCGACTCTAACAAAGCGACTTGTTCATTCTGAGGTAATTAATAATTGTCATGAAATCAGAATCTCGTGATCGACCCAAACACGAAAAGCAACCTTGGCCGAAACACTTCTAATTAATTTTATTCACAATCTTACATTGCTATCTGGATCTCGATCTGCTCGTTGTTGTTGTTTGTTATCCAGGAAGTTCTCCCGGGCCTTCGAAAAGTAAGTCACTTGGCCCCTTCCCTGTCGTCTCTTGCCTGTTTGGTAATTTCTGTTTCCGCATGCTGTGCCATACCGCGGCGTTTCATTTGAATGTTCATCGTCAACACCAAGCAGTCGATAGTTGCCCTACAGCCCTTCTTGGCACCGTCTTCAGTGCAGTCCCTCCAGCTGTTTTGAAAGATTCCAAAGAGAACACAATGACTTGATTATTTAAATATGAAACTGTATCAATATTTTATGCCGAGCCAGACTTCAAAGGGCGACGATGAGGCAACGAAGCTTGAGAGGTCCCGCATTGTTTATTGACAAAGTACGGAGAGATGATTGTAATAATAATTTAATTTTATGTTCCGAGCTTTCATCTGACGGAGGATTCTCTTCCAAAGAAACCATTAAAGTCGAGATGAAAGCGCGACCTCTGTAATCATCACCCGAAATAGACGAAAATTATTGCCTGAAATCGATTCCAGTAAAACACAGCGCAGCTCTGCCGACCGAAATTACATCACTCTGATTTAATTGGACGGTTTCGGAGGTTGAGCCATCGCGTCTTTATGGTTCAGCTGAGTCGCTCGTTCTTACGCTTCTTCTCCTTTGTCTTGAGCAAGCCAGAAAACAAGATCGCAATTGATGGATCGCATGATTACGAACGTAAATTCTTCGTCTTTCATTCGGTGCACGATGGGCGCAAAGCACTGTGAAAATTCAATGATTTGCTTGAAGGCGCAACTAGGCTAAGCGGCGAGTCTCGCTTCTATTCGACTTGCCTGCTCTTGTGCCATCCGCGACTTGCCGCGCGAATGGACGATAGAAGTTCCGCAAAAGAAAGAGAATCTTCTTGAAAGGAATGAAGTATTTCAAGGAGACTTCAGTTCAAGTTGAAAGATTTAGTTTACCGCGATTTCAAAACCGAAAAAAATCTGTGCCTTTAAAATATATTTCGTGGAATTATTCGAAAATCATCCTCGTGAAGGTTGGATTCGTTTCACAAGTTTTAATTGTAATGGAGAGGACAGAATTGCCTCGAAAATTGGTAGCCCTGAAGTGGAATCTCTTTTATTTATCGTTGCCGGGGCGATGGCGATGTTTATCCTACTGTGACCAAAACGTGAAACAAACATGCCCAACCTCAATTTCATTATTTTCAACGCATCGGGCTGAGCGAGAAATTGTCAATAAAGCATGAACTCTGAACCGTTGCTAGGCCGAGGCCGATCTCTGCGCCAGATGAGGAAAGCCGTCGAGGGTGAAGTCGCGAGAGATTCGTTCACGCGTCAAGGATTCCTCGCGCCAGCCAATCTGAGTCCGGCGAGAAAGAAAGCTTCCCTCGCTAGCGAAAGAAAAAGTGATCTCTGTCGACAGCGGGCGGGGATTAGCGCGTTTAATTGCTGGACATGCGCTTTCCTCAAAACCTTCCAACTGGAAAAATCCGTAAAATCTTTTTTTTGGGATTTATTTACATAGAAAAAATCAAATCAAAGCCAACTTCCGGTGTCGATTCTCGCTTTTGACGGCGCGATGAATAAAAGACTTTACCGAAAATGAAAAAAGACTTTCGCGACACCGAGAGAGATTCAAATGGACTTTTTAACATTTCGTTTTAGATAAAACGAGCGCGTCTACAAAGGCATTGTCTTTGGCACCATACGATGTGTCAACATCCGCTGGCCAAGCATGTACACTTGATAATTCTTTCTCTGTTGAATAAACAACCATTGAAGTTTATTTCGGTTCGAAAACTGATTGAAACTTTGTTGCATAAATCGAATCGAGTGGCGAACTATGGAAATTGAGGAGCGACATGAAATAGCTTGCACTCATCTTAACTCGTCATGATGGCTTGTTTCTGGTCTTTTGCCAGTCACGCTTTGAGATGACGCCAGAAGTGAACAAGCATGCGCGACGCTTCCTGAAACGAATCTGGTGCTTAGGACAACGGCTGAGAACACGATAAGCGACAAAACAAAACTGCTGATTGACTCTTGAAAACAAATTTGACGCACAAAAGTTTATCTTATCGGCTGTTTGTGCGGTTAACGCGACGCAATTAATCATCGAAAGAAAAACTTTCTTGCTTTATGTGTACACAAATTTCACGTGAAAGTGGAGAGAGAAACAAATTTCCTTTGTCATTCTCGCCGGAGATCCAGAAACGAGATTAACACGATCGACCTTTTTCTTTCTTACCTTCTTTCCTGAGAAATTTCTCACCCCCGGAATTTGAAAATTGAGAAATCATTCCCGAAAAAAACTAACAAACGCTCATGATAAATCAAAACGAAACGTTTTGGGTCCAAAAAGAATAATTTCTCGCCTTGTTCTCATGTTAGGTCTCGCAGCTAGCAAGACATAAACCACACAGTAGTCGCGATGTCGTATACATTTTAATTTATGTCTTCATCTTCGAGTCCTTTCACGAGAAATTGTTAACATGAAGAGCTCCGAAGCTTTGAGACTCGAGCCAACGCTAACTCACTTAAATATCAATCGCAATTCGTTGATGGCTTCCATCTTTCAACGGCCGATTATCTCTCGTCGTGAACATTCGTTGAATAAGCCAAACCCATCTTCATAATTTGAGCCCGCGATTTTTGAAGATTCCAATACTCACTGCTAAGTATCGTCATCAAACAATACACGAGAGCGAAACAAACAACGGCCAGGTGGATTCGCTCCTTCTTTAAGTTTTTGAAAACTAGTTTCAACGTTTAGAGTAGTCGAGAACAAGAAGTTGAATGAAATCACTTCATCAAACCTCATCATCATCAGCAGCAAGTATCTGATTTCATTTCCGTTTTCCATAAAAAACAAAAATCTGCGATTGGGTAGACGAAATGGTTCGGGAAGCAAACGAGAAAAGGATCGACATCTTGAGAATGAGCGATGAGGCTCGGGCAAAGAAATCTCGGCATTTTAATTCACGAGGCAAAGTGATGGAACAAGATAAACGAGAATCGAGACACGGGAAGTTGAAAGAAGGACTCGCTCAACCGGATGCGAGGCTAGAAATGCTAACAATGGGATCATGGGTGTGACCACGTGACAGTCATCAGCAAAAATGTTTTATTACGATCATCTCGATCTGAATCTCATTTACGAGAAATTCTCGTTAGTTCAAGTTTTGCTGATAGCTCGACGATCACAATGAGGTAGAAATGTGAATAGGGGAACCGAAAAGTGCAATTCAATAAGGCAATTATGGGTTAAATGCACTCAGAAATGGGATTAGAATGAAAGGATACTCGAGAGCGTTTATGAATGAAGACGAAGAAAGAGAGATTTGAATGCGCATTAAAGAGCACGTGCATTATGCCAGAGAACTGAAGCGTCCTTAAGCTCGTTTAGTAAAAGGATTCTGGTTAATTTGAGACGAGCAGAAGCGGAGGCGGCGTCGCCTTCTTACACTTAAAAGAACAACTTCAAGTTGTCTGAACGTTTTTTATTTTCTTCAAGCTTGATGAAGTTGTAGAACAGCTCGATACGGGGGGAAGTCTCGATTAAAACACAATTAATATCTTCCTGAGAAAGCCAAGGGATCAAATTAATACCTGGACGCTTTCCAACGCATGACACTTGTGAAAATGCAATCAAGAGTCACCATTGAGCAACCGTCATCATCGCCGACAAACATTGTTGTTTTCACACACTCGACTTGTCCGGCAACCCTTGAGCTTGTGAAACACCTGTAAACGAAACCCCCGAGTTAATAAAAAAGTTTAATTACATTCTCTGGAACAACGAAGCTTCGCCCATTCCTGATGAACATGAAAACCTTAATTTACGATCATTCAAGTGGAAAAATTCTACTTTTCACCCTTGGGATTCGAAGCTCAATGTTCAGACCAGCAATCATCGACGAAGACGTTAGCTATGCGGGTGGATTCCAAATGAGAATACATTTTCGCATAAGAATTATTAGTTGTTGCGTCACGAGCTCTTGCATAATTCATTAGCCGCCGAGAGTCCTGAGGGTCACCATCACAAAGTCTGTGATGACCCTCATGCGTTTTATTCAAATTTATGTGCTCGCCTTCCACAATTAAACTGCATTTAGGACTCGGAGCGAACATGAAAATAAATAAAAATGATAATTAGAGGCAAAGAACAATTCCAGTTCTCGTTTACCTCAACATATTTCACACGAAAGAGCCCGGCGAATGAGCTCGAATGTTGAACATGTGCAGCGAGTTCCCACGCGAATGCAGTGGAATTTTCGCTGCTTTAAGGGAGGGAAAGTTGGTCTTAGTGGATTCATTTGTCACCCTCGTTGACTCGAAAGGTGAAATACCAGCGCTAAGTGGGAAAATCAGGAAAATTATTCAGCTTTCTCACGGTGTTAGTTGAAACTGTTAATAAAGCTATTTTGGGATGTAAATTGTTGTGACATTTTTAAGATAATTTTGGGATAAAAAATGAAAAGTTTTAGGGTGCGAAGAACATTCGTTCGACCTGCGATCCTGAGGGAATGGAAGCCGCAGTAAATTCTAACTTCACAAAAATTCAAGTTAATTCATAACTTTTCGATGAAGTCAAGAAATATCTCGAGCCGTATCAGATTACCGAAGTCTTCGCTCGGGATGTTGAGGGACTTAAAAACTTCTCAAACAGAGAGAAGAACGTGAAACAAAAAGACAGGTGGTTTGTCGCAAAACGACGTTGCTTGCTCGCTGGTTTCCCCTCGCCTCATCCAGAGAGTCTCGTTCAATAAAAAGATGATCAAACACGTTCAAAAGAAAACCAAAAACAAATAATTTCTTCACTTCCGTTTTGCGTCTGTGTGCCGTTGTACAACATAAGCCGAGGAGAGAATGAGTGGTGGAATTATGTTGTCGTCTTCCCCACCACTCGATCGCGCAAACGAGAGAGAAATATCCGAGTCGAACATAAGAGAGAAGCGGCTCGATGTATAGAAATTTTCCCTCAAAAAAATACAAGCGAGCAGATTGAAGCGGAAAAAATATTTTACATTACCAGAAGCTCGGTGAATATCGTCGAATGAAAACGCTCGGTCGCTCCGTTGAGCCGTAGAAGAAAAATTAAATAAAAAGTTTCTGTGAATTGTGCTCGAGATTAAATATTGTGCAGAAAGAATTTTATACAAAAACAAGGAGAAAGAAAGAAATTCTGTTTATTTGACCGGAGATATTCTGCTTTGCGTAGAAAATGTGTTCGGTGATTGCGTGAAAATAAACTCGCGAGAAGGAAAATATTTTGAGTGGAAAGCGAGCGATAAAAGATTCAATCCTGGAATTAGCGACGTTAGTGCCGAGTGTGATCGAGCAGAAGTCTTCGTTCGCTGGCAGCCGGTTGAACATGGTGCTGCAAAGCTATGGATTAAGCATAAGCAGTGACGATGAGTGCATTGAGAATCGATTAGCTAACGACAATGAAGAAATAAGCAGCCGCAAGAGTGTCAATTACAGTGATAATATGTTAGCCATGTCTCCTTTCGCCGGCGATTATCCACCGACTACAAATTATATCAACTATACGGACTTGGATGCGAGCTATGCCACGCAAGGTAAAGATCCTCGAGTCGACTTCCGGTCCGAGTAGTCGAGGGAGAAGCGCAGATGATGCCGAAGTGCATCGCTTATTGTTTCATTGTTCATTTCGACGGTGCACATCTTGAATGATGAAACTTAATACGAATTCAATGTCACCGGAAGCTCTCGAGCGAGTCTGTAATTTACCGTCGAGCTCATCAATGAGCTGTGGATATTTCCAATCAATGAGAGAATTTCACGCAATTTTATTTTCGTCATTTCGCTTAGTTTTCCATCAGAAATCAATTTCCGGCGCGGCGCTCTCCCCCGAACTGCCGCGAAATTCATTGAATTAAGGTTTTTCGGTGAAAATTGTGCAAAAAGATTTCGGAGGAAATTCAATTTCTCGAGAACGAATTCCCTTCCGTCGTCGAGAGTCTTCCTCGCCAGGTGATGAATCCACATTGGCCAATGTTTAATTTAAACGTCTCGTGGTTTCGTTTCTTGTTGCATCCACCAGCCACAAATCATTGTTGATTCTTCCAATCTTATCTTTGTGGTTTCTCCTTCGTTCGAGCCTTATGAGTCGTCTTCATGAACCAGCTCCGGATCGTCTGATCAAACATAATCCTTGGTCATAAAACAAAATTTTACGGCATTGAAGCGAAAGTGGATCGAGCGAGAGTTTCAAATGTTCGTGTAGCACGTCGGGCACAGGTGCAATCGAGTCTCATGCTGTAAATTGGACAGCCGATAGGATCTGTCGCTGACGAGCGGCAATGTCAACGAGTCATTATGTAATTACATCACGAAATCTTCCGATCTTTCCCAGGAGGTCGCGTCGAGAACAAACCGTTACGCAAAGTTTCACTAATAACGACTCAATCATGTAATTTGTTGTTATTAATCATCTTCTGTTAACACTTTCAATATGCGACCGTCAGCTGATGCGACGAAGCGAGAAGAAGGAGCAAAGGAAGCGCGAGCATCGTGTCCAGCAATTAAAAAGACGTTAAGACTCTCCACTCTCAACCTGTTCTCATTTCGGTCGCTGTCTGCGTCCCGAGAAATGCTGATGACCTGCTCAAGTAATAAAAGATCGATATCATTCGGCGTTCTTCTTGCGTCGTCTGAGATAGTCACAGATGGCACATGAACAGAAAGTTCTTTCGAAGGGGAAGACAAAGTTTGAAGTAGTCAGCAGCAAACTGTTGGTCGATTGATTGCTCACCAACTCGAATTTTCTACTGCGTGATCGTGAGATTGCAAGCCGATGAATGAAACACAATTTTCATCTTGCGATAATTGCGTAACAGTTCCTTAAACTTTTTAAGAAGTTTTGGGAATTTCTAGCTAATGGAAATTAATTGAAGCCTCGCTTGTTGAGTTAGAAACTTGCTAGAGACTGCAAACGTAATCGAGCGAGCGAAAAGAGATTTTCGAGAAAATCGTGAATTTCCACGTCGAGCTGATTAATTAAAGCAAGCTGCGAGACATTTTACAGCTCAATGAGTCGCGCGATAATTATGTAAAGCTATCTCGGCGTTGGAAAATCACTTCGTCTCGATTTAATTAAACGCAGAGAGAAAGAATTGTCGAGGCGTGGCCATCGTGAGACGCTTTGCACCGGTTGATTGGTCGAAGAAACCGATAGGCACTGGATGGATATTGGTTGGCGTGTTTGTGCTATGCGCGAGAATTTTTCCTCCTCTCTCTGACTCGTTCGCTCGCTCGTCTTGCGAGCTTTCAAGCTGAAAGAAAGTCGTCAGCCGAAGTGAGAAATTGACTGAAAATTGCTCGAATAAACAGCGTCATTAACCACAATTTAGATTCAAATTAACCAGAAAGGTCAAATATTGACAAAAGCGTCGTGGAAAATTGCTTTTAATTTCGTTCTTTGACTGTGCTCGAACAATAACACGTAAAGCTTTGCTGCTCTGTCAAACGCCGCGCGATCATTTCTATTGTTTGCGCAATCTCAAATATTTAATCAACCGACGCTCGCACACAGCCGAGAATATTTAATTGTTTTTTAATTTGTTTGGTGTCCAAAATCGAGTGTCAAACTCAGGGCAAATATTTGAAAAGATCGCTTTGGTGTCGACAATGCGCTCTTGTGTACTTTTCCGCGCGGCGGGCGTTTGTGAATGGAACGCCGAAAGCCAAAGAGAAATGAACCGATCGCAGATACACTCGAAGCCGTCAAAGAAACTATGAATGAAACACCCAGCCATCTCGGTACAATATGGCTCGTCGTTTGTTGCCGCAAGTTGCAGATTTATGAATGAAACTCTTCGGCCTAACAATGCGGTTATAAATCAATCGAGCGATTGTTGATGGAATCAACGAGTTATGCAACGCGATCGAACTTTGTGCAATTCGCGCTGACTCTCGAGACGAGAGATTCTTGCGTGAAGAGCCGAGATGAATGAAACTCCATCAAACGCAACGTCCATTGTTTCCTGATCAATGAGCATTTGTTAACATCACGTTTTATGCGCCTTTATGTTTATGTCGAAGCATTATCATTCATTCATCCCATTCGAGCGTTTAGACGAAGAAAACACAACCGTCAATGAATGACGAAGAGAAAAACACATTAAATTGATATCGGAAACGGAAATACATTAAATACCAATCATGAAACATCATCGCCAAAGACAGTTTGCGCTCTCGCCTTTCTTCGACTCCGCACTGCCATCGGCGATCGAGAGCAATAAATTATGATTATTATTATTTAAACATCCACCAGACATTAATTGAAGTCACTTTTCAAATAGATTTCAATTGCTCGTGTGCCTGCGCTTCAATTAGAAGAAGCGTTTTAACGATTCCCTGGACAACCGACTCTCCATCTCTCTCAATTTCTACCCGTTATGATGAAAAACTGTTTATTGATTGACCCTTTCCTTCCTGTTCATAGGCTATACGACTTTGCACGATCGCAATGATAACTCAACGCCGCCGTCCGCTGTCACTACTCAGATGTCCTACTTGCAAATGAACTCACTCAGGAACGGAAGCAACGCAACGAGTGGGACGACCGCAGGCAATCAGACTAGTATTTATCCAATGTTGAAGGAGGAGAACAGCAGCAGCAGTGGGAACAACTCTGCAGTTAATTATGCCAGCCTAAGTGATTTATCGGTGAGTACGCTGGAAGCAAAGCCACAAATGGACTTTCCTAAAACTCTGCTTCTCTATTAGAATTATGGCATTACGCATCATCCACCAACGTCGAGCGTGTACGATGAACAACAACAAGACTATCAGTCACTTCAACAGTCATCTCCCTATCTTGAAAGCTCGCCCGAGTTCTACGCGGGCCTAAATGAATCAAAGTATATCCCGCCCACGCATTACAAGAGCTCAGGAAGCAACGGAATCTACTCAAGAGTTCCACGATATGGCAGTGGATCTGGTGATAACTACAATGAATTTACGTCTTATGAGTCAGGCCAGCAATTCCAGCAAGTGCCTGGCAGCACAACTTCGGCACCGGCTTCCAGCAATCAGCAATCAGGCTCGGGAGAATGGAACATTTCACCTCATCACTCTCACCATCCTGAGTTCCATCCTCATCACTCAACGCTCTCGCACTCGCACCACGGACATCACCACCAGCAAAACTTCATGAGCCCGCTGAATTTGGACAAGCAGCTTTTGAACAACTACAGCATGCTTCAGAATAACAACAACAACAACGGGCTCAATGGGGCGCTGTGTGGAACACTTCTGCCTGCAGGACTTTCCGCCAATGGTCAGCCTTGCTTCACAGGATCGGGACCGATTCAGTTGTGGCAGTTCTTACTCGAACTTCTCACCGATAAATCTTGTCAGAGTTTTATCTCGTGGACTGGCGATGGCTGGGAGTTCAAGTTGACTGATCCTGATGAGGTGAGTTCGAGCTTATGAAGTTTTAACTATTCGTGACTAATCCCAATTTCTTTTTTATTTTAAAAGGTTGCACGACGATGGGGAATCCGCAAGAACAAACCAAAAATGAATTACGAGAAGCTCAGTCGAGGTCTTCGGTATTACTACGACAAAAACATCATTCATAAGACAGCCGGAAAACGTTACGTTTACCGCTTCGTTTGCGATCTGCAGTCGCTACTCGGGTAAGTCGAAGCGAACATTAAAACTCCTAGAGCTCTCCCTAATCCTTCTATTCTTTATAGACTTTCACCTGAAGAAGTTCATAAGATGGTCGACCTGAAGTCCGATAAAAAGGATGACGATTAGATCGCCTCCGATTGCTGCAACAAACACAATGATGTGCCTTAGAGAAAGAGTTAAATGAGAAATGTCAGATTTTCTCGCAAGATTTCTTCCGTTTTTCTTCGGGCGACGACTTTCAATTCTGTAAATATTCAAACCTTGACTCAAGCTCCTTGAGAACTTTACTTGGCAAAACATAAATTTTTGTGATAATTGATAAGAACTTTTTAATTCGACTTTTACTAGTTTTAAATGTTTTCCTCTTATTGATAGTTACTTCGATTGCCCGTTGTGCATGAACAAACTTTATGGTTTGAGCCGTGGGGATTAGAAAGGCAAGTTGATCACGTGGCAAGCTGATTCAATCGAATGACAACGATTAAATGAAGTGACCAAGTTGTCATCGCTTAAAAAAAATACCACGAGTTCAGTTGCACTCGAGTCCCCTCGCTGCTCACGGTGAAGCTTGGTCGATGCCGGAGAGCTTTCTATTGTGAAGGCTAAAGCTTTCGCTTGTATTTCAACTTAAATGATCTCCATTAAACTTTGCTTTTCCTTTCAACAACAGTTTGTTGCAATATTTCACTTCAAAGCCAACAGTGAGACAAGTTTGAGAAGAAATTGATTTAGAAACTTACCAAAAATGTCTACGTAAACTTGAGAGTTTGATTCTTAAAGATATTTCTAGGCCTCGTTAAGTTGATGAAGCGGCAGATGGAAATCGATTCTTTCGAAGCTTTGAAGCAAGTTTAGTTCAAAGTTTGACGCAAGAAACAAAGGAAGCAAATTTGCTTGACGAGAAGAAACTTCAAAGTTTGTACATAAAACATGAAGAAATATTTATAATAATCAGTTTGTAAACCTAAGAAAAGTTAAGGAATTTAAGCTTCGCAGAACAAAATGATTATTTAGTTAAAGTAAAGAACAATTTCTGTATTATTGGAACTTTTTAAATTAAAAGAAATGAAATAAACAAAGAAATAAAATTCAGTTGAGTGGAAAGAACGCGACGAATATTTACTTTCAGATAGCGACAAACCAAACGGCTCCGAATGTTAAGGGCAGATCCATAAAGAAAATTTCTCCGAGGTCGACTTTCAATGAACTTCCCCAGGCTTAGAAACTTTGCTAATGCAAACTAAGCTTAGTATTCAAAGTGAGCTAGCAACGAAAGTTTCCAAGTTGAAGAACTGTCAACCTTAACACAAAACGTCTGAAGTCAAACTGAAGTTTGCTCCAATTTAAAATCAGTCGACTTTTAATTTCGGGGAAAGATTTATTGCCAAAATGTTAAGTCTGACAGTTGCCGTTTAATAAGGTTAGCCTTGTCGCCGTCTGTTTGTTGAGAGACAAGCTAATCCATGGCTCAGTTGACTTCCTGAGAAGCTAAGATACGAATGAAGAGACGAATGATTTCTCCTCTTATCAGACAGCTTTAAACTGCCACAATCAACTTACAGTGAAATTGTTTCTTTTATTTCTTTTATTGTCTTATCAAGAACGCGTCAGTCAAACGACGAATTAAACTTACCGAGCTTTTCGTATAAAAGACATTCGCCCGATCGAAGTTATTCACAGTTCAATTCAAAAGTTCTGGTTGTGACATTCGAAGAAAGTTGAGAATCATGAAATCGTCGACAGTATTTTGTTTAGTGGTCTTCTCGATCCTCGGCGTAGCACATTCGTTTCCTTCACCGCAGATCGACGAGCTGCAAGATGAGGAACAAGATGAGAAAACCATCAACTTGGATCAGTTCGGTTCGCTGCTTTTCAGTGAACCAGACGAGAATGTTGGAAAAGCGGTGCAGGATTGGCTGCCTGAGCATGGTCAAAACCCCGAAGAGCTCGGAACGTACGTGGAAGGCGACATGCTTATCCCAACCGTTGAAGGAAGAAACGGTTTGGTCAGGGAATCGACACGCTGGCCAAACGGCGTCGTCCCTTACGTGTTTGCTTCAAATGTCGGAACTTCCGATAGGAACATAATCAAACGTGCAATGGAAGAGTATCATTCGAACACTTGCATTAGGTTCCGACCAAGAACCACTGAGTCGGACTATCTCTCGTTCGAGAGTTCAAACACGGGCTGTTGGAGCAGTGTCGGCAAAGTTGGCCAAAAGCAGTCGATCAATCTTCAAAGTCCTGGCTGCACAACTAAAGTTGGTACGCCGATCCATGAGATCATGCACGCTCTCGGCTTCCTCCACGAACAGAACCGAAACGATCGCGACTCTTACGTTCGAATCATCACGTCAAACATCAAACGAGGTACGCAATAACAGCTTTAAGTCTCAAGGCTGACTGACACGTTTTCATTCTAGACACTCTGCCCAATTTCGAGAAAGCACGAGCTGGTGAAACGAACGCGTTTGGCGTTCAATACGACACAGGATCGGTGATGCATTACTCGTCAACCGCCTTCTCGATCAACGGACAGAAAACTATCGAAGCTCTCGTAAGTGTTTTCCAATCTTTTTATCAAATAACTAAACTTAAGACGCTAATCCAATTAACTGCAGAACGGTCAAGCTGACGAAAAGCGCATGGGTCAGCGCAGCAAGTTCAGCGACAGTGATATTGAAAAGATTAACAAAATGTATTGCGAAAAATAAATTCGCTCCACTAATAAACTTTCTAACCGATCAGATTCTCTGCTGTAATCTCTAAAGTCTTAAGTTAAAAACCTTTGAATTCGCAGCGCGGGAGTGAGTACAACATGGGGCAACGTGACGGCTTTGCGAGGAGCGATCTGGCCAAAATTAACCAAATGTACAAATGCAACAATGTGATTCCTTCGGGCCCATGGCCATCGGTCGAGAAACCAAGTCGACCAACGTCGGGAACAAGCAGCGGATTCACAAACCCGATTGCGCAAGTTGTCAGCGGCATTGGAAACATCTTCAGTGCCATGGGATAAAAAGCCCCGACATGTCGTTATCAATGATTCAAACAAATTTAAACTAACAATGAATTTCGCTACTAATTTATTAGTAAAAAACTTTTTGCAATCAAAACTAGTTTTTCATTGTTAACATTTTCTACTTTACAGCGACCAGGCGCAGATGTTAACATGGGCCAACGAGACGGCTTTGCTCGAACAGATCTTAGCAAAATTAACCAGATGTACTGCGAAGGTGCGAATCCATCAGTGGCGCCACAGACGATTCCGACTCAACCACCTTACACTGTCGGCCCGCAAGTTTACCCTACACCACCTCCGCAACCTGTTGCAACTGTGAGACCTCAACCGACCGCTCCAGTTAATCCACCGCCAGTAGGACCTCCCTTCTATCCTAATCCTGACTACAACTACCCTGGAAACTTTGGACCAAGCGGTCCGCAACAGCCACCACCAGGATTCATTCCTGGAGGTGCACCACCAAGGCCTGGATTCGGATATGGCCCAGCTCCACAAGGCTATGGTCCTGGGATTCCCCCGCCAGGCTATGGACGCCCACCACCTCAATACCCGAATCGTCCACCCCCTACTTATCCCAACAGGCCCTTTCCACCACCAAACTATCCTGACTACGGTCCTCCGTCTTACGGTTATCGTCCACAACGGCCAGGTGGATTCTACCCGCGACCTTACCCGAAAAAGGTCTTGAATGAGAAGCTCTGAATAATCCTGATCAGCTTGCAAGTCACTCAAGTTCAATAACAAATTTTAATGTAATTAAAACCATTTTATTCACTGTTCTCATTTGAAGGCACTAATGAATTGCATAGATACATCTAAAACTCTTCTAGAGTTGCTCTCGTTAATGATTCCATCTACTTGTTTTGTGCAATTAAAATTCATGTCCAATAAGCAAAGCGTTAAATAAAGCAATTTCTGGTTCATTCAGTTTTTATAGGACGGAGGTTGAGAAAAGAGAGAACTTTTCGTATTTTGTTAATGGAAATGTGTTGAAGATAATTATCATGTGGCAAGAGTTAATGCTTCTTAGCTGCTGCTCCAGAAGTCTTTGATTCTATCTTTGAAGTTCCTTTTCTTGTTCAACTGGCGCGAGTTCTTCATCAGCAGCTCAACGTTTTTTCTTTGCTGTTGGTTGCTGATTGTCACTGATTTCTCGAGAACCTTTGTGTTGAAGACGTCGTAGAAGTTTGAAGTTGTTGAGCCTTCCTCTCGCTTCTTGTCGCTGTCGCCTTTCTTGCTCAGAAACTCTTTGAACATTACAGTTTCACAGAACCAGTCGAGGAAGAACTTGACCGACTCATCGCTGTGAGTCTCAATAAACTTTTCCTTGTTGAAATTTTTTGTACTTAAGTTGGCGAAGATTTTCACGAAGAACTGGAGAAAAGCTTCGGCGATGAGAACGTTCGAAAGCATCTTCCCTTGATCGAGAGCGTCAACGATTTTTAATGACAGCATCAGCGACTTCTTGAGGGTTTCAGGAACAAGCGTCGAGTCGTCCCCACATTTCTTCAACAAAGCTTTGGCCTCAAGATCAACGACGATTCCGTCCTCGATTTCCATCGTTGAAAGATTCACGGAATCTTTGAGAATGCCAGCAAGGACGGGGAACGGCGCTTGAATCAGTTCGCTTAAGTTGTCAGGAGTAATTGTAATGATTGTGTGCTGCCACTGGAATTCAAGCAACGAGTTAGACATCAATGCAAGAAAAGAGAATCTTTCATCTTACCTGAAATGGATACAGGATCGAGTAGAGAGCCATGATACATGAAGATAGCTTTGACACGTTGTTTCCCACCAGAATCACCTTCCGCTCTATCAGAAGCGTCCCGAATATTATCACAAGCAGTTCACTGGTTGTGCTTTCGTAGAGCACGCTCAATTCGCCATTCTCGAGTCTGAGATCATTAGGCCTTCGTATCAAGATCTCGTCAATTCGCTTTGCTTTGTCAAGTAAGCTTCGGTTGATTAGGCTAAGATCGAACGGCGCTTTTTGTGACTCTGGAGAGTTCTCAAGTCTCAGCCACTCTGGCGTCTCCAAGCTTAATCTCTTATTCAATCTCGTTTGTGATTTTTGAATCGCATCTCTGTCCGGCTTCTTCGCGATGTCGGGAAATTTCTTTGCGGCCGGCGACTCCATCAGTTTCGCATGTAGAATTTTGCCACTTTTTGGCACTGGCTGGCTTTGGAGTTGGCGCAGCAAAAAGTTGAAATGGGTTTCAGGTTGTCCGTGCCTCATTTCGATCTCCTTCAACACGTTGAAGTAGAAGCCGGTCGCCTTGACGCTGCTGATCACGCAATAGGTCAATGGCAAACAGATTTCGAGTCCTTCCGGCATAACTTGTCGGCAATACCCGAACTGATGCGCTCCGTACTCGTCAGTCAGAATCAAAGAAAAGTTCTGGTTTTCCTTCGTCATAAGATTCGATGATCTTTTAGGAGTTGGATAGATGAATTCTTCAATCATCGGCGGGGACTTTGCAGTTTTCGGGAAAACGCTTTTGACGTACGCACTCATCTTTGTCACATCGAACCCGACGAGCAACATAATGTCGAACAACTTTTCTTCGCTCGCTTGGCTCATCGACTCCTTCAGTCTGTGCGCGTCGATAATACTCTGGAATTGCGAAATTTTCGACGCAGCAGACGGCAATTGCTTCAAGCTGCCATAGTTTGTGTTGATATCGCTTTTGTCGAAGCTTATGGAGATCTGAGTCATTCTTCGAACATAATTCTTCCGTTTCTCAGTCAGTGAACGCGATACGCCTCGCTTAGCTGGGCTCTTCGATGAGTCACTCGATGACTGCGACGTCTCGTCGATAATGTTATCGCGATGCTTCTCATCATACACAACGCCAAACAGAAGATTCATCTAAAAGAACAAACACGTGAGAATGGGAACAGCGAAACGAATAAAAGTGAATGCGATTGAATAATCAATGTCTTCGCTTAATTATTCTTCTCACCTTCTCGTAGTTCTCCAAGTCCGACGACGTTTCTAGAGAGCTTCTTCTATCGTCCCTCGACATATTGCCGTTCTGTTCAGGTGAATTAGGATCCAAGACGGTGCACATGTAGTGCAGCTCTTCTTTCTGTTTCGGGCTCGATTCCCTTTGGTTGTTATTGATGAAATCTTTCTTAAGATGAGCGAAAGGTTCCATGTAGATTGTCTCCTCTGGTTGCTTCAACTTTTGTTCCTTCCGGATTTGTTCGTAGTAGATGGGATCGATGGAGCAAGGGGAGATGATACAATTGAGTAAGCCGCCAATCGGCTTCTTGTTTTCAGTCTTTGTCGCTTTCGGAAGAGTATTTGGATTTATGTTGAGCTTTTGGATTCGGCTTTGAATTGCGCCCGGCGAATCTTCTTTTTTGGGAAACTGCGGAGACAGGAAAGTTCTCGGCGGCTTCTTCGGTGGGGATCCAGTCGGCAAAGGCTTGAGCAAAGCTTTTTTGATTGTTGCAGACGTGCTCAGATATTCGAGTTCGTCAACTTCCACTTTCTTCTTAGCTGGATCTTCTTTTGTCATACTTTTGACAACGCTCGCTCGCTTCTGAGCATCGGCACGGAAGGCTGGCGACCGCTTGATGCTTTTGTACGTTGAATTGCTTGAGCTGCTTAGTTGCCGCTGAAATGTTGGC
Source organism: Smittia sp. YW1114-2 (assembly GCA_033064975.1). Lineage (NCBI taxonomy): Eukaryota > Metazoa > Arthropoda > Insecta > Diptera > Chironomidae > Smittia > Smittia sp. YW1114-2. The sequence goes on from CP093833.1 coordinate 20,921,624, forward strand.
TTGATTATTTCTTCCTTCTCTTCTTTCTTAGGCACTTCGTTCAATTTCACTTTGCTGAAGTCAATGCAGGTCGCAGACCTCTTAAACTTCGGTGGATCTCGTCGCAGACTCAGTGGAGTAATGTCCAACGATTCAATATCATTATTTATCTTATTCAACTTCTCATATCGGTTCTTCAGCAACTGAACTTGATTCATGGCTTCTTATGGCTTCTCCCAATATCACGCGAAGACATAAAAGGGTCCGAACTGTTACACTCCATCTACATCTTACTTAGGAACTGGTTTAGCGGTATAAATTGATGTTAAAAACGAAGAAGAATGAAATTATTATAAGAACAACAAACGAAGTAGCTTTGACCCTTCGAACAGAAAACAAAACTTTCCCGCTCAACTGAAAATTGTCTCGCTTAGAATTTCGTGTTATTTATCTCAGCAGCGAAGTATTTATTGATTTAGATTGTTCGCCAGGATGCCATCGACTTTGGAATCATGCGAGGAGTTCTTCGGAACCAAAGATCTGTACGGAATCCTTGAAATCGAGAAAGAAGCCTCTGTTGCTGAAGGTAAATAGAAATTTCGCTTTCCGTCGAAATGTTTCTGACAAATCACTTGCAGTTAAGAAAGCCTACTATAAGCAAGCACTGAAGGTTCATCCTGATCGAGTTCCTGAGGCTGAGAAGGAGCAGGCGACTGAGAAATTCAAGGTTCTCGCAAAGATCAACGAAGTTTTATCTGACGATTCGCGACGAGCTTTGTATAACGAGCAGGGAATCGTAGATGATGACGACGAGCAGTTCGGGTCGACATGGCTGGAAGCTTTCAAGAATCTCTTCAAACCAATCACAGACTCAGATATTGATAATTATCGCAACGAGTATGTTGGTAAGTCGCTGTATTGATTTTAGTCTTCAACTTTCTAATTCAATTGCTATTCAAGGCTCTGACTTGGAGAAGACTGACCTGAAAAAGGCTTACACCAACGGCAAGGGATGCATTAACTACATAATGGAACACGTGCCATTTATGGGAGTCGAAGATGAGCCGCGCTTCGAGGTGATCATCAAAGAATGGATTCAAAACGAAGAAGTCCCTGAGTTCAAGGCGTTCACGAACGAGCCGAAAGCCAAGCGCGACCGTCGTCACAAGAAGTACGCTCGCGAATCTAAAGAGGCTGATAAAATAAAAGAGAAATTGAAGCAACAGAACAGCGAGAACGATTTGGCAAAGCAAATAATGAAACGCGGTCAGGATCGCGCAGGCAACTTCGGATCCTTCCTCGACAAACTAATGGACAAGTACGGAGGCGGCGAGGAGGACGACGAATATGCCATCGACCTTGGCAAACGATCTCAGAAGGGCAAGAAGAAGTCGGCGCCTGGCAAGGAGAAGAAGGAAACGCCGATAAAACAAGGACGAGTTTCAAAGCGTAACAAGTAGTCAACTAGTTCCAGTTGCACGACTCTCCCACTCACATTTAAGCTGTAATTCTATTTTCCATTCACTCTAAATCATAAACTGTAAAATTTAACGTTCGCTGCGTTTGAATTTCTCGTCTCACTTTCAGTTCGCTCTTTCGATGTTCAACTTCAAAACAAACTCAATCATTCCTCAGAAAACAGTTTTCTTTAGATCATGACGATCTACAATTTGTATATCTTCGATAAACACGGCACGCTGCTTTATTACGGCGAGTGGAACAGAGTGAAGCAGTCAGGAATCACCAGGGATGAGGTAAATGTTGAAAAATATAGCAAGCAATTTTATATTTTTCTTTCTGCTTCAGGAAGCTAAATTGATGTATGGATCGTTGTTCTCAATCAAGTCGTTTGTCAGCAAGATATCGCCGATTGATCCTCGCGAGGGATTCCTTTTCTACAAGACTAACAAATACGCTCTCCACTATTTCGAGACTCCATCCGGACTCAAGTTCGTTCTCAACACAGACATCTCATCAACCGGAGTGAAGGAAATCCTCCAGCAGCTTTACGCGAAAGTCTTTGTGGAATACGCTGTGAGAAATCCTCTTTGGACCCCTGGAACGCCCATCACCTCCGACCTTTTTAAAGTGAAACTCGACGAGTTTATTAAACAGTGTCCGCTTTATGGGTTGAAAAACATTTGAGTATAATAAAGAGTATAAAGCAATTAAAGATTCAGAGAGATGTCTTTGGTCGCGTCAGACTCTGGAGCAATCTTGATCGTTGCATTCAGCCTTCATGCAAATCGTAGAATTGTGAAATCCACAAGTTGATCTTTTGCGTGTGAAACTTGCGAGCTGCCTTGACGCTCGCTGGATCTAACTTGTTGTCCGCTCTCAAGTCGATGTGATGAGCTCCCTCGGGGATAATGATAACGTCGACTTTGTCATTGAAGGATCGTAAGACTCCTGAAGATGAATACGATTTAAAATAGGAGTTAAAAATAACTTAAACGTTTCTTACCGCCGCCTGACCATGGATCGAGTAAGCCGTTGGAGAAGACGATGTTTGAAGCCGTTTCTAGCTTCTGAGCTCCATATTGAGTGACTGCTGCATTTTCCCTGGGATGAACCTTGAACTTCTTGTAGCAGCCGTCAGAGAAAGCTTTGAAGTCCCATTTGTTCGGCACGAACATGTCTGTCGTTCCGTTGGAGCACATCGGCATTACCATCTCTGTGCAAGCCTGGAAGTCCCAGCCCAAGCTTCCAAGCGAAGAGTCGTAAGCAGTCGACGTATCGGTGCAGTTGACTTTACCAGTGTAGTTCGTATAGACCTGGAGAGCCTCGCTAAACGCTGAAACCAGTTCATCGGAATTCCCAAACTGTTTGTTGATTTCGCCACAGAATTCTCGAACAGGGAAAGCTGGCAGTGGAGCTAAGAAGCTTGCAGGCTATGAGAGAGAACATGAAAGCAACTTCAATGCACTGTATCAAAAAAACTCACGTAAGGATAATTAGCCATCGCCAGATTGCCCAGCACATCTACAAGATAGTCGTAGAAAGTTTTCCAGTCTTCAGTCTTGTTCATTGGCGTGCAGAACTTGAATTTATCATTAAGATACTTCCGCCCTGTGTCGGTTGATGAATAGTTTTGTAACGCTGTCCAAGTCTTCTGAATATTTTCAGCGCAGAGCCCGGATGAAGATCCATCGGGAAGTCTGTCCACCGATGTTTTGTAGACGGAGGTCAGGATTCTGTTGAAAATATCGCAAGGAACAACGCCGGGGAACTGCATAACAGGAGCCGAACTTGCCAGAGCTCCGGTTACTAGGTGAGGATACTTTATGCGGAACCAGGCAGCCAACATTCCACCATACGAGCCGCCGAAAGCTATAACTGGTCGCTCGCCATCTGGGTTCAAGAACCGAAGCAAATCAGCGAAATCAGCCAAAGCCTGTTCACTTGTCAGATATCCCAGGTGCTGTGGGTCTTTGTAGGAGTCGTTTCCGAATGGCATCGAGTGACCGTAGTAACGATGCTCGGCGAAAACTAAAAGCCCTTTGATCTCAGCAGCTAACCGCCACATAAATCCAGTATTTTCAGCGAACAGCTCGATATCGCCTTCATTTCCAGTGTAGAATAGAATAGGCGACCGCTCATTATCTACATACGAGTTGTTAATGAGATAACGAAGAGCAAATGTCCGGTCGTCTACGAAAGTAAAATGATCCAAGAGAACATCAAACGATTTTGTTTGATAAGCGATTCCAGAGACGTCCCATGCAGCAAAGGCTATGACCAACAAAAGAGGCCTTAGCGCTTTCATTTCAGAACAGATTTACTTCTATATTCCAACGAAAACTTGATTATTCCGACTTTTAGATAAACTTGATTAAAACAAAAACACAAAGAGCGCGAAACTAAGAAACGAAAGAATTTTAAATTTTTATTTTCTGTTAAATTTTTAAATTCGAATTTGTATTTTGAAAATTTGTTCTTGCTTAAACTTTGTGACTTTGTTCCTGAAATTCCTGACATGAAGAACATTCAAAACCAAACCGATTGCTTCTGAAGACTAAAAAGACAATCAACTGAAAATAGAAACCTAAGCCTGCTGCAGAGGCTTTCCAAATGATTTGACCTGCATAATATTTTTCACCTTGTCGAGTTGTCTGTACAAACAACGTCAATTCAATGAATATTTATGCACTTAAACCCAGTCTGTTGCACTTGATGAGATAATCCAACCGCTGAGTTCCGCCGCATGACATGATTTGAATGACGTGAACATATCTTCGTCGTCTGTTAAAAGCTTTTTCAGTATCTGTTGCCTTTAAGCCTCGGGGAGCCAAGGAAAAGCGCAAATCCATTATGTCGCCATCATGTTCCCGAAGATTTGGCGATCAATCAAGCTGCCAAATTGTAATGGTAAATCAAGTTAATTCGCTCATCCGTGAGCTTTCTGATTTCCTCGTCTTGTTCTCGTCTACGGGAAAATAATTTTTTGTGGCTTCTCGGTTGACTTCTTTTCGAGAAATTCCTACCTGATTGTTGACTGTGATCCGCTCGGCAACAAAGACTTTCACAGTCACTAGGCCGAGAGCCTCTTCATCGCATTACGATGCCAAAAGCTCTTCAACCTCGTTCTCAAAGTAACAGCGAATTTTTCGGGTGAGTGAAAAGCTTTGCAACGCTCGCTCTTCTGTAATAAGGTGACTGGTCATAATAAAAAGGAAAGACGTAGCCACCCACACACCCACTCAGCCTACCTTGATTTGAAAACTACAGACTGATTTGAGATATTTTCCATGTGCTTTTTTTGGTATCCTTAAGTGAGACTTTTAACCTTCACCTCCAAAACTTGTAGTCACGCTCGTTTGAAACTACATTCTTACATCCTTGTGTCTCACATTCTTCACCGAGAAACATTCTTTAACGGAGGCATCCCCAGAGAGCCTTGTCTCTCTATTATGCAACACGAAAAACGAATTTCTTTACCGCTTTCAAAACTTTATTGAACAAATTGTTACTCGACAGTTCCAGTGTGCTGGCGAGAATTTTAACAACTCTTTGAAGCTGCAGTTTTCCTGTTAAATAACTCGAGCGCTTTATTGCAAGCTCATGCTTCAAGAAGTTTGAAGCTTCCATAAATTAACTGGCGCTTAACTAACGCAAATAATATTCCAACCTTCTCATGCTCAATTATAAAATTAAAACGATTAAGAAAAGCTTAAAACTATTTTTGTTTTCTGTTCATGTGGCGTTGTTTAAACAATATCAAGTTTTAATTTTGTTTTAACACTTGGAAATCAGTTTACGTGCTTCCGCAATCAATTTTCTTAATTAGGAAAAGGGGTTTCTCTGGGGGTTGGTGAAGCCACGCAAGCCATGGAGAGATGCTCTTCGTCGTCTCACTTCGTTGCCGATCTAGATACTGTAATTAACCCAATTGCTCATGTACTGATAAGGCACCGTCGCGTCCTGATAATTGCCAGTGTAAGCGGAATTTATCGGTTGATTGGGAGAATTAATTGCGTCGTTCCCTGGGACAACCCCGTCAGCCTTAAGTGGCATCGTCATTAATTGGTTCTCGACATTCGCCGTCGGATTCATGGGCGTTAATTCAGTTAAAGCTGCCTCGGGTTTGAAGTAGCAGAGCTTTCGATATTTTCCGCTATCCAAATATTGTTCCATCTCGTGGGGATCGACTTCGTCCGTATCGATTGGCGTGGAATACTGCTGATAGGGGTAGTTGGATGGTGGCGGAGACTGGTTTGGGGACTGCAGTGCATAGTGATAGTGATGATGATGGTGCAGTTGATGAGAGTAGATGCGATAGGACTCTTGATTGTACTTCGAGATCAAACTCATGTCTTTGCTAGGGTAGGGAAGAGCAGCAGATCCTGACGTGTCGAGATTCGTACGGTAAGCACAGTCGCTTGGTGCAGAGCCAACGACAAAGTCTTCCTTCATTATCGAGTGCGACGCTATCAAAGATGGCGATAACTCGCGAAAATTACCGTTCGGGGTTGTCGAGCGGATAAGTGTGGCTGACGCGGAGGAAATTGTCGAGGAAATTGAAGTTTCTGGTGGCGTTATTGAGTGCTCTTCTGCCGACGAGTTCGGTGAGTCGGCAACTTTGTTGTGCGCCATCGTATCGAACTTGCGGGAGTAGTAATCGCTCTCGTAGCTGTAAGAGCTCTTATGTTGACTCAGGGACGGGAAGGACGTGGAAGGAGCGTGAATGTGGCTCTCCTGAGCTACTGGCGGCATGTAGGAGGAGAAGGCGCTGTAGTTTGGCATGCTGTAATCTTCTGACAATCCTGAAACGATTATTAATATAATTTTAATGAATCGCAACTGAGGCAGATAACTCCGATTAACTTCAAGCGAAGCTTGTCAAGATCGCAGAGATTTTCCATTCAAGGAGCGAAGTTGGTCTGTGAAGTTTGTTTCCGTACCTCTGCGATTATCATAATTAGGGTAATTGAGGGCTCCTGCAAAGCCTTTGTCCGACGAGTCGTTATCGTCAATTTCATCGTTATCCGTTTGCTTTTTGTTGCGTCTGCCAGTCTTACGAGCTTGGGCCGGCTTCTCCACCTCTAACGAGCCCCCAACGCAGCCGATGTTCTTCATTTTCTTGCGCCTCGGTTGGTACTTATAGTCCGGATGGTCTTGCTTATGGTTGAGGCGAAGGTTCTCGGCGAATTCGATAAAAGGTCGCTTATCAGAGTCTTTCAAATCCCTACGAGCATAAGAGAGACCGTCATTAGAAACATAAAAACCACATTCCTTTCTTTAGAGTGCTAATGGCCCCGAAGGCAGAACAAATCTCAGACAGAGAAAAGTTCCTCGAAATGCGAATAAACATTTTCGCATTGACGTGGCGGAGAAAAAGTTCTCGAGTGGAAAAGTTTTCTCGATTCCGAGAACTTCGCATGAAGAGCGGGGGAAGCACAACAGAAAAACAAATTAGGTCGTCGAAGGCTCGCCACAATATTCAAGATTTGTTTTATGCAAAAAGTTACAATTTTCTGTGACCGATGGCGCCCACGAATGTAAAGCGATAGGATTCAATGTTTAAATTTTTTGACCTTTCCAATTGAAATCGTTTCTGGAGATAATGCGTTACGACGCAAAGCGAAAGCAAGCGAAGACTTCATTGGGTAATGATCGAAGGCTGAAGCAGCTCTTGGCAAGAGAGTGCAGTAGAATGTCTGTGCTGAACTACAAGCTCGTATGTCCTCGCCTAAAGAAATGCGACCCTTTTAAATTAACGTCTTGTGACAACGTCGAACAGGATGCTTTAGATTTCTCTGCCTCTCGTCATCAGGACAAGCAAGCGCTTGTCGTGCAAACTGATGAATTTACACACCGGAGATTGTTTCAGAGGAGCGTAGGATGCTTCGATCAGGTTCGAAGACTCTTTCGGCACGTAAAGAGACCCAATTGAATCATGATTATTCCTCAAACGCCTTCGCACATGGTTTTCTTTTTCTCATAGCTATGAAATCCATCGAGTTCCCACGTAGCTGCGAACAGCAACAACACCTGGGCAAAGTGTAAAAATTTTCAAGGAAAATTGAGTAAAACTCATTAAATTAGTGTGTGGGGTTGAGTGTTCGTCTTGACGAGGGGGAGAACGTCATTGCAGAGGTGGAATGTGTGAGAATTCTGAATTTTTGTCGACACTTATCCATGAAAAAGGTTTTTAGGGTCTTTCGTACACCCTCGAAAAAGCTGTCGCCTCGTAATTAATTAAAAATTCAAACCTTGTTCAGGTGCTGATCAGAGTTTGGCAACACAAGATTCAATACCTCTCGGCCCGTCGGTCGACTTGAGTGTTTTCCACAAGCTCCTCTCAAAGAGTTCAAACGAGCACTTGTGAAGCAACTCTAAAAGCTATCAAATTTAATTTGGAAGCGTTCAAACAGAACAGCACGTCATTAAATTATCTTGAGCAAATGAAATTCCTTCGAGCGGAAAATTCTGCAAAATGGAAAACTTGAAATTGAGTTAAAGCAATTTTGAGTGAGTTGCGATTTTTTGCGATAAGATGGAGCGAAAACTGTGACATCACTTCGACATAAAACTTTTTATTTCTCTCTAGCGAACGCCGCTAATCCGTCGGCTTCATCACTTCTGCATGAGGATTCCCCGCACTCAAACGACGCGTTGCTTTGCGATTTGTGTCTCCTAGGCTTCGAGGCGATAAAAGCAAATATTTGAACACATGTAGACGATAACGAAATAATTTTGACTTCTCAAGATGTTCGGAGCATAATGTGGATGTCGACTTGAAAAAAGTTTAAACATCCGCTTTCGTTGATGAGCAGAGTGACGTTGCGAATGGGAAAGCTAAACGGCGTGGAAACAAAGTAAAGCGTCCTTGAAACATCGCAGAGCCTTTGACGTCACCCAATTTCTCCTGACGATAATGAATCCGTCGCTATAAAAAGCTTCGAAGCAATTGTTTGTGAATCTTTTGATTAAAATTTCTCATCGGTTGACCAGTTGGCTTCCGCTCGCGCGGGGCAAAGCTTTTGGGTAAATTTATTCAATTGAAAAAGCTTTTGTTAGCTACACCACACCGCAGATGCCTTAACAAGCACAAGTAGCTAGGGAAATGGAAAGTCGGATTTTGATTTCACAAAGCAAACGCTAGACGTCAGATGGAGGAATTTGCTGGCAGATGGAAAAGCGTGAAAGGAAAAAAAGATTTGTTTCACACGTGAATCAACAATCAACATAATAAAACGTGTTCGTCCCTCTCCACGTCTTTGTAGCGCGATAAGCGCAAACGAACATAAAAACATTTCCAAGTGGAAGTGTCTAATAAGCTTGAAAATATTTGCTTTTGACTTAATTCACATCCCATCAGTTGATAACAAATCTTGAATCTTTTTCCCATTGCCTCGATTGACGGTTGGGGGAAGCAGCGACGGAATGAATAGCGCTCATTCATTCGCTTTTAACAGCGAGGAAAACTTAGTTTCTCTCTTCGCGACAGCATAAACATAACATCAAATATGCATTCGAGAGACGGTAAATGTCTGGAAGGGCTGGATAAGTAGGTTTCGTCAGCGACCTTGAAGTTCTCCTCGCTGCAATTTATGCTCGAGTGAGGAAGAGGAAAAAACGACGATGACATTTGATTAACGCAAACAAAAAGTTTCTCCTCGTTGAAGGAAAAGTTTTATGCAATTCTCAATGAAAAAAAGCAAACTCATAACTTTCCCTTGGAAACTTTAAAATTATTTTAAATTGTTTTTGCAACTTCAATTCTTGCCAGGACTGAACGTGAAGCGTGGAAGATTTTATTTTCTTAGAGGAAGACGAGTCAAAATGCGGAATCATCTGCTCGTTTCTTGCAGCGGATGGAAATTTGCAATTCAAAACACTTCGAGTGGCTCTGGTATGAAATTTTCATTTGCATCACGCTCCGATCGTAAATTCCAAATTTGTCTCGAGTACTTTTCCATCGATTCGATCGACAGGCGAAGTGCTTCAAGGAAATCCATTTTCACATCTTTCACGATAATTCCGAACCTTTAACGGAGAAAACTCTCAGCTGCATTAGGAATTCTTCGTTAAACATTTCTTCAAAAATATTGAAACTGCTTAACTGGAAACTTCAATATTTAGGTTACCAGGAAGAAACCAAATTTGTGATTTCCCAGAAAAGTGCTGGATTCTGCATGAATTCCTTGAAGGAGCAAACTTTGAAGAAACACCCCAAAGCTATTGCGCTTCAACTGAAAACCCCTCAAAACAATTAAGCATCGTTTGATTCGAAAAACAGCGATTGAAGCCAATTCATCTTGCGAGCGAGAAATATCTCAGCACGAGATTGCTCTCGTTCCTTTTGTCGGAATTGAATCGAGAATACTTGAGCGCAAAATGCTTTACGGTTCACTTTGAAGTAAAATATTTAATTATGGAAATCAAATCCCGACGAGCTTGAAATGTAATTTCTTTCACGAAATATTTGCTTGAGTCAAAAGTTTCGACTTGAAACATTTTCCCCGATCAGAAAACCAAACCATCTGGAGGGCACAGTCGGGCTTGAAACTTTCCGCAGAAAGGAACTCGCTTCAAAGTTTTCCACGCTGATCTTCCATCAAAACCTGCTTTGCCTCATCGCAAGAGAGCAGTTTAAGAAACTTAATTCCTCGCCGAGTTTAATGTAATTAATAACTCGTGCTCTTTTTTTAAATTAAAACCCTCGAAGCGCGCCGAGAACAAAATGATTAAACGTTATGAGCGGTGAAGAAGTAATCTCGACTTTGATGAGTAAAAGCATTTGATACCGCTCGAGAGACTTCATTTTTCTCGAAAACTTCCTCGTTCCCTTTAACATGAGGAGGAACATCTCAGCACGAGTGGAAGCCGTTCCTATAGAAACTTTGAGGACTTTGAAGAGCATCGAAGCGAGCGAAGTCAGAAACGGATTACGACAGATTGCAAGGCTTACTGTAGTCAGGATGTCAAGTTGGTCGCAAAGGAAAGCTTTTTACATCAGAGAGTTCCAGCTGCATTGCAGGAATGCCGTCGACATGCAAGTATGCAATTGAAACTTTGTACTTACTTCCACAGCTTTCCCAGCGACTTGCTCAGCTCGGAATTTTGAAGGTTCGGGTACTGTTTTGACATAACTCTCCGTGCTGCTTGCGCCCACACCATGAAAGCATTCATTGGCCTCTTGATGTGCTCCTTCTTCTTGTCGGTCGGAACTCTGCGGAACAAAACCATAATTTAATTCAGATTCTTATTAAATGATTAAATAATTTCTTATGCGCGTTTTACTCTTCTCTCGCAGCGACTTTAATTAACTTAGTTTAGGCCATTGCGCGCCCTTTCTTGGGAATTTGCAATTGAAATTTCCAGCCTGTTTTTGTACGAAAGCTCGTTTTTTTCTCCCGCTCGTCGAATAATTAAATTTCTGTGTCGCTTCATTAGCAGACGGAATCGAATGAGAATATTTTCTCGCGCCAAGGAAGCTCGAACGCGCTTTTTACGTCATTTTCGCGAGCTCAACCTCAGCTGTTAGCGTTTAAAGAGCAAAGTTCTTTGGGTGGAATGGGAATTGATGCCACATGTTTGACTCATTAAGAGTCATGATGCACAACAATATCCATAACGATTGATGCCACATGGTAGATTAAAAATTTAATCTTGCTCGCTCGCTTGGACAAGACAAAGCGCCGCACGGCTAGACCGTCGGCTCATGTTGCCGATGGAATGTTACTAACTGCTGGCACATGCGGATCAGATGACTCCGCGTCTCATCATCCGTGATTTTATGTTTCCAACAAATGTGAGCAAATATTTTGATTTCATTCTGTTTGCCAGCAAAATTGCAGCATCAGCATCGAAAACAGACTTCACTCATCAGTTAACTTTTGCAATAAGTTCGTCTGCTGTCGTTGCAATTTGCATTCAATTCAAACTAAAACACTCTGAGCAAAACATGTCCACTTCAATTGAAAACTAATTGAGTTTCTGTGCTGAAAGCTGTTAGAGAGTAGATTGAAGTTAAATTTAGTTAATTGATAAGTTAAAACAGTCCAAGCTCGACATTTAGAATATCCAATTTTAACATAAAGCAATTAGTTCTCAATGGTCATTTCGTCTCATCTGAACGGTTCAGACTAAACTAATGGTTTCTGTTTTGCAATTCAAGACTCATTACAAGGCCTATTATTTTGTGCAAATAGACAAAAGGTCGCTGTTGGTCTCATTTCTATTTGATCAAATGAATCAGCCAAGTTGGGCTGAAACAATATTCACCCGCTACCGGTGTTGACCCGCTCGAGCACTCTCGTGTTTTCATTTCAATTTAGACTCCCTAGATACCGATCTCATTTCAACGTGATTCGACTGGATTGTTTGTTGTTATTTCTCTAAATGATCTCGCACAGAAATCACGGTTCGGGTTCGGCAAAGTTCAAACAAATCGAAACGAGAAACAGTCGTCGCTCTGGAACAAAAGCTTCGCTTTATAGCGCTCGCAATATTTGAAAGTGTCGCGAAGCAACGAGATCTGGATGTCGTCTTAAAAGTGTAATAAAATTGACGAGCGCGATGAAGAGCTCGAGATAAACGAGAACTCGAGCTGAGAGTTGATTTCGTGAAGCTGTCTTTGACGAACAGTTTGCTACATTGAATTTCATAATTACTCATGAACCAAGAACGGAGACGCACAACGATTCAACTTTATGCTAAACGAACTTAATTTTCCCTGGGATAAGGAGACACGATTGTTCAAAATCCTTGAAACGTGTTGAAATATTGGAAAATTCGAGGCCTAATGACGCGTCACAATTATTTAGACGCAGCGATCTAATCTAATAGTAAACTCATTAATTTTGGATTAGATCGGTTGTTAATGGTGTCGAGCGATAAGATTTACATTAATTAATGATTGATACATCATGTGTGTGCGCATTGTATCAATTACACAAAAAGAGATAAAAACGCCGAACCGCAAATTGTGTCAAATCATCATCTGATTTTGGGAGCTTATTGAAGTTTCCAGTTTAATGTTCTCTCCAAAACGCGTTGACGCGATGAATGAGCGTTCGAGATTTCGACTTTTCTTATTTTGTTTATCATTCTACTGGTCTCAACTAAAGCGGATAATGAAGACGAGGCTCGGATGATGTTGGGGAAAGGAATCCAAGTTATTTACGTCATAGATAAATTTGGGTAAGCTTGACGAGGGTTCTGAGAATCACCAGAGAAGAATAATACGCACTTTATTCGAGAGTCACATCGTCGGGCTCGTTTAAGAAGAGTTCTATTACAATTTGATCTATGAAAGTTTTCGAAACATTTCCAAAGAGAAAAACTTTTGTGCCTTGTCATCCGATAAAAGTTTACGAAAGATATTTTACTTCTCTCTTGGCATTCACAATATTGATACAAATATTCATTTGGAGTTCGACTGCTTCATGATATATGGCGTGGCTTAGCGTTTAACGTTCGCTTTTTAGAAATTGAATTTGTGCTTGCTCACGTGGATTTCTTTTCGGGAAAAGTTTCGACAGAGAGAAGAAATAGAAAAGCCGATTCCCATAATGATTGATTGATCAGCTAATTATTTGCCTATTTAAGATAATAATTAAAAATCCGACTGTGTCATTGCGCAACGCATTGAGTAAACAGAAAGATAAACATGCTTGTGGGAAACCTGACGCGACAGCTTCCCTTTGTGTCGCTATGAATGCTCAACATACTTTTCCACTTGAATGAGGATAATTGGCTCATGCAGCTGAAAGAAAGAGCGTTCAGGCACTCGAATGCAGAGATTTGCATTTTAATCTTGTTGATTTAGCAATGAGAGACGGAGAAAAAAATGCGATCCTTTAAAAACGTTCTCGAGGCTTTGCGGCTGCTTCCTTTCATCGCTCACTCGATTAAAAACAACACGAGGAACTCGGAAATTGTTTCATGTTTTCCTTCGGCTCCAGCTGAGTTATTCTCGGAAACAATATCGGGGAGGAACGTTTTATTACGCTCGGAGATGTGATAACAAAATTTAAGCGAAGGAATAAGAGATAACGACGGCACATAAATAACTGGGGAGGACAAAGCCAGGAAAAATAAATTAAAAATTTAACAGAGCTCTTCCTTTCGCTCGACAAACACGCAAACATCCTTTGAGGTTTCCACGAAACTCACACGCGCAAGAGGAAATTTTCCTGCGACTTTATGATCATCCATTGCAATAAAATCGTGTAATAATTCTTCAGCGACGGCAATGGAAGAAACATCTGAACCGCAATAAAACATTATCTCACACATAAAATACGAGCGGTCGGCGCGTTGTGTCGACTTTGTGGTGTAAACTGGCCAATTTATATAAAATCATAAATTTCATTCGGGACTTGTATTCAAATTTTGGGTGAATTTGCGGCATAAAAATACCAGAAGCTGTTGCCACAAATGCCGAGGGACTTTCTATTCTCAATCGTTGTCAACATTCTCGATATCTTTCGCATCCTTCGAAAGTGTTTTAAGGCTTTCAGCAACTGATTGCATCGCGAAGAGATTTTAGTTTTTCAGTTATGCTCAGACTTTCCACATAAGCGACGAAAGTTCTGTTGACAAGAATATCGCCTCGTGCGCTCGAATTGTAAAGAAATCTCGGAATAACTTTTCGGCGACTGCCCGGAAATGAGGCATAAAATATGCAAATCGCGTCGTGTTTGGTGGGCTGTTTGTCGATTCATAAATTTCCATTGGTCGGCGATGACAAATTGAAGACGAGCCCGGCAGTTGATTGACGCAATTTATGGCTTCAGCTTAAATCTGAATGTGACAAAATTACTGGAAGCGAGTCTGAAATTCCATTGAATTCAATCAAGTTGCCGCGCTTGTGAACTCTTGCCGTTAATGAGATTTTTGTGAAGTCGAGAGAAGTTCGTCTTGTCGCAAGAAAATTCGCTTTCCAAACGCCCCGAAAGCATTTGCTTTTGTCTGAAATTGAATCAAATTCGGAGCACAACTTTTGCCAGACGCTCGTTGGAGCAAATCCATCATAAACCCCAATGACACAACTCGAAGCCTATAACAGAATTTATCATCGCTCAACAAAAGTTTCATCCGAAAATAAAACTCGTCGTCGGCAAACAACTGAGTGTAAACTGAATTTTAAGCTAATTAACGCCTTTCATATTGAAATGTTGGTTAAACATCGCTCATCAAATTCACTTCTCGCTGGCGCACCGTGCAAGCCATCGGCCGAAAATTAGTGGGAAGGAAACAGAAAAGAAGACAAGCGGCAGAATTACACGCTCAATTCATCCATTCATCGTTCTCGAGATGAGGTTTTTCCGAGGATGACGCATTTGCATAGGCAGCACCCAGCAAAGTTTTTGGGTTCCCACATTTACCTACTTATCATTCACTCTTGTGTTTGCTCCGGAATTAATGAGGAGTTTAAGTTGCGACCTGCGTTCCTTTGGCTTCGTGACATACGCCAAGCCAGATCATTTACTAGACTCGAGACGCCTAATTATTCACCTACGACACGCAACCACCGACGCTCGAATTTCAACGTGTGACGAGAAGTAGCTGAGACATTCTCAGCGGCTTGTGAAAGAAAGTTAATAACCCTCGAGCTTGATCAACCGACTGTTAGCTTAAGAAATTATTATCCTTTAATGCCTGTAATGATGAATTTTTGCAGCTACTTGTTAATGCATGCGACCTTCTCATTCTCGATTGCACTTGCCGACGCGAAGCAACAGATGTTGCTAATTATACTTTTCGCAATGATGTCGCTTAGATATCTGACGATTGAATTAGCTTCGAGCTTGTTTACACTGAGGGAGAAATGTTACGAATAGTTTCCGCTGAAGGAAAGCAAGCAAGCGCTCGCTAAGCAATCAATAATTTAACAAGTTGTCGCAACATGCTGGAAAGCTTTTTACTTCCTGCGCTAATTACAGTAGTTAAAGTGAGCGAAAGAGAAGAAGTTTAATGTAATTAGACGTTCAAGTTAGCATCAAATCAAAAGAAATATTAATGCGAAAATAAATTAATAATGAATTGAAAGAACAGAATAATTTCTTGATCAGAAATAATGAGCGAGCATAGTAGAGATGAATTTGTATTCCAAGTATTTTGATGGCTAGCAGATATTTAAATATTTAAAAGTCAATACGTCTGATCATTTCGACATTAAAATAATTTGATATCAAAACATCAGCAATGAGGAATATCAAAATATTTTGATAATTAAGGTAATTTCTTCGAGTATTTTAACAAATAATTCTTCGCCGGCAAAGTTAATATTGGTTTGTCTCACATGCGAGCGTTTGTCTCCACCCTGAAAGTTCGGGTTTCAAGTGGAAATCTGTCAATGGCATTTGAGGAATCAAATAAAAGCCGGCCCGCCGAATCTGTGATCTATTAACACGTGTTTGTTAAACATCTCAAGACATCAATAATATTTAAATAGCCTGTAGTTAAAGCCCGTCGTAAACTTTATGACTTTGATTTATTCTGATTTCTTTCTCTTTCGGAGCGGCGGGTGATGGAAGTGGATAAACAGAAGGAATGCAAACGAGCCACGTGTTAACTGCCGAGGCATTTCTCTCCCGAGAAAAATTAGTAGCACTTAAGTGCTTTTAAATAAATCATAAAAAGAAGTTTTGAAAGGAAAATTACAACGGCAAGTGGTCGTTGATTTAATTGAAATCTCGACGCAATCTTCTCGTCGTCAGGCAAATACCTACAGCGACGAACGACTTGACACTAGAGGAGAACTTTCAACTCCACACGCATCTCGAATCATCTTCAGCTTAATGCCATGGACATAATTGCGACACGAGCAGCGTAAACAAGAAGAAATTCTGTTTGCTCATACTTCACCGCAGCGGGGACCAGCGTCCAATCGTATCCTTGTAGGACCTTCATGACGGCCGTATTGATTTGCTCATTTTCCGGTTTGGTCTGGCTGTTCTTCACTTTGGGACGCACCGTGCTTATTACGAGCTTCTCAACCGCCTTGCCTTTCGACAGCTCCATTATTCACAACAAATTAGATTTTCCACGAACTCTCGTTGTTGACTTGTAAATAATTGACTGCACACTTTCGAGAATTTCGCTAATATAATTGAATGAATTTTTCGCGTCAAGCGAAATTCTCTCTCGTTCACTTCGCGTTTTAATCAATTTAACTTTGCGCCATCGCGACTTGCCAGAGAGCTGTTGTATTATTTAACGCGATGATGTAAAAGTTTTCAATGAAATTAAACTTAAAATTAGACAACCGGGAAGGAAAACAACTCGACGGAATTCAGTTGTCAAGTTCTCTGGATTGTAATGAACAGTTGAACGTCTCAATTAAAACTATCGCCGAGGCAACAGATGAAAATGTTTAAAGACGCATATCTTTAAGATTGAAGCCGCTCGATTTGAAATGCTGCGGCTGTGTGCGCTGCTTAAACTTAAACACAGTCGAATGCTCGTCGCCGATTCGAGAATATCGCCTTAAAGCGGAATTGGAAAGGCGGCGATAAGTTCGTATGTTTAAGCATACAAAACTACAAACACATGCGTGAGCCTGGGGGAAGAAGACTCAAGACGCTTTAAGGCAGCAAAGTTTTACGATGTTTGCTCATGTTCTTTGGGAAAATTTTGTTTTTATTGCGGTTGAGTGTTTGAGATTAATTTAGCGGCAAACACTTGTTCTTCCAATCTTCTCCTGTGCTTGACAAGCAAATCTTGGCCCCGACAATCCGAACGGTTCATGTAAGTCAAACTTACTGTTGGCTAAGCTAAGAAAACTTTGCGAGAAAGTTTTATGCGGAAACTCTGCAAGAGTGATAACCGAAGCCATAATCAAATAAACTTTTGAAACTTCGCTCGGCTCTACATTGTGGATGAGCATAATGTAAAGTGCAGAGGACGTGCACTTTCAATGGGAGGCAACCGCACGGAGGAGATAAAACATTTTCCCATCTACTCAGCAATAAATCTGTCTGCCAGGCAGACTTTGCCTTTTTCAGTTCATTGGATTGTGATAGCTGGCAGCTCTACAAGTTATGTGACTCCGAGACCAAAGCGAAACGTCAGCTCATTGTTGTCCACCTGCTTTTGTCGCAATGTAAGAGCAAGCGTGATCGAATCATCGGCATTCTCTCTTGCCAAACGTTATGGGAGAATTCAATTCATTTTTGAAACGACCATTTGCAGGTGATGTTCACATCATCAGCACGTCAAAGAGATTGAATCGTGCTCTGCAACCTGCCGACGAGTTGATGTTTGTAGAAGAGATGGTCTGAAGATTTACGAGATGTTTCTCGGAGCATCAGAAACTTAACGCAGACACTCGGCTTACACTTACGTCTTTCGTGTAATCAACAATCGCATGCTCATTGCAGATTTATTTATTTCATCTTCACAGCTCATTTAACACTCTCGAGCTGACAAGAGATGAATGGTTTAACTGAATGCTTTACATATGACTCTCGAGAACGTTTTCTATCGTTCCGTCACACGCACACATTAGCTATCCGAGGCTGCGGTAACATAAGTCCTTGTTTGCGTTTTGCGGCTTTCTTTTACACATGAGTCGATCCCTGTCAGGCTAACCGCACTTGAAGGACTCTCCATTCTAATAAAATCTATTTTCTCGCTGAGAGAAATCCCATGTTCATCAAGTGCTTGTCTCTGGTTGATGTCTTCATGTCTGAATTTCGTTCGAGTGTGCTCCGCACTTTCCCACTCGGCACGTCGGTGAAGACAGATGAAGAGAGTTTTGCGTCGAGTGAACTCTTTTGTGTTAATGCGGAAAGGAGGAAATGAGATAAAGCTCAGTGAAAGGAAGGAGATAAGCGATGGTATCGACAGCATACGTCTCGATTTATGGCGGGAACTCTTGCCAGCTCCCATCGAAATTGGATCGCGCGGGTCAAGCGAGAGAAAATTCACAACGAAAACAACAGAGTCGGTTCCTACGTCTCACCGGAAGAGCTTCATAAAATATTCAAATTTCATCTCGTTACCAATTCTTTACTTTCGAAAGTGCGGGCCGAACAAATAAAATGAGATGCAAAGTTGTTGTCTTCGGACAATTCTACCAGAACCGCCTTCGAGTTATTATTCAGCGCGCAGAGAACTCGACGAGAATTCTCGACTGGAAAATTTGAATATCAAGCTAATTAACACCTTTCGTGTTCTATGTTTATGAAGAGTTTACGACTGCGAGCTTCTTCTCGCTGTCTTGCGAACTGAGTTAGCATAATTTCTTCAAGGTAACGACGCTTCTGCTCGTCAAGCCCCGTCGTCAAATGCTCACTCAACCTTTATAATTTCCTGGAGCTTTCGTTCCAAATTCAATAAACTCAACCTTCGTAACAAACTGTCAGATCTACGACAAGTGGATGATGAGTGTTTTGATAAGAAGAACACACAAAATCAAAATCAATCAGACCGAATTTCAATTCGATCCTTTCTCGCTTGACGAAAGATTAATCAACGAGCCGCACACGTCTCTACATCCATTTCGTACGGACTACCGAACGGCGACAGCTGCAACCACATTTACCTTCAATACCAAGACCATAAAACCCGCACCAAGCTTGCAGTTCAGCAATTGTTCTTCACACAAAAGCGACATCCCTTGAGCGTGAATAACTCCATTACAATTTAAATAAAGCCTGTAATTAAAAGTAAACACTGACGCTGCCGTCGGTTGAATGAAGCCCGAAATGTTTCCACTGAATTTGCATAGACGCTCCATCAATTTGGCTCTTCCACCTCGCAGGAAACCTTCGTCGTCTTGGCAAATTCACAAATGCAAATTAAAACGAGCGCGAAATTTCGACTCTTTATTTTTGATATATTCACATGTAAACACAGAGTTCTGGGTAAATATGTATGAAGAATCGTTACATCTCAATTTACATCCGATTTCTCGCTTCGCGAGCAATGTTGAGCTTTCAGGAGCTTTTGGTTGTGTCTGATATATGTAACTTCATTGATAGTCGGGGAGTCTTCTGCGTGCTTTGAGCTTTTTCTTGAAAGCTCTGTGATCCGATGAAGCTGCAAAACTTGACAGTCGATTCATAAATTACTCGTGAATGTTACGAAACCCACAGACACTCCCCGAGACGATTATGTTTAACATTAATTCTTCATCTACGTGATATTGTGCTTTGATCGGGTTTTCTCACATCGGAATAAAGCTCTCATTACATTTTCCTTCCATTATTGAAACTAATGTCCTAGCGTCGCACGTCACGGTCGTTAAGTTTTAATAGTACAACATGCTACGGACCAACATGAGATAATTTCATTCTCCTCCAGCTCGCCATCCCGCTACAATTATTTATGAAATTCAATTTACAGTTTCAGGGAATATCCAATGAGTGTTCAACGGGTTGAGTAGAGATACACTTCAGGTAAGTGGAGTTCGAGAAAGAGGCGATGCGCTCTTCTCCTTTTGAAAGGTACAGACTCACGTTCTAGTTGATTGAATCTTTCTCATTAAACTTTGATGTTCGTTCGATTGTCGGCAACGTCGCTCTCGCATCAAAGCCCGGAGGCGAATCACAAGAGCTTTTGATCAGAGGAAAGCTTCTTAAACACAGTAAACTCACCCCGCTTCAACAAAGATTTTCCTCGAAATTACCGAAGCCGTGTTCAATTACAGATCAGAATTCATGAGAAGTCTTTGAAGGAACAAAAGCTACTTGTAACTGTCAACGACGCTGCCTCGTTTTAAGCCGGAGGACAAAGGTGTTCTTCGACGTCGCAACCCCTTAAAAGTTTGCCGAGCAAGACCGAAAATTAATTACAATCATGCTTGAGCTCGACCCGTCCAGCGATAAGTGAGGGTAAGAGAGAAAAGTATTTATACTTTTCAGCGTCAACGTTCTCTGAATAAATTCAATCCGTCGCTGCCCGGTGAGACGTAGGAGAAGCTTTCAGTCGAAAGATTGAAGCGTAATTGTAATGGATTTCTCTTCTATCGTATTGGAGGGACTTTGTTCGGCTGCATCGGGATGTAGTCGAGTGGATAATTTGTTTTTTTCATTTCTTCCACTTTACAAAAGTCTTTCGAGGTCTTCGCTTTCGGCGTCACTCGTGCAGGTTTCCGAATCTGAATAATCAAAATCATCTCTCCTGTTACGCCGACAACACGGGCGTTGATAGTCATCCGAGTCGCTCCAGTGCTCGTACTCTTCTTTATGGTGCTCCAGCAGCATCAGCGATGGGAAGAGAGTATCGCATCCGCCACATCTGCCAGCGAAAGATGAAAAGCAAACGGAAAACATTCTATTATTATTGAGAGCTTCGAAGAATGAAAGGATTCAAATGAATTCAATTGAAAGGGAACTCAGCGCAGCCTCGATCAAAGGTAGCGCTGCTGCTTTTGTGAAGCCCGAAAAGGTGACGTTGAAGCTTTCCTCGCGACGACGGAAAATACGTAAAGAGCTTTCGATGGAAATCCGCATGGCATCCTCTCAAGCAATCTTTGATAAATAAATTTCGAGATAAGCGTTTTTAAGGCTCTTCAATCACTTCGGTGAAACGTGCCTGAACTTTGAGAGCGGCTCGTAAACTAGAAGCAACGGAAATTTGTATCAATTCGATCAACGACTCGCAGCGTGAGTCTCATGAATACGCTTATATTGAGAAGCCTTCAGAGGCAGACATCGGAGATATAGCTTCTTTTTCACCGTGTTTTTCGAAGCACAATAGACTCCTCACTCTGTTGAATGTTCTCTGTTGACTGCAAGCGAGAATATTGCGAAGTTGATTTTTCTAAATTTATTCTGCTTCTTCTCCTTCGTCTTGCTGTTTTTGTCGTTTAGGTTCTGACCTTTTAATGCTGCATTAAGCCTTCGTTTACGACGCAACATTCGAGGAAAATAAATCAAATCTCCGTTCAAAGAACGTTAAAGGAAATTTCCTTTATCCATATTTGATGACGGAGATGAATTAAACGGAGACATGGTTCATCGGGGGCTCTTGTGCTTTAGTGCTTTTTAAATGCCGCTTTCATCTACTCGATCACGTTCGACTCACCCAAAGTGCCGTTTTTTCTGCTGATGCGACTCAAGCTGTCGATGGCAATGAAAGGCTCGATCACAAACGTTGCACGTTAACGATTCATCTGGATGGGGGAAGACAAGTGGAGTGCAAAGAGAGAAAAGAGGAAAATGAAAATCGCAGACGACACGAAATGTAAAATTTTGAAGACGAACACTCAAAGCCCAAGCAATTTTCCTTTCGCCAATATTTATTTTTTCTTGAGAAGCCGAACCGAAACCTTAAGTACAGCAGAGGAAACGTGAAACTTTCGCTGGCATGTCGATGACATTTTGTTCCTTGAATTGCGGCGATGTTGAGGGACAAGAAAAAGCTTTAGTTGATTCCTTCACTTAATCAATTTTTTTCGGCTTGCTTAACAGACTTCATTGACTTAGAGACGCTCGTGGACAGAATGTCGACACAATTTGCGAGACGACAGATAAACAATATAGAAGATTGAAGGATTGAATTTCTCGAACATTTCTTGTTTCTCATTTCTTCCTCTCGGAACTGCTAATCGCTTTCGTTATAAGAAAAATTTGTCAACAGGAAGAGAAAGATAAAACTCGCTTCTAATTAATACAAAGCCTTCCGTCGCCTGCGGGAGTCCTTCGCTGTTAGAAACAGATTCTAATTAAATGCCGACACGAGCGACAAGACGCCTCAATCAGCAACAACGCTTTATTGAAACTGGAGCTTTGCTCTTGATGCTATAGCAACCAACGTTGCACACGTTTTGATTCAATAGTTCCAACATTTCATTCGAAAAACTTACTCCGTGTTGAGCACAGCGTGCAATTTTTCTCATGATAGCAGTGAAATGAAAAATATTATTTCATTGCATGTTCGGTACATTTGAAAGCTCGCAAAATCTTTTGTTTCCCTCCGAACAAAGTTTGGCTGACCGGGTTAAACAAACCTGGCTGCAACTTTTCCATTCACCACATTCCCATATCCACGAGTTTTACACTATCAATTTGCACAACTGTAACTAGAATCTGGTTGCTGTTGGTCTCTTGTTAGCTTGTAGGGCAAACGGGCCAAGGTCTGTCACCTGATTTATGGCCAATTGAATCTTTAGCCAGCACCTCAATTAATACTCGAAGCCTGGCCATCCTACAAAGGGCAAGTTTTCAATCTACTCTCGGCATTGAAATGAAAGCTTTTGTAAATCGCCAATGAATAAGAGCGAGCGAACAAAAAATTGATTTTGGTGAGACGGGCAGGGGCAAAGGAAATCGATGTGAATCCGAGATTTATTATTCAAAAGGATTCGGTTCAGTGGAGCGCAGATAACGATAGAAAATTTGTTTGTGACACAGTTGGTTCCGTTTGTTTTCTTACCAAAGTCCTCGTCGTCCGACATGGCCATTGCTTGCAACCTCGTCGTGATGACTTTCTGCTCGACTTGCTTCGAGGGCTTCACGTTATCGGCGCCTCCGGCATTGTAAAAGTTATTGTTCAAGTTATCCTCCGGCACGTCGTTGCCGTTCTTGTCAACGCATTGATTTTTCCTCAGATTATCACAGTACGAATACTTAAGATTTTCGCCGTTCACCAGAACGTTACCCTCTCCACCATCGCCCTTGTTGTAATTTTGATCATCCGAATCGACGCCTAATCTGCCGTATCGGAATCGCTGCCGAGAGCTGTTTTTACCTGAAACAACGCAAGCGAACCATTGATGGGTTAGTGCGGGTGAAAGCGTGTTACTCAAAGCTCGCGCTAAAGTTTCCGCTCGCCTACCGCAACAAATGATTAAAAATTTTTAAGGTCTGCCGTTTGAAATATCAGGAAATGCATTTACTGAAGAGCCTTGAGCTTGGCTCACACATTATTTGAAGGCCTTTACAGACAAATGCAACACTCTGCTTTGGGCTCGTTCGTGTTGACTGTGGAAACTGTTGGGTGTAAACATTGCGGGCTTAATGCGGCAGAAGAATAAGTGAGAAGCTCACGAACGTGTGAAACAGTAAAGCTTCCGTTATCATCGTGCATTAACTCTCCTCGCTTCGATATGAGACACAAGGAGTTTCGCTTCGAGCTTATGGGTGGGAAGCAGTTGATTGAGATTGATATTCACTTATTTTCCCCGTCGAGACGCATTAGCGCCAGGAAATTGTTGACAAAAGTCTCGTTCAACGAAAGTTTGTTTTCCCGCTCCGAAGCTTTTAAGTGAAAGTTCTCACATATTGAGGTTTCTTGTTAGTTTTCGGGGCTTTGCGGATTTTCTGACGGAAAGTGAGGGAAACAAATGCTGTTTCCACATTAGAAACTCCATGAACTTTGCTAACAAAGCCTTCGCAATAGAAAGCCGCTCCATTAACAAGCCTACATAGCTCTCGCTGTCTATCAACTTCACCCTTTGAGTCTTCTCTCGATTGAAATTTAATCAAGGTTTAAATACGTTTCCGGCAAATTCCGGAGTCGCATGAAACGAGCGGAGTGGGAACTCGAGCAGACATGAAAGGTTCCTTTGAGAAGTGTCAGAATTTATCGATTAATTCTTTCTTAATGGGGAAAGTTTGCTGTAAGCTCGCCCATCATCGCGAGACCTCCGACGAAGCGTTTCATTCGCATCTACCTGAATCGTTGTACACGTTGACTGACTTGGCTGAGTAATTGTTATTGATTGAGTTAAAGAAATTGGCGGCTCCCGTTCTACGTAAAATCCAAAACATTTTATCCCTTTGGAGTTGAGCACTTGTTTGATCTTTGCTTATTCAGACATTTCAAAAAATGTTTGATGATGTCGCTTGACGTTCGCACAAAGTTTTATTTCAATTATTTTCAATTAAGTTCTCTCTCATCTCACAATCATGAGAGCAAACATGATATGTTAAGTGTGTTGTCTCGACGCGGGACTTTAAATCAGCGCAACTTCCCGATTGAAACTCCGTGAATAAACTGAGAAGTCGAAGCTCGCTGCTTGTGCTTTTCATAAGTTTCCTCACCTAGCCGAACTTCGAAAGCTTTCACACGCATGCTCCGCAGATTCGAAGACGGATCGAGAGCGGATTTCGATGCAAACTGCTTTCACTTGCGGGTGAAAAACTGAAGCAGCTGGTTGGGTCGACTTCCCCTGACCTTACAAGTTTCTTTCGTCAAGGCAAAAATTCTCTTGTCGTGTTTTTATTCTGTCAATTCTCAATTTCTTTATTGCGACTCGTTTGTTGGCATGTTCGTCTTCATGTTTTATTGATAGACTAGGCTTTAAACCTGTGACATCAATTGCGACTCTCGCAGCAGAAAAATAATTGATTTTCGTCTATTTTAATTAACAATTCTGTCACGGTCTAAGCTCAACGCAAATTCATGAAATTAAACGAGGCCGGCACTGTCAGTGCCAGCCGGAATATTGGAAATTATATTCGGACGTAAGCAATTTTATGGAATCGTCAGAGGGCATTAAACATAAAATATTCAGTGGAACGATTCGATTGAATTTCGGTTCATTAAATTAATCGGGACGACGGCTCGTCAACACAGCTTCTGCTGCGCCTGCTGTTGTGCAGCGCTCGGCCATTATTGTTACGCTGTTAAACATTTTTACGATTCACGAGCTTGATGTTCGCGCTGTATTAACAAAAAATAACCGTAAAGATGATTTACGACATCACAGCTCATACGGAAAATCTCCACGGCGCAAACTTTCCAAATTAACTGAACTTTCCATCGCAGAGCTTTCAGAAAAAGTTTCCGTCTATTGCCGATGTTTCTCTTTTCCATTAATATTGATTCATGTTTGATCTGACAGAGCGCTTACGAGCAGCGCAATGAATTAATTAAACCGCTCAAGGCGGCTGCTGCAGCGTTTACATCCTAAGAAGAAACCCACAAATCCCCTTCATGAATGTTTCAACCGAAGTTGTTAGCCGGATCCAGACTCTCGACTCCCCAAATTTATTCATGTTAAAGCTTCGACTCAAGTCAAAGTATATTTCCATGTAACGGTTGATATGTTGACCACAAGAGATTTCCGGCGACTCCCAGCAGGGAAACTTTTCGAACAGAGTTTTGTGGTCGAAAAATGCTGAAGAAGATGCCGAGTAACGTTAGGTGGAATTGAAATTAATTTCTCGAAGGAATCGTCGGTAATAATGCTCTTAATTTGAGGGGAGAGCTTTCGCTTCAAGAAGGCGAATTCATTTTGCTGTTCACTGACTTGAGTAGGAAATAATCGCTTGGCACATTTCACTTCCTCTTTTGCTCGAGGCATGATTTTTGATCGGATTTAAGCTTCAGCATTCAACCTTTAACCTCTTGTTGTTATGATGTCTCATTGAGCGCGCTGTCATTGACGTCGCTTTGGCATCTGTAAGGAATATCGATTGTTAATAATCCATATCGGCTTTTTCAAGCAAATCGGATTCCGTTCTGTATATTCAAACGCTTTCGTCGCATTTTTTCGTGGCCCTCGAATCGAGATTAAAATCCTAGACAAAATCATTCATGGCGGAAGTTTGTAAACGTCGCCTAAAAATCCGAATAATCTTTTTCGGGGAAACGCTTTTCGCATCATGCGATGTTCGCCATAATTGACAAGGAAAACTTTTAATGGCAAAAGCTCGATAACGATTTCGGAGCTATTGTCGATCTGAAATGAGCGCAGATTCGTTCTTCTTGCCGTTGTGCTATTAGAATTCACTGTCTAATCGATATCTTGGTTCATTAAGGGATGGCAAAAGCAATTATTCCCAGTTTCGTTCTTGCTCTTGTCGGGTTTCCAATTATTTCGTTCGAAGCTCCGACGTTCCCTATTCAAACACTTTGATGGTTTCGTTTACTGCCAATTCGTATCGAACAATACTCGACTATCTTTAAGCTCTTCCACTCTATTTAAATGAACTTCAAAAGCACAAAAGTTTATTCAGTGTCTCCAAGATGAATTTATCGTCGTCGTCTGAGCTGAAAAGCTTTCAATAAGCGAGAGATTAAAGAACAATAGGACCGTAATCTTATCGTCTCTGTTGTCTTTAAGAAAGTATAACGTTGCAGTTGTCGGCTTTCATTAGGTTCTTGGAAGAAACTTTAGATGCCTGAGGGCGTTTGAAGCATGGTAAACTTTTTCAAACTCTCCAGCGTTGCCTCCGACACTAAAATAGTTTCAAAGTTGAAGGCAAAGTTTCTCGACGGGAGCTTTAAAGAAATAGTTTCTTTCCTGTCAATTCCACTCAGTGTCAACTCACATATGCTCTCACAATAAAAAAGCTTTTGCCTTGCTGTTCACACACAATGCACGTAGCTTTTCGCCTAGAGAATCAATCTCCGTGCCAGTTCGTTCCTAACAAAAAGAAAATTTAGCAACGTCACAAGGTGAGTAGACAATGAAACTTGTATTTATTGCTTGAACAAAACATATTGCTCGAATTATCTGGTCGATTAAAGCCGAAGCAAAAACGACACTTAAAGAACAGCAAGACAGCAAGTCAGCAAGTCATATGAATCTGGCGTGTCATAAGATGACACTACTCGCAGTTGGGTTGTTTTAGTAGTTACGCTCCTTTGATTCAATTGCATAAATAGAAACGGCTGAATATAAAATATTTTTCCTGTTTTCTTTTGCATGCAACAGATTTATGAGATGTTCCGTCAGATAACAATGGAAAACGGAGATGCTGGAGGGGAAAATATTTCATTAAACTCGAGCAGCTTTGTTGTGAAATCTCGTTGGCAGAACCTTGAGATTATCTCACACGAAATAATTCAGAGTCGAGCCCCAAGCCATGCTAAACTATTTAAGCTTTCCTATTCTTCAAAATTTCATTCCTCTTCAATGAAGTCTGTCGTCGAGGGGTCAAGGTTTGAACTCCAACTAATGGCTAGATTAGTGAGCAATTGCTTCCAATCCATGGCACATCTAAATCCGAATTCATTGGAGGATGCTAAAAATAAAACTCTCTGCTTTTATGATGTTTGCTTGGAGCTATTACTCGACAACAGAACGATAATGTTTCCGTTGTGCGGCGAACGTCATAAGGAAAAAATTGCGAATATGTTTTCGCATTACTCCTTCGTCGTTGGGGCAAGCAAAATCGTTGTTTGTTCACAAGATTTGCTCAATCGAAACCCCTACGATTCGAGGTGAAGAATCATTTTATCGCACTGTTTGTTCTCGTTAGGAAACTCGGCCGCTGGGAACGCTACGAGATGCTCCGCGTCTATAAATCTCGCTTTTCTGTTGGGCTTGCTTGTCTACATTTTCAGACTTTTGTTATTTGTTTCTCGTAAACATCAGGGCACGGACGTAAGCCGATGCCACATGCGGTGGACAGAGCCTGCGAGATCATCCGGATTAACTGATGACATAAAGACAAACAGCCGGCAACCGACAAACATGACATTCATTAAAGTAAGAAGACTCGTTGTCGTGTTAACTGATGGCATGAACTTCAAGTCGTCTGTCTCCATTAATAATGCACGCATATCAGCTTTTCCCTTTCGTTCAACGCCGAGCAGGTTGCAAATTAAGCGGGCGCAGGATTCGGAAAAAGGATCTGATGCTGAATAATTTATACACCACACAGTCGAGCTTTAAATTGTTTATTACCTCTTTCGAAATTGTTTTAAATGGATTTGGGGCGAAGAGCAGCGGTACGGGGAGATCTTTGCTGGCTGCCTCGAAGCTCTGACGTGAAAGCTCACTCGGGAATCATTCATTCGATTTGATCGCTCGCTCTCATGTGAGGCTTCCATCAGTTCAGACTAAGTGAAAAGCGAAGGTGGGACGATGTGAGACCGCATACCTCGAGTGACTTACGGCAAGCGAAGGGGGAAATGAACTACCATGAAAAATGAGGAAACTCGTTTGTAATTGCTTCGCAATTCTCCTTTATTGGATTGAAACTTTATAAGAAGATTAAAAGTTTCGCAATTTCGTGGAAACTTTTCGTTCACAAAAGCTTCTCCAAGTCTTCGCTTTCGGCGTCGCTTGAAAATCCTTCTGAATCGGTGAAATCAAAATCGTCTCTCCGGTTGCGGCGGCAGCATGGCTGCTGGTACTCGTCGGAGTCGCTCCAATGCTCGTACTCCTCTTTGTGATGTTCCATTTGCATCAGTGACGGGAAGATCGTATCACATGCGGCACATCTGCGAGAAAAGCGATGAAAACTAAGTGAGCTAATCTGACAATCCTTACAATGAACTAAGAAATGTTTTTAGGTCTCAAGCCTTCACGCAGCATATCCGAATAATTTATTTACAATGCCAAAGGATTACACGCCGTCAAAATCGGATATGAAGAGATGAGAAGAAATTTATCATTCACGTGTTCAAAATTTCCTCTTGACTTGAGTGAAAGCTTGCGTGAAGGAGTGCGAGATATCTCAAAGGCTTAAGATTGTGTCATAACTCAAAAGCCTTCTTTTATAAATCATGCGGCTTCAACCGCGGAGACGTCATAGCTTGAGTTCACGTCCTTGATTTAATCAGATCATGATTTATGACACCGTCGCATTTTGCCGGAACGAAAATCAGCAAGGCGGGTTCGCCATCAAGAAAACTCACTCGTAAAAACTACCAAAAACCTTTTCACGAGGTTCCTTCAAGATTCAAGTTGACGCATTTGTTAAATTTCTAATTTTAAATTTTAATCTGATTAAATTTCTCGGCACCTTTCTAAAATTCATGACGAAGCGCAACCTTCGTATTCACTTACCCAAAGTGTCGTTTCTTCTGCTGGTGTGAAGAGAGCTGTCGGTGACAGTTGAACGCTCGATCGCAAACGGTACACGTCAGCGACTCATCTGCGAAGAAGAAAAAGGATTTTGATCAGGACGTGACGGAGCAGCGAGTGTTTGCGAATCAATCATGGTGAAAGTCAATTGACACGAGTAAACGATACAGCTCGATTGACGTAGAATGAAAATTGTTTGTGAAACTCTCGCCTCAAGCTTCGACTCTTGTTGTCTCTTTAGTTATAATCTCCAGCAAGCGAACCAAACCGTTTTGCTTTTGTTCTAATGACTTTGACTTGCGGTTTCTGGGCGCCAAGCCAAAGATTCGAAAACTTTGCGCTTCCATTTAATTAAAACGGCTTACTTCCCGCAACTATGTTGAGCGAGCAAAAGTTTTCCACATAAAAGAAGATGAGCGGTGGCAAAACGAAGAACGAAGGGGAAACTTTGATGCTTTAAGAAGCTAAGTCACTAATGATGGCCGAGATGGCTTCGTTGTAATGAATTTATATTACTGATTTCTCACAATTGCTAAGACTTCCTAATTGGCAGTTGTGAAGCTTCAAAACTTAACGCCTTAGATATCAGCAAGACTGGCACAGTGGGAAAGTTTTCCTCGCTCCTTTGTTCTCGTTCATTGTATTGCCTCGCGCGAGTTATACATTTTTCATCGAGAATGGAAATTTATGTCGCAAGCGAGATTCAAACCGACTCGAAGGAAGATTGATGAATAAATAAACTCATAAATAAAAGATTCCTACCGGAATGAAGAGACAAAGCTTCTGTCGCAATCCTTTCAGTCCCCTGAGAGGCTGCGAAAATGACAAATGAAGGAGGCGAACTCACCATAGTTGTCGGTTAATGTCATTGCTATAATTTTATCCATCACGCTGCTCGACTCTTTTTGCTGCTCTACATTTGGTTCACTCGTTGGACTGTTGACCTGACTATCAACTTTCACTTCAATACAATCGCACTCCGAGCAATTGACAACTTGATTCTGATTTTTATTGTTCGCTGGATTTCCGTTTGCATCGAATTGATTGCAGCACTCTCCGTCGCCTTGATACTCCACTACAACATTCTCGTCTTCTTCATCGTCATCGTCGTCAACTTTTTTATTGAAGTTCTGATCGTCGGAGTCCACGCTTAATCGTCCATACCGAAAGCGAAGCCATGAATTGGTTTTATCTGCGAAACAAAAGTTTACGAGTTAATTTTCCATCTATATGGAGCGTAGGGACCAAATCTGCTTAGCCATAAAGTGAGGGCGAGAGAGCTTTTACGACTTTATAATGGAGGTAGTAGAGAAAGCCTTTTAATTATTCATTTAGTCGAGAACAACGACATGTGGCCACTTGGGACCAAGATCATAGATAAGAGCCGAGACAGGATTTGCATTAAATCTGGTTCACGACCGCGGACCTTTTAGTCGCTCACTTCAGCATCACCCATAGCACTCTGCTCGTAATTAACTGTAAGCGACGTTTCAGCATTGAGCTGCTAATTGAAAAGGAAAACTGCACGGAAAGCTTTTGAAAATTAATTATGATCAGTATGTGGCTTCAATTGCCTCGTGCGAAGCCTCGCCGAAGCTCGTTTAGGCGACATTTATCCAGCTAAACGATGTTTCTGTCTCTACGGCTTGAAGCAAGTGGGTGGAGATAAGCACAACAGTAACTGAGGATCATACAAAGATATCTCATTCATGTCTCGAACGCTTTTAAAACTTCAAATCACGTCCCAGGATTTGTATAATTTTTCATTACATAAAGTGCCTCGGCTTTCCTTTTCTCTCCCAACACACGACGCTGACGAGCTATTTTTATCGCACAACAATCGATTAAACTTTCATATTCTTGGAACATTTGCTATGAGCTTTCCGTGCTTACACACGGCACTCGAAATCGTTTATTTGGCTACAACGGCTTCTTCTTAATGCCACGCGCTTCTTTGCCGAATGGCTCTAGTAACAACCTGCAACACTCTTGTCGTTCTTGGCCGCAACCTTTGATGTACTGCTGTTGAATGAGTTAAGGAAGTTTGCCGCACCGGTGCGTCGTAAAAACCAAAACATGCCACGCGTTTTGTCGCAACTTCTTTTATATCAAAAATAGAAAGTTTTCTGTTTGAACGACCGTCGTGATATGTTTCGTGAGACTTCCTCCGAGCACGAAGCTTTGATATGAACTGAGGGAATTTCCAACGACGAGAGCTCTCTCTCAAGTTCGAAAAGCGAGGAGCATGCGTGAAAACTTCTAAACAATAAATTTTGCATTAGAAAAGTTTCAACTCGAAACGGTGCAGGTCAAAGTTTAGCATTTCCAGGTACATAAACCCCACTCGCCACCTCAACGTCCGGGAGGTTGAAATAGATTGTGGATGCGTCGGGTAATTAATTGAAACTGCGATTCCAGATGTGTATTTATTTGCTTTTATGTTTCTGGCACTTCAGATTGAAGTTTCAATTAACGATTCGCAGATTTCTCCGCTATTCATCTGAACGGTGTGGGCGCTTTCACAGTTTGCTGATGTTTGTTCCGCTCGCCCTTCTGTTTTCTCTGCAGAGCTTTGCAAACTTCCAAGACCGTAAACGAATTCGTTGCTGCTGAAGGCTGGGCGCAGAACTTTAATTGAAACCTGTCTGTCAAGCTCCTCTCTCTCCACCGCAACTCGTTTGTTCCCCCCGGAAACCCTTCTCACTCGCCAGTGACATGAAATTTATTTTAAGGTTTTTCATTTTGCTGGCGAGAGGAAAATTTTGTCTTCAAAATTTTAAATTAAATTTTAATGAATGCCGGAGAAAAGTTTGATGGAACGAGAAGCAAAATGCTCTTGATTCATCAAATTATAGTCTCTGAAAGACCAAGAGCCTTGAGCAGAGACAAATTTTCCAGAACCAGCGTGCGACCCTTGAGCTAGAGACTGAGCCAACGGATAAATATTTGGCATCGCTCAAGATCCTTTCGCTAGTCGAGAGATTCCACCAAAAGATTTTCCATTCACATTTCCATGAATGAGAACTGAATAAGTAATCAGAACTAACGTGAAGTTTGGATTTATCACTCCGACTTTCCTTGCTCCAGCGTCTTCTCGAACGATAGCACAAAACGGCCGCTAGGAAAAAAGCAGAAAAGTTACGAACGTGATTTCCTTTCAAACATGGAACGAGCTCGAGAAGGCAATCTTGCACGACGTCGCTCCTCTTCAAGGCTCTTTGATGCGTGTACGGATGTTTGAAGCCCTTTAGTTCGTTCCGAGAAGAAGAAGGGAGGCTGGGACTGGTAAGCGTCTTCATTATGCGGTCGTATTCTAAATCTCGCTAGGCCAATCACTTAGTCACTGGCGCATATAGAAATCAATGATAATAACCTTCGCTCCTCCTAGTTGATCTTGAGATTTGCGTCTAGGGCCGAGACCGTTCCATCAAGCAAACATGTTTGTATCAAAGCGGACGAAAAGCTTTGAGTTTCATTCAGTTTGGCAAGGCTTCTTGTTTTCATCTTTTGGACCGAAGCCATCGGGTAGCTGTGATTCTAAAATTAGCACTTGGGGGCGAGCTCGTAGCCTTCAACGATTATCACGCTTCGAGAGCGACAGACAAGTTTTTGTGAAGTCCCTGACGATGTAAATCCTTGAAAGGAAATAAAAGCTCGCTCGACTTCCTTCGCATCACTAAGTTGATCATTAGCTAAGTATGAACATTAAACTTTTAATTGCGTCAACTGTTTGATCAATAAAAAGGATTTTGAGCAGCTCGCTGTTTAATAAATCCTCGCTAATTCTTGCAAAGCTTTCACATCTGTGAGACTTCCGGTGTTGCCGTAGAGACCTCTCAGTGTCCCGCTATGAATTTTAATCGATATTTCAGATTATCAAGAATCAGATTTGCTCCCGCTTGTGATGCAGTCTGCGCTTCTTTTCCCCCGAGATATTTTTCCAACCCGACGAACGTCAGAATATGCTTTTGATTGAATAAATGTATCCACGTCGTGACATGTTCGTCTCTCTGACCTCGTAAGCAGATCAATCGTTAAAAGCCAATCTTGCTCTATTCTACATTTTCAATTCCGATCTGATTCAAGATTATTTGATTTACACTCTGACAAACGAAACTTATAAGCTTTCAAAACTTCATGGAACCTAATTGACTAAGGGTTGCATATAATTTTAAACTGATAGATGTGTTGGTCCACAGATTGTGGATCAATTAGTATCAACTCCAAAATAAAAGTAAATCACATGGTAAATATAATTCAACGTCTTCCTTCCTTAACTTTGTTTGATTTGTGTGACCAGCTTCAAAGCATTCTAACCCAGAAGTTATATCCGTAATGTGCTTCATGTTGCTTGGAGAGAGAACCAATAAAGACGACGCGATTCATTTGCAAAGGAAGCAGAGGAAGTTTCCTTTCTTGATCAAATAAGACTAATTGAATTTGGACGTTCGCTCGTGTCGATAAGCACTATGTAGACGTCGTAATTGAGCTGAACGCTGCAAGCAATCTGGCGTGACAAGAAGTCTCCGATGGCAGCAATTCGACGTGGAAGGCATTTTCGTTCCAATTTTTCTCGTAGGCGTTGGAATGCGAGCGTAATCGATACGATTTGCATAACGAGATAAACACAAATCGCTTCCGTTTTGATTTGCAAATTTTATTCGGCACCCCTTGAAGCTTTAAACTTGAAAGCTTTAGCTGAAGTTAATTATAAACAATTGACGTCAGTATCTAAGTTAGAAACCACTGTTAATTGAATCATCTCAAGTAATTAACTTTCCCCGACTTTCTCATGCAGCATTTTCACATCGCGCGTCAGACACTTCAAAATATTTGTCAACGAAATTACCACGATTCATTATTAGGGACGCTCATTAACTTTTTTATTCAATTAGACACGCGCGCTATGCTCTGTTGTCAAAGAGATGGAAAGTATATTTTCGGAATCTCTCCTCAATTAGCCAGTCGTTGCTCTAGGTGTCAGTCTTAGCTTGAGGGATAAGCTTCATTTCTATCATTGATTTGCAATGATTCTTTGTGTAGGACAGCGGTGTAAATCTTTATAAGAGAGTCACTGATCAGATTCTATCATCACGTTTGTTTTGCTAATCGTATTCTTCCAGATCAATGTCCCTAAAACTTCTAAGTTAGAAGTCATAATCTTTGTTAAGTTTGCAAGTATCAATTACAAAATATTTAACGACTTTTCGATTTTCGAAAGTTTCGGCGTCGTCGTTAAAAGCTCGACGGCGTTTTTGTAAACAAGCCGGAAATTAAAAAAAGCTAAAATTGTTTTATCAAAGAAACCGAAATGCTTTCAACACAAAAGAGACTGGAAACTCTTCGCGAGCACTTCCGTACACACAATAAGGTCAAGGAGCAGCGTCCGCATATGTCAGTAGTTCATACAGTTCAATGGAGTTGCGACGGAAGAAAACTTGCAAGCGGATCGAACGACAAAACTGTGAGTTGTTCTCATTCCTAGCTGAATTCTCTGTTTATTAATATTCTGTTATATCAGATTATTGTGTTTTCACTTGATCGCGATCGTCTGACAAGAGAGAAAACATTCCACGGCCATTCGGGAACTGTCGATCAACTAACTTGGCACGCTTCACATCCAGACTTGGTCGCAACCGCTTCTGGAGATAAAACAGTTCGGATTTGGGATACGCGAGCATACAAGTCTGTCAGTACTATCAACACGAAAGGAGAAAACATCAACATTACATGGTCGAGTGACGGTCAAACGATAGCGGTCGGCAACAAGGAAGACTTAATAACTTTCATTGATACGAAAACGAATAAAATTCGCTTCGAGGAGAAATTCAACTTCGGAGAAATCAATGAGATCATGTGGAACAAGACGAGCGACCAGATTTACCTGACCAGCGGCCAAGGATGTGTTCATGCACTCAGCTACCCAAACCTCGAAGTTCAACAAGTCCTCAAAGCTCATCCCGCCACCTGCATTTGCATTGATTTCGACAGCACCGGAAAGTATTTCGCTATTGGGTCCGCAGACGCTTTGACATCGATATGGGACGTCGATGAGCTATCATGTCTTCGTGTTCTTTCACGCTTGGATTGGCCTGTGCGAACAGTTTCCTTCTCACACGACAGCAAGCTTTTGGCTTCGGCCTCCGAAGACCATTTCATCGACATTGCATGCATCGAGACTGGCGAACGAGTCTGCGATATCAAGATCGAGTCGTCCACCTTCTCAGTTGCCTTTCATCCGAAACAATACCTCCTGGCTTATGCGTGCAACGATAAGAAGGACGACCTGCGCGATGCTGGAAACTTCAAAGTTTATGGCTTTTTCGAGTAAGAATATTTTAGGATGTCGAAATAAACTTTAATAAAATAAGAGCTCTTTCTAACTAAGACCAAGTTTCTTCCTGATATTTTCCATTCCTAAACATTGTGGCTACAAACTCCTTATCCTCGACAGCTTCCTCTAAGGCTTCTCTTACTGCTGCTGGCATTTCTTTGGAGCTGCCAGAGACGTAAACGAAGGCGCCACGTTTCAGAATCAAACTCTTCATTAGCGAGTTTTCATTCCGTATCAAGTGCTGCACATAACTGAAACCCAAACTGTCAGTGATTGTTATTTGATAAGAAAAGAATTGACTTACACTTTGTCCTCTTGATCCCTTGAAAAAGCGCAGAACAGCTTCAGCGATCCCTCCGATTCCATTCGTCTTAGTTCCTCTTTGCAATGGAAATCTTTTCTCTCATTGCGGCAACCGAAGAACAAGACGAATTTCTCCCCAGCAGTTTGGCCCTTCAGCTCGTAGTCTTGAAGGATCCCTCGAAATATTGCCAGACCTGTTCCAGGTCCGACCATCACAAGCGGTGTATCAACGTCCAATGGAAATGTAAATGTTCCCTTTTTGATTGAGACCTTAACCCGGTCGCCAGGCTGCAGAGTTTTCAACCAGTTTGAGCATAAGCCTTTCCTCGTTGCCTTTAGTCGAGTTTGATATTCAACTACAGCCACAAGTAGATCAAGTCGGTTGGTCAGCACGCTCGATGCAATCGAGAATGGTCGAGGTTTGATGGGCTGAAAAAGTTCGAAAAGCATGTCAAGCGTAAGCTTGGATGTTGCGTGTGGAAAGTCTTGCAGCACTTCCAGGATTGTCCGCCGAGGCCGATTGACATAGCTCAAGAGATCTTGCTGACCCTCAAAGCTAGCGAATTCGATCAGTTTCTCCTTCTCAAGCTCATTGTCGCAGTTGTAAGCCAAAACTTCAAAAGCCCGAGCTCTCGGCAAAGCGTTCAGGTCCCAATATTGTCTTGCGATTGTCACCAATTGCAATGGTCGAGCGAGGAATGTTGGAGCCGGCATCTCTGTAATTGCGAAATCAAAGTTATCGTGAAATGATTCGTTATAAAATATTTTTATTTTTCCATTTCAAAAACCAATTCAATTATTCGATTGCCTCTTCCTTCCAACCATCGTCGTCGGACAAGAAGCGACGTTTCGCAGCTGTGTTCATGTAAGGACGATAAACCCATTCAGTGTCGGCAGCTCGCTCTTCGTCGAGAGTTCCGAGCTTGATGTGATACAAGCGAAGTTGGAACCGCGGACCGACCTCAGTAAGCTCTAAGTTCTTGTCGACATATTGGAAGATGTGATGTCGGAAGCTGATAAAGTCGTCATGGTTAGCGAATGTAATTACACGCTTCGAGTCCTCTTTGGGAACGGGGAAAAGATATTTCAGAATGGACATTGTTCGCTCGCCGAGCTTCGATTTAAAGTTGTGGAAAACAAGATGCGGTTTCGCTTCAGATACTGGACAGGCGTCGGGAATCTCGTGTCTCGTCACCACAGACGAGATGTTGAAGTATGCTGTGGGGCCATAGGGCAAGTGACTGATGACGAGGTTCGTTGGAACTCCGCGGTGCTCATGGATAAGAATCAGATCTGTAGCTTCGTTAGCACGACAGCTGTGCACCAACTGCTTAAGGTCTGTGTTTCCTCTGTTGACACGTTGAGCTCCGGGGAAAATTAGCCGAACTTCCTTCACAAACTGCTTGAGAGTCGACGATGGATTGTGAGATGTCGTGATGAGAATCTTCGGATCTTCACTTCCAGCGTATTTGTACTCGTCGTCACGAGAGTCTGCGGTGTTTGCTCCTCCACTTACGCCACTAGCATTAGCCGCTTGCTTCGGTCCATCGTCACTCCATTTAAGCTTCTTCTGCAGCTCTAAAGCGTCTTTTCTCAGGTCGCCGTGTATTGGAACATGTTCCTCTAAACTCTTCTTGATTCTTTCCTTCTTGTCTTGCGTTGTTTTGTGCTTGATCTCTGTGGTTTTGCGATAAAGATACTCGCGGCGCAGCCGAGCTTGTCTTCGTAGCATTTTAAAGTCCCGAAATGCTCAATTTAATTTGTTTTTTGTCCGCAACACGAGTTTGAAGTTTCGCCGTCGGAATTTAATAAATCGAGCTCGATCGAGCGGCGCCGCTGAATTTGTTTATGTGAAGCGTAAAAGTTTAATTTCAAATTTGGATCTCAGAGCTGAAGCAAAGTTTCAAACAAATTGACAACGATGAGCAGCCTCAAGGTGAGACGAGGAAGTGTTAATTAGTGAATTAAACAACGCAGGTTCCATTTCAGTCGTCATTTTGGGATGCGATTGAGAAAGTTTATGGCGAAGTCGACAAGTTCATTAAAATCGTTCTGCAGGTCAACGGATTCAACTCGTTTTTGGCGCTTAAAGGCATTCGCTATGATGACAAGAACGAATTCTTCTCCAGTCTTGAGCTGACCGTCATTGAAATTCTGCAGTCTTGCTACGACTCGCTGGAGAAATCTGAACTCGAAGCTGAGCTGATGAACCAACACCAAACGGCAGACAACTTCAGACTCAGACCGGGACATCGAAACTTCATCATGAATCTAATGATGGAAGTTGAAAGCACAGACTTCGAGTCATTGCAACCTGCACAGACGTCAATGAGCCATCGCAAGCTCAATGAGTTCTTTGAGACTTTGAATGAAGACGGGAAGACTTCGAATTCCAAACAATCTGCAGTAACTGAACCCACATCGCCATCGCAACTTATCGTTCGTCGATCAAACAGCAGTCAAGCTGCTCTGAATCAAGTCGACCACGTTTACTCAAGAGAAGACGTGTATGTGGTGGAAGAGGAAGAATATCTAACGGAAGACACAATGGATTCGACGGGAAGGATCAAAATCG
Organism: Smittia sp. YW1114-2; assembly: GCA_033064975.1. NCBI lineage: Eukaryota > Metazoa > Arthropoda > Insecta > Diptera > Chironomidae > Smittia > Smittia sp. YW1114-2. The sequence continues at coordinate 20,959,982 of CP093833.1, forward strand.
AATACGAATCAGGCGATCACGACATGACCTTGAATACTCCGAGAAAGAAGAAACCTTCAACTCCGTCGTCAACCAGACGACGTCCCGATCAAATGTACAACGAAGAGTTTATGGCAAAATGCGTCAATCCGCGGAAGCGCCGAGTTACGTTAAGCAAAACGTATCCACCGACCGACGAAGGAACAAGAGAGAGATTCGTAGATTTGATTCAACAGGTAAACAACAGGTTCGATTTAACTTCCATCAAATATCAACTAACGTTTGGTCATTCTAGAGCCTCAGGTGTATTTTACCAACGGAAAAACTTGCCGAGATTGAGAATGCAGAGATCGCCGTCGAGAAGGAAACAGAATCGTCTTGGGCTGTCTACTGCCCGCTGTGCTGCTCAAGGATTCGACTTCCAGTGGTCCGGGAAAACCAAGGACGCTACTTCAACTACAAACGATCAAACTTTGAACGGCATTTGCGGTTCAAGCACTGCAAGTTGGGCAAGCGCAGTGAAGTTTACGAGACTGTCAATATGATCGAGGAAGTGATCGAGTGAATGTTGGTTTGAGAATGGAAAAATAAAGTTTTTCTTTGCAACTCACCGTCATCGATTTGATCCAACATGACGCACTGATGAGGATGAATGTTCAGCGAGTGTTCGTCAAATATCTCGAAGAGCTTCGCTATGCTTTCCTCTGAGTTTCTCGGTCTCACGTAAGCGACATCGCCGGCTTTCCAGGTCAGATTGCAACGGCAGAAGGAAATGAGACGAACATCTTGGAAGTGATCGGCTGAGGTTGTTCTCGTGTTATCCTAAAAGTACTTGAAGTGGAAAAAGACCAGCGGGTCAAGCGACAAACCAACTTACCACGACTTCCACATATCCTTCCGACGGCGATTCGTCAAAATCACCGTAAATGTCTTGATGTTCATCAATCGGCATCAAAGTGCAAACGTTCCTAGCGATCCATCTCGTCTCCCTTGGTGTTGCTTTCAGCGGATTCAGACCCAACGGAAGTGGTTTCAGTTCGAGACTTCGTTTCCAGAAGGCTTCAAGCCACGGAAAGAGAACAGCGCCGGCTCCCAAGTCGTGTTGATCGTCACAAAGTCCCACAGGTTGAATTGCATTAGCTCCTAATTGTATCAGTCTCTTGTGTAATCGTTTTGCTACAAAGTTAAACTTCTGATAACTCGAGTCGCCAAGGCCAATGACCCCGAAGTTCAGCGAAGCCAGCGAGTCTGGTGCCAGACTCTTGCGCAACAGAAACTTCCAAAAGTTCTTCATGTTATCAGGCTCATCTAAATAAGTCGACTTGAGTTAGAATCGTTCTCAAAGTGATGGTCTTATTCTCACCTCCTTGGCCTGTTGTCGAGCACACAAATATCACAACTTCCTCCTCCACTAAACCTTTCACGTCGAAATCATCCATCGGCTTAACTCCTCCCACGAAATGAAATCGCTTCGACTCCCGCCAAATGTTCTCGCTGATATCCTGCGCCGTGCCTGTCTGGCTGCCATAAAGAACGATTAATCGTCGCGACATTTCACAATCGAATTCAAATTTCACTCGCAGAGATGAAGCGAAACCGGATGGACAAAAGTTGGAGGAAGCGAACGAATCAATTCTCACTCATCTCTGCTTCCTAACTCTGTGAAGTTGTTTTGTAAACAGTTCTGAAATTCAATGAGATTTCTTTATCTGCCGATCGTTTAAGAGCTCAGACAGTGTTGATCCTCAGTTCTTTGAGATAAGACAAGGAAAACCGACGATGTCGCTCGCCCGTTTTGGAGATTTCTCGGCGTTTGTAAAGTTCCTGTCGTTCTCTGCGCTTGGCGGGATTACAACTTATTGGCTTGCGAATCCGCGACATAAGCGAGCTGTCGACGCAAAGAACTTGATTGTCGCTACTGGATGCGACTCAGGGCTTGGATATTCCATCGCTGTTCATTGCCACAATGCATTGAACATGACAGTTCTGGCTTGCGTTCATCATCTCGAAAGCAAAGGAGCTGTCAAGTTGAAGAATGAATTTTCTGCTTCCAGTCGGTTTCACCTGGTTGAACTGGACGTGACTGAGAATCAGAGCGTAGCAGCTGCTGCTAAGTTCACCGAAGACCTTCTCAAGAAAAGTGTGGATTTGCGTAAGTTAGGACACGCTTGCGTTGGACATTAAACTTCATTTGACTCCTACAGATCTGGCAGCGTTGGTCAACAATTGTGGTGTAATGTGTTTCGGCGAGACTGAGTGGCAGACCAGCGAGATTATCGATTCCCAGATCAACGTCAATCTCGCAGGAACGATAAGGATGACGAAAAGTTTCCTCCCGTTAATTCGCCAGCACAAATCTCGAGTCGTGAACGTCACCAGTCACTGCGGATTACGATCGCTTCCAGGCTTGCCGATCTACTCGGCTACTAAAGCAGGTCTCGTCGCATTCACAGACGCTCTTCGGCTTGACATGGAGAAATACGGCGTCGAAGTCGTTAACTTCATTCCGGGCTCGTTCGTTTTGTCGAGCAACATCGCAGCCAACCAGACAAAGCACGCTGGTGAAATGCGAGCCTCATTCAATCCTGAACAACTCAGCTTCTACGGCGACTACTTCGACCGCTACAACGACTACCTCAAGCACATTGGTGGCGAAAAAGAACCGCAGATGGTCGACTCAAGAATCATAGAGACATTCGATGAAGCGTTGCTGGAGATTCCCGCAAGAACTCGCTACACGTGCGAGCCTCTCCGCTACAAAATCTTCCACGTTCTGTTCAAGATCACACCTCAGAAGCTCACCGACCTCTTGCTCCACAAGTTCGTCAGCATGCCTGAATATGATCCGAAGAAATCGTCAGCTAATCTGGAAGTCAAATAGCCATAAAATCTTCACGAGTCTCAACCGTTTCGATTGCCTTGCTTGTTGTTTTGAGATGGGCGCAGCTGCGTTCCAATTTAATGTAAGGAATGAAATCGAGTCATGAATAAACCATTTTCATTTTATTTCGAGCGTATAAAAGTATAAAATTGTACAATCTGAGAATCGCTGAATTCGGTTGCTTCGCTTGTGCATCAATCCACGGCGAATTGATTCAAACGCAAATTTTGCGGGTTTGCTAATTCGATTTTGCGCCATCGAGACTTTCAACTGCCTCGTCTGTTATGCAAACTGTTCAATAATTAACACATTAAGCACCAAGTTAGTTACATAATCGAGCACGATGAGCCTCCGGAATCAAGAGCGACTCGATCCCAGTCGACGAATTCCTGAATCGACTTCACAATATCCTCTCGTTCATCAGCCAATTTCTTGAACGATCTCATCATTTCGGCTTCGGGAATCGTTCCTCCAAGCTCGAGTGGCAGGACGGATGGATCAATGACGGTTTTGAGCGCTTCAATATCATCGAGGAGATGAATTCGTTTGCGAAGCTTTTCATTAGTTGCCTTCTTCGCGACTTCCAAGAAAAAGTTGGCGAATGATGGCAAGGCGACCAAGTACATTCCCTTCTGTCGCCCAACACAGCCATTCTTCACTACAGAAACGAAGTTGATGACCTGTGGAACGGAGTTTGAATAACTCTAAGCTTTAGAGATTGCATCCACTTACATCTGTGACCGACAGCAATCGCAGATGACTGAACGTGATTTCCGATTGATCGACGATCGTTACGACCCCAGCGATTTGCGTTTCCTCTTCCTCGAGAATGATTTTCGCTATCCAAGTCATCAGCAGAATGGCATCAGCGATTCCAAACAGCTTTGGGTCCATCTTTCTCGTTTGAACGAAAATGATTCGCCTGCCTTCGGCGTCTCGCTTGGGTAGAGGATAAGCGACTCCACTCTCGTACAACGACCAGAGGCGAGCAAGCGCGTCATCGTTGAAATCGCACCACTTGGGAACTGTGTGCTTCAGCAGCATGTAATTCTCAAACAAACTCGTCGCCTTGTCGACGCGAAACTTTTTCGTTCGCAAGAATTGGAGCAGAAATTTGTCATCTGCAATTCGGAGAAAGTTTCCAAATGACATCACAATGGAAAGGGCGATCGGCTGATTCATCGCCAACTCACTAAAAGATCCAACTCACCTTTCCTGCAATCGGCAAAATAATCGTGTTGCGCAATCCACTGACGGAATTCCTTTAGACTTTGAGCTCTGACAATCTCCGTCTCGTTGAGCTCCGCTTGAGCTTTGGCGATCAATGTTTCTGGAAGATCCATTGGAGAGACGATGAGTTCGAGCTTTGACGATACTGATCACAGGTTCACATTTAAACTTTGCAGGGGATTTTTCGAAACTAATTCCAATCCATAAATAAAGCAGTGTGAGCACAAACACGAAACGAACGATATTAAAATTTCAGTTTACACAAACCGAGTCGGCGAACGAGCACAAAGAAACTGAGAAGAGAACCGACGAAAAGAAGAGAAGAAAAAAATTAATGAACAAATATCGAGTCGACTTCTTGACGGGATTTTCACGGTCGCTGAGACTCCGGCAAAAAATCCAATTGACCTTTGGCTAAAGCCAAACGCAATAAGAACAGACTCGTGCTTAACTCTTCGCCTGTTTCTCCTTAAAGCTGAAATGGGAGCTAAACAGACACAACGTTAATCAGTGGCATCGTGTGGCAATCCTTCATTTCAAACGACACTTCGCAATGTCTACACGACTTGCCACATCAATTCGCGATATTCAACTTTCGCGATCTTCTTCTTAGTGCCATTGATCGAGATCGTTATTGACAAATCACTTTCGATTTTCTTCCGCATTTGCAGTCGAGCGCGTTAATTGAATCGGAAAGCATCTCTAAGTTTATTTTCCTCTCGAATTATTTATTAGTGAGTAGCTCCTAATTAATTACTGAGCTTGGCCTTCTTCTCTGGTGGGCCGGACGTTGGCTCCTGTTTGATCTGTGGAACGTTGTCGTTTGAGTCGATCGGTTCTTGCTTGATTGTCGTTGTTGTGTCAGTCTTGCCATCATTCTTGTTCCCTGTTGACTTCTCTTCGTCTGGCTTGTTGGCTTGCTCTTGTGGTGGAGCTTGCGGAATAGGAAACTTCCTCAACAGTTCACCAAGCAGCATATCAACACGTTGACGCTGGAAATGACTGCTCGGTTCTTCTTTCGGCTTCTCCTTCTTCACTTCTTTCTCGTCGGACACTGAAAGCAGACAAAGTGTTATTGAAACAGCCTGCAAGTGCAGAAGTAAACCTACCAGCTTTGCCAGCAGAGAAGTCCCAGCTGTAGCCTTTAGTCGGATGGAACTTGGCATACGAAATCGCATCGTCGAAAGCTTGCTGAAGATTGTGAACGGTAGAAAGGATTCTGGAATTGAAAACACTGCCGAGGTCTGGCGCTTGATAGACTCGACCCGCGATGATGTAGTAATCAGCAAGTGGAGTAGTTTCTTCTGGCGTGTGACGATGCTGCTTCCTGACGACATAGAGAATCGGCTCCTTGACGTGCAACAAAATGTACTCGATGCCGACCATATTCTTCAGCTGCTCCATGCTCTGCCGTTGCATCCTAACGATCTCGTTGTTGCATGTTCGATCGTAGAACGAGTTCGACTTCTCAGCAAAGTAGTCCATCACATTCGAGGCATTAAGGAAAGGAATCCAGTTCGAGTCGTGCCATGAAATGTGCAGTGGGTTCTCCTGCGGTGGGATGTTGAGCGGTCGAGCCATGAATTCTTCGTAATCACTCCCACAATGCCGAACTATATTTCTAAACTCACAATTCTATTTATATCATACGGCAAACTATTTTAATCGGAAACTTTGTAATTCGGCGGCGGCCTTAAAATTGAGAGCGAGCGTAAACAAACGCGACGCCGCCCGACGGTTTCATCAAAACATTCACGAAAAGTTTTTTTTTTCTTAACGTTTTCTTCTTATTGCAACAGATGTGAGATTTCCCGAGTTTATGTTTTCATGTTAATGAAAATTTCTTCCTCTCACGACGACTGAAAATAGAATTCAAGATCATCGCCTCAGTCGCGTAGAAAATTCAGTGTTCATCATTTCCCACAATTCGCCGTAGAAAGCGGAAGCTTAAAAATTCCCAAAACTGGTCGTCATGGTAAGAAAAGTGGCTCCTGTTCATCTAGCATCGTCTGTGTCATACTGTAACCTAATCTGTGCGTTCCTCAGGGCATATCAAGTGATTCTTCGTCCTTCAACGTCATTCCAATTCATAGGTAACTAATTCAATCCCACAATGTCGAACCATAGTCTTAACTCCATTTATTCAGAGCGAAGGAGCTTATTCCAGAGTGTATTCGATTGATAAATCAGGTGAGGACGGCGGAAGCACCAAGTGAAGTTGCATCAACTTGACTAATAGTGAATTCTCTTCAGGAATGGCCTCGCTCTATAGGCGCTCGACTATGGTCTTTAGAATCAAGTAACGACAGCCTACCGACGTGTCTCGTGCTAACAAACTCGAAACCATTAAGTTGTGATAACACGAGCAGCAGTCGCGACGACGACCCAACAGTTTTGGCCCACCTGAAGCTCACACCGCTTCCATCAATCGCGAGAGCATGTTTCATTGAGTCCGTGGTTGTGTGGAAATCTTTGAGAGGTCAGGGCATCGGTAGATATCTCATGATAGAAGCTGAGAAATACTGCAAGTACAGCCTGAAGCTTGACGTGATTTATTTATCGACGACCGACAAGGAAGCGTTTTACAAAAAGCTCGGCTACGAGCCATGCGAGCCTGTGTCTATTTTTGGCGGTCCTTGCAAGGGAATATTCAACCCAGTCACTAAAAAGAAATACATGAAGAAAATACTCGTCGAATCTTCGGACGACGAGCAGTGCTAACATTGAATTTTATGTACTCTTCGTCTCGCCTTGTGAAACTTACTGTTCCGTCTACACGTCACCATCAATATTAATCATTTGCTTATTAAAAATTCCAGTGTGCTTTATATCATATTGGACTGGATGTTCAACCAAAGACGTGAGCAATGTTTCAGAGACCGAAACTACTTTAGAGCTAACTTATGATTTTCTAGGGATTTCCGTCTCAAACATTTAAGAAGAGAAAAGTCGACAAGCGCGACTTGATCGAGAAATATTACCAAGTCGTCGCCATTCACAAGCGACACGATCTCATAGACGAAACTATTCGTTTAATTAATAGTCATTGGCCAAAGTCAAGGTCTGAACGGCTTTCGATCCTCGGTTCGAGCAAAGACGATTTGCCGTTGAGTTTGATCGTGACATTCAAACAGAGAAAGCCTGATCCGTCTAAGGAAACGCGCATCATCAACGACATTTTCTTCAATCGACAAACAGCCGACGCGCCAACATTTTGCTCGGAAACTGGAAGGCCAATCAAGGTCCTGGGCCACCTCAGACTTGTTCCAGTTCCAGCCGACGACAAAGCTTGCTTCGTCGAGTCAATGGTCATCCACAACGAGTTCCGAGGCAAAGGTCTTGGCACGTTTTTCATTCACGAGGCTGAAAAGTTTTGCGAGGAAGTTTTACATTTGAAAAGTATTTTCTTATCGACTTACGACTCGGGAGAGTTTTATATGAAAATTGGTTTCCAACTAACGAGCGCGATCTGCGTTTATGGAAACGGCGAAGTCAACACAGTGACCAAGAAGATTTTCCTGAAGAAAGACTTAAACTACATTGAACCAGAAGAGCCAGAGGAAGTCGTTGAAGACACCTACGACCCCAACAAGGACTACAACTATAAACAGCAGCAGCAAATCGAAACGGACATCATTCTATCTGGCTTCCCATTCAAAATGGAACAAGCCAAAGGAATCGTAGCGAAGCTCTGCCAACTGATCGACTTTGACGGCTGTCTCATCAGATATTTTTACTCTTTCGAGTTCTTAAACCGAAAGACTGGACGGAGAAGCTTCCACATGATCATCAGCACTGCTTCCATTGAAGTGAGGAGAGAGCTGATGATTAAGCTCGACGCCTTTGGTATTTTGAGTTTTCAGAACTTCTTCGAAAAGCCGGTCAACGACTACGATAACACTCTGATCACGCACGAGATCCGCTTGACTAATCTGAACTACGTGATTCAGAAAGAGTTGCAGCAACTCATTGAGGACAAATGGATATCTGATTACAAGTACGAGAACTTTCAGTTCCACGCGAAGCAAAACGACGAGTGGATCGTCGTCAGAAACCTCGAAGTCGTCGACTTTCTGAAGACGCCAGAGCTTCCAGATATTCCTGATGAAGAGATTGAAGGCTGGGACGTCACAGAAGAAGCCGATCGTGTAACTGAGAACCTCGAAAGGCTGAGACAACACTTCAAGTCTAAAACTGCCGACGACTGGTGGCCGAGCGTCCGTCGACCATCAGAAATTGTGCTAGAACCGTTTGAAGAGAACAAAATAAGTTTTGAGTTCAAACAGATCGAGCCGACGTGGGTTGAGAAACTTCAGTCCAGTAATGATGCAATGGCATTGAGTATTAATCAGAGATATGAAGAAGAAATGAGCAATGACATTGTTAGGAACTGAATGAACTAAAAGGAATAAACTTCCACCTTTATTGAAAGCTTTAAACTTTATGCAATTCGAGTAGCTCGAGATTTCCACTTATTTGATTGTGGCGATCCCAATAACTTTGCGCGCGTGTTCTTCTTGCTCCAAGCAATCGATGAAGAACTTTCCGAGGTCGAACTTTGAGATTGTGCGTCCTGGTGACTTATCGTGGAGCGTCTGGAACGGGGCAGATGGCTCGTTGGCGATGTGAGGGGGCAGCACAGCACGATACTCGAGCCCTGATCCAGTAACTACATCCAACATCCGCTTGTGGTCTGCGTTCAAATCGATGAACACCTTCGGTACCATTTCTGGCTGCATGAACAAGAAGGAAGACATGCAAGCGGAGAACTTGCTCAATCCATTCTTCTTCATTGCCTGGACGATGTTCTTCGTTCCTTCGGACATCATTGTGGTCGGCGCTGTTTTGTTTCGAGTGCCCAACACGATTACGACGGCATCGGTCCCTTCGACTGTCTTCTCGACGTCAGCGACATTCAGAACGTCACCTTTCACTATTTCGACCTTATCCTTGAACTCGGCTGGAACTGTCGCCTCGTCTCTGACCAGAATTTTGACAGCTTTTCCCTTCTCTAGAGCTGCGTTCACCACGCACGTTCCAGTCATGCCGGTCCCGCCAAATACAGCAAGTTTACTCAGAGGCATTTCGATTACTTAATGAAATGATTTATTAGCCGGAATCATCAACAAACTGAGAGCAAATGAACGCAAGTGAACGAACGAAAGTTTTGAAAAGGAAAACGTTATGAAGATTAACGAAGCCAAATGAAGCAGATTGTCGAGCTCTTGCGAGCCTCTCGAATGATCTGAAGGTGTCGAAGCATTTGGAGAAACCTGTCGTCCTTTTTCTCGACGTTCTTCTCTAGAATCCGCGCAATGTCACCGACCGTTATGAACTTTTGGTTGTCGAAGTAGCTCTCCTGAGACTTGAACATCGCTTGCAAGTTATACTCGGATGGTTTCAACGTGGATCTGTGTTGGAAGAGAATCCTGTACTTGTCGTTGAACGTCCGAATGATGGTGTTATCGAGGAAGTCTTGAAGCTCAGTTTGCGTGACTCTTCCTCGCATGTACGCCGGAATCTTGGAGAAATCATCTGGTGTGATCTCCGCTTCGAAGTCAGTGAATTGTAATTGAACTTTCAATCTCTTCTTAACGAATGGAGACTTGGCATATTCAGCGACGTGCATGCGAGGTGTGTTCATCTCTGAGAAGGCTTGCGACGCTCCTTCGCGATCAAGTAGCTTCGGAGTAGCTGGCAGATTCATTGGCATCAACACTCTGTTCTCTTTACCCAGCTTGTCTTCAACTTTATTCAGATGTTCCAGCAGATAGAGCATCTTCATTTGGACACGCTTTGTGGTTTCGGCGACCTGCTTGTATTGCTTTTGTTGTAGCTCGTCGAAGTTCTTTAGTGATGCTTTGATATCTGCCGACAGTTTGCCGACTTCATCACTTTCTCCTTTCAGCTGCGAAAGTTTCTCCATCACCTCTCCTGATGCTTTGTGAGGCAACACTGTCATCGTTTCCTGCAGTTTTGCAGCCTTCTCGTTCAGCTTTTCGTATGCCGCAATAACTTCTTCCATGTTAATTACAATTTAGATATTCTGAAACATCAGGAAGATCGATAGCTTAGGAGTCGCGCTTTATATGGAATCAATCCTGCGAATTTTGACTTACCTTTGAGTACAGATCTTGATTGAAGCTTGAACTATGTTTTACAAGGCAAATCAACATTTATTTAAGCATTTAAACAAACTTTTGCTGCATTTTAGAAAAATCAGTTGGCCGGTTCGAAATTGTTTGAATTTCGTCGCCGTTTCGTGATGAATTCGACGGCGCCGCTGGTGTCGAACGTCTTAAAAATTACTTTTCAAGTCAAAATTAGTTTTCCCTAGAAATAAAGTATTTAAAGAAATAAGCGAAGCGTAAAAGCATAGAAATATGTTCTAGGATATTCAAATTGTGTCGTGAATGTGTAATGAGCCACAGGAAGAGTGAAATAGTCTCGAAAATGAGTGTGAAAGTTTTCGGAATTTAAAATTAGTTTCAAGTCAGAAAATTTCCCAATTTGTTCTCTCGGCTAAGTTGCACTTTTTAATCGAATTGCGTTACTACTCGTTGTACAATGCCCAGTGCTTCTTTCTCGTCGTCGCGGACCTTCAGACGATCAAAAAGAAAAGGATCGAATCGAAATAATTCAGGTAAAAAAAATTCTTGTATCCAATGGACGGAGCAGGATTGAGAGAGGAATGGAAACAAAGATGGAATGGGTTCGCAACTGGATGTCTATCGAGTGACTGAAAAAGCGTTTACCTGCGAAAATGTGATGCAATTTCACCCTCCCGTTTTCGTGTGTGACTCTCCTAATTATTAATTCCGTTTCCACTTACCTGGCGCTGCGCTTTCGTTCTCGTTTTGGCCAGCGAGACTTGCTGAACTTAATGCACACATAAGTTTCTTATTCTATATTCTATATGGCTTATTCTATGGCTTATTCTATATGTTGTGCACAACAAAACCGAATGGAAAAAAAATGGGGAGAAATTATTATTGATGCTTTATCCTTTTGGGCATGCATTCGTTCATTCGCTGGCTCCCCTTTCCATCTTTCTCTTCTCATCTCCCTCCCGACGAATTATAATCATTCAGCATAAATTCTGTATGACGATTTTTTGTCCAACTTCGCAACCGAAACATTTTTATGGTTGCATGAAATATTAATTCTCGATGCATATTCGCTCGCTGTCAAGTAAATTAAAAAGTTCGGGAGCAATCGCGATGAAACGAGAAGAGCAACTCTGATTCCAATTAATGACCTACATTAAACACATTCCATTTTGTTCAACTCTTCTTTCTGTTGACGGCGAACTCGCTCATTCAATCTCAAATCCGATGATGCCTTGGAAATGAAAAATTAGACGAGATTTGTGTTGATCTTACTGTGAGAAAAACGGTTGTGAATCCATTGAAGATTTTCTTTCCATTGTTCGAAGCTTGCTATTTTTGAGTGCGACCGACCTAAGTTCCTCTTTGTTAGAGTTGTTAGAGAATGCTCAAGCCTGATGGCTAATGCGAAAGTATTAAGGTGAAACTATACGTCTGCCACAAGCTTAACAATCCGATAGCCTTCATTTGCACAGTTCCATTGCGGATGCAAAGTCAACATTCATTGTAAAATTTATTGTAATTATTTCACGCAAATCGTTTCTCTCTCGCCATGCAGATGCCTACGAACCACCGAATTGCCAAAATATTCCGGCGCCGAATGTTGGAGCGGCTCCAGGACCGTCGGTGGCCAACTCATCGACAAATCCAGACACTTCCAATCCGACAAATTCAAGTAGCAGCAATCCTACAATACCGAACACCACATCGGCTTCGACAGCCTCATCCTCCGTTCTAGCAACCTCAACGAGCGTGTCATCGTCTGAAACTGTACCAAGTAATTCCAGTGGTTGCTCCTCATCCGCCAGTTGCCATCACCATTCGCCATATGATTTAAGGAAGAAGTCGCCGATCGCCCAATGCAGTGCTGAGAATTGGCTCGGTTGCGCTGGTCCATCGACATCTTCGAGTAGCAATGCGACATGCACATCAAGCAGCCAACAACAATCATCAACTTCAGCAACTCATGGCCATCATTTTTCTATGAATAACAGTAGCAATGCAAACTTCGATTATCTGCCGGCCCGCAAACGTCCAAGACGTACCTACTCAAGTACCGACACGTCAACGGCGATGAGTGCCGCGCATTATCTCCAATACGAAATGCCTGACGAAGTTCTCCTCACAATCTTCAGTTATCTCATAGAGCAAGACTTGTGTCGCGTGTCGCTGGTGTGCAAGCGATTTCAAACTATCGCGAACGACTGCGAGCTGTGGAAGCGACTTTATCAGAGCGTCTACGAGTACGATTTGCCTCTGTTCAATCCCGAGCATTGCAAGTTTCTGTTCATGAAGGTTGAAGACTGCGACTTCTCAAATCCTTGGAAGGAAAGTTTTCGCCAACTTTATCGTGGCATCCACGTTCGTCCAAACTATCAAGACAGAAAATATCAAGGCAGAAACATCTCCTACTTCAATACCGTTCAAGCAGCGCTAGATTATGCTGATGAACGAAATGCCGGCAACAATGTTGCTGGTTCGACTCAAATAGGCTCAGGCCTTAGTAATGTAAGCCACGTATCCATGAATGTGTCGCCCGGATCGCCGATGAACGACGACAACATGTCGATTCAAGACTCGCCAGGCAGCTTGATCTTCCTTCACGCTGGGATTTATCGCGGCGAATTCCTCGTCATCGACAGCGACATTACATTGATCGGTGCAGCGCCAGGCAACGTCGCCGAGTCGATTGTCCTCGAACGAGAGTCAGAGTCAACCGTGATGTTTGTGGAAGGAGCCAAGAATGCGTACATCGGACACATGACTTTGAAGTTCTCGCCAGATATCACCAGCACCGTTCCACATCACAAACATTACTGCCTGGAAGTCGGCGAGAACTGCAGTCCCACTATCGATCATTGCATCATTCGGAGTACATCAGTTGGTGAGATTAACTCGAATTCCATTCCACGAACTTACAATCTGACGAATGGTTTCATCTTTCAGTTGGTGCCGCAGTCTGCGTAAACGGCGTCGGTGCTAATCCGTACATTAAATTCTGTGATATCAGTGATTGTAAGGATGATCCAGCTTCACTTAAAACCTGATTAATCTCATTTTATTTATCCCTAGGTGAGAATGTTGGACTATACACAACGGATTATGCGCAAGGCACATATGAGCACAATGAGATTAGCCGAAACGCGCTAGCTGGAATCTGGGTGAAGAACTTTGCGTCGCCGATCATGCGTGAGAATCACATTCATCACGGCCGAGACGTTGGAATCTTCACGTTCGACAACGGAATGGTGAGCGAAGAATTGAACTTCGAATGAAATCCAAATGACAATTTTCGTGTTTCAGGGATATTTCGAGAAAAATGACATTCACAATAATCGAATTGCTGGGTTTGAAGTGAAGGCTGGTGCGAACCCAACGGTTGTCAAATGTGAAATTCATCATGGACAAACGGGTGGAATCTACGTGCACGAGAATGGCTTAGGTCAGTTCATCGAGAACCGAATCCACAGCAATAACTTCGCCGGTGTTTGGATTACGTCCAACTCGAATCCGACTATACGCAAAAATGAGATTTACAATGGACACCAAGGTGGCGTGTACATCTTTGGAGAAGGACGTGGACTGATTGAGCACAACAACATTTACGGCAACGCACTTGCCGGCATTCAAATCCGTACTACTTCTGACCCAATCGTTCGCCACAATAAAATCCACCATGGACAGCATGGCGGCATCTACGTTCACGAGAAAGGCCAAGGTCTTATCGAGGAGAACGAAGTGTATGCAAATACTCTCGCCGGCGTTTGGATCACGACGGGCAGCACTCCGGTACTAAGGCGCAATCGAATACATTCTGGCAAGCAAGTCGGCGTTTATTTCTATGACAACGGCCATGGGAAGCTCGAAGACAACGACATCTTCAATCACCTTTACTCGGGCGTGCAGATAAGAACCGGCAGCAATCCAATCATCCGCGGGAACAAAATCTGGGGCGGTCAGAACGGCGGCGTTCTTGTGTACAACGGAGGTCTTGGCGTGCTCGAACAAAATGAGATTTTCGACAATGCAATGGCTGGCGTTTGGATCAAAACAGACTCCAACCCAACACTCAAGCGTAACAAAATCTACGACGGTCGTGATGGCGGGATTTGCATCTTCAATGGAGGAAAAGGAGTCCTTGAAGAGAACGACATCTTCCGCAATACTCAAGCTGGCGTGTTAATCTCAACTCAATCTCATCCCGTACTAAGGCGAAATCGAATCTTCGATGGATTGGCAGCTGGCGTGGAAATCACAAACAATGCGACAGCAACTCTCGAGTACAATCAGATCTTTAACAACAAGTTTGGCGGCTTATGTTTAGCGAGCGGAGTCCAGCCAATGATCCGCGGTGCAAACAAAATCTTCAACAACCACGATGAAGTGGAAAAGGCAGTAAGCGGCGGACAATGCTTGTACAAAATCTCTTCGTACACCTCCTTCCCGATGCATGACTTCTATCGATGCCACACGTGCAATACAACAGACCGGAACGCGATCTGCGTTAATTGCATCAAGATTTGCCATCAAGGACACGACGTAGAGTTCATTCGACACGATCGTTTCTTCTGTGACTGCGGAGCAGGTAAACACGTTCGATTAAAATCTGCCTAACTCGCTGAAACTCTTCTTGTTATCCTCAGGCACTTTAACAAACCAATGCTCATTGCAAGGTGAACCGACTCAAGACACCGACACACTCTACGATTCGGCAGGTGAGCATCCGCAAAGCGATGTGCTTCATCAACCTTTAAAGCTCGACTTTTCTTTTTTGCAGCTCCGATGGAATCGCAAACGAAGGAAAACTGGTAAGAGAATTTAATCATCGCAAGCAAATGTTATCAAAAACCCGGACTATCTGCATCATCAAGCGTGCACGATTGACTTTTTTAATTTAACGTTAGTGATAAGAGAAGAATAATCTAACAGTAAATCTGTGTTATCAGACGAGAGGAAGAATGAGGAAACTTTTGTTTTAAGATTTTTTATGAACTAAGCATTTTAGACTTCGTTTTATTCAGTGAGATGACAAAAGTATTTGAGCGTGTCTTCGTTTTTAGTTTTAAAAGTTCTTGAGCTTCGACTCGAATACAACTTTTCAACCTGTAATTAATCTACGGTGGTGTAAATAGATCGTGAAAGTGAGAAATGAATTTTTCTATTGAAACAAAAAGATGATAAAATATCAGAGAGCGGAATGAAACTTCGCCAATAGCCCGGCCTTGCCTCGGGACGATATCGGTGTGCTTCGCGAGAAATAAAAATCTTGAATCCTTAAGTAGATTTGCATTTATGTAGAGTGCACGACACAATTTCCGTTTTGTCTCCCACAATTTCTCCGACTAAATCCTCTCGAATCGAAGCTGTAAATTTGAGAAATATTAACTGATCAATGTACAGAAATAATTGTCTATCGAGAGAAACAAATCATCCGCCCACGCGAAACACAATTATCATTTCATCTCGCACCAGCATTGAAAGTCTCGCTATAATTCAGCGGTCAGTATTAATAACAAGCTGAACTCCTCCCCCAGCCACAACTCGTAATTTTTCCACCCACGCAACTTTCGTTTTCGTCATTTAATCGTTTTAAATGGTGGTAGCCCAAAACACTGTTTTGTTTGACGTGTGCGTGTCGCAAAATTAAGCTTAAATGTGAGTTTAAAAGTTCGTTGATGCTGAACGGCTCAGCAAACTTCATCTCTGGAAGATGAATTTCGTTGCCTTTTTGTTCGAACTTCTTTCACGAAAATCTTTTGACTGATTTTGTTTTTGCGTTTATGAAAATCTTTTGTGTTGTAATCTTGTAATCGTCCTTTGAGTTCTGTGTGCTGTAAAACGTTTTACTTTAAATCTTGTCGGCGCCAAGTTCACCATGAATTCATTTGTCAAAAATGCAGATGGAATCTCTATTAACTAAGCATTTTTAAAGGAGATGGAAGTAATCAAAAACAAAAACTATAATCCATATCATTATCACAATTATTCCCTCTACGCCAGACACAAGTTTTATAAGAGACCGCGAACGAAATTGAGGAAGAAATTTAAACAAAACTGTGCCATAGGTGTTGAGTGTTTATGCTTTACCACTGCGGAAATTGATTTTACTGGCAACTTGAGAGATTAAAACAAACTTTTCCCTTTCCGCGATTTCTCCTTTCGAAGAACAAATGTATTCGTTTGACAGCTTGATAAGAAATGACAGGAAAAGTCGATGACGGACACTCAAACATAGCACACAATCAGCTATGGTGTCGATCATCGGCGCCGCTTTCCTGCTGACCACATCTTCCACCTCAGTTTTTCCTTCACAATATTTTTATAAGCGGTTCTTTTGACTATCAAACCTAGGATTAACTATAGCACACTTGAAGCAACCAGATATTTCTCCCTCTCTCTCTCTCCACATGCCCTCAAGAAAGTAATAAACGATATTGAAGTACTATTAATAAATGATAAGAGTTTACAGTTAGAACGAAACAATGTTTAAGATAAAAGATAAAACAAAGTATTATTTTTAGCATTTCGTATTTAAAACCGATAGAAAGGAAATCAAACAAATTATTTCAATTGCGTAAGTGGTTTTTATTCGTTCCTGCCTTCAGATTGTTGTTTAGAGTAATCGTTCCTGATTTATTTGGTTTTCGCTCTGCGTCATGTGGTGTGAAATTTCCGTTCTGTTCGTTCTTGTGATTGAAATGAGAATAAAAAATCTTAACGAAATCATGGCAATATTAAGCAAAACAAATAAATGAGAATGAAATCTTTGTATTTGTAAGAGGTCGGCGGACGAGCTAAGTGTCACCACGTAAAAAAATATAATTGATGAATAAAAGATTATGCAACTATCACAAATCACGAGTTGTCTTCAATCTTTATTTGCAGTTGTTGTCACAGGTTGACAACCCAAAGTAGATTTCAACAAATTTGCGGATAGTCAATAAGACCAGGTCAGGTATAGCTCTTGTAGTCTTTCCTTCAAGCTAGCGCTCTCGCCCAGAGCGATCGCCAAATTTTGCGGGCGCTCTTTGCAGTTGCCCGGGGCCCTCAAGCCCTGAGTAAAACTTCCTGTAAGAGTTGAGAAGGTTTGTCCTCCCGATAGTAAGTCAAAAGCTGCGAAACTCTCTCTTTCTTCAACCTGATAACCGTGGTGATGAACCTGATGGCTGTCTGAACCCGCAAACACTGCATTGGTAATGCCTAATATTCAGGTGGACAACATTAAGGTGATTCATAACATGAGACTCATTTCATGGTCTTGATCCAAAGTGATCGAAGAAGTCCCGAAAGGGCAGAGATCCCGGAAGGCCCGCGCCCGAGCAATCGGGCATTGGGTTGTGGGTTTGGCTCCCCGGCAGTACTGATAATACTGCCTTGGAGTCACAGCTGGTGTGGCTCAAGCTAACCAGCGTGTTTATAATTCAGATTGTTGTTTAGAGTATTCGTTCTTGTGAGTTAAATTCGATGCGTGCTGCTATTTCACTTTTGTGTTGAATTCCAGGAAGCTTTGACATTCAGTCCTAGCAGATATGTTGGAGAAGAACTCGTCCGAGCTGAGCTAGAACGAAACAAGTTATAAACAAGCGCAGGTTTCAATTCAAAAGTTCACTTACCTTTATCCCACAGACATCGATGATTAACTCAGCAACTGAATGTGGAATAAACCACTCGCAAACATCGAGTTGAGTGTTAAGCATATTCTACACGGATCAACGTTCAAAACGCTCATAAATTCGACAAGATTTTGTTTGTTTACTTTTTGTCGCATCTGAATATCAAAGAAAAAACTAAAATGATGCGAAAAGTTCCGCGGCCTCCGAATCAAGAACGAGTTTTCTGGCTAGTAAAACAGCCGTGTCAGCTGGTAATTGCTCAACGTGTACCTGCCACTGTCTTCAAGTCAGCCTGCTGAAGCTTTTTCACCGTGACAACTGACAAATCCATCGAGCTAAGTCGTTTTATAGTCGGGAATCGATTCACAAGTTCAACGTGAAATTTTATTAATTATCTAATCAAAAAGTAAACAGCAGCGGATATAAATAAAATCGATCGACATGGCTCAGCTAGGAAAGAAACTGATGGAGAACTTGAAGTCTCCCCAGTTCAGGGAATACTTAATGAGGTGAGTTGCACTGCAATTTTGTTTCCTGCTCCTTCGTCACGTCAACCTTGTCTGTCATTCCAGTACTCACTTCTGGGGACCGGTGGCGAACTGGGGCATTCCGATTGCGTGTCTGCTAGACATCAAGAAAGATCCCAGAATCATCTCGGGTACAATGACAACGGGTAATTTATTTTGTAGATGTTCCAAGTCAGCAGATTCATTGACACGTCCTTGATCTCTCCACAGCACTCGTGCTCTATTCGTGCGTCTTCATGAGGTTCGCCTGGAAGGTCCAACCAAGGAACATGCTTCTCTTTGCGTGTCACTTCACGAATGCATCGGCTCAAAGCATTCAAGGCGGGCGCTTCCTTGCGTATCACTACGGACGACCAGCGACCGAGGAAGAAACTAAAAAGTTGGCTGCAGCTAATCAATAAACCGATAAACCCAATTAAATTACAACCTGTTGAATTTTGGATGCAGGATATCTTGAATTGTACTCGCCGCCGATAGGGACTTAGATAAAACAGCGCACATCATAAAGATCTTCTCGTATCTAATCAGCAGCAAACCTCTCTAGCTGTGTTCAACTTAAGCTGAAGGAACAAAAGTTCTCCAACTTGTTCAGGAATATCCACAGAGTTTCCGGCCGAAGATACGAACAAACTAACAAGAAATCTCTGCTTCGATCCATCAAGTAACTCAACTGTGAACTATTTTTGGATTAATTGCATGTTGAACTGCTGCTAATTTCAATGTCTTTCGACACCTTGTAAATAAAAACGTAAACAGAAGCGAAAAAGTTCTTCTCGATCAAGGACTTCAGTAGCCTTTGCCACCCACGAAATTCTCATTCTTGGTTGAACCCTTGAGCCGGAAACATCTCTAAAGATAAAATTCAAAAATACGCGAAATTTCCAATCGAAAGTCAACGTGTTCAGTTTGAAGATTGCAGAACGAAATTGAGTTAAAAAAGGCGAGTTTAACGATTTGTAAAAATCGGAGTGAGCGATGGTGATAGAGGACTCGACCGGCAATCACGAGACGCTGCGCGCCGTATCTAAGATCAAGCAGAAGATGAAGTTCTTCGTACCAAAAGGTGAGTCGAGGGTTTGCATTGTGAGAAGTGCAACTTCATTGCCCTGGCAAGCACCAGGAAGAAATCAAGTCACCCGAGGAATTTCATAGACTTACTTGCTAAGGGTTGGGAAGGAAGATTATCTGTGGCACTAAATAAACTGCTCTCTGTCTACCCTTTGTCGCCAAGCAGCGCAAAAAATCGACTTCGTTAAAAAATCGTCCAACGGTTAATTTTAAATCGCAAAGGAAAATATGTAGAATGGGCGAACGGGTTTCTCTAAGGCCGCTGAGATCATGTGTGGGAATTTTCTTTATTTACCTTGAGCGACACAGCCATCGACGACCACCACATGTGGAACGCTTCTCGCTTCATCCCTTTAAAAATCGGTTTCCCTCTCGCCTTTGCCTTTGCCGTGCTCGACCCTCTTCCCCCCGTCGCAGCTTCGTTGTTGATTTTACGTCTTAGAGAAGAGCACGGGAACAGGTTTTTGGTCATCTCACTCACTCGCTTGTTCCGATGAACTGAATCAGACTCTCGCGGTGATGCTAGGGAAGGAAGGACTTGCAGCAAAAATGTTCCAATCATGTTACAACTTTTTTTTGCTGACTTGCAGTTTTTTCCCTGAAATTAAAAATGCACAAGACAGGAATTGAATGGGAAAAGGTGGACGATCCTTTTAATGGATCTTCGCGAAGGGGAAGTTCTTTTGATTTGTTCTTTTTTTGCTGTTATCTCTTCGCGAAATGCCTTCGGTGCTCTTCGGTATTCTTGGTCAGCTTTGATTCGCGAACGCAGAGGGACTCAGGGGAGAGACATTCCCAATTGAAGAAAGCCATGAGTTCGTCTTTTCCCTCTGCTCATCTCCATAAAACATCTCATTTATCATTTTCATAGCATTAAAATGTTCGAAAGGAAAAAACGGGAAGCAGAACGATGCAAATAACGAACTTTTCCATCACTTTTTGCGCGTCCATCGATCGCCCATCTGGTTGCTGAAAGAAAATTCGCAGGATGCAATTTGACCGAAAACTGTTGCGCAAAAAACTTTTTCATTGTAAAAAATATTTATTTTCCTTGCGGATTTAAATGTCCGCGACGTTGGGCAAATGGCAGATCCAATTATGCGTTGGAATCGCGATGAGCCCGGCGAAAATGATCCCCACGCTGTCGCTCGATGCCACGACGTTCATCGCGAACTCTTTCCGCGTTGGGGAAATTTCCCTGCTCATCCGATAATAAGTGTTCACGTAGGCAAAACCGCCTTGAAGGCCTTCGATGAATATCAAGAGGAAGACGATTGAGATTTTTGGTACGAATAGGAAAATCGCTTCGAAGAAAAAGAAGCTTGCGATTACTGCTTGGATGACTGCCATGATCCAAGTTCGTTTGATTTGAACGAGGTTGACTGACGAACGTGACAGGAAGACTCCAACTTGATAAATAACTTGAAACCATCGGTACTGATCGTCTATTGAGAGGGAAATGTCGGGGAAGGTTATCAGCTCGAACTGGAGAAGATTGAGATTAGCTTATTGGGTCAGTTAGATGATAAGAAATTCTTACCAGGCCTTGGTTAATAAAGTACTCGAAGAAATAAACTAAGCTCAACGGGACGAAGTAAATCATAAGCTCCGGTATGTAAGACAGTTGTTGGGCCAACGTCGCCACTGGAGGATTCTCGCGCGGTCTTTCATGATCATCATGTTCTTCGTGATCATCTGTCCCTCCCGCCAACCGTTGATGCTCCTGCTCTGTAGTCTCGTGGTTGAAAAAATGAGGCTCGGTAAGAAGGAAATTGAACGTCAGCAGCTCGATTGTGGGGACGACAATCATTAACAAAAGTGTCTGGCGACTGCTCAATCCCATATCTCGCATCAGAGAGTAAGACAAAGCTCCAATGATGCCAGCTCCGCCTGTTCCACTTGACCAAGTCGACACGACATTTTTATTGTAGTGCGTAGAATGCGCAAGGAAAGTCGGTTCTCCTAAACCCGCCGCGAACGATGTTAGGGCAACTCCAAGGATCACAATTGAACCCGAACTAGCTAGAGCAACCGCGACGAAGCTGACTACCGAAGTAACACATGAAATTGAGACTCTATAGTTGGCATTGTAAGGAAGAAAGGGCGATAACGATTTGATAAGAAACGATGGGATTATGTCGGCAAGCAGAATCGCGCCAGTGCTCATCGACGTACAATGTCGGTCGACTAATTTTCCCGAGCTCCCAGCAAACTCCTACAAAAAAGTTATTGGAAAAAAGTTAGCGCGTAATTTCTAATGAGAAATCTTACTTCATGCGAATTGATTATGTCAATCGCAGCTGTTAACATCACAACATATCCATAATTATTGCACAGGCCGAATATCCAAAACGAGACTAAATCACGCTTGTTGATCGGGAGATGTCGAGTCTGTACTGCTTGAACTTCCATCGCAAAACTCTCGTCATTGGTGATGTTTATCTCTCGAGCTATAAACAAACTGAGCCAACGAAATAACAGAAGCAGAGATAAGGCTCGCAATGATGCGAAAGCCATCAGAGGTGTCAGACTGTTGGTCGTAGTAGGAGGTTTTCTTTCTTCTTCTGTAGACGGTCAGTGATCTCAATGAGCTTACGCTAATCTATAAGATTAAGGAGGTTTTCAATTTCGCGCTTCTACTCTTAAACTACGATTGTAAGCGCAACCAATGACTTGTCTTTATAAAAACTTTTCCCATTTTATTTCTCGAGTTTTTTCGTTTAAAATTATAAAATTATTCTTCTTGATGGATTTGGCCATGTTAGCAAATAATTTCTAGAAAAATATTTACACGATGCAAAGTAAGGCTGGGGAGAGATTCTTAAGGAGATTCCTTGGAATGTGGACGGATACTGCAACAAATGTAGATTTGTCTAGAAACGTTGTTCGTCTTAAGTGTAAAACTTAATCGCTAAAAGTTGTGGACGGCATTGGAATGTTGAGCTCCATAAGCTTCTGAGATTATTGTTTGTGCTTGAGAATTCAGTTGATAAACTACTTTTCCTATTGCATTCACGTTCAAGTATTGCGGCTTAACGGTCCCGAGCGTCTTATCGGTGACGAACCTGCACGTAGAAAAGAACGAACAGGATGAAAGCGGTGATAAGGGCGAGTTGTCCCTTGATGCCTGCAGCGCCAGCTAACCGGCACTTGAACAAATCGTAGCGCGTCTCCTTGTCGTTCATTATGTTCTGGAACTCGGACTCGACGAGCTGTCCGTCGTAGTATGTGATGAGGTCTTCGAAAGGATATTCGAAGCCTTGCAGACATTCGCATTTATATCCGCCGTTCTCAAACCCGCGACCGAGAATCGGCACACACTTAAAATGTGATAAGTTAGTCAGCATCCCTAAAATTTTAACAGAAACTTACGTATGAAGTCTTCTCGTCACATTTGTGAGTGTTTTTGAATGCGTTCGGTGTGTGATAATCGTCAGGGCATTGATTGATGTCTAACTGACGCATGTCCATGGAAACCGCGACGACGCCCCTAAAAATCATTAAGTTGATTAAACCAAATCTTGAATGTTTATCTTAAATAAAACTCACTTGAACTCGAGCTTAACTTTCAAGCTGTCGAATCCGAAGAAAGGAACGGCATACGTGATGATCCACTTCTTGACGAAACCCTTGCAATCGAAAGCTGGCACGGTCCAGTGACCGTGCTCGAGTCTGGCGGCGTGATAAAAGTTCGGGTAGTGCTCGTACTTCTGAGAATATTCTCCAGTTTCGTTGTGGCGAAGACGCATTTTCATCCAGAACTTCTCCAAGTCGTCAAAGTTAGTCGACCACCGCTGCTTCAGGAACTTAAAGAAGGGCTTTTCAAGATAAGTTTCGCCAGTTTTGTTAAGTCGTGCCAAATCTTCGACTTTGAACTTTCGAGTGTTGAGTTCTTTCTTGTAGGCAAACGGAGCGAAAAGAGTTCGGTTGGTGAACTTGTTTCTCGCCCAGTAAGTTCCAGCAGACCAAATCTTCGTGTCACCGAGAACGAGCGCCAGCGTCTCTCCAATCATTTGATCCTCCGACAAAGGCTTGTCGGCCACTCGCTTGCCAGAATAGACTTCTGTTGGGTCAGAGATTTGCAGAAAAGCGCTGATAAAGTTGGCGAGACGCAGGGCCATCTTAGCTTCGTTTTCAAACTGCTTGCGAGCGCCAAACGCAATGTCACCGCGCAGAACCAAATCTTGCTCGTGATAACTAAAAGAAAAGTTGATTTGATTTTTGAGCGAACCGCGTTTCATTTAACTCACTCTTGGCAAGTTCTTTCCGAAACTCCGAGAATGAAATTCAAAACCTGGTCAGCATTGATTCTATCGACATGCAGAGAACCAGCGCCGGTCGTGTAGTTGCGATATTCAGGATGACGATCGAGATATTTCTCGCGAATGTATGGCGGCGCGCGCTCCCACTGAATTGGAATCTTTTGAATCCCTACAAGCAAAATGTTTTGAATTTCTGATGGGTTAAAGCTTTTTTCAGGTTCTTACAGCCGATTTTCAGACAATCGAATCCGTTGTAATATTGCTCGTCACTCGCCCTCTCTAGCACTTCGCCCAGGAAGGGCTGCCGTATCATACTAGGCAACCGATGCTGCGGTTTACATCGACATTGATATCCACCACGTCTGAAGCCCCAGCCATCCAGCGGTTCACACTAAAATCAACTTGATAAGCCAACGAACGCTTGCAAAATTATCTGCTTACCTCAGTCGATTCCGTTTTACATCGCGCCGTGTTGACAAACCTATTTGGACCTTTGTTTCCTTCGCCTTTGGGACATTGGTTTATGTCTATCCTCTCAAAATCCATTTCTACAACAGAGACGGCCGTGTACCTGAAAAGGATTCCGTTAATCGAGTTTTAATTTCTTTGCAAATCTTTGTTGACTCACTTGGGATATTCGATATGTCTGAACTGCGTGTGACGAGGATAAATGTCAGCGATAGGAACGACAGCAGCGACGAGCCACTTGTTTGACCTTCCGCAGTCGAAGTAGGGCCGCGTGAACTTGACCGGACCGGGATCTTCATCAGCGCCAGGCGGTCCGTGGAACGTGAAAGTTTCGTTCGTGTTGTTAGCGTAGCGGATCTCGATGTCGTAGGTGGTTTTAGTGTCGTGACGTTTCTCAACATCATCGGGCAACCATTTGCGGTACCATTCGTTGATCTTGTAGAAATCGGATGTATAATCCTTCGAGTAAGCGTTGGTCGGAATCGATCCAAGATCCTGAACGGTAAACGTGTTTAGCGTAGAGATTTTCTGGAGATGAATTGGATCGTTGAAGTCGTCCAAGCGGAAAGTTCTAGGAGCGAAGCGTGGGAATGTTTTGTTGAAGAACCCTCGATACGACGACGAGTAGGAAGAGTTTGGTGCAAAGTAAATTGCTGATGCGTTGATTTTCGGGTTGGCCGAGACGTCGGCGACAGTTGAAAGGAAGTAGTACATCATGCCCGGGTCGTAGGTGTCGTTGATTGCCGGCCGAATGAAGCGCGACTGTAGAATGTAGCTCCAGAAGAAAGCGCGGCTGAGAGCCATATTATGCAGGTGAAGCAGAGCGGTTCGATTAGGGAAAATCGGATTAATATTAATTTCCTTGATGTCGGGAAGATGCGACACTGTATCCTCGGGTAGATAAAGATCCCCCAAGTGTTGGATGAGACAATTGTCTTGAGTGACTTTGTCATATTTGATTTTAATCTCGTCGAAGGCATCGCGAGCTTGCCACTCGTACTGGGCGAAAACGCCCATGAATAAAATTACTCCAAAAGCGAAGATACTTCGCCAGAAAACGTCGGTCGCCCGCATGTTTCTTGCTTATGTTAAGGCACTGCACAAGTTTAAATAAATTTCAAGTTCTGCAAGCTTGTAGATTACACTAAAAATTAAACATTTCTAAGAGGAATGAACTACGCCCCTCAAAAAATGGCAGCACTTGACTCACGGATTGAACAATCGGTTGGTGGCTTCCAGTGGCGTCGAGATATCTAAAATATCTTGAGATATCTGGGGGCTGCACATGACAATTTTTTTATTAAAATACTTTTGCAATTTGAATTAAAAAAAATTTGGGAGATTTTTAATAGAAATAATTTTCTTTGATTGATAACAAAAAATATATCTGGAACGCCACTGGAAAATTGTTGATTTTGTTGTGCCTCCGTCTCTTTTCCTCTGTTTGCATTAAATTCCGGTGCACCGATTGAGCCGTTCTCTAAGAATCTGAATGAACTCTTATCGTGGAATCTTCGATCAGTCTCAGTCTTCATATATTTATTTCAATCAGCTGATTTGTCACTGATATCAATCCCTCGATCGCAGACAAAAGCATTAATCTTCAACCGCTTCGCTGCCACCCACAAGTTGCCAAGCGTCGCTTTTCGTTTGAAAGTGATTCCGTTAGCAAGTGGAATATGTGAACCGCTCAGGTTGCCGAGCATTAGGTTGAGACTTCTTTTGTTCGAATCTTTTTTTGTGTCGACCTCTCCTGATCCTTGATTTTTCTTCACCCCTCACGCTTCGTTCCGTCGACTGGAATTCCTCAAGTTGTCATCCATGCATACGCAAAATATTCTACCGGGTGAAATTCATCCAACTCGTTTCTGAGGGTAACGAGATTTCCTTCATTGTCTCGATAAACTTCTTTTATTTTCCTTCGACTTCACCTGACTCGGAAAGAAATTAAGGAAGAATGCAGGGAATTTTTTTATGGTGCTCTCATCTGTGGGGTAGACGAGTGTGAGCCAGAGAACGAGAATGGAAATTTTCGGGACTTTATGCTTTGGCATGAGTCTGGTGACTCTTTGTCGCGTGCTAGCTCAAATGTTTGTTGATTTTCGAACAAGGATAATTGTTGTGTTATGTGCCTGGAGAGAGAATAGGAGTCAGGAGAGGTCGAAGCAGGTTGAAGCTATTCTTCCTTTGTTGTCTTCTCAGGGGACGGTTTATGAGATGTCAAAGCGATTATCGTGTCCGGCACACGAATTATGTTTATCGACTGCACAGCGTGTTGCGAAATTCCGAAAGCGAGTGATAATTTGTTGATTTAAACCGGTGCAGATGTGCACGACTCTCACTAATGAAATCACCGCAATAACGACCGTAGGAGTTCATGCAATTTCTCATGCACCGGCAATTAACGCAGGGCTGCAAAGTATCATCGTGATGTCTCATCTACATGTCAAGAAAGCATGAAAACGGGCCCGGAATACTTGCAACTCCCCATAGATTAGATGGCCGCGACTGCATAATCTCGACATTGACAATAATATTTCTCTTTCGACTCGAGTTCTATCTGACGAGAACATAAAATGCTTTTTTCAACTGAAAAGTGCAAGGCGAGAAAAAACTTTGCTCAAGTGGGAGAAGAGAAATAGATAAGGCAGCTTAAAAATAGCTTAATAGACAGGCCTTAGCTCGTCGAGGAATTCAAAAGCTATGTGGTAGTGAAACTCAAGGTTTGTTCGGAGACTCCAAACCCTGACATGCGATTTATTGTGTTCGAGATTTTTTGTGCAATTGTGCACTTACACGAGAGCCTCGCAATCGTATTTCCATTATTTTTCTATTTGTTTGAATTGAGTCGTCGCTCCACTCCGCAATCAGCTTAGGAGACATCGTCGGCGTTTTGCGAGACAACGAAGTGATTTCAATTGCAACTGATTTGTGTGCTGCACATTTTGTTGGTGTTTGCGCGCGATTGTCTGCCGCTTGTTGGTCTAATTCATAGCTAAATTAAGAAGTTTTATTCAGCCGAGCGAGTGCTTAATAAAGACGTGATGCGCGCTTCTTCCTTCGCCTCATCCGAGTTGTCATTGCAAGCGAAGCTAACGGGAAACTTTCTTCTTCGCCATCTGTCAACGCTCCCAAAGCAAGAAGTGCACCCGAATTTCCTTCTAAGCTCCTAAATTTCTTTGACCTCAAACATCCGATGAACTCTCCGTAAACAGTCGAGAAGCCTCCGAAACTCGAGGGCAGAAATTGCCGAAAGCGCATGGAGAGGAATGAACACGACGAAGCGAACTCGTCTATAATTAAATTACAAAGTTATTTGCTTCGAGGCTGGTTAAATGCCTAAATAATCTGGAAAGCGATTTTGCTTCGTTTCGCTCTTTTCCAAATTGCGTTCCTTTGCCAAAAACTATTTTTCCTGGCCAATCTTTGGCATCGCGAGAGCTCCGTCGTTTCCTCTTCTTGCCCGCAACGTGTTAAACGCTTTTCCATCAAAACGTCGCTGAAAGTGCGTTGACCTCTCGTTTCATTCTTTTCTCGACGAGAGGTATAAATAACGCAGCAGAGGTTTTTTGTTTTCCTCGCAAATGATTTTATCAATAATATTATTTTTATTTGTTTCGAGTTCCGCTGCAGACGCAGCCATAGAAATAAAATTCAAATTCTCTCGATTGCATTCTGAAGAGTGCATAATAGCTGCAGCAGTTTAACTCCTTGTTTCTGTTTGATTAAGTAGATGTGAAGCCCAGAATGCTTGAACTGCCAGGACGAGAACCCTTCGGGCAGATATTCGCGCTCTTCTTATTCCAGCGTCGCTCTTATCCCTTCGATGCCATTGTTGGCTTCACTCTTGCAATTAATCGACGCATATTGCAGTTGCATTTATGCGTTGCGAACGAAATTTGCGTATGAATTACACACTTTTTTCCATTGTTCTGCGATGACATTTCGGAGGGAGATCATGAGAAAAGGTGCAGACCGTCGAATGGAAAGGGCGAGTTGGTAGCCACTTCAAGACACTGCGAGCTTTCACTCCAACGGTCGATTCGTCCTCTTAAACTTACAAAGCCGTCCATGCAAATTGTTTGCAAGTTGAGGAACTGACATGTTTTGGTTTAATTCACAAAGTCTGAGCCTACAAGGAGCAGAAAACGGCCATCGAGATTCGGAAAAAATGTTTAGCGACGACGCTAAAATATTGATAATGCAGTTTTTCCGTCGTTGGAAATTCATTTCGAAGATAAACAGGAAAATGCTGGACAGCAAATACAAGCGTAACACGCAACGATCGTCGTTGCTTTACAGGCGTCACTGTAAATCTTAGCATGAAGCATTCTTTTTAAACCCTTCGACCGACACAAAAAAATATGCAGGAATAAATTTTTCTACAATTTGTGAGTCGAGGATTTGTTTTCTTGCAATGGCAAACAATGAGCGTCCAGTGCAGTCGTCGAGCGCAAAGTGGGCTAATCGCATTCGGGAGTTTCACGGCGTTGCTGATGTGTGACACGGTTTGGGGCTTCTGGGGACGAGCCATAAATTAAGCTCGAGCAAAAAATCGCCGTTGAGCGCATTCTTGCCGGTTCCGAGGAGCGTTAGGAAAGTTCATTGCATTTTGTGCTCTCAACACAAACGTTTTCTTCTTCGACGCTTTTTGCAAATTGCTCTTTCTTTATGAAATTCTAAGTTGCATCTGCGCCCTTTTTTTCAAAGGCGAACAGCAAACAGGAAAGGAAACTTGTGGGAAAAGAAAGCATCGGGCTGTTAAAGATTTTTATGCAGAAGGAAATGGATGAATGTCCCAGGAAAAGGTGGAAGGAAATTGAAGGTTTGATGGACTCTGCTGCCCGTTGCAAGACTTACACGATCGCTTGACAATCGCGAGGCTCCAAGGCGCAGAAGAAAAGTACGAACCACGTGGTATCAATGTGCAATTGCACATTTCCATGATCAGTCTCCCTCTTTCTCTCCGCCATCTCTTTCGCCTCGCACACATGCTGCTTGATGGATTGCTCAGCGATAAAAAAGGGTTGAAAGCGAAGAGAAAAAATCGCGCAACTTTCATTGCCCGTGTGAAGAAAACAAGGAAAGAGTTAGCTCCTCGTTCGCCCTCCCGATTGCAGGCTGAAAAATAATAGAAATGGAAATTTACTTTCTTTTGTTGATTGCAATTGGCGAATGTAATTGCACATTTCCCTTAACAAACATCTGCCCATCAAACTTCACCGAGAAGATAGCCTGTTGGATTTCATGGAAGTAAAACCGTTTTCTCTGCGATCAGTTGTCGATTTCGATAACTTTCAAGATTCTCTTTGAGGCGATAATAAAGTTTACCGACTCATCAGGCTCATATATCTCGAGGAATTATGCTGCGCGAGTATGAGTGAGACGGCATTTCAGGGAAATGAGATGACCGAGAATCCTGAAATTCAGGTTCTAATGTTCGACGACGTTTTACTTGAATCTGCTGTAATGTCTTCTTCGTGAATCTTTGTTGCGCTCTGCTTGGGATGAGAAAGACTCAAAGAAAATTGAATTTAATAAAAAAAGAGGAATCGTGTTCAATTGTACCTTTGTGTAATTGGCGATCTTTTGGCGCGAAATTCTCTGTAGCAGGTTTTGTTTGTTATCATCGTCAGCGAGCTGACGAACCTTAGGATAGTTTATCACTTTCCACCGCTCGCATGATGCAGCTTGTGCCTGTGAAGTTGTCATAAGCGTTTGATCTTAGATAAGCCGGCCAGCCCAAACGTATAATTAGGGCTTTGGTCGATTTAGGACGCATCAAAGGCGTTCAAATTCACAGCAAAGCTCGCAGCTTTCCGATCAATGTTCATGGCTCGACAGGCCCTGACATCAACCATGGCTTAGCCTTGCAACGACGACGCAACTCGTTTTCGTCTTAGATGCAGTCATGAGTTTTTCCCTTGCACATTTTAATGCGACATGTGTTGAGATTTTTCAGTTCAAGTTTGCATCTCGAGCCGTTGATGGTAACGAGAGAATATCGTAATGAAACCCAATACATTTTTCCTTCAAACACATTTGCAAGCGCGTTGCAGTTTATTTTGCATAGCTGCAATTGAAAGATTAGACGCGCGAAACAAGTTGCTGTCTCTGAATATCAAACCTCGAATGTCACAATTTGTTGGTTGGCGAGCTGGAAAACGCGAGGAGACTTCTGCTGGCCAAAGAATCGATCATCACGAAGCTGATGTGGTCTCGTTTCTGATGCAACTTTTGCTTCTCGTGTGGCAACGACAAAAACGTTTGTTGCAGCATAATCGTGCTACTAAAATGACTTTGAAACTTTAATGAGGCGAAGCGATTGCTTCTCTAACTCCTAAGCTCGGCTGTCATGCGGTTTCCCACTTGTCCACTAATTCCATTCTCATTCAAATTGCGGTGGAACAACCGAGGAAGTAGAATGAATATGTGTCTGGTGTTTAACCCAAACCAGTCTTGACCATCACGACGAGGCTGATCCTAAAAAACTCTGACCATAAGTTTTCTCATTATCGTCAGAATGCGAGCATGAGCAAGGGGTGTGTGTCATTGTATCTCATTTTAATATTGCGCAAGTAAAAAGCCCTCGTTCTGTTCTCGAACGAATACCACCGATAAATTGTTTGTCTTTTTTCATCAGACGATGTCCATCTCGAGACGAGCGCAAAAAATTTGGCTGCGGAAAAAATCTTTTGTGTGCCTTTCGGGAGATTCTTGAATGGACGACTGAGTTTTTTATGGGATGAAAGGATTTTTTCGTTGAGAGGAAGTGTATAGACAAAGGCCAGGGAGCTGCAAATGCCTTTGTTCCATCCTGAAAGAAGAGAAGCGATCTCGTTGTCCAGTTGGCAGTTTCTCAGTTTATACTTCTAGTCTAGCCAGCGACAATGAAATGAACCTCTAATGAACCTGAAGAATGGGCTCGGCGATTGCTTGTTGTCGGCTTCCTGAATACGGACAGAACTGAATAATTGAGGACGAGGCCGAGATACATGAATTGATAGGAAGGGGTGTCTTGGTTCTTAATCATTCGATTGCACAAGCTTCACTCGACTCACGAGAGATCTCTAAGTCGTCGAGCGAACGCAAAGCAAATAAAAACAAAACCCAAAGGGAAGGAAGCATCATCATCGTCATCGGTTGTTTGCTGTCCGTTCCTTTAACTGCAGCTTCGAATTTATCTCCTCGCAAGAAGAAGGCAGAAGAGAAATAATGGACATCGGCGAAGAAGAAGAGTGATTCGCGATTTGAAGAAAAATAGAATAATTTATGGAAGGATGGTCCAGCGAGGTTCCTTCTTCATTTAAGTGTTGGATGTCACATTTTTTATTTCATTCTTTTGATTATTATTGTTAAATGCTATTCATTCTCGCGGCTGTTTCTCCTCATATCCTAGCCATCTCTCGCCGTGACGAGAAGAAGAAGGACTGAAAGTATTTCTGTGGGAATCAAAACAGGATTTTTTCATCTCTCGACACAAGGAATTTTCTGTGCGGAAAATGGCTCGTTCGGTGATCAAGCTGCGCGACAGTTTTTTTCCGGTGACATGTTTATGCATATCGAGGTGTTAGGGAATTTCGTATTTGTGTCCTTTTGTCTCAAGGCTCCGCTTCCGAATTCATGCTTCAAGGTGTGAAGTCTACTTTCGAAGCAAACGGCTTTCGATGAGCCGTCGATCGCTTCTTCCAAAGAAAGCAAACAAGGAGACGAGTCGCAAACAGCCGCAGTTGTGTAACCTTTCTGCCGGCAAGAAGAAGAGCTTCGCATGTGAAGAAGGGTAAAGCTTCATAATTATTGACGATGGATGTTCTAAGGAATATTTAATAGCATTCACTTGGACATATGGTCGACCCAAGCGTCATTACCCCACAAAGCCTTTCTCGTTCTCTGTGTAAAGACGGTGGGCACGCAAAAATGATGTAAGACTTTCGCTCGCATAAAAACCCTTCTCAAAAGAATAAGAATGACCAACAGGCTTGTAACGTAATCTCCGTCCAGCAAGAAAAACATCAGCGACTGCCAATGTATGTGCACTCTTCTCGCTTAGAACCAAACGAACACATGTAAATGTTCATTATTTCGCGAGACGCAGAGCATATTAAGAAACAGGCATCGAGATCTTGCCCAATGAAGTTTGTTCGATGAATGGCTGAGCTATTTCCAGGAACGTGTGGGCTTCCTTATCTCGCTGTTGACGTTCGTTATGCTCTTCGGAGAGATGAGATTATCTAGAACTCCGCACATGTCGCAATCACCTTAAGTTCGATTGCCCATGTGACTCACAAGTCGCTCATTCACCCTGAGTTGTTTTCTCTTCGCAAGTAGCTCAATGCAACGGCAAGTCCATGGAAAGCTGTCTCATAGACATCATAGAGAACGGCTCGAGTGCCTTATATAACGTTGGCGAGCACACATTTATCAAATGTGCATACAAATGTGCTTTTCCCAATGCCAAGTTTTCCACACACCACGAGCACGCTTTGTGCCGGGATTTGTTGTTGCCGTCGGGCGATAGAACAGATTCCTTTGCTAGGAAAAATATTGGGAAAAGTCGTCGCTACGGGACAGTGTATGGGAGAGCATACGGCTTCGTTTGTAGTCGCTTGAATGGAAAAGAATCTTCAGCAGATAAAAATGCAGTGATGCCAGCGAACACATTTTGCAACCCGCGAAAAGCAGGCACCGTAGAGCTTTGATCGTGTTGGTTGAGCGACAGAGAAGAGCGCAATTCGTGTACGATTGCCGCTTGCCTCTGGATGTTGGTGAAACATGAAAAACTCGATTTGTTCTCACTGCGTTTTCGTACTCATTCGCAAGAACACGACAAAGACCACGACGGCAAATATACGGATAGGGATTTTCATATTGGAAAAGTTTTTTGTGCCCGCTCTTTGCTATATTCATTTAATTCTTCTCCTTTCTGTTGAGTCAACATAAAAAATTGTGTTTGCGAGTAATTCACATCAACATTTCGCCAGTGCACTAGCAAAGTTGAACGCGATCGATTAACAACTAAAAAGCAGCGGAGAAGCATTTTGTCATCGCGTTGCATTTTTCTTGACTAAAAAACTTTAAAACGCGCTAATTCCGTCGTGTGGAAATTTTAATTGGCCCAGTTAATTGAAGGAAATCAGACTTCGAAGTGGTGGAAATTACAAAGATTTCTCGTCCCAAATGGATTATTTTTGACCGAAACTGAACATCAGCCTCGAGCCAAGAGTCGAAGGAATTTCGTTGAAGCATTTGAAAAGCCGAGTAAAACAATTGATAAGTTAAGTGTTAGTTAAATCGCTGGAGTTGGGATCAAAGCATTTATATTTTTATACGATGCATTTCTATAAGTGTTGATTTGTAAGGAATTTTAATTATACGCCTCTAAGTCGGAGCGAAATAGAAACAAAGAAAAGAAGTCTAAGCCGCTTTGAGACGTTGCAAGTGAAAATGAGACCTAAAAAGTGCATTTGGCAAGAAGACACAGTTGAATGATGTGAATCGAGTGAACCAGGATTGTTATGCAACTTAAGTTGACCGACAATAAATTTTATTTCTCAAAGAAGTGGCGAGCAATCACCAACCTGAAAACAGTTTAAGGCTAATCGGCTGAGCTTCAAATCCTCTAAACGACTCACGTTGCCATTTGGATTTTCCGCTTTTGAACATCGTCGTCGTCACCCCGCCGACTTGGGGAGAAGGAAAAATCGTTTTCACATCAATTATACGCTTCAAATAGTTGTAATATAATTTATAGCTGAAATTCTATTAGGAAAAATATCAATTTAAGCAAACCAAAAAAGTAAGTGGAGATAAAATTTTCTAATAATTTTCTATTCGGTTCGCCGTCGGCATTAGCGAAAGCACATGTCACTCGCTTGCGGAGCTTTGGAATCCCTGACATCGTCTGAAATGTTCTGCTCGCCCGCGAGAAAGCCATAAATGAGTTCAGACAACTGCAAAAATATTCTGCGATATCATTTTTCCGTTCGCCTTCCTCGCCACATTTCGCGATTCGGTTGCATATAAAAATAAATCCTCTTCATTGCATTAAAGTGCACGAAAACTGTCGCATTTCGAGCGATACAAAATCGAGAGACGAAGATGACGAAGAAGCGAAAATGAGGCACATTTGGAAAAAGCTCTCTCGGGTTGCGCATTGTGGCGTTGGTGTTCGTAAAAGCTCTCCGGAGGAATTCGCTTGTATCGCTTAACACATTCGGCGAATGTAATTAATGTTCAGCGGTGTGCGCTGCATGAAGTTCTTCGAAGACATTTTTATTTCCTTTGTGTTGTTCGACTTCATCTCAAACTTGAACTTGTCGCGAACGAAAATCAATCAGACAACTTTTGTATACTTTGCGAAGAGTCGAAGTACTCCGATGAAACACAGCCAACTCTTCCTTCCGGTTGCAATGCCTCGAGCACGCTTGCAAGCTAATGCTAAGAGTTAGAGTGATTTGACGCTTGACGAAGCGCACCAAAGGACTTCCTAGAAGCCCTCTCGCCACTGTCTCCAACAAGTTTTCACCCAGAGTCTATCTCATCGTCCACCAATACCCGAAAAAACACTAAACGAACTCAATCCCTCGACGAGCGACACAAAAAATCCGAAATCGCAACAACAAAACTTTTGAATCTCTCGGTATGATGATGACGATGAATCGAGAAAACGAAGCACAGAGAAAATAAATTCGCAAATTTTTTGCACAACTTTTATACTTTTTGCACAAACACAGCAAAGCGGCGCTCAATTCACAAACCATGTCAATGTTAACAGCCAGAGCATGAACCAAAACGCTGTATGAGTATGGCGTGCGTCTCTAGAGAGCATGTTGTCGGTCCCGATTGGCATCACTAGGACGAGCCCGCGACGGTGCACCCTCAACCGCTCCGTGACGAACGTTGTCGCCGAGGCCCAGAGAGTGTCTATCACGGCCCAATCTAATTTCCATATACACAATTGAATATTGCTCTTGCCGTCGTCCGAGAAGCACCGTCGTCGAGAATTAATCGCTCTGGTGTGTGAGCCGTCGCATAGTTTCCGTGTGGTGGTTCGTGCTTGGCTTTAGATACACACTGAAAATGTGAAATAAAAATTTGCACATTATACAATCCTGCTGCTTCTTCTCCGCATACGAAGACTCGCTCAATCTGACGTAGTCGAACGAGCCGCCATTACATTCGCCTTATTCATATAGAACTTTTTTGTGTAAGAGAGTTTTAGTGTCTGTTTTGTGTTCGAGAAAGGTAAAAGACCAAGCGATTTTCCTTCTGCCTTTTTTTATTTGAACATCTTTTTCCTCGGTGGAAGTCTTCAAATGATTTGGTCGAACCGATAGCGACACTGGCAGGAAAAAGTTGAGCTTCGATTTAGTGAATTGCACAGGAATTTTAGTTGCTCGCTCCTCCGATCCGGATAGGTTTTGATTTCAAAAAGTTCCACACGGGAGAAAATGCTGTAAAGCCCGATGCCGAAGGTAAATTTATTTGGAAATAATTTTGTGAAGTTCATGAGTGGAAATTAAATCGGGGGATGAAGGTTGTGCGATGAGCCAGACGTAGTTGGTTTTCTCCGCCCAAGCAAAGATCCGATCGAATAATTAAAGTCAAGTTGACGCGCGGGTCGTGTGTGTAGTGAAATAATTTGATATCACCCGACGAAAGTGGCATAATTTGGGTCGCCCGACGACGATGATGTGTTAAGCTCTCCTTGTGAATCAAAGTCTGGCAATTAGAGTTCGCCGGCCGGCTTATTCCACTCACTGGAATCGACAAAAACTAACCTTGAGGGGAGCGGATTTCTTCTTTCCACATCTTCGAAGGCAAAAAGTCCTAGCACACTTCCTTGTTCCGTCGTCATGGGTGAGACAATTTTTTCCTCTCGTGACAGCCGTCGTCGCGTCTGGGTGGATCAAAGTTGGCCCGTGATTTCTCTCAGTCTTGTTACCCGTGTCAATGGAAAAGTGCAACAAAATCGGGAGACTGGAAAGGCTTGCGAATTGCCGCGGTCCACGCCCTCGAAATCATTCTGAGAAAATGCTCTCGAATTCCTCAAAAACAGCAACAAAAGCTTAAATCTAACTCGATGCGGAAGAAGTTTCTTGCTACAACACGAAGGCATTGAAAATGAAATGCTGAAAAGAAACTCTTCGCTGTCGCCTCCACCATTTTGATTTCTGCTTTTCAAAAAAGATTCTTTCTCGTCTCTTTATTTTCCTTTCACTTTATTCATTAAATTCAAATGCGACAATCGTATACGCGACGGTCTCACAAATGCCATCGAAGCGGTTTTGAATGGGCGAGCGAAGCTCTTCTAACGTTTCCGAGCAGAGGCAAGATTTAATGCATCATGCGATGTGTAATAAGAAGCAGTTGCCCTAATGCAATCGTTAGTACTTTTCCATCCATCGCCAAAATGGATTTCGTGTGTATGATTTCCCGTGGTCTCTCATCGGTCCCTTGCAACCAGCACACGTAAAGCGCATTTAGCTCGATTAATTACGTTATGATGCAAGTGTGTACGGCCAAAGTGCACTGTACTTTTTGTTTGCCTGGCAAGCGAAGCTTCATGCCCGCTTTTTTGTGCAGTCGACAATGAACGCAGAAAAATGTGCTTTTCATTTGCTTCTCCATTTTGAATTTCTTCGTTCTTTCTTCATGTTCTCGCCGCAATTGCAAAATGTGCAGTGAAGAATTTATGCGAAGGAAACACGTGGTCGTCAATCGCTACGAGACGCGAAGAGATAAAGCGAGCAGAAAGGGAAACGGTTGGCATGGCAGTCAAGGGAAAGCCGGCAACTGATAACTGTCCTAATTGATTAATTGTGTCTCATTAACTTTGGCTAATGGTTCAATGAATTCCCTCGTCTAAAATTAGACGACAATTTCGCAACTTCGAGTTTCGATGTGTGCACGGAGAGCTTTTTATCAACGGTCGCGCAAGAAGTTCAGTTTCTTTCTTTTATCATCAAATGTCTTTTCTCCTGGTGTGTTTGTGAAGCTGGCAAAATATCATAAGGAAAAACCTCAATGCGAGTGTGTTGGAAGCTAATGGAATGAAAAAACATAACAAAAAACAGAAGGAAAACTTCACATCCGACTCGTCCTTAAGCGTGGCTTTTTGTTGTTGCCGCTTCCCGACTCCGAAAATTTATTGAATATCAAAGTTCAATATACTCGCCGGGTACCAACACCGTGAAAAGCGGAAAAGAGTGCGCACTACTGCTATGCACAATGAAGCTCATGTTGTGTCCGTAGCTTTCGTTTGTGTGCTCGGAAAATGTTTTCCACAGAAAATCGTTCGCCGTCTGCTCTCGTGCATATGAAATCCTTTTCCTCTCCCGCTCGTGTCTCGCTTTTCATTGAGTTTTCCCTCTCGCGACGCACGCACACGAGCGCTTTTCCGTAAATAGAAAAGCATTTTCACCCTTACCTACCCCATGCAAGTCTGTTTTCAACCCCGAGGAGGAAAATGTGTACCGCGCCAGACATAACGTGTATATAATAGAAACGACCCGACTTTTCCGCGAAAGGAAGACAGGGAAGCGAGAGAAACTTACGATTCCGCATTTAGCGTAGACGACAGCAGAAATAATTGCTGTTGTTGGTTCCTTCCTGAAGCGTTTCTTCGCGACTCGAAATCGCTACGCAACTGAAAACCAGTTTGCTGTGAATTCGAGTGCGGGTGGGAAAGGGGGGAGGGTAGCCAGCAGACATTTTAATTTAGTGTTTGAGGAAAACATCGCTTTTCCAGCACCACTGATTGCCTCGAAATTCAATTTCAAACTCCATCGAGACATGCAATCGGGCGTTAAAGCAGAGTTTCGATTCGTTAAATGTTCATTTTCATAAATAAAAACTTTTTTTGGCACATAAAAAATGTGTTTGAGTTGCTGCTTTTCCTTCGCGACATGAAATGTGCCGGAAGACGTTAGAAGAGAAAGGAACAAAAGCATAAATTTTCACGTACTTGAAGGGCGGGGGAGACAGAGAGGGAAAACAGGAAAAGTGCCATGAGACTTTGCTTTTAACGCAATCAGAAAAGAAAATTATTGATTTTGTCTGCAATTTTCCATGCGGCGTCGTTGTTGTTGCCGCTGCTGTGTGGTACTCAGGGCTCGAGTCGTGTGTTCACAGTCTTCACTCCTTGACTGAGTGCGTTTGCAGACATAAATCTTTCGGAGAAAAAGGAAATTGCCGGGTAATTTGATTCGTTCTTTTCTCACTCATTTTGCCGTTAGTCTCAGGCGGAGGTCGACTGACTCTCGTTGTTGCAATCAAGTGCCTAGATGCTCGCTCGATAAAAATGAGTCTTCATTGCTTTCCTTCTTTCCGCCCGAAGCATGACAAGTGTGGGCGGCCTTCTGCAATTTTCATTTCACTGTCGAAGCTGCCGATTCGCCGTCTGAAAAGCTCTCGGCTGCTCGCGATTAAACAGTCCGCTGTTGTTCTAAAAATAAAGAAACGAATTTCTGCGATGAATAAATGCGGCATTTTTGTTTGTGCTGCAAATTGAATGACACTAACCCACCTCCCGAGACGTGCTCAAAGACTCTCTGCCTGATTGCGCCTGGGATTCCTCTTTCTAGGTTATCGTTCCTGCTTAGTAAAACTGCGCTTTTCGTGATTTTTCTACTCAAGCGATTTAATTTCCTTGTGCTGCCTTTTAGGATTTCAATCACGAACTCTCTTCCTAGTCTCAATTCATTTTGCTCGATGTGTCGACACAAAACAGAATTCCGCTTTTCTGTAGCTTCGGATAAACTTGTTTTGCTGTTTGTGACGGCAGTTTGTCACAAGCTTTCAAGCCTTTGTCACTCAGTGAGGTGAAAAGCGTTCATCCTCCTGTCAGTAATCACGCGATTTTGTTAAGAGCGACTTTGGCGCGTCCCTTTTGTCTGAGCTTTCATTATTAGCGCTTCATGATGTTGACTGACGCTTTTGGCTTCGCTGTCGATACATGTTGCCTTGTAAAACACGCGAAACTCACACAACAAAGTCGCGCGGTTCATTTTAATTTGCTGAAAATATTCGCGAATTTTTTCCTCTGCCGTTCGCCGTCTTTACGACGTTAGAGCAATTTGGTGTTGGTTTTGAGTCGATACATGGCGATACACACAAGCGAGCTCAAGCTCCTTTCTGCACTTTGCGAAATCTCCCGCGATTGTTTGATTAATGATTAAAAGTCTAATGACTCCTTCACGATTGCAAGCTGGCTCGGGTATTTTTGGATGCAACACGGCAACAAGAAGAAGCCTTGCGAGTAAAATGATATTCATCACACACAAAATCCCTCTTTGGTAGAACACTTGTGTGGAAATACATTGAGAATCATCTAAAAATTATCGTGAAGGTCGTTATACTGTCGAGATCATTGAACCCTCTCATTCACTCACCGCTGCCCGAGTTGGGTTCTTTGTTGCAAAAAGAATTAAGCTTTTCGTTTCGATTTTTGCGCTCGCACAAGTTCAGTAGTTGAATTTCGACTTCGACATCGCTCGTGATGAATTGATTGCGTGGAAAGCTTTTTCATTCATCGAACAGAACAAATTTAATTGCGCAATAAATAATGGTAACGTCACCGTTTAGACACTTTTAGTGCACTCGACTTTTTTCAAGAGCCATACGAGGCAACTTCACTCAGTTCTGTAACCCAACTCCACTTTTTCTAAACGCACAACCCTTTTTACATTATCAGAATAAAGATAGTTGAGTTGACGTTCGATTGCGTAACGCTAAAGTGTTATTAATTAACGAAGCCTGATCAGAGCGGCTTAATAAAACGAGACCGAGTCGCGACTACGCACTATCAAAACTGCAAGTCAATCTTATACTGAAAAGTATCGCGAAAAAATTAGAAATTTTAATTTGTAAGACTCGCGAAAAAATATGCGATACGCACTTCGTTTGAATGTGTAAGCGGACGACCTAAATTTCTTCCGCGTGAGCGAGTCAGCGCTTTGGAAGTGTATGAAGCAGTGGCGGGACAACTAGATGCTGAGAAGGCAAAGAAGGAAGCCTGAGTTCAAGGACATTCGAGTTCATGTCACGAGACGGAGCGAGGCTCACGACCCGACGACAAAAAAGAAGAAAGTTTGTGTGTCGGTAGCAAACAAACCCCGTCGTCATCCCATCCCATCGCGAGCCGGTTTCCATACAATAAAATTGCCTAGTCCAAGTGGATTAAGTTACTATGATCCAACGCACACGAACCAACACAATTGTGCGTGACCCAATTTCCTTTCCTCCGCAGCATTTACCCACATTTCGCTATATGCGCGAGTCTCGCGAATTTTTTCTTTTCTTTCTTTTGCATTCGCTACGCACATTCGTCAATGGTTTTCTTTTTTTTTAATTCGCGGATTTCGCATTTCATATTACGCACACTCCTTAGTTGCCGATCGCTGAATGAAACCAGCAAACAATAGAAAAATGTTGAAAGTGCGAATTTAAATGGCACGAAGAGAGAACGAAGAAAATTACTTTTACTTTTGCCATTTGATTGCGTAAGAGTTGCCGTTATGCTCTCGCTTTCCGGTGATCTCGATAGCAATGAATACGAGTTCTGAGCTCAACCGATGACAATTATTCATTGTGCCATCGCTTTCAATGACCTGCTCGCACAATGTTTGCCGGAACGATTCAATTTTAACGGCCATATAATGTTCTCTTATCAACTCTGTTTCAGACATGGCGGAAGGAAACGGTGAAATTGTGGATGAGACGAAGAAGTCCGACGATCGTGGCGACGGAGAGAAGACAGAAGACTACCCGAAATTGCTAGAATACGGATTAGATAAGAAAGTTGCTGCCAAATTAGATGATATTTACAAAACGGGCAAGCTCGCCCATACCGAACTCGATGAACGCGCTCTCGATGCGCTGAAAGAATTTCCCGTTGATGGTGCCTTGAACGTTTTGAGTCAGTTTCTGGAATCGAATTTGGAGCATGTGTCGAACAAGTCGGCTTACTTGTGCGGTGTCATGAAGACATACCGGTGAGTTACTGTCGATACCTCGCGAAGACTTTTGTTGATTGTTTTGAATTGTTTCTCGCAGACAAAAGAGTCGAGCCAGCCAGCAAGGATTACCTACACCTGCAGCTCCAGTTCAAGCAAAGGGCCCCGACGAGGACAAGATCAAAGCCATTCTTGAGCGCACCGGATACACACTGGATGTCACAACAGGCTCGTTCATAGCAACATCTCTCGCATTGGAGTTACTAATTCAAAGACTTTTCTAGGCCAGAGAAAGTATGGCGGTCCACCACCGAACTGGGAGTCGTCGCCACCCGGCAACGGATGCGAAGTGTTTTGCGGCAAGATTCCAAAGGACATGTACGAAGACGAGCTGATCCCGCTGTTTGAGAAGTGTGGCACGATCTGGGACCTGCGTCTCATGATGGACCCGATGACCGGCACGAATCGAGGATACGCATTTATCACATTCACAAGTCGTGATGCAGCATACAACGCAGTCAGAGAGGTGAGTGTTCGGCGTTTTGCTTTCACTTTGTCCACGAATTTTTCTTGCATAGAGATTTGAATGAAAATAATTTAGACGATTTGCAACGGTGATCAGCTTGAAGCTTTTTCAATTCCAAGCTTATCGTCAGCGCATCCTAATTTTCCATTTATCGTAGTTTTATTATTTAATTATATTTTCTTTGTTTTAGTTTTCCTTTCGTATCGATCGACCGTAGATTAGTTTGAGAGTTTCCAATCGTAACCGAAAGTTCTCTTTCTCGTTATCATTTCATTTCTGTCTTGATTCGATCCCTTTGATTGCCCGAGCATGACTAGTTGAGGAACTTTCGTTTACGTAACTTGTTTATCTTCCTTGTTGTGTGCTCATTAATCTTTTAGATAAGATCAATTGAATCTAAATTAAATTTCTGTTTGCAGATTAAGAAAGTAAATGAGAAAAAGAGTTTCGCCAGATAATTAAAATTATCTCTAGTTCTTTCTATCTTTCTCTTCTCTCCTTGATCTCTGGTGATTTCCAAACTTCATAGCAATAACTCCAATTCGTATTTTCTGATGATTTTATTCTTTTATCCTCAATGTTGCGTTCTTTTTTCGACTATCTTCCTGTTTCCCTCAATCGAGTTGTAAATAATTCCTTATACTTGGATTGATAATTTCCACCTTCAAATTCCTCAGGCTTTTAGTTTCTCCTTTTAATCCTAACTTTATTTTTGGTTCAAGCGAGTCAAACGTTTTCGTGCTTCTCAACTGATGGCAGTGAAACTGAATCACTAAGCAATGCGGCATCGTCGTTGGGAAGCACGAAGCTCGATTTATTATTTAACTTGTTGTTGGTTACTGACTTATCATCGTATATAGAACTTCCTTCGTAATTAACTTCTGTTACTTGTTCTGTCGAAATGTGTTCATCAATTCGAGAAAGACGCGCTCAGCAAAAGCTTTCTTGAGTGTGAATAGTAGCAATTATCCTCGGAAGAGATGGAGAGCCCAACAGTGAGAGCCAAAGTTGGAAAGTGCAAATTATCGGTAGCCAAGTTGGAAGTAGCAAAAGTTCGTTGCATAATTGGCGAGCGTTATGCAATTTAGTGCAGCGTTTCGAAGAGAAACCAAACAAGAAATAACAACTTCGGGTCAATAAATTCATTAATGCACACACAACATTATATCGAAGAGCCAAAAAAATGAAACACAACATGTGGCCGGCCATCAACTGCCGAACAAATGGTCAGAAGAACAAAACAGAAAATTTACTTTCCAGGTCTCCTCTTTGCACAAGATTGCGACAGCGGATCCTTGAGATTGGCAAAGATCGATCAGCAAATTCTAAATTCTTCAAATTCTATTTCATAGACTGTACAAATTAGCAAGCTCATAATTACTTAGAAATCGCTCTATTGCTTAACTATTTTACTGCAATCGCTTTTATTTTTCTGCGAGAAACTTGATTAAACATTTGAAGGTTCCGGGTTTATCTTCTCTGTACTGTTGATATCACGAGCATGTTTCCGAGGAGAAAATGATAAAAACAAAGACGCCTTGTTTTGTATCACACTCGACATCGTTCCCTTTTAATTTATTATTTGTTTATGTTGAGGCGATGCGGAGCTTGGAAGCTTGTTAATAGCGAAGATTCTCAAAATGGAATCTATATTTCTTGTCGTGTCTATGAATTGGTTTCCAATTGATTCAATGGGAAACGGATTGCGGCTTGACAAGCTTCCGCAGCCATTATCCGCATCGCTTCTGCTATAATTACCGAGCAAAAGCTCTCTATTCGAGTCACGGAAAATTTAAATGTTGTAGCAAGAAGCAGAAGCTCTTAGTATTTATGTTCTTTAGTTTTTCCTCTTTCGTTTATTTCTACAAAAAAGTATTTTTATGTTCTTAATTTGGCAAGAAAATTCAACAGAAAATTGACGCAAAAATTTCACGTTATGCTTTCGTTATTTTATGATTTTATTTTTCTCTTCTCTCCCCAAATGAAACAAAATTCAACGATCAGCTCGATAACTTCGAAATAAAACCCGGAAAGTGCTTGAAAATAAATGTTAGCGTACCCAATCTGCGCCTCTTTGTAGGCAACATACCGAAATCAAAAGGCAAAGA
Source organism: Smittia sp. YW1114-2 (assembly GCA_033064975.1). Taxonomy (NCBI): domain Eukaryota; kingdom Metazoa; phylum Arthropoda; class Insecta; order Diptera; family Chironomidae; genus Smittia; species Smittia sp. YW1114-2. The sequence continues at coordinate 21,003,706 of CP093833.1, forward strand.
GGAGATAGTAGACGAATTTGGCAAATTGACAGGTAAATGAAACAAAAACAGCAACTGAACATCAACCGACACATGTCACATAAAAAATACATCCTTGTGAGCTTGTTTGAGCTTAGCTTTTTGGTTTTACAATGGGCGACGGTCGTCGTCTTACTAACGAAAAAACGTGCTAAACACAAAATGCATTAAAGAGGAAAAATCTGTCGTGTTGTGTTGAGAATTTGTTACGAAATCTATCGAACCAAAGCGTGGGCTCTCGTCACACCTGATCTTTTTGCGCTCGTCGTGTCATTTAGGACGCTAACGCGTTTTTGAAGCAGAAGATTGCATGTTTATGAATAAACTTCGTTGCTGATGCGCCATAAATTAGCTATACGCATACCATCTGCTTCAATGTTCTGTTCTCCGCGTTGCACATTTCGCTGCTCACGACAGCAACAACAATGCACACATAAATTCATCAGTTTCGTTCCTTTTTCAATGTTTGGGTTCCATGAACTTTCGATTTTTTCATGCATTTTATCTTTCCTCAACTGGAGTTCGTTAAACTCTTTCTCTTCCAATACGAGCACTCGCCGCATGTGTATCGATGAAATTGGAATAGGAGAGAACGAACCGAAATTGAGTTTGGCTTGAGCACCTGTCCCGCGATCAGTTTACGTGCTTCTCATTCGCCAAACGAGAGGAAAACGACAAAGGCAGCTTTAGTCAACAACATTTTTAAGTTCTTCACATGTTTATAATTTCATTCGTTATCATTTGAAACTTTTGAGTTCAGCCATTCATTTTCCTTCAACCCATATTCATTAAATCCAATCAATCATAGTTCCGCCTTCAATCATCACCGCTTCATCATCTTCTTCCATTCGAATTATCGCCGACGATCGTCAGAAAATCGAAAATCTTCTTGCACACGGCTCATACATACTGCAACATATTTTGGATTATTCAAAGTTTCAAAGTTATCTCCAGTCATTATCTTGCCCCTTTCCCTTCTCTCTTTTTATCTGATCATCAGCAAAGTTCTTTCTCTCCCCCGAAAAATCTGAAATTCGATAATCCAAATGAATAAGAAAGACAATCAAACCACAGTAACAGACGACAAACGTCTCTCCAAATGTTGATTAATTGCAGCTTAATGATTATGAAATTCGGAAAGGCAAAAAGATTGGTGTAACGATATCATTTAACAATCACCGGCTCTTTGTCGGCAATATACCTAAAAATAGAGATCGCGACGAAATTTTAGAGGAATTTGCTAAATATGCACGTAAGTGAATAAACCAACAAAAAAATGAAACCCAAAAAATATCAAAATTATCGAAAAGAAATTAAAATTAATCTTTTTCGTCGCTAAATTTTCTCGTACTTGTTGATTGCATCAAAATTCAACTAAAATCGGACATTCGAAGAAAACCAAAAAGATTTGTATGTCAAATTAAAACCGACACACACAGACACACCTACATCCCAAATTCTGAATTGGATTAAAGTTCCTTTGACTTGAAAATTCAGTCCAGAAAGCAAACACGAAGCCATTGGAAGTTGCAAAATTTGAACCTTCACATTGGCAAAGTTTATGATTAACAATTTAATTGGCTGCTTCTTATCGTTTGGGAGCCTGCAGTCGCTGTTGTCGGATAAGTTTGCCGATCGCAACGGTGCACGCTCTCAAAGCGAGACGAAAAAGTTTCCGGATCGACCTCGTCTCCGCCAACTTTTCCACCCTCGCCAGCTAACTCGAATTGGTTTTATTTTCGCTCGACCGAAACAGTTCTGTAGCTCAACAATTTCGCTTCATCGCCAAAGTTATGACGAATACTTTTGCCAAATTCGCGAACCCCCCACGAGACCAGATAAGGAGGAACATTTGACTTTACAATTTTACTTCTGTGCATTGATTGTCTGGCTACAGAGTTCTCCTTGTCGCACAGTCAAGACACCAACAGAGGACCAAGATGAACTTTTGGCCGTTTCCTTCTCAAATCCGGAAACTGCTGAACAGTCATCGTGGGAGATTTTCCTTCCCTTGTCACTTTGTAATGACTGGAGAGGCGAGCCACCGCTTGATTGGTCGAGAGATTACCGAAAGAAAATATGTATGACTAATGCTCAAAGCTTTATCAAATCCTGTGTTTGATTTTCTTTTGATTTTTCTCTCTATCTCTGTTCTAAGATTTTTCATCATCTTGTTGAGTTCTCCTCCCTCCCACTGACACTCCGCGATTAAATCGTGTAAATAACTCTACTCGTCGGTGAGGATATGAAAGCGGAAGCGATTTGGCATTTAAAATTATTCTTGGGGAAAGCTGAAATTGTTTAGTGTTGGAGTTGTCTCGAGTCGGAAGGAAAAATATTTCTCAATGTTTGAGTTTTCTGTTCAACTAATATCGTCCGTTTCGAGTGCGATGTAACATTAATAAACCTTTCTCCTGTGTTCGCCAATATCAGCCGGTCTGGTCGACGTGATTATCTACAGTTCGCCTGATGACAAGAAGAAGAACCGCGGCTTCTGCTTCTTAGAGTACGAGTCACACAAAGCAGCTTCATTAGCGAAACGAAGACTGGGAACTGGCCGAATTAAAGTATAATTACATCATTAGTTACACTCAACATAGGAGACTCAATTAATGTTAATCTGCAGGTCTGGAGTTGTGATATTATCGTGGACTGGGCCGATCCTCAAGAGGAGCCAGATGAAGGGACGATGAGCAAAGTTAAAGTTCTGTACGTTCGCAATCTCACACAAGAAATCAGCGAAGAGAAACTTAAGGTACTTTTAATAGATTGCTGACGAGGTTGGCAAGGCACTAACTTCATTTCTCTTGTGTCCATAGGAACACTTCGAGAACTACGGCAAGGTTGAGCGTGTTAAAAAAATCAAAGATTACGCCTTCGTTCACTTTGAAGACCGCGACAATGCTGTGCTTGCTATGCGAGACTTGGACGGAAAGGATGTTGGTGGATCGCACATCGAAGTGAGTTTGCTCCTCTTGACTGAATTTACCCCTTACTGAGCGTTGAGTGTTTCAGGTGTCACTAGCCAAACCGCCTTCAGACAAGAAGAAGAAGGAAGAAGTGTTGCGAGCACGAGAGCGCCGAATGATGCAGATGATGCAGGGTCGATCAGGAATTGTTGGGTGAGTCGCGTCACATCCTTGATCGTCTTCGAAGTGAATTCATGCTTAACAAATCTTTTAGAATGTCGCCAACAAGCATGATGCCACCACCGCTTCCGCCTGTAGGAATGAGTCGAGCTGGCACGAGTACGCAGCCGAGAATACCGCTCGGACGAGGACCTATGGCACGCGGCGACTACGGTAAGTATTTTTATTATTAACGCGAAAATTTAATGAAATCGAATTCGATTGATGAACACACAAACTCAGAAATTCTTTGATTCCATAAGTTTTATTAGAATATAAACTGAAAAAAACATTAAAATTAAGGATTAGACTTTTAACAATGTTCCGCGGACTAATTGAATCAACTAATTAACTTTAAATTAAGGAAACAGGAAAATTGTTAAATTTGGAAAGAAAATTGGGAAAATTTGTTTTGACCTTTTTCGTCCTCGCGCTAGAATCTTTCTTCTTAGGCTAACTTAAGAGTTAAGTTTTGTTTTTCTCTGTTCTTCTTATCAGTTTCCCCTTCAGTTCTTTTTGATTGTTACCTTCTTCTCCCCGAACGAAAATCTCAGAATCGAAAACAAACTTTGATTATAGTTTTTCCAAACGACGAAGCGATCGTCGATCGTTTCCGAATTGATGAGGAATTTAAGAAATCGTTATATGTATATAGAGTTCCAATCGTAACAAAAGAACATGAACACATTTTTCTTTAGCGTTTCGTTGAGTGGCTCGTCGTCTTGAGAATGCGAACGATCCTAAGGCTAATTGCTGTGGACAACGTGAGCATTTCCAAGTCGACGATGCTGTAATCAATCGAAGCTTTTTCAATTTTAAGCCCCCCCGACTCCTCCTCCCAATCGATTTAGTTAAGCGTGGCGACGTCGAGTTTTTAATTGTCAAATCATCACCTAAACATTTTTGTCGATAAAATTTCTGTTACCTCGACCGCCCAGGCCTTTCTGATTGCGATTAACAAGAATTTTCGTTTCCACAAGCAAAACTAACTGTTAGCATCAATTTAAGTTTATTAGTTTCATCAATTAAGTTGCATGATTACGATTATCGTTTTCACACTCGCAAACAACCCGCACACAGTTTTTGTCCAACACTTTTCCCTTTTTTCTAAGCTTCAAGTCTTTTCTTTTTGAGTTTGTAGATTTTACTGTTCTTCTTTTCTTTTGTGAGGCATGGAGCGCGAGCCTTCATCAGTTTTTCTCTTTAAAAAAGCATGAGTTTCACTTCCGTAGTTACTAGAATTTTGACTTAAATTGGGTTTCTAAATTGAGCGCAATAGGTCTGGGTAAGTAATCGGGTTTCATTATTCATCCAGCGATCCAAGCGAGATCGTTTGCCCAGTTTTGATTCTTGCAACAATATTTTAATTTTTGTTTTGCGATAAAACGCGACTGACGCGTCAATGGATCAATAAAGAACCTTCGAAGAAAGAAATAACTTCGAATCAAATAACTTCTCACTTTCCAATCGCATTATTTGCATTCGAAGATCAAGATTGCTGACGTTGTTGTAATTCTTCACCTTATTCATATTTTATAGATTATGATTATGATTTCTTTGGTTTTTCTGACTATCGCGGAGGCTATAATGAGCCGTTCTACGACGAATATTATCGCTCGTTCGATGGAGATCAGTATCCGTCGTATCCGTCGTACGATTATCCGCAGAGTGGCTCGAACGCCACAGGAGGAGGGCAGCGACAAGGACGACACAATTCGGTGGGTCTCAAACAAATCATTTGATTTCTTCTACTTTTTCTTTGTTTATGAAAATTAGAACTTTTGGTATATCAAAATTTATTGTTACGTTTTTCCTTTGAAAATACTTTTGGTTGCTGTAAACAAAATCACAATATTTTTATACATTTGGTTGATCGTTCGGTGCAAAAAGCCTTCTTGAAAAATCACAAAATTCAAAAATGTTAAAGAAAGAAACGAGAGAAAAGTCACTCAAATGAATGAGAGAGATGATACGGTCGCAATTGAAGAAGAACACTTAAGACTTTTAATTTTCCCCCCAATTAATGATGAACTTTGTAAACTTCTTTTTATGCTGGCGCCCTCGCTTCGCTTTCGAATCCGCCCGAAAACGCGGTCGATTAAATCTGCCGCGATCAAATGAACAATTAGCAGAAAGGGATAAAACAGTTTAATATTTTTGAATGAAACACAAGAATCATGTAAAGTATGAATCGTGATGAAATTTATTCGATTTCACACCCACATTTATTTTTTATCTTTGTTTGGTTGCTTGTTTTTCGTTGCTTTTTAGTTTAGTTTGAATGATTTTGTCATGTTTTGTTCCCGAATCATTCTCTTTACTCTCCTTTTCCTTGGTTTGCTTCAGCGCTTCAACTTCATTTAATCCCTCGCGACTCAGATGATCATGTTAACATTTAAACACACACTCAGTACTAATTAATGATGACAATAGCCTCCAGGTTCATGATCACTAACGATAGTTACTAACATTTTCACTTGCGAAGTCTTTGAATCATACAGAAACTAAACCCAACACTCGAAAATATCTCAACTGTTATCGACTCCCCTCGATTCAATCGCAAAATTCAAAACTCTTCTCCCTGTTCAATCGAGCCTTAGACAATTATTGTTAAGTTAAAGTTTGCCCCGCAGAATAAGAATTTATTTAAAACTTGCAGAGCCTCGTAATGTGAATGGTAGAGAGGACGAACATGTTGAAGGTTCTCGATAATTTCGGCCGTTGTAGACGAAAGCGCGAGGCAAAAAAGCGAGAGCACTTCAACATCTTCTGACTCGTCGTCCATGTTTAATCTATAAAGTCTATATCGAACTCTACTGTTAGGTAGTTAGCCGTTAGTTTAATTAGTTGTTCAATTATTCGTTTATTTTTAGTCGACTTAATTTTATTATGTTTCTTTTCATGATTTCTAACGCGTTTTATGCTTTTTGTTTTTTCTCTTCCATATTTTTATTTTTCCATTCGATCTCACGAAAATCGAAATAAATTCCGCAAAAAATTCGAAACTGCTGACTGACACACACGCACACATGATGGATCGATTATCAAAATTTCCCAATTGGTTTGCGCAAAATTATGAAACCGATAATAACAAAACTTTTGGAACAAAATCGTTTGAAAACTGAAATGTTACCAATCGCAAAACAATCGCAAACGAACATTTAAAGGGGGTTGGTCGTGGGCGTTTAACCATGGTGGGTGGCCAAGTCGCTGGGCTCCGTGGCAGCAGCCACAAAGTGGACCTCCGTCAACGGGGAGGGGCTCAAGTGGCAACAACAGGGGTGCTGGTCCATCGTGGGGAAACTCGTCGTCCCAGCGCTCATGGCATCCGCGCCAAGCCACAAGCAAATACAACAGCAGGTGAGATACAAAAAAAAAAAACAGAAAACCCATCTCGACGATAACGTCTTCTTAATTATTATTTTAATTTTAAGTAGATCACTCGAGTATAAGTTCGACGCTAGGTTCTCTCTTACTGCTTCTTTTCTTTCGTTTCGGAACTTCCTTAGAACATTCTTTTCTGCATGCGAACAATTCTCACGATGAAACTCACACATGAAATCACAAAATTATTCAGACATGTTTTGGGTTCTAGCAGAAAGCAGTACGAGAGCACGTAGTTCACCCTTTGGACCCTCAAAGCTCCGACTAGATAAACCGAGTCGCACAACGCTTGAGTTTGACTCGTCGAGCTTTCACTAAATTAACTAAGCGATTGAAATGAAGTTTCATTTGCAATTGCACGAATTCTTTTATGTTGTTCGTCCAACTCATTCTCATTAAAGCAGAATTAAGATATCCGCACAAAATATGAAAATAATAATTCTTTGTTTGTTTACGACTGTCAGACGAGGTATAATGAATCGATTAGTATAATACAAAAAGTTGGGCTGCAACTTTCAAGTGCGGCGATGCTAAGCACTCAAACAAGTGACAAGCGATTTCCTTTTGAATTTGAAGATTGCGATTGAATTTCACTGAAGCGCGAGCCTCCATCGTCTCTCTCTCTTTCTTTTACACTCGAATTTAGGATCATCGAATCTCATTAACATTCTACACAAGACACATCTCCATCTCGTTTTCGGTGCGACTGTAACTTTTTTCTTTTTTAGTTTAACTGGCTTTTGCTCATTTCAGTTGCTAACACTTTTTTGATTTCCTCTCACGGCTTTGACTTGAGTGGCGCTTCCACGTTGCTCGGGGGACAATGTTGATAGTTTTTCTTAATCCTAGACTTTATATCCTCTCTAATCATTCTACTAATCGATTCTCTTGTATCATAGTTGTATGTTGCGCAATTGCTTATACATATGCAATGATGTGAGCTCTTGTCTCTCGGCCAGAAACAAGAAATTATCTGACGATTTTGTGTACGATTTCGATTCAAAATTTGAAAGTATAATCAAAATTTCTTTCTTTCTCCCCCAACAGCCCAATTCGTTAGTCGCGCTTAACGTTTCCATGAAAAATTCTTTGAAGTGAAGTTCGCTTCGTTTCTCTTGTCATTGGACGTTTCTCTCTCTCGTTCTTTAATCTATTTTTGTTTCGATGAAATTATCAATCTTTAGTTCATTATTATTATAATTTACTTACAATCTGGAGTCACAGTTAAAGTTCAGATGAAATAACAGTCAGAAAATAATATTTGCTAGCAAAAATAAACCTAAAAATCGCCGATGGACAATCAAAATCTGGAATAACAAGAATCAAGAAAAATTCCGAATTGGAAAATTGTTCAAGCGAAATGCAAAAATATGAAATGAAATAATTGGAAATGTAGGTGAAACCAAATGTAAATTGATAATGAGCATTGATAATGTTAATTCTACTTAGCATTAAGATCAACTGACCAGCGGTTTTCAGACTGAATCAACTTTTTAAGCAACTCAGTCAGTCACTGAGCTGAAGCTTGACGATCGCTGGCTTAGAAATTAAGGCAAAATATTTTGTTCCGGACCTGCAAACGACTTTCACTTCGATCGTCTTGCCGCTCTGAGAAACTAAATAACTTCAGCTTCTGTATCATTAAGTCGATCCTTCGTAAACCGCCAACTAATTTCCTTCGTTTTCTTTTCTCTTCGATTCTCTTCTCTTTTTAGCAGCAATCGGTAAACGTAAATTCGAAGGGTTGGGTCAACAAGGGGATCCGAAGCGACGTTTTGGGATAGGAAATGGTGGCAGTTGGGGAAGTCAGCCGTTACCGCAACAGCCTTTGAATGGTGCTGAACAATGGTACACCGATACTTATCCAACGTGGAGTTAAATCAACTGAAGAAAATCATCCGAGAAACATCAAAAACACTGACATTTATCAACAAGTGAAGCAACAGCAAGCAAACTCTTTAATTAATTTTTCAAATTTAAATTATGCAATCTAAATTATCAGTTAACTTTGTCGAATGATCGCAAGCAGATCAAAGAGTTGAAAATTGTAATAAGAGTTGAAAATTGATGGACTGGCCTTGTCACCACTTGAAAATAGTAATCAACTAATTGAAAATCGATTGATGAGCGCATAGCAATTAGGAATTTAGGCATCGATGAGGAAAAACATGGCTTAAAAAGAATTCTTTCGACTGATTTTTCTATTAAAGGAAACTGATAAAAAACAAGAAATTATTGAGCATATTCGTATCGATTAAGGAGTAGATGAGCGTATGAGAAAAAATCCCAATAAATTAGTCGTTTCGATTTTATTGTATAAATTAATTAATTGTCTTATGTACTCAATTAATACAACAAAACAAATTAGATTGCAAAACAAAATGAAAACACAAAACTCAAACTAATCCACTGATAAGAATGCAAAACAAAATAGAAGAGAAAACTTTGATTGGGGACTGTTCGTGAATTACGTGACGCGGTTAGAACTCAGTTAAGTAGATCAGAGCAATTGAGCAGATCGCCAACTTACATTCAAGATTAGACTAAAGACTTCACAGCCTATATTCACGTAAATTATGATCGTCCCCAAAAGCCATAAACTTTCTTTATGTTGATTTAAACTTCTCCTTGACGAAAATAGCGCCCCGGGCAAGATAAAAAGGTCGATTTTCATCAATAATTAGCAGACAAAGTAATTCACTTGAGACTCACAGCAGTTGACAAAATAGAACATTCACCACCCCACACAAATCACACTCTCAATAGATTCAAAAGCTTGTACAGAAATGAACTCCGCGAAATGAGCAAACATGAAAAAAAGTATTAAGAACATTTTTTAGGATTTTAAAAATTCTTTTTTCGTGAAAAAAAAAACAAAAATTGTGATTTTATAAAATTTAGAGATGGAGAATGTGGCGCTGTCGATGTGATCGTCCGGCCGCCACTTAAGTGATTCTCGATGCAACAAATGCAAAAAAGATGTTCATTTCATATATTCGGATAACTTTGATTAAGGGGACGAAGTAAAATCGTGTAAATTGACCGAGCGGTTCCTTAGAGAGAAAAAGAAACTTTACGATGACAATATCGATCGGGTGGGACAGCTTTGGGTGTGATCGATGAAACTGCACATGGTTTTTTACGAAAAAGCAGAAGAAATGTAATTTAGGAGCTCATTAGGAACATTAGAATATCGAATTAAAGCGTTTTTAATTTTTGTCTCATTCTCTCCCTATCACTCGCCGCTGTTTCTATTAAAGCATTCATTTACAAAGTAATTGATGATAATTGTCTGTGAACATTTGATAAGAAGACTAATTGACTTGTCACCATTGAACCTATCACGATGATCATTTTAACGAGAAGAAAACGTCGCTTCGCTGAATATACAAAAAGAAGGAAAGATGAGAAAATATTCTTTAAGTTTAATTTCAATTTTGTCGTAACTTTTGAAAAACGTTTAGATGCAAAGGAAACACAAATCAATAATGTAATTAAAATTCTTACTCTTTATTAGGTAATTATAATTGAATGTAAAGCAAATTTTTGACGGTTCTTCAGTTAACAAACTTTTTTATTTGTCACATTAAATTTTCTTTTTTGTTTACGCTTTAATTTTATTTTTGTGCCGAGTAACGAAAGCGCCTCGGCTTATCCCGCGATGTGTTTCAAATCTTTTATTTATGTGAAATGATTTTCAAGCATCAACAAGCAGAGACGAGCGGCGACGAAGCCCAAAAAGAAGCTTCACACAAAGCTCAACGTTCGCGAGTTTTCTCCGAAGAAACAAAATTAATTTGTGTCGCAATTTCCGGACTCGCGTCGCCGACCGTTCTTTCCTTCAACTCTATGATTTGCCTTCTTAAGTTTATAGATTTGAATTAAAAGGAAATAAAATTCATGATTGGACGAGATCGCTTCAAAATATAAAATGTTCTAGTGATAAAATCTCTTTCTTTATTATGTTTAACAATTTGTTTTGGAAGCTAGAAAAAGAATCCTCTTTTGTTTTATGTTAATTATTTTATATTTTGTTTCTATCTCTCTTTCTCAATCTTGTTTCATACAAAACACTTTATCGTTTACTGTCATTTTGACCCCGCAAAAGAAAACTAAATCAAAATCAAAATTACAAACATCAATTTTCTTAGGATTTTTAAAAGCGAGAAGGTGGAAAAATAAAGAAAATCAAATTGAATGCTGAAAAAGAAAATGAAAATAGAATTTAATTCACTGAACTAAGAACAACGTTTGAACGTGATGATGATTGTGCATGTGAGAAGAGCTCCAGCTCATTCAACTCTAACCGATGCTCGCATGTTAACTACTAACCGATTAAACCGATTGTTTGTGATCAAGTTTTCCCAATCGCCTCTCTCGCGAGGACGAATATCAACTCTTGCTTTCCAAATAACTGAACTAACAAGTGCTTTCCAACCCAAACGATCGAGACTTTTCAGATCAACACGATACATTTTCAGATCTAAAGTTTAAAGTTTAGTTTTAAATGAAAAGCAAAACCTCGATGCACTCAAGGTTTGTAAGAAAATATTTTATTTTGAAATTTTGTCCTTTTTTGTCCCAAAGTGGTTGATCGAAAAGCAATGCAAGAGAGAAAATGCAGTTAACTGTTGAAATTAGTTCCACCAACCGAAGTGAAATTGGTGAAGAAGTCGCATCGTGATAGATAAAAAAGCGGACAGAGAATTAAGCGATGAATAAACCCAACTCCGATGTAAAGGAGACGCTCGTGGGGTAATAAGACTGAAACAATAATAAGAAAATAATTTAAGACGTTTCCGAAGAGAGTTCTTAAGAGCGAAATGTTGCCGGGACGAGAGATATCCCACAATAAAATATCGTGAAGCATAAAATGTGTGAAGTGAAAACAAAGTGAACATACGAAGATACGTAAAAGAAAAACAAATTTTCTAAGAAAATCCAAGATGAGCTCGCACTCGAAGTGCTGACAGTTAAAGTAACTAAGGACGAGAAGAAAGCCTAAGACAAAGAGATATCGAAGAATCAAAGTGAAATGGAAATGAGATGAGGATAAATTGATGAACGTTGTGCAAATATTTATTAAAGAGAAATTGAAAAGACGAAACAAATTGATTATGAACATGAATTTTTTGTGAAACTAATCCTTTTTATTAGTTTGTGTCTCTTTTCCTTATCAAAAATAAGCCGAGCACTTTTATAAATGTAAACGAAATTGATGATTTTTATATACAAAAACGATTCGTAGTAATAGAAAGAAAATATAATTTCCGAAGTCTTAACTCAGTTTGACTCCACGTCGATGAGATGTTGAGCGAGGCTTCATCATGGAAAGCCTCAACAAGCTTTCACTGTTTAAAGAAGCGAGAACTCCGCGTCATGGTTAAGTCTCGCTCAATTCTACTCGAAACCCAAACAACTCCTCAGTCAAACGCATCAAGGATAAATGTCAGATAAAGAAAAATGTCTTCGAAGCCACAGATTGCAACACAAGAAACAAATCAATGATATACGAAATGGAGGCTGCTCGCAAGCAAGAAACAAACACTTTACTGTAAGAAGAAGTTGTTGAAGTTGTTCTAAAGCGCGAAGCCGACAAATGAAAACCTAGATAGATAGAGAGAGTTCAAATCAGTTTCCTTAAAGTTTTACAATAGTTTTTAAAAAAGATTCACCCAATTTTTTACTTTAATTAACAAATGTTTTCATCACGAATAATAAGCAAACAGACAAAACTCGCTCAAGTTTGTAGATAGGAAACGCGATCAGAATTTCTTTCCTCAAGCGTGATGCGATATCAAAAGCCATAGTAAATCAGTTGGGACGTCGTCAGATGGATAGCGAAGGGAGAAATTGTTTTAGTTTAAGTTTAAAAGTTTTTTGTCTTAATTTTTACAAACTGTTCTGCTGGTTTAACGCTTAAAACATTTTTTATTTGTTGATTAAAGAAGGAAGACGAGTTCGATGCCGTAATGAACTTAGCTCGGAGCAGCTTCACTGCCAAGCTTAATTGCAAACACATTTTAACTCACTAATTTTAAAATTTAAAGTATCATTTCATTGTCCCAATTATCCACAACGAAAGATTTTCGCCCTCTCAATAAGTTTCAAATTTCAACCGAGGAAAGCAAAACTGAGTAAGAAATATTGACGTCAGCAAAATGGAGGAACCGAAAGGATGAAGAAAGAAAAATATGGATATAAATATTGTAACATTTATAATTAACGAAAATAAAATAAAACGATAAAAAAATCAATCAATAGTTTCTCTTCTCAGTTCAAGCAACATCGTTAGCTCACCGCGATCTCGATTGACTTTACAGATCACCGCGATCTCGATTGACTTTACAGATCACCGCGATCTCGATTGACTTTACAGATCACCGCGATCTTTACAGATTGACCACGGGAACGGTATCGATAGTCTTATTCTACATGGGCTGTCACATTATCTGGAATAGCTTTCTGGCTATTTGGAGACGACGGAATCGTTGCTTGGCATGATTGCAAAATTTCTAATGTTGAACTTGCGCGTAACTAGTCACGATTCCCCGGAAGGTTACAGTGGCAGTAATGTCACAGTAGCTGTGAGTCTAGACCTCCTGATGCACTGACAATGCTTCATAAGGTACTAGGGATGAAAGCTTAGTAAAATAAGTGGAAGTCGGGTCTTGTTAATCTAACTAGTCACGATAGAGTCAGAAGCAAATTTTTCTTCAACGAGAAAACGATTTCAAATTAAGACCTGGCAACGTCGCTTGCACAACTGAAGATTAAAGTTCAAGTTCGCTTATTTTTCTACCTCAATAATGCTCAGCAGAACGTTCGCAACAATGTCAGTGAGAAGACTCGAAGGAAAAATCTGTGTGGTGACCGCAAGTTCAGACGGCATTGGACTAGCGATAGCGCGACGGTTGGGGTTTGAAGGGGCAAAGGTGGTTGTTAGCTCGCGAAAGCAGGCCAATGTGGACGAAGCTGTGAAGTTGCTTCAGACGCAAGGCGTTAAAGAAGTTATTGGAGTGACTTGTCACGTAGCTAAGCAGAGCGACAGAAAGAAACTCTTCGATGAAACGATCAAGAAGTTCGGAGGAATCGATGTTCTAGTTAGCAACGCAGCTGTGAATCCGGCGGTCGGCTCTGTGCTCGATGCATCGGAAGAGGTTTGGGATAAGATCTTCGATGTCAACGTGAAGTCTTCCTACTTACTAGCCAAGGAAGTTAAGCCTTACATCGTTCAACGCGGCGGAGGATCAATCGTCTTCATTTCTTCGATAGGCGGCTATCAGCCGTTTGACCTCCTCGGCGCTTATTCCGTGAGCAAGACTGCGCTATTTGGACTTACCAAAGCAGCCTCACTCGATTTGGCAAAGGATAACATTCGAGTTAATTGCGTGGCACCCGGAGTCATTGAAACGCGATTTTCCTCAGCCGTAAGTACTCAGATAAGATTAGACGAACACGTAGCGGTCATAAAACGTTCATTGTAGCTTTGGGAGTCGGAAGCTGCCAGAGAAGAAACTATCAAGACGATTCCAATGCGAAGACTTGGAAAGCCTGACGAGATTGGCAGCACCGTTGCATTCCTCGTATCCGAAGACGCAAGTTTCATTACTGGCGAGTGTATCGTCGCTGCTGGTGGAGCTGCTTCCCGATTGTAACTCACATTAAGCGTCACGTTCTTCAATAAACAGAAATTTATTTTTGATTGGAGCTTTAAGACTCTCATTAGCTACGAATTGATTTATTAGATTGCACTCATGATCTCGCTACACTTCGCGTTAATTTTAATATCAGTTATCTTGTCTGCTCGAGTCTCGCCTATATTGATGATGGCCACTGGAAGTCCAAGCTCTTTCGCCTGCAGTACTATTCGATAGCCACTGAAAACAGTCAGGCTTGACCCCAGAACCAAAACCCCGTGCGAATCGATGATAAGTTTGACAATCTTTTCTATTCTCGGTCTAGGAACGTTGTCACCAAAGAACACAATGTTGGGTTTCAAGTAGCCGCCGCAGTCTGGGCACTCAGGCAGGTAAAACCTGTCGATGTCTTCCTGTAAGATCTCGATATCGCCATCGGGTTTCATCTTTTCAGGAGACGATTCAAACGCGTTGGCTTTCTGGAGAAGCGAAGGGTTCACTTGGTTTAAAATCAGTTGAAAGTCGTGTCTGGGAATTGAGTATTGACAAGCGTTATCCCGTTCTCCTCTTCCGATGCAGATTACATTGTAGCCATTCCCATGAAGCTCCGTCACTTGTTTGCTGCCAGCTTTCCAGTGAAGGTTGTCAACATTTTGAGTAATGACGTGACTCAGCCGCTGTTCGCGCTCCATCCTCGCGATGGAATGATGAGTTTTGTTGGGCTCGATCGAGGAGAACTTAGGCCAGCCAAGGAAGTTCCTTGCCCAATAACGTTTACGCACTGCATCGAATTTCACAAACTCTGGATGTTGAATTGGCTTGTGGTTGGAGCGCTGGTATAGGCCAACGCCTTCCGATCTATAATCCGGGATCCCTACGAGCGAATGAATGTTTATATAAGCAGCAGTTAAATGTATATCTCACCCGACTCAGTCGAAATTCCAGCGCCCGTCAAAACGAGAATCTGAGGCTTGTCACTGAGGAACTCCTTGATTGTCTCCACGTCCTCTGCCCTCGCTTGGTCATGCTTCGGCACAAAGAACTGAGTCGCAAACAATCTCGACGGAATCCTCGATTTAATCATTTCAAACTTTTTTGTTGCTTTAATTCGAAACACAAACGAAATTTGCTGTCTGGTCGAACTTTTGGAAATTTAACTGCTGAACAAATTTCAAATTCAAAGCGAAACTACGAAATCGCAAAAATCAAAATATCGCCGCAGCAAAAAACAAAATATAAATTGAAATTCATCGAGAAAGCACTGAAGATCTAAGCTACAATGGTGATCGGTGCCTTCCCTGTAGCAAAGCTCGGCGTGCTAGCCATCAAGCAAATCTCCAAGCCGATTGCAAACCTGTTAAAAGCGAGAGCTAAGAATTCTCCTTTCTTTCGGTAACTCAATCGATTTTATGCAAACAAATCTTAATTTGTTTTTTTCAGGACTTACGTCTGCATGCCCCCAGCTCAGTTCTACAATTGGTGTGAGGTCAAAACGAAGATGTGGGCAATGAATCTCGGCAAACCTATAGCAGTTCCAAAGGTGACAATCCATTTCATATCAAACATCAAACTGGATCTTTTATCTCTGCAACTCTTGGCATTAGCTCAACGAGCAAATGGCAATTGAACTGGGCGCAAATCTTCTAGGTGAATGTGTAATCTTCGTTATTGGGGCTGGCGTCTTGCTTTTGGAATACCAGAGACAGTCGAGGAAGGAATTTCTCAAGGAAGAAATGATCATTCAGGAGAAGCTGGAGCTGCAGGCTACGTTGAACGAGCTTGCGTTTCAGGCTGAACGCCAAGACACACAAATTAGGGAACTAACAAGAATCCTGGCGGATATTGGTAAACTAAAACTTCAGTTCAACTTTAGCCATTCCCTGATTTTCCAATGTTCGTAGATTCAAAATCGTGGACGCCTAAAATCCTCAGCGACATTGTCGGCCGTAAGAAGATACAAAGCGAGTGCAGTGAAGAAGACAATCCACTCGAATTACTGCCCGAGAAACGCTCGAAAGTTCCTCAAAAAGGAATTCAAACGCCACCTCACAACTCATCTGAATCCGGTAACGAGAAATCGCAAATTGAGGCCGTTAACTATTTGATAACGGACGTCTTTTATAGCAGCAACCAGAAATCTGCCTCAATCGAAGTAATGTCGGGAGATTCGGTTCTCGCCAAGTCTCTGAATTACCTGTTCGTATCTGAGACGAACACCGCGTAGTCATAAAGGTCTTGATCAGTTACGATAGAGTGCCGTTGCCCTTTGGCCTCCACCTCCCAAGATTATCAAGTCCAAATGTACATAAGTAGCAATATTGAATTGAATCTTGCGAGATTAAACATTGCTTAATGTTTCAAATAAAATTAACGGAAATACAAAAATTGAATTTAATTCGGCGCCCCGAAAATTTCCCGCCAAAATCTCAAACCTTTACAGTGAATTAAAATAATTGGTAAATATACGCGAAATGGTGTCTGTGGAGACTCTGAAAGAGCAATTCGAAGTTCTCGGCATTGATTCCAGCGACGATGTTATCGATAGATGTGAGGAAAAGCTGATCTTACAAGTTAAAATTAGGTTTAAAATATTTTGTTTATATTTTCTCCTCGAGGCATCGAATTATGTTCATACTATAATATCAGCGATCCGGCAGAGCTTGTGGAAATGTGGATGTCTTTCAGCATCTCTTGTCTTGGCGGAGCTGAGCCAACCGTTCAGTCCATCGATGAATTCGAGAGCAAAGAGCTCAAGAACAACAACGACAGAGCTAATGTAAAGAAAGCTCGCGTTGCTACGGTGGAAGTTTACGATCAAGACAGTGACGAGGAGAACGAGATTCTTGGCGCTTATGTTTGCATCACGCCGAAGGTGAGTTTCGCATTCAATTTTCTCGTGAATTTTCTCCACGAACTGGTGATCACTCGAAGAGATCCGTGACGATTTGTCTCAGCTGTAAATTAAATCTCAATTAGCTCTCTGAATAATGCTCGAAAGCAAACGAAATAATTCCATTTGCTTTGCGCTCCTTTCACGATTTCAATTAACAACCACCAGCTCAAATGTGATGGCACAATGTTCTTGTTTTTGTTATTCGAATGAAGCTATTTGCGAGAGCGACTCTGGAGTGAGAGCGGATCGCAAGACTTTACATGTCTTATGAGACTTGGTTGTCGACGAGCTCCCTTAGTTTTAGTGCGATCACATTCTCGACTAGTTGTGCTTGATTTCATTCCATTTTGTTGTGATGAGGCAGCGAAAATTGCCCCAGGTCGGTGTGGTGTGTTCTGTTCATGTGATTGCTTTTCTTCGAATCGAGTGTGACACGAAAAAGTTTTGTTTAAATTAGACTTTTAAGCTTCGCTACTGCTCGAGTGTCTTCACGTTAGACAGAAGTTCCCATTCGGGGTTTCTCGCATGCAACAAGTGGTTCACCGAAGCCAAAATGTTTCCCGCGTAAAGCGTCTCGTTCTTCGCAAGTCGAAGGCTGAGTCAGAGGTGAAATTTCTCTCGAACAAGCCTGGCGTGTCTTCTTGCTTTCGACATCCATTTTTACGTTCTCTTGTTACATGGTAGAATAAAGAAAAAAGTGAAGCCAAGCCAGAAAGGGGAAGCAAAGGAGGAAGAGGAAAAAATCAGGTTTTCTTTAATGTGCCTTCGCGTTCCTCTTCTTATTCGTGCTCTTCAAGCCATCTTTCGTCCACGCCACTCCATCAACCGAAGAAATAAACTGTTTCATGAAATAGAACTTTACAACAATTATTTCTACACATCTACAAGATACCCGCCAACTCCGTGGACGCAACAACAAAATTCCAAGGCCAAAACACAGAGCTGATGATCTTAATGATCCCCAAGCACTTTTACGGACGCATACACACGCGGCCTCCCGAGAAAATTACTTCGAAAGACCCTTTTTAATGATGATGGAAGCGAAACGAATCAAAAGAAGAAGGAAAATCGAGATATTCTTCAGAATTCACTGAGAGTGCGCGATCCAGAGAGCGCAATTTAAGCTGCTCGAGCAAGCGTCATGTACGTTTTCCATTCCGCTTTCCTATGTGTTTCGATCGGCTCTCACAGCTATGGCTTTGGCACCGAGTAAATAACAGAAGTCGCTCTGGGGTGGATCAGTTTGTTTCTTGCGCTCGATCGAGTCGTTTGCGTGTCGAGTTTGTTGTTCAGTTTTTCTTCAACATTTCTTCACATCATTCCCTCCTTCCATCTCCTTCTCTTCGCCTCTACTGTGCCTACCAGAAAACATTTTTTTTCTTTCTTGCCTTTGCTGTTTGCTTCAACAAAAGGCCCAGGCAAAAAAAAAACCTCAACTGAAGAGAAACGAAAAATCTCTGATCCATTATTGTGCTTTTTCTTGGGCCGTGCTTGGCTTCAGGAGTTTTGTTTCATCGGACATATTTGTGTATGCAAGAAAGGAGCGCAAGAAGAAGGCGAAAGTCGTGAGTTGTGAGCATGAAGGAACCAGCAGTGAATCAACATGTTGTGAAATTTGTTTGTAAAACTTTCCCATGTCCGTGATCGAGAGTCAAGGGGAAGTTGAACGGAGGGGTGACGATGGAAATCATGGAACCATGATAATAATTAAAACAAAATTCGAGTCGGTTACGGGAGTTTGCGTTCACCACGCGGCTCGGGTGGATGGGAAATGCTTTCAAGTCGAGCGGGCGATAATGGGACGAAATCAGTGATGCGGGTTCACTCACCCCAAGAACGATTGCGCGATGACGATGCGACCTGATCGCCGCCGCATGAACAATGAAATAAGAATCAGACTAGAGGAAAATTGAAGTTTCGCTTCAGCGCGAAAACAGAACGGAGAGAAAAAGTCGTTTGTTCTACCGTCTTAGCCCTCGCAAACAATGTGAACCTCGATCCGATCGAGTAGGAAATTTCACGGGAGAAGCTCTCAAGCGTGGTCTGAACAAAAGTTCTGACGAAACTTGACCCGCTCGCAAGTTTTCCTTCTTGCAGACACTTTCGAGTTCACAAGAACAAGAATGGAATTGGAAGCGAAGCTCCCATGACTTTTAATTACACAATGGGGAACGATGAACGGCAGCGAAAACGAGAAGCGACGTTCTCATGACTGAAAGAGCTCTCATAAACCCAACTTGTCAATGCATCCCGTCAGTCGTCGTCGACGTCAATGGAGCGACTTTAATAAGTGAATGTTTGATTACGACCACAAGTGGAAGACGCGGGGTCGAAGGTGAATATTATTCAATACTTGTCACAAACACAAGCAGCTCGGTAGTCGTCTGATAAAGACGAAGGCAGACGAATGCAAACAAAAAATAATTTCTAATTGATTTGGCTGGTAATGATGGCGGAAGGGAAGCGACGAGAATTTCATTTTCAAGATCGCGCTTTCCCATGGCGCGCGTTCATTATCATCTAATGACTTCCAATTACCTTCACAAGCGATTTCAATGCCGAAAGGCGCAGCGGAAAAATTTCCAATTCACATTTTTCGCTGCGTCAGTCGTTTGGCAAAAATGCTAAGCTTGGTTCCCGAGAAGTTTGTTTGCTTTGTGCAACGACTTTTCGCTATTCCAGTGTATGGGGGCAGTTAGATCTTCCTTTCTACCTAGAAAGGTTGAAATTCAAACGGTTCTGCAACGTCGAGGGCTCTCGAGGCGACCGAAATGTGTAACAATGAGAAGCCTCGAGATGAGATTCATCTACCTGCCTGTACGTCGTCTCTAACCACCGAAAAAAGTTTTGGTTCAACTTGCTCGAAAGCCGTTTCAGGTTCTTCTCCGATTCCTCTTTAGAATATTCGCTCGATCTTCCTTTTTGTCTATTTCACTGTCGAAGGAGAAGACGAAAAATAAATCTCGTTACAAAAATAGCTTCGGACAGCAGGCAAGCAGCAACAATGTCTCACATTTAGATGAGGGGTGGATAAAGAGAGAGCGAGAACGGCTGAAGAATGCGGCAAAGAATGCTTCAAATGAAGTATTATTAACTCGAAGTGCTCAGGTCCGGGTCGCCTGATCAGTTTATAGAAACGTCAGATCAACTTCGTCCTGGTCTCGCTCCCAATGAAAAAACAGATTGCGAGACATCGGTGGCGTCTACCGCTTCTCGGTTGTTTATGTGACGCAACGAGCAGGCTTGAGCACTCTCGATATTAATTAAGTCTTGCGCCGGGCGTCAATCGAGCACAAAAAAAATATTCCGCATGATGGCGATGAGAATGAACAAGATAGAGAACGTGAGTTCGTTGCGTTCACGGCTGTGTTTGTTCGGCGTTTTGAGTTTCCGAGTTGAAGGTCACGAATCACGCTCGCTGTGTTGAGGCAGCGAATTTTTTTTGTTGCTTCACAGCAATATGATTAAGGTGTTTTTATTTTAATGATTCTCTTTTTGCCCGCGCCGAGGGTTTTGTCTGTGTTGTCGAATGGGCACGAAAATTGGGCAACTGGCGAGGAATGCATGCGGAACGCGAAAACGCCGGAACGCCCGTGATCAAGATTCGGTGCGGAAGTTGGCTTTAGTTCGAGGGCCTCGACAGTTCAATCAAATTGCGGTGATCAGACAACGACTCGATTAAAGCGGTCAGAGATCGATCGCTGGCCGAGTTTCTCGATGAAACTTTTGCCTGAACTTGACTCACAAAATCGACGCCGATGATTTATGTTCTTTTAATGGCCCGACGCGGTTCCGTCATCCGTGGACCATAAAATACTTTTCTACCGCAGCGTTTCAACTCTTTTCGCCATTGTTCGACTGACTCGGTTGTAATTAACAATTCCTTTATGCTTTTACGCGCTCGACGGTGGAACAGCAAGCGACAGGGAAATGAAAACATCAACAAACCGTAAATTGAATCACTTTTTTATAAAGTCCAAAGAACTTTATGCAAATTATCGATCGTCTGTCGTCTCGCTTACGCCAACAACTCTCGGGAGCTTCGAGCGAAGATTACAAAAAGCTGAAATGGAAATTCTGGTTCTGCGGTTTTTGAACTTTGAATTTTATTAAATTCATAATAATTTATACGAGCGAAGCTCTACGGTTGAGTAAGAAAGAAGGAGACAAAGCGATCGCGTTCGCGGATATTCGCGGGAAGAAGAAAATGGTTTTGCTCGGAATTCCCGTTGTAGATTCATTTTGGTTGTTTGCTTTTCGGGCATTCAAATCTTCGAGGGGTAAACGCGAAGAGCGCGAGGAATTTTGCATGTGACGCTCACGACTTGTTGATTCCTGCGGAATTTCTGACATCGTTATCGCGACCGGATGTGAAGAATGTGCGCGCCCAAGTGAGAGAAGGAGATAGCGAGCAATAGGAAGCCTCGTCGTCATCTGTTCGTGGTCGTTTCATTTTCAATGAGTTTGTTTCTAGTGTCGCATGGCTATTCACGCAATCTGTGACTAGATCCACACTCATTAAAAATGGCAACCGATTGAGCATCAAGAGAGGAGAAAAGGAGAAACCACAAGTGGATCGAAGCATCAAACACAATTTCGCGGTCTCTGCTGTTTACATTTACATGCCACACAACCGCGAGATAAAAACGAATCTTTGTTTATGTTTCATGCTACACGATGCATCGGCTTACATATGTATTTCAATGAGAACTGCGCAGTTCGCTCGCTCGCAGTTGAAATAAGCTCAGCGAAAGATTCGTCAGCCCTTTGCATTGATTTTAAATTGGCTCACCATCTTGAAATCGTGATGGAGAGCAGCGTAAAATTCTAAAGTTCGATTGAAAGATTGAGTTCAAGAGTTCAATCGAGATTAAGAAAAAAGAAAATTGCTTTCTGTGTCGATCGCTCTCTTCGTTGTGAGCTTTTGCAATTTTCTTTCAGATCCGAATTGCTTCGTGATCCATTTAAGTCACTCAGCAATGTGACCGAAGTCGACAATTAGACATTGCCCCAAGCTTGTTGTCTGGCTGTGAGTTGGGAGTTCCGAAGGCGAGAGTTGATTGCAAATGATTGACTGCCTGAAGGCTTCAAAGGGCGCAGCGCTGAGGCTGCGCGAACTTTCCCGTGAGACATTCAAAGAGCAAGAGAAGAAGTTGTGTTTGAGATTCGTTAGTGGCGATGTTTGAAAGGTGAAGACGACATTTGAAACATTCAATCCAGCTCAGATGGGCGGGTATGAATCTAGTGCACGGTTCACGACAACTGTTTCAATTGCGCTGAGTGTCTTCTTCTCGTTCTTTGTTTCCAATCCACCTCGCCATTAAAAGCGAGCGCGACTCGGAGCAAAGACATCTGAAGATGATCACTCGACGGATCGAAATTCCATTGAAAATGCTGTTTCATATTTTTTGTATTCGTGACTAGATTACATGCTCGTCTATTAAGTTGGATCTTGAACTGAGAGTGTTGATGATTTCCCATTGTTATACCTGGTGATGATCATCTCGAGCTGATTCTTTTGGAGACGCTGATGTCATTCTGTCAATTATTTTTGTTTTGGAGCGAAGGTGGAAATTTGAAAATGGAAATAGGGGAATCATCGGACTTCAATCGCGTTAGATTGTTGGGGAAACAGCACACAGAAATTAAAGGCGCGAGATTGAGCGTCAGAAGCCCCGGAAGCTCAATGCGCCATGGGGAGCAACGCAAGTCGTTAAAAAGTAAGCTTATTGAATGTGATTCTTGATGTTACCTTCTTAACCGTCCCTTAAAGACTCGACGGCGTTCCGAGGATTTAAATGAAGACTTGAAATGGCGGAAACTCTTTCGGCGCGCACGATGATGGTTTCTTTCCGAGGGAACAATTTTCTCGTCTTCATTATTTGCTTCTTCCCAAGACGTTTTCAGGTATAAGAGTGAACCAATTTTCTTTAATCATACATCTTCGGTTTTGTTTCGAAGCTTGTGAGTTAAAGAGAAGAGAGAACATGAATTCTCCACCGAGGCGATTGCCCAAGCGTAAAAGTTGAAGGGTTTACGAAGCAATTCGAAGTTGAAAGTGTTGAAGACTTTCTATGGAAATCTTAGGAAACCGACCAAAGAAAATATTGAAGGAAGCTCGAGGCCGAGAGAGGCTGAGCTTGAGGTGGAGTAGAAGAAGAACGAAGTATCGAAAAAGCGAACAATGAAAGAAATAAACAAACATGAAGGCCAACCGAAAAGAGAATTCATGAAATTACAGCTCGAGGACTTGAGTTTCTTGAAGGTAAAAGCGGTTTCTGCAGGAAATGGAAAGGTCAATGCAGGAATTGGAACGGCGAGGGGCGGCTCCGAGACCGCGTCCGATGGACAATTCAGCTTTTCTTTCGCTTCGCCCTTCAGTCGCGATTTTCCACACATTTTCATGATGAGGTCGGTTAGATTTCTCGTAGCGCGTACGATCAAGAACCGTTAAATTTATCGAGTCGAGCTCAGCGGCAGGAAAACAATGAGCGGATAAATTTTGCGAAAATGAAAATCGATGGAGAAAATTCCGAGAAATTCTAATTTATTGCTTCGTGCAGCGATTTCATTCTTTGTTTCTTTTCCCTCTCTACCTTCCATTCCACACAGAACGATAAGAAGGCCGCCTCCAAGTTGCAGCACCGCACGCCCGACGTCACCAAAGCGACTACGTTTACTCCAGTTAGCTTCTCGCCGTTGTAAGTATGCAGTGACTAAGACGGGATGAAAAGGCGAGTTTCTTCTTCCTGCCGCGTTCTGTTTCGTTTATCGGCAGAAGGGAAATCATCAACGGTCGTTCGATGGAATTAAAGAAGCGAAGAAGTCGAGAGACGAATGAAGAATCATCGGAATTAATAAAACTCGGCGAGGATTGAATTCTTCTCTTCTTTCTTTGATTCCATCTTTATGATTGATTGAATTTAAATCATCTGAAATTCCCTTTCGAGCGTCGCTCTTTCCTTGTGTGCGTCGGTGATCGAACCGCCGTTTCACTTGTAGAACGAATTCGTTTTCATCTCTTAACGTCTCGATCTTTCATCTTCGGTGTCTTACATAACGACACGTAACGACTGATTGCGCGCCGAAGAACGAAATTATCGACAGGAGATGGTCAATTAAATCCGTAGCAAGAACATTTCAATTCGAAAACAATTTTTCTCTTCTCTGCCCAGAACCGCAACGAAGCGACCGCGCATCGAGTCGGCCAAGTCAGGCAATGTTGTTTACTCGTTTGGAAATTTCGCGGCGAGTGCAGCGGAGCCGAGAAGCAGCAAAGCGGCAACGATTAAACTCGCCGAGCTCAAAGATGGGACTCGCTGGATCGACGAGAACACAAAGTATATGATGACGCTCGAGCGAGACGACGGGCAGCTGATGGCTGAGCGGATCTTCAACATTGGCAAGGAGATTTCGAGGAAAATTCTGAAAGACGAGAACAAGTCTGACGAGCAGTTGATCTTGAGCCATTGCGATGTAACGTCTCACGAACATGTTCGGTGCTTGGGTAAGATCTTCTGCACTGGAAGAGTTGACAAACTCAATCAGAAATCGTGTTTGTTCATCGGCTTTGATGAGAACAAGTTACGAACAGTTCAGCTCGACTTCTCGAAGCTGCCGTCGGTCCAAGTCTTTCCTGGAGAAGTCTGCATCATTGGCGGCTACAACCCTAGAGGAAGAACTTTCTTCGTCACCGAGTTGCACTCTGAAAGAATTCTGGAGAAGTGCGATCCACCATCACCGTTACAACTCACTGAACCTCTTCATTTGATGATCGCTTCGGCTCCTTTCTCAGTACCTGACAGCCTCGAACTTGAGTACCTCGACAAAGTGCTCGACTACTGCCGAGAACACAAGCCTGACGTCTTGGTGCTCTCCGGCTCATTCCTACCAATCAAATCGCAACAAATCATCGACTTTCACATGGAACTCGACGAGCACTTCAAGCAAGTTCTCGGCAAAATCAGTGCACGGGCTGGTGACAAAACCAAAGTAATTGTCGTGTCGTCAGTGAACGACATCAACAGCTCCGCTTGCTACCCGACAAAGCCTTACAACATGATGAAACTACGACCATATCCAAACATTTTCATGGCTCCCGACCCGAGCATAATTGACATCAATGGAACTAAAATCGGAATCACCTCGGTCGACGTCACACAGCAGTTGGCCGACGCTGAGTTTTGCGTGTAAGTGACCACCCCCACATCTTATTCATTGCTGGTAATTAAGTGAGTCATCGTTTGCTTTGTAGAAATGCTGGTGCTGATAAAATCCGCCGCTACGTCAAT
This sequence comes from Smittia sp. YW1114-2, assembly GCA_033064975.1. Lineage (NCBI taxonomy): Eukaryota > Metazoa > Arthropoda > Insecta > Diptera > Chironomidae > Smittia > Smittia sp. YW1114-2. The sequence continues at coordinate 21,029,060 of CP093833.1, forward strand.
TATCTGTTCCATCAGCAGTCCTTCTATCCGCTGTTCCCTGCGAAAGAGCCAACAGATTTTAGTTTGCTGCACGCGTACGGAACAATGAATAAGATTCCCAACATTCTGTTAGTCCCAAGTGATATGAACTGCTACATGAGGGTGAGTTGACTGCTCCCGTCTGTTAGAATTTGTCCCGTTCATGATTCTATTTGAAGGATATCAACGGATGCTTATGCATCAACCCGGGACGAGTGGCAAAAGGCGAAGGAGTTGGATCGATCGCACGCTTAATTGTGCAGTCACCGAAAGAACCAGGCAAGGCGATCAACAGCTGGATGGCCGGACAGATTATTCACTTGTAACGACTCTCAATTTGGAATAATTTATTATCCACAGGAAAAAACTTAAGAAATAAAAGGATTTTACAATTGAAATCAGATCGTATCTTGATCTCTGTCTGGTTGTATCACGGCCCCGTCAATGGTTGAATTACTGCTGCTACTGCCACTGCTGTTCCAAGAAGCATTTACAGGCTCGAGGTTGGGAGAAAATCCAACAAGTGGCTCGTCGTTGTTCATTGAATGGTTGGAGGAAGTGCTGGAGCTGGAAGACATCGAATTGTTGGGAAACGGAGCGTCCGTATCCGATAAGTCTTCGCCTCCATTGTTCTCTTCGTTGTTTAAAGCTTCTAATGAAAATGAGTTCTGCAGCAGAGGATTAGCCGGTTGCTCTTCGCTGTCGTCGCTGTCCGAGGAATCTGATTCTGATGATGAGATTGCTTCAATATTGTAGGTATTGCTCCCGCTGCCGTCGTCCCTAACAACAGGCGACACTCGAACGCGAAGATGTTGTTCAAGCAGAGGCTAAAACAAATTCGTTACTTTGATTGATCGCTTGAAATTTGCAGAAGAAGAGCTCACGATTATTGGTCTCACTCCTGGCGGATGACCTCCTTCGATCTTCTTTTGGTTTTGGATCACGCGCTGGATAAATCGGTGGTGCTGTTCGAGCTTCACGTCGCAGGGTAGGCAAATCGTCTTAGGCAGCGGATCGTATCGCGTCAGCTGGAAGAATAATTAAAGTTCAATGGAAGTGACAAGAGATATCGCAAGAGATATCGAGAAGCTTACGTTTATTTTCAGGTAAACGTTGATCTTCTGTTCGAGCTTCTTCTGAAGACCTGAAAGGATCGAGATAAACTTAGCACTCGTCCGTAACGAGAGCCGCCGCACGAATCCCACTCACCTTCCTCCGTGTAAATGTGAATTACGTTCCTGTCAATCTGCGAGCAAAGTCGGCATATAAAGCCCTCGATCCTGCACTCTTGGAGGCTTCCCATTGATATCGATTATGCAAAAATCACGCAAATCACTTACTTCTTTAGTTAATGAAAATCTCAAAATACACAAACTCAAGTCGAATGGAAATTGTCGAGTTTTCCTTATGAACGCGCATAGGTTTTTTGGGGTTGGTCTTGTCGATTTTTAGTGGTAGGTTACGGAGGCAACTGGAATGGAAGAAGAGATTCCTTCATGATGGGGGTGAAAAATGAAAGTGGGTGGTTTTCCAACCCCTGTACCGCCCACTGGGGGAGTCTGATTTTTTTATTGGAAAGTGTAAAAGAAAGTTCAGACTGTACATCCGTGAGTTTTTGTCTTATGCAATTTAAAGGGAGTTTTCAGTCCAATGCTCCTGTCTCGAGTCCGACATGAAATAGCTTCAAACTTTTCTCGCAGCTACTGCTGATAAAAACATCGAATGGTGCAAGTTAAAATGGTACAAGTGAGCCGTTTGGCTGTGTGTGCTGATATTTATCGTCTCAAGAATTTTCCGCGGCTCATTCCACTCTCAGACGTTGATCGCGGTAGTTAAGTGTGAAGGTTCAAAGCCCGGACGTGCAATCATGGGCGAGACATTTCTTCAGGAGATCTGCTCTATGCTCGATACCTACACTGGCCGAGACAAGGTGAAGATCGACGATAACTTGAATTAGCAGCAGTCAAAAGTTGCGAGATAGAATGTTTGGTGTTCGACAGTTGGAAAAATTTAATAGCCGCAGCTGGATATTAATCCAAAGCCTCCACGTTGCCAGCAGAGAATTCCGTTCACTTTTACTACGGAATGCGACGTGAACATTAGAAAGAAAAGAAAACCTGATTTGAACATGAAACTGGTTCACTTCCTCTTTCCACGATTTGGTCAATCAGAAGAGTGCAAGGAGCATTTGTTTGCGTGGGCGAATGCATGTAAAGTGTGCAATCGTACTTTGAACCTTCGATTACGATTATCACGATTGAACGATGGTTCAGAAATGAATCAAGTTCTGCGTGAACCAACGGCTCGACATTGACCTTTAATATCTTCGTAGATCGTCAGAACTCTCTGTTACACAACGAAGCTAGTCTCGGCGATTCAAGCAGACAGAGGCAATGATGACTGGGCAAAGCGGTTTGCAATCTTTTCCACCAAAATGTCACAGACGAGGGCCAACTTGCGACTGCTCGATGACATTCCAATGATCCAATACTCGATGGACTACGCATGGGGAGAGAAAGAGCCAGATCGAGTGATGGCTGCGATAGGCGTGTTGACGAACGTCATCGATCATCTGTACTATCCCGTCGATAAAATGTGCTGGCTCATCGAGCAGAACATCATCAAAGTCAAGAACAGCGAGCGATGGGACACAGCCAACTCGATTCTCTGGGTGGCGTCAATCTACCTCAACTTAATGAAGTAAGCCTCTAACTGTCCCCGCAGCTATCTTATCTCATCCGATCACAGCTCGAGCGCAATTAATTTCGACTTTTATCTTCGCTATCTGCTGATGACTCTTTATCACTTCTTCAAATCGCAGCGGATTTTGCGCGGAACAAATATTTTGATTTTTTCCTTCGATGTTATCATTGGAATTCGGAAAGCTCGATGGCTAAACTATTTGTCAATGATTCTCATCAAGCTTGATTTGATTTCAGGACAATTCGGCTGGTACATGTGATGAAGCTTCACCGACAAGACATCGATAAGATTGAGAACGAGAGCAGCGTTGCCCTTAGGAAGCTCGAAGCGAAGGAGCAAATGGAAATGATCAGCATCGTTCGACTAACTCTAGACTTCATCCACGCGACCTCGACGCTTCCTAGCGGCTGGCTATGGGGTGGCAAGTTCTCTACTTACACTGTTGGACTCATCGGGTCGACCTCAAGCTGCATTGGACTCTATCAGTATTTCGCTAAGAAACGACTCGCCAAAAACTAGACCAAGAAATGTTGTAAATAGACTTTGAGTGATTTTGATGAGCTTAATGACGGTAGCTGTTATAGCTCTTGTCATAAGTCTCATTAGCTCTCAAGTCAAACCTCAAAATTCCAACCAGGAATCGTTCTTCAGTAAACCATTTTTCAGTTGAGACATCGCAGACTGAAAGACAAATTTTGTATAAATTTTGTAAGCTGTGAATAAAAGAATTTTCAATAAAATCCAAATGATCTCCTCGCTCCAACACAAACCGGATCGAGAAAGCGACCATCTAACTGGAACAAGCTGAGATAATAAAAGAAATGTTATCAATTTAAACCTTTATTGAATATTTTTCTTCATCAACTTGTCGCTAAGTGTCCATAACGATTCATCGAACTCGATGCAAGTCATCAATAATAATAACATAGAAATTGCATTTGTCTCTTAAAATTGTTTTAATAAATAACCCAAAGTCGTCCTCGGCAAGGACTCCTTGCACGATAATAATGTTTGGTACCTTTGCGTTCTGTATAATTTTTGCAAATACTTTGGTTAGCCGTTTAGATATTGAATAATCGATCAAAAATCATTCATCCTCCATAAATACATGTTCAAATATTGTCGTATCGAGGAAGAGAGAGACAAGTTGCTTATTGTTTACGTCTGTTATCAGGCTAGAGTTTGTATAATAAGGGAAAACCTCTTTTCCCTTTCGCGTGAAGCTATAAACGCCCTCGTAAGTTTTATTATCGCGAGTTATGTTAAATGTCGAATACACTTTCACAGGATTTAAAATTGCGTAAAATTTATTTCTCATGTTCCATTCAGTTGCAGATCGGTACTTAAAATCGTTCTCTTCGTCGTGTTTAGTTTGAAAGGAATGAAACAGAAGCTCTGAGCTAAGATTAAAAGACATTTTCTTCATTGTTTCCTTTGATTCCGTCAGAGATTCGGCGTCCTCAATTAAAGTTATTGTCATTAATTCATTTAAATGTTGTATAAGTGTTAATAGGCTCAGAGTGACGAGCGACTGAACCGGCCGCGTAATTATGTTGTGAAGATGATCATCGACTCAATGAGATTCATTAATTTTAGATTTGCTTTCATATAAATAGATAATCTTTAATCGATTGTTGCGGAATGGGTTGGAGTGTCGATAATGGAATGATTGGAGTTGGAAAGTTCCCGGAATAAATTTCACATTGGTTTGATTATTTTCGAGAATCGAATTCAAAAAAGAAATCAAATATCTTCTTGGTAAACGTAAAATTATCAGCACAATTTCGCCAATGTTAGCTGCAGCTTTGTGCAATTAAAAATATCATTCGTTAAAATCAATTCCATTTTGTCTAGTCGAAGAATTAAAATCAGAGAATAAATTAAATAAATCTCAGGAAGTTTCGTCTTTGCGAAAATGAGCGATTGGCATAGAGAAGGAGCGGACAAAGGCGCGTTCAAATGTTCTTGGAAAGGTTGATACCTCGTCCTTAATTGATAAAATCGTTGATAGAGGCTAAGCTGTTGATTAAGGAGCCACCTTGACCACATCCGCCTCGAACCGTTCTCCGCTCCTCTCACAAAGCTGATGCTTGGCATCATCGAGGAATTGATCTAATTTAAAAACGTATCAAGAATTTCATTTGTCGTGTTTCAATTAAAAACGCAATTAAAACAGTTGTGAGTTAAAAATTGATTTCATTTTGTAAAGGAATGTTGAGTATCTAATTTCCATTTCACTTAAAGCTTTTCATTGAATATAAATTTAATATTTTTTGGTTTGTTCTTTGGTACGAGAGAAGTTTGGAAGCGTAGAGGGAAAAATGTGCGGGGAAAATTCACGTCGGTTTATCGCTCGAAAGTAATGAAATGGTTGGGTGAACCTTTGAATTTTCTTAATTATGTAACCTTCCCCTTAAATTTAATACACTTTTTGAGCTCATTTGTTTAATTTATTGTTCTAATCGTTTTAGGTTTGTCGTTTTAAAAGTCATCGCGTGATGAACTGCTTCAGAGGCTTTCTGGACTTTAATTCCATTCGAAAAGTTAAAAATTGCGTTATGATTGTTGGAAAATGTAGCAAGTAACGTGATGGATACGAAGGGTTTAGTAATTCAGCGAGCTTGGTCTCGAAAATCAGTGCGAGAAATTAGTTGAAAAGCCATCACGAGACTTCAGATTTTCCCTCAAATTGTCACTATGCTTGTGATTGTAAGTTCTGGGAACGAAGAATTGAGTGTCATTGCAATTCAACCAAATGCATCTTTACATAAAAATTTCCTCCAATGCCTTTTGGGTCAATGTAGAACTTAAGAGCAAGAATCTTCACTTTTTATCTAAAAAAACTTTGTTTCGAGGCACATTTTTGTGAGATTTTTCTTGTCAAATTCTTTTATCATCGAAACGTGGGCTAAGAAGCTTGTCTAGTTCCAATGGAGAATGTTTACAGAAAGCTTTCGTCAGATCGCGACAAATTAGCCTCCCCAGCTTAAGCTCTGAGTCATTATTCTGATTCGTAAATTTGATTTTATGCTAACGAGCGAACTGAAAGCAAGAACGCGACATCAAAACTATCCAACGTTTGCTAATAAATGTTCAATTGCTTATGTCGCTTATTTCTTTCAAATTGAAAGTTTCAACAAAAGTTTTAAGTCACTCTCCACTGAAAGTTGTCCGATCGAGAGTTTTAAAGTCTTCACGGCGTTATATGAAAGCCCTTACGGCCTAAATCGTGGGCCACCACAAGAAGTAAACGGTCACCAGTTCCATTCTGCCGATCATTATCCATTGCATCGGGCAAGAAGTGAAACAAGTTCTATGTGTTTACAATGTGAAGCAAAAATAAAGATTTATTAACGAAAGAAAGCATGTTTGGTTCCATTAGTTTGTGGCGGTTTAGGGGGCGCCGAGAAAACAATGCGTAAATGGAATGTATGACAACAAATGAAGGTGATTCTTAAAAGTATTACGCAATTGATAAAATTCTTACCAAAAAGAATCATGTTAGTGAGGATTAGATTTAACAAATTTTCGGCATTTATTGGCTTTAGACAAATTTATTTATCTGCCGGTATCCTCAAAACTTAAAACAACAAATAGAACGGGATTAACAGGACTTGTTTGTTTCTTATTGAGATGAAAGACGCCCTGCGAGGCCGTCGATTAGTAGGTGTTAGACATGTTAGTACTTTACAACGACAGTTCGTCATTTGCGCAAAAGTATTATTTCCTCATCAAGAATTTTCTCCTCTTCATTGGATTTGATTTAAATTTATAAGTACGAACTGAATTCTTTCTTTGGATGTCTCCTCGGCCTTTTTCGATTTCTTATCTTACTAAAAAATTATGATTGAAAAATTAGGAGAAGCAAAACATGTTTTAAATCAATAGTCTCGTGAACTATTGACAACAAATTGAACGGAAGCTTCTTGAACATTTGCTTCGTTGTTTCTCCTTCGGTTCTTTGCTGCTTTTTGATTCACTGCAAATGACTTTTCACGAAAAGTTCTTCGTGTCAAGCGAATCTCCAATTGCTAATTAATAAGAAAAGGAACCGCGAGCTTCTCCTTTGATCCTTTTAATTTGCGAAGGAACCGGAAGCAGCGAAATGAAATGGTCTCAACAGAAATTATTTACAGGAAAATATAGAATTGCGAAAAGTCTTGAAAGTTGCGAGTCTTGAGACAGCGACGAAAGAAAAATGTGTGAATGAAAATCAGAGAAAATTAATGAAGAGCGCAGGAAGGGAAATCACAATTTGTTTGAAATGATTTGATGTGCTTGAAGCGCTTACTTCAATCCGTAGCTTTGATGGAGTGGGTTCATTCCGTTGCTGCTTGCCGGCGAGCCTGGATTGCTGCCTGATGATCCGGAGCTTGAGCTGCCCATCGACGATACGAAATTGCTTGGCCCGACTCCGACGATTTGCTGGGTTTTCGAGTTGCGAGTCAGCGGCTTGTGACTGCGCAAATGAGTGTCGTTCAAGTGACGAATTTGCCAACATTGACGGCAGAAGTAGCTACGAGAGAAAAATAAGCAAATCGATTCACGGTTGAAGCAGCTTTCAACTCACCGGAAGCACGACAGTTCTCGACAATAATATGGTCCGTGTTGAACAGTGCACATTGAGCAGAGCGAATCCTCCAAGTACGGATCGACTTGCACCTTCTTCGTGAATTTTGAAGTTTTGATTTCGATAAAGGCAGCAGAGACGGCGCGCATGTACGAGCGAGTGTTGTTGAACGTGACTCGACCAGATCCAATCGGGTATTTGTATTTGTCGGTGTCGATCCCAGCATAAACAACTCCTTCGAACAGGTCGTTCATAATCTTGGCGAGAGCTTCGGCGGTTAGCTTTCCGTGTAGCGCGCCAACGAAGACTGTCTTTGTTGAATCGAGCTTCTGGTTCGTGTTCTTTATGTAGTTCGAGTCACCGATAATCCAAGGAATCACCTCAACTTCCTTCTCTTTGATACGCTTTGATGAGATCTTGTAGTAATAATTGCCGTTCGTGTTGCCCGACACCGCAGACGAGCATAAGCTTGGAATGGATCCCGTCGATTCGCCACTCAAAGATCCAGAGAAGTTGTCTTGGATGTTGCACGCTTGAAGCAGATCCTTCACTTGCTTCTCCGACTCAAAAATCACATAAACGTAGCCTTTGGGCTGTGCGGCGTTCTGTTCCTTGCCTGGCCACTCGATACGGATCTGACCGAAAGGCTTCAGGATTTGCATGAGCGTTTGCTCGCTAATGTCCCAAGGAATTCCACCAAGGAAGACTTTCGGCGAGTACGTGATGAAGCGATGAGAACGCGGAGGAAGAACGCCGCTCCAAGTGCAAGAAGCATCGTAGAGAGCAGCTGAAGAGCGATGATACTTCGCAGCGTGTTCCAAGGATCCGTTTCCGTTTGATTGAGGCTGACGCCAATTGTTCATCTGTTGAACTTGGTTGTACCGATTCAGGAGCTGTTGTTGAAGAATCTGTTGAATCGGAGCCGCGTTCAACTGCTGCTGCAACTGTTGCTGGTGTTGATGTTGTTGCTGTTGTTGATGGAGCATTTGATAGGCTTGGAACATCTGCAACTGTTTCAAATCGTTTTGCGAATACTGATAAGCTTGATTCTGATGCTGCTCCTGTTGTTGTTGCTGGGCTAATGTGGGCTGATTCATGTGGAGAATGCTCTAGTTATGGTAAAACGTTTCATTAGAGAAATCACTTTTAATTACAAGACGAACTCACCATCAACTCAGCCAAGCTGTGATTCTCGAATGTTGGCGAATTCAACTCGGGTGACTCATTGATAGGCGAGTTGGAACGACTCAAGGAGTTGTAGAATCCGCTCTCAAACGATGATCGACTGTTGCATGAATCGTTGCTAAATAGAAAGGTCGGTGAGTTTTGAAGAGCCTCGAATGTCTCAGCCACTTACCCGTAAGGCGGCGAGTTGAGGAAAGCTTTCGATGATCCAGGAGTGCTCGGCGTTGTTGGTGTCGTGACGTTGCAGTCATAGCTTAAATTGCGTTGCAGTGAACGGTTGTCGAACTGTCAACGAAGAAAGAAATTTTATCTCAGGAAAATCAAAGCGAAATCGTCGAGACGAAAAAGGAAAACAGCGACGAGGGAAATCATTAAAATGCGACTTCGATTGTAAGCCGAAATCTCACCTGAAAGTTCTCGAAAGAGTTCTTTGGCTGTGACGGCGTTTGAGCGTAATTGTTGCCATTATGCGGATTGTATCCGACCTTCATCGGCGTTGACGTCGCTAAATGCCCAAACAGCTCTGCGAATGTGCTGTTGTCGGCTGTGGAAGAGTAACCAAACATTCATCATCCCTCTCATCGCCCAAAGCGATCCGTAAACTTTTGTGCAAGCAAGAGCGGAAATTGAAAGTGAAAATCCTTCGCTAATTTTTCTATTTATCAAGAACCACAAAGAAGTTCCTCGCAGCGATACTCGGAATGATGATAATGAAGTAAAGCAAACGCTAGCGGCCGTTACCAATCTCTCATCTTTCCTCTCTTCGCATTAAATGGTGCAGTACGGCGCACTTTAAACAGCTATCTCGATACTGATAAGTAATTAAAGCGGCTAGCGGGTAACCGAGAATCTGCAACTGCGAATAAGAATAAATATTTTCTGGCCCAATGCCTCTAAATTGCATGGGCTCGCTTCAGCTTTCATCGTCGATCCGCAACGACTTTGTTTTTATTCGAATGCCCTCGTAATGCAAGCCAAGGAATCTCTCGCATCCCAATTATGAACATGAATTTTCCACTTAATAAAATCTCGTAAGAATACTGGCATCGTCATTTTATTACTTCCCGCACCACCGCCTCGCGTCTTCCCTAAGCGAATTGGCATTGTTTCCGCGTTCTTCTCATATCTCACAACAGTGAAACAAGTTGCACCAAGGGAGAAAAAGAAGAGCGAAACTTATTCTATCGCAATAATTCAAAATTGTGCAGAAGCAGAAAGCTTGGGAAAGGACGCGTGGGCGGGGAAAGAGCGAGTTTTAAGAAAAACAGTAAATAATGAGACAAACAATCATTTGCTGCGAGACTAAACAGCTTAAGATGAAGACAATTTGGGATGACGACTGGCTGCGTCTCCCGATAAGTTCGGAAGCAATGACGATGAATCTGCTCCAACAAGTAATTTCACAAATCATTGCTCATGAGATTAAAATTATATTTTCCTTATTAGCAGCCAAAGCTTTTTGTTTTATGGTTGCATCGGCTTCCAAGAAAGGCTCAAACATCCAGGGCCGCTTGAGCTCATGAAATCTCGAGTTATTAGAAGATCCTCGAGCCCTGCAGCTTACACACAATAAATAACGAAAGAAAATTGTTTATTTATCAGAAGATTTATAAGAGTTGCGCGGCTCAGACGCCAGCAGCAACAGTCAGTGGCATGAGATAAGAGTCTTGAGTGCCAGACACACGCTCTTCGATTGCGCGAACGCTTTCCACCCCAAAAAACAGTTCTGAAGCTTTTATAAACAAAACAAGTTTGCAATATTGAAGCTGAATTGTCATCATTAAATTAAACTATGGGGAGCCGTTCATTACTCTGGTTTGTATGTCGAGGCTTGATGAAAGCTAGGAGAGCGTTTTATTGCCAACAAAATTAACTTTACCATTTTCAAGCTGGCCTGGATGCAGCGGCTCATCCTCCGAAGCGAAATTTAATTAAAAAATTTACTTCCTTCTGCTTGCTCGCACAGTTTAAAATAATATTTTTCGTCGCTCACCTTCAGTCGGCAAAATCATTTCGTTGTGCTCCAGCAGTGAATTGATGGAGTGTTTCTGCAATATATCCGATCCGGTGAGGTTGCTCGAGCAATCTTTAAAGTTCGATGTCTGAAAGTAGAGGAAAGGGAGAGCGAAATAAATATAAAGCGCAGTTAAACAGCAGAATCTCATTAGCATATTTTAATTAATTGCATTTTGAAGATGAGAAGGCTTTTGTATCCATATCAGTGTTGCGAGGAAGTGAGGTGAAGTGTGGGAGGGCGCGGACATGCAATCAGCCCCGGCTATCGCTCCACAATGCGAATGCACACAACAGTTATGAGTTCAATTGTAATTCAATTATTTCGTCACGAGATTCGCAAATTAAATTTCCTCTCGTGTGTGTTCATCATTTGTTTGGATTTGCTGGGCTTCTAAACGGAGAGTTTTACTTTTCAACTAGTCCGAAACCTCACTCAAAAGTTGGACTCGTATGTTGTATCAACACTAGAGAATTAGCTAGACCAAAAAGGTTGAATCGAATTGAATGAGCAACCCGAGAGTTCAGAAACACTGCCCGAAGCGGCATGGCAATTCAATTCATTGGGTCAGTCACCAGGTTTGTGTTATCAATCATCCGCACACTTTTTAAATCGCCGAAAGGCAAATTCCATCATGTTCCTCTCACACTTGCTGATTAAACGTTTAAGCTCATTTAATTCTTTAATAGGCGTAAAACAGATGATGATAAACCGGGCAGCAAGACTGATTAAAATAATTTCCACTCGGCTGCATCGATATTCGTTGTTGTTGCAGAGATAAAAAGTGCTCGATGGAAACAGCTAGAGAATGTTATCATAATGAAAACAGAGTAGTAATTATCAAGGAGTGTAAGTTGATGTCTTACTCCCTTCAACATGTCAACAAGTTTATGTCAAGCACAAAGCTTCTTCCAAATCAAACCCCAAATTAATTAAGCGACTCTTTCAATCGGGTCCAAGTGGAGAAAGAAACTTTTAATCACGGTGATTCCCCCATGGGGCTTCTAAGTCATTATCAAGGAAGATTTAAGGGAGAACAATAAGCCTACGATGGAATTCGCCAAGTAGAAAGCGAAAAGCAGCAGGAATTTAAAATATTCTCATAAATTCAGAGATTTTTCTATAATTTTCAAACCCAGTGGAACTCTTGTCTGCAGCAGAAGGCTCCCAACAAGCACAGTCATCTCCATCGTGTTTACATTTCGATTACGTCTTCTTGTAGCAATCTGGTGCAGCGCACTCAGTGGAAAGGGAACCGTTTTATGATTGTTAATTTTCACTCATGTGTGCTTTACGGTTTGTACATTGATGGTTTCTCCTGGCTCGTTTGCTTGTTGCTACTTCCACCTGCTTCATCTCTCTTCCCTCTAAGCTTCCATGCAACAAAAAACTTTATAATTACAGTTTAATTATCAATCCACCTTCGATGCGTTCGCCGAGAGTAAGCAAGAATGATTTACGATTTTTTAATCAACTTCGTCCAATTTTTTCCCTTTCGCAACTGTTTCATCACGCACATCGCGAGCGCAACAAGCAAAAACACCGGAGCGATGAGATAAAATCCAATTTTCATTAAGCTCGTCTGCCGATGAACAACAACTTCTACCCGAGTCATCATCTTGAGCGTCGAGCAGCTGAACAATCTGTCAACCCAATGATCCGAGAGTAGACAACAAATTAATGTCATTTCCCGACCTTCATCAGGATTGTTTCAGAAATGAGCCTCGACACGAACATCCAAACGTCTGGCCGAGAATGAAAATGATCATCGAGGAAAAAACGGATTTTCATCAACAAAACCCATCTCGACCTGTTGCTGCTCCTGGGAAACAGTCACATCGACACGATCTCCCTCCTCCATCTAATGACGAACGAAAAATGCTGAAGTGAAACGGCAGACTCATCGACACTTGCGTTCATTTTGTCCATTTTTCATTCCCACAGATTTTCCCATCGAATCGAGCTCGCTCATCGCATGCACGCATCACCCACAACGGAATCGATTTCTGGTAATTTTGTGATTTTTCATCCCCAACACGACAACCCAGAGTTGTAATATTTCGACCAGTTTGAAGGCTTTAGAGTTCTACATTAAATTATAGTTCGACAGTAACTTTGTAGTACTGGAAAACTCATTAGCGAATGGACATTGGAGCAGCTCGAGTGGAAACTTTGCTGAAAAAAAGCTCAATAGGTAATGAAAAGCTCGCGATTCTAGACGAGTGATTGACGTTGTTTAATGTGACGATCGGTACCGAACTGAAGGTTCAGCTGCGAGACTTCTGCATTCCTTTTTACGGCTTTTCTAATTTCCTTTACTCCCATAGAATTTTAATTAAGTTGTGAAAAAGAGATTCGAGTCGATTTTTCAAAACTAACTTCAACCCTTTGTCTGAGCGGCTCGTTCGAGGAGAAAGTTGCCGTTTAACCAACGAGTGAATTACCAATTGTATCATGAAAAAGCAATAACGAAAACCATTGCTTGTGGGAATCGTTGAAAACAAAATAAATGGAGCAGGAGCGGCGATGAGGGAGCGAGGGGAAGCCGTCGCAGGAAGGGAATCTTTTCCTCCTGCTGTTTCCTCTTCCTCCCTATCATCAAGCATTTTCCATCCAAATTCCCCGGCATTTCAGACAACAAGTGAGTGAGCGAGTCGGGGTGCGGAAAGAGTGATTCACAATCTCCCACGCAATTAGGATATGGAAACCGATGTTCGTCTTCCGTTCTTCCGAGATGGACTTGAAGTGTTTCGTTGGAAAATCTTTTAGAAAATCCGCCAAACATTCCGGCGAACATTTTTCTTCGCTTTCAATCTCTTAAAGTAATTTCATTGGAAGAAAAGCAGATTCATCTGACAATGGACCCAAGAGCTTTGAATACTCTTTTCCTCTTCCACCGACATGCGTTCGTGCTTTTTGTGAAATGAAGACGACGCTACTTCTGTTCGGATCTTTCAGAAACGAAGATTGTGGCGAGAGGAAAAGTTAGGATTAAATTTAACGTCGGTTGCATTTGCCGATGACGTTTTGGATGTGACAGAGTTACAGCGACTCACGTCGTTTCACGGAAGCAGATGTGAAACCTTGCTCACCAACAGACTCGCTGCGCGCTTTCCTTCATCTCATTCAACATGCTCGAGGATATTTTCCTTTGTCATTATTGTTGTTTGCTTTTCTGCTCCTTTCCAACATTGCCATTCCGTTGAAGCTCTGCTCAACAACAAAAGCATTCTACGCCGTCTCTTTACGATAGCGGATTTTTCCTCCCTCGGTTAGAAATTATGTTTGTGGCACACCCGGAATCTTTACAATTGTATTCACGTGTGATTAAAGCGAATAATGATGCTTGCTAAGTGGATGGGTTTTGACTGTTTCATAATCTTCTCGTCTCTTGCTATTCACTTCTATCTCTTCCATGCAATGAAAGCTTAAAGCTCCGTCACAAGTGGATGTTATACAATTCGCAATCCTCATGATGTTGCCACTTCCTTCTCCCCCCACTTCAACCGTTTTTCCACTTCACAAACGACATTCAAACAGCGCTTCACCATCTGCAGAAATGCTCATCACAAGTGTAATTATGAATGTTCATCAGTCGTCCTTAGCTTCGTCACAACTTTCGCCCTTAATTCCCCAATTTACATCGCCGTCCTTGAGAGCAAAACGGTTTAGCTGGCAGCCCTCCTCCCAGCGCCCATCGCCACTGCTTAAAAAAGTTTCGACGATAATTGACATTTCTGCTCACTCATCGACGAAAGTCCCTTCATCATCCATTCACCATTTAACATTTCATTTTAAATCGTCCTCGAGCCTTTTCATAAGCATCTACTTGACCCGAAAGATTCTTCCGCTCCTCCGTAGTTGAGGCTCACAACGGACAAGCCGATGAGCACACAAAACGAATTGATGGCGGAAACAAGACGGAAAATTCAATTCTCTTGTTAAGACAGTCGAGTGAGGCGCGGAGCTGTGCGAGCTCTTAGTGCAAAGAATAAAGAGCGAGGGACTGTTCATTGCACTTCGCATTAATCATCCCGCCTCAATTTATCAACCTGGCACGACCCTAGTCCGATGGGATAAATTTAACGACGCAAATTAAGCGATTTTTTGCCCGTAAATAGGATCAGCGGGGGACTTTAATTGCGTGCCGTTTTCGCAGTCAAATATATCCGTCGCATCGACATTTAACAGATTTCCCGATGAAATTTCAACGGCCAACATTTCCTCCCGCACCGCAAACAAATGGACTAAAATGTGTAAACAATAAAACTGACACTTTTCGCTGCTCTCACTCCTCGCTCGTTTGCGACACTGAGGCACGATAAACACTCCATAAAAGTGGATTTTCATCAAGGATTTAAAAAAGCGAATCTATGATGTTTATGTGATGAACCTCGACTACGGTTAAGCAGCATCAACAAGAGAACGGCACATTGCATCACTCTCATCTCTCGAGAATGTATGGTGCGAGGAGCCGGAAAAATGTATGAAAGGGAATTTTTATGCGAGAGGCGATAAGCGTTGGGGAAAATGATGAATTCTATCGTAGAGTTTTGCATGAGCTAGAGAATTGAGATCGCGAGCGACAGCTTAAAGTCTCTCCAGCGATATGCTGATCAAAAAGCTACCGGCTGTTATTTAAGTCCCTAAAGAGCTCACGCATGAAGGTGAAACGTTCGCTAACGTCATGTGTTGAACGGGCAACTTGAAGAAGCGATGTATCGTCGGAAAAGCGAAGTTCACTGATAACACTGGAAAGCTTTAAAAATCGGTTCTGGCTTAAACATCTTCTCGATTAAAAAGAATGTTCCTTCTCTCGTCTACACTCACATAAATAGATTCCGCAACCAGACAAACACACACAATTCTCCGCATTAAACAATGAAATTTATTTTCCAGTTGAGTTGAGCATGAAGAGCCACGAAAAAAGAAGAGTTTTCAATATGAAAACATGGAGATAATATTTGTGGATCATGCCTGAGCTCAAGCGATGGAGGGAAAAAATTATTTTATTATTCATTCATTTTCCTATTATAACAATCTCTCTCATTCCAGTTCACTCACACAAAGCTCCAGCGCAGTGAAAGTCGTCTTCGAATGCTGTTAGCAGCTCCAACATGAAAATCCCATTTTCCTACTTCGATCCCGAGCAGTAAAAAGAACTAAAGGTTCATCAACCGTTCCTAAATATGTTGAGAACGAACAGCTTAGCTTGACGCGTCTCTCATCGAGCCTTTTTAACTTTTATGTTTTTTATCCGAGCCGCAAACACCGCGACGAGGCGGCAGCACCCACATCAAACCACCACACATGCTTCCTCCCCCTTCCCGTCAACTTGCTGGGAAATTGTTGATTTGTGTGACACTTTTCACGCCTATATCATCTAAATGCCGACAGACTGAGACTTCTGACATTCAGGCTTGCTTCCCCTTCCCCTCCACATCAACGCCTCTCACACGTCTACCAAATTTATTTACTTATTTGCATTTAACACATTCTTCCATCCTCATATCGCTCGAGCTTTGTTTCTGCTTTTTCGGTAATTTGATTTGAATAGTTTTGTAGTGAAAAAAATTCCTCGTCATGAGCATCGTCGAAGCTTGCTTCGAGATTGTCTTACGAGTCGATGAGAGTGGTGCGGGAAAAGGGAAGTCATGAGACACATTTTACTTTTCCCTCTCTGGCAGGATAAAGGAAAAACTTCATCTCATTCATATTCACAACAAGTTTTATTGTGAATCATCTCTAAGCACACCAAGAAGTTGAAGTGTCTCACAGTCCAAGGGGAACAGAAGATGACGACAGCAGCAGAAGTCCTCCGACATCGAAGGAACAACCGCCCGAAATTTCATTTCTTGAAAACATGATAACTTTGTACATTCGAGTTCTATTGTGTGATTCATTCGCCGTTCATGGAGACGACTGAGACATTTTATCTCTCCGTTCAAAAATGGGAAAACATTCGAGAGAGAGACACGAAGCAAGAAGGGATGATGTTGCCGGAAATCGGATACATCATGTTTGGGAACGGTTACATTTTCCTCTTCGCTCGCTGTCACTAAATAAACACACGAAATTTCCTTCACATGATATCAACACGAACGATTGACGAAGGGAAAAGGAGCAGAGCTTAGAGCTGAATGTGCTTTGTTTGAATTTGAATGTCGGAGAAGCGAAAACTGCGGAGAGTTTTTTCGTTAAACGTTTTAAGTTTCATTCTGAGGGCGACGACGACGACTTCGCACTGGTTAGACGCGGCACGACGAAGTGAAAGTGGTAAATTGAGCGCGCACGAACGAAAGAGGATTTTACGATAATGACTCCTTCAAACAAACATTAAGTCGCCTCATCCCCTCAGCCCAACCGCGCGCTAAGCAACCCCGAAAGTAAAATATTGTGATAACTTCTTATCACGCACACATGGCGGATTTGCGAGCGCTTCGATGGTGCTTTAGCCACATCTGGCTTGATAATATCCTCGTTCCCTTCACTCTTCTTACTCCGGAACGCAATCTCGTGGATAAGAAAACCATTTTTACCCAATTTTCGTATTGACATCGGCTGTCACAGTTTCATGCTGAAAAATTGAATCCGATTTTATTTTCTTGTCGCAAGACGACAATTCTCTTTCCTTTCCCTGTGCGAGAGCAAGCGAGTGAGTTAAGGAAGGAATTTTCCAAACGGCTGAACATCTGAGTGCGTGTGTGTGTTTGTAAAACTTTGTTTTCCTCCACGGCCCGCGCCCTTTCGAGGAATATCGAAGGACATAAGACTTATATTGAGTCATAAAATCCAAGTTTAACGAATACCCAGCCTCCCAATTGGAGCAATTCAGGGTTGGGAGTTTAAAATGAAGTCTTATGGAACTGAGGAAGCTTGGAAAAGAAGCCCACAACCCCTGAACTCATCAATAAAACGAGTAAAGTAGCGCATTATGACATTATCAGGAATGCTACAACTACGTGAATGAACAACGTGGAGGGATTTCCCTTCTGTTCTGCTTTGAATCGTGAGCAGAAGAATTGGCTTACGAAGGAAAAGAAAATCACTTCGCCGATCACATGAGTAACTCAATAACTGTGATTGATTTGCCTGATAAAGATACATCAATTTTCCGCAACAACACAACGTAGTTTAGAAGGAAGCATCGAGGAAATCCCTTTATAGACCGCACAAAAACATTCCTCAGCGCTCCGGCATTTGGCAGCTTACGATGAAATATACGAGAGATGGATTTATATTTAACAACGAGAAATGTCAAGGATTCTTCTTCGGAAGTGAGTGAACCCAATCATAAACTTCCTCGCAATTCGAAATGAAACGTCGCTGTGTTGCGCCCATTTATCTGCTTCGCCTCAATCTTCCGATAAAGTTCTGTCAATTGAATTAGAGAGATGGATATTGTGTCCGAGGACTCGTCTATTTTTACCGAACGTCGGGTCCGTCAGTTGCACAAAAGCTTTACAACGTCTTGAAGGCAACTCCACCGAGACGATGAAGCAAATGAAATTGATAAAGCGAACTGGTAGCCCGCAAAGTGGCCAATTATGTTGTCTGAAGCACTCCACGGATCTCTCCGAGTTAATTACGACACATTGTGTGAGGGAATTTCCACTCTTCTACGACGAAATGAAAATGTTTCTTGTTTCCACTTCACTCGACAACCTGAACACCTTCAACAATTACACGGAAAGGTAATTAAAACGAAATGAAAAGACGGAAAATTTATTTTCGTTGTTTCTCGCATCCTGCGAAATCTTTTTTCTCTCCGCAAACTTTTCTCGTTGTATGTCGAGAAGACGAAGAAGTAAAATCAATGGAAAGAGGGAAAAAGAAAGTTTTCCTCGAGACTTTTCACAGATTCGCTTGCCCCGAGACGAGAGGATTCTTCTACGAAGAAATCAATCAATCGATGGCAGAAGATTCGGCTTCGATCGCATATGCAGCACTGATAGCCTCATCTTCATTACGAATGCAATCGAGACGTGCATAGGAAGGCGAAAGTTTCCTCAATTTTCTTGTTGCATTCTTTCCTCGACTCTGTCGTGAGTTTTTCTTTCCCAACTTTTCCCACACCGACGAGCTTCGCTCCTCGGAACAAACAACAAATTGGAAACGAAACTAATAATTCAAGTTTTAAAGTTTTCCCACCCCCGACGAACTTTCCTTTTTTTCGTCTGGTTGAACAAGATTTAATAGGAATTAAACGAGGATTCAATTGAGGCATCCGCTCACTTGGGATGTCGCACGCTCTTCATCCCTGAGTCCTCAACCATCGTGGAAAAATCCCTTTTTAAAGATAAACTTTTTCTTCTTGAACAACCTCGAGAAGTTTATCGCAACAACGGCAAATCTCTGGTAAGAAGTGCCACAAGTAAGAGAAGCAATGCCATTGGTAAGAGGGAACGCCAGTAGTCCCAACTGGAGTTTTGTTCTCTTGCCCGAAGGAGGTGAAAGCCCTGAGGATCCAACGATGACTGTCATCGCTTATGATTGAGCGACAGTCGCCGATGATTGACGACGTGAGCGAGAGCGCTTCGAGGGATTGAAAGGAACGATCGGGCTGATAAGGCAGGCACACAACGAGCGTGGCTTGAGCGGATTCTATTCAGAAGTTCCGAGAAGGACAACGCGATTCGTCCTAACCAAAAAATCTTTATCAGCACTTTCTCGGAACATTGAAGATGCACATGACGAGCTTCCCTTGCTTTCCACATACCTGTTGCAATGACGGCATTTCCTCGCTCTGCTTTTCCTTCTCTCCTTTTTCTCAGCTATCGAATTTTCCGGCTGTGCGCGACGAAAACTGAATTTTTCTCTCTTTCACTGTCGGCGATTCTTCAATTATTCACTTAAAACAACATTAAGGAGCGCGTGGTCACGGCAACTTTGGGTTAAAAGTGCTCCCCCTAACAATCCTCTTCAAGATTTCCCGACACGATGAAAACGCCGGGCGAAGTTTTCATGAAACTCGCGACGATTCCTTCGATTAAACACTTGACACTTGATGACCGGCGATTACAATTAAGGATTGCAATGATTCCTCAACAAAACACTTCTTAAAATACACAATTTGTGAGAGACGCGTGTTGTCTCGTCAAGAGTTTTCTTTCATCTGCGCTCGGCGAGAGTTTGCACGACCGAAAGCGCCGCCGATTGTGCTGCCGAGTCGGAAGGGCAACGAAACGAGAATCCAAAACAACTTTCAGTTAAATTTTTATTCAGTTTTACACATCTAAACTCATGTCGTTGGCACTGAGATCTGACTCGTAGTCTTCGAAGCGAAGCTTCCGGAACGTTTCGCTGCTCGTTGAGTCTTTCGTGACGTCGAGCATCTCGACGACGGGATTTCTCGTTGTCGGTGGATCGTCCTCGACCATTTCGTCGACGAGATCCTCCAGAACTGTTTTCAGGATCGTGCTGGTGATTACGTCGTCTCGTTTCAGCGCTAGGCTCTTGTGGAAGGCTTCGACGGCGTCACTCAAACGTCCCATCAGCGCCTGAACGAATCCAATCGCGGTGTAGGTTTGTGAGTTCAGCGGCTTGAGTGAGAGAGCGCGATTATGGAAGTCCAACGACTCGGCGAGCTTCTTGTTTTTCCGGCAGCAATGACCAAGGTTACTGAGCAGAGGTTCCCATCTTTCACTCAGCGGTTCGTTGTTCCTGTTGCACATCTCGTTCACCATACTGAGCGTTGTCCGGAAAATCTCTTCTGCATCGACGTAAGCTTCCGACTCGTACTTGATCACGCCGAGCTCGTGGAGAACGAAGACATCGAGAGGCGCCAGCGACATTGCTTGATAGAAGAACTTCTCAGCCATCTCAAAGTTCTTTGTCAGCCCACACTCGACGCCAATGTAAAGCAAAGGCAAGTGACAACCTCGCATCAGCTGCGTCGCCTTAAAGTAAGCAGCCATTGCTTGATCGTGTTCCTTCTCTTTGGCGAATGAATGTCCGTAAGCCAGCCATGCCGGGCCGAAGAGCCGATCGAGAGAAGCAGCTTTCGTCAGATATCTTCGCCCCTGTTCCGTCTTGTTGATGAGGTCGTAGTAGCAGCCAACGGCGTACCAAGAGATCCCTTCATCTGGATAGTTATCGACAAGTTTGTGGGCCATATAGAAGAGGCCGTTCGAGTCTCGCTGCTCCATCAAACAGCCTATTTGCACAAACAACGTTTTCTTGTGATGCGGATCGCGCTCGAGAATGCTGCAATGAATCGATTGTTACTGCTTGGAAGTTGATTATGATGTTAGCTTCTCACCTTTCGATAACTTTCGTGCATCGTTTGTACTCGCAATTGTAGAACAATTCTTCTGCCTTCGAGACCATAACATCGACGCTGTGGTCGAGAAGCTGAAGAGCTTGAGCGGTTGAGAGGACGTTGCAAGGGTTCTTGATGGTGCTCGATGAAGTTATCTTGCTAGTGTTGACAGTGTGACTCGAGTTGCTCATGGAAATTCGAGACAGGCTTGCTTGAATCGAATAAGCGGACGTTGATGTGTTCCTGAGCTCAACGAGAATCTTATTCGCTGGTGACATCACGCTTGCGGTTGACATCTTAGCTGCGCTTTTGATCGTAGTTGAGGTAGAAAGTCCATAGGATTTGCGACTTTCGAGAAGTTCGCTTTTTCTGATCTTTTCGTTGATCGTGTTTATGAGCTGAACGTTGTTCGGAGTCTTCTCGGGATGATTCTGAAGTAAAGTAAATGAGTTAAAACAAACTTGAAGTTTCAAACTTACTTCATTATTTGTTGTGTAGTATTTCTTCATCTTGCTCTCGTAGAGATGCTTTAGAATCTTCAGATCAACGTCGTTCCCATGCTGCTGAGCTGGCAGGATGTGATGAATGAGATCTTTCTCCTCCCAGGCCATCAACATTTCGTGTTGCATGAGTGCGTCGAGAGCTTCGGTGAGATAGACTGATTTCTGCAGCGCCAAGATGTAGGAATCGATCGCAAGCGTTCGTTTATCCATTGACTCGAGGATTTTAGCTTTAAGCAAGTAAAGTGACGACAGAATGTCCTAAAACAGAAGGTCGATGAAGATCCAGTGATTGCAGAACGACAGACTTACGTTTCTGCTGGGCTCATTGCCCCCGATCGGCTCCATCTCGGTATCGCATGAAAGAGAAGTTTGTAGATCCTCAATTTCAATGATGGTCAATAAGTCCAAAGCTTCTTGGAAGTCCTTTGAGTCGTAAAGACATTCGACAAGCAGAGCAAGGCAGAGCAAATTGGTTTTCTCCAGCCCGAAGCTCTTTATGATATGCGCCGCTCGATTGTACTCCTTCAACATGAACATGCACTGAGCTAACTGGTAAACATCTTTCGGGTAGTTGCTTGATAACACGCAAGTTTTCTCGGCCCAAAACAAAGCTGACTTATACCGGCGAAGGCCAAAGAAATGCAAAACTAGCTTCCTGTACGCTTCTATATCCGTGAACTGCTGTTCTCCGACTTCCTCTGCACTGATAAATGAAGACATTACTGAATCGTTCAGCAACAAGCTTGCAGCTCTTTTTAAACAATCTGAAAATATATTTCGCAAATTCCGTTTCAAACGTTTGCGGTTTGTGAGTTAGATAAAAAAAACAGCGACTTAGATTTCGAATTTTAAATATTTATGAACCGTTAATTTTATAGCTGTAGAGCTTTTTCTTTTGATATTGAAATTTCCTCAAAGCTTTAACGTAAACTGACAGCGCTAACTCTCTTATGAAATCATTTCTTCGGTATTTTACGTATCCTTTATGTTCACTTATGTTTTTCATTAGAAAACCCCTATCAAACACTAACCTATCCCAATTAAACTAAGACGAGCGAAGCTTTCACGGCTGTCAGATATATTCGAGATTAATTTATTGGTGTGGTTGAAGAGCACTTATTCGCAAACGAATTTTGATAAAGCGAACAGATGACTAGCAGTTCAGTTAAAGAATCTCACTCAAGCTTGGCAGTCGTCCCAATTAAACGGAGACGAAGTTCCAATTAAAAATGGTTTTCACAATTGAAGAGATTCTCGAGGAGTCGAAGCGAAAGGCAAATGGAGTGACATTCGATGAGGCGCTCAAAAAGACTCGTATGATAATTAAATCGTGAAACAACAGAAACAAAAAACGCCTTTGAAAATTTACAGAGTTCGGAAAGTTTCACTATTTGCTGATCTTCGTCTCGGGAACGTTCATGGCTAGCGCATTTTTCGAGACGATGGCAATGAGCTACGCGCTGCCGGTCGCCGAATGCGACTTGAACATCTCATCAAAGCAACAGTACGGCATCATCTCAGGCGTATGGTTTGCAGGTGAGCCCGGGATCGTTGGTTGTGTAACGAGCTTTTTATCTCTCAAAGATCACTGTTATCTTTATCGCTGGAACTTTGTTTTCTTTGTTTCAGGTATCATTTGTACGTCACATTTATGGGGATTTCTTAGTGACACATACGGGAGAAGGAGAATTTTAATCGTCGCTTCGCTTTCCGCCTTCTGTGCGAGCGCGCTATCGAGTTTGTCCTTGAACTTGTGGCAACTCGCGTTCTTCAGGCTTATCAATGGCCTTTGGTAGGTTGCAACGAGTTTATGTGAAGCTGAAATTTGACCATTTCTATCTTTTAGCATCTCTGGATCGACGAGTACGGTCTTTGCCTATCTCGGTGAATTCCTCGGTGCGAAAAACAGGTCACGATCTATGATGATCGCGTCAGTTATTTTCGCTGCCTTTTGCATGTTTCTCCCGTTCATTGCATGGCTAGTGATCAACCAAAGTTGGAGCTTTGTGATTCCGTTGATTTCCGTCACCTACAGGCCGTGGCGACTGTTCCTTCTGACCTGCGGAATGCCGAGCTTGTTCAGCGGCTTGGCAATCGTTTTCTTCCCTGAAAGTCCGAAGTTTACATTTTCGCAGGGTAATGAAACGAGAACTCTTGAAATATTCAAGCGGATTTACTACTGCAACACTGGCGACAAGAACTTCGACGTTTACCGAATAAAGCCCAACGAAGAATTTGGTGAAGCGCGCGAGAGGAAGCACGTCGTCAGAATGATGCTCGATCAGACTGTGGCGCTGATTACCGATTACCCAAGAGCGATTGGGGTCATCTCAGCAATCCAGTTTGGAATTTACTTCGTTTGTAATGGAATGTTGCTGTTCTTTCCCGATATCCTCAATCAAACAGCGAACTACATGTCGAACTCAAATAACGACGCTGTCAAGCTGTGTTATATCGTTCAGACCGCGATTGACGACAAGAATCAAATGCTGGAGAATGCTGAAGACGTCTGTGTTGATGAACTCGACATCACAGCTTATTATTATGCAATCATTCTGGAGTCATGCTATTTGGTTGGGTTCCTGGTTGTCAGTCTCTTGGTGAATTACATCGGCCGCCTGTCGATCTTCAGCTTCGTTTTCTTCACAACAGGTCTCAGCGGATTCCTTATCGTGTGGGTGAATAGCCCAACCGTCGCCACTTATCTTTATGTTTGGCTGTTAGTCTGCGGTGTCAACAACACTCTACTGAATACTGTTACCTACGAACTGTTTCCAACCAACTTACGCTCCCTTGCCATGAGCTTAAGTTTGATGATGGGCAGATTAGGTAAGCGAAATCACCCCGAGACATTACCAAAACTCGAAACGGCCTTTGGTATTTTACAGGCGCACTCGTTGGTGGCAATATCGCTGGACTTTTGCTCGAAAACTATTGCGAGCCAATGTACATTCTATCAGGAGCTGTGATGATTGTCTGCGGCGTTCTTACGTTCACGATTCCCAACATAATGAAAAGGAAATGAATAAATATCTTGATGGTTGATCGTTGCTTAATAGTTTTCCATGATTTACGAGGAAAGGGAGAACTTTCAGACCCGCCCTCGTAAATATTTAAACTCCTGAATTGCTGATCTCGACTGATCGACTGCTGAACGGAGAATGAAATTCAGTTGAGATTATTTTTACCTGCAATTCTCGGACTTTCCCAGAAACTTTCCTTTTGAACAAACCTTTCTATCCTTTCCTTTTCAGCAAACCTTTTCAAGCTCAAGACAAACGTGGATGGATCGAGTAAGAATTCCTTTTCAGTTGTATTTTGACTTTGGATCGCAAAGATGTTCGAGTGCAGCATTTTCTCGCCAATATTCATCGGATTCTTTCTTCTTGCTTTCATCATTTTGGCATTCGGACTCCTCAGTTACTTCATCTTCAAAATGACAAGACGGTTCTGCTGCCAATTGATCGACGAAGGATTCAATCTTCCTTACTGAAAAGTGTAATAACTATGAGACAATAAAACTAATTCATTCGTTTATCATTCAATGCAAAACCTCCGTAATAATCGTCTTCACAGTTGGCCACGATTCCCTCGTTTGACGAAAGCTCAGCGTGAAATTCCAAACGAACTTTCGTCATTGAATCGAACTTTGTTTTCAAATTTCAATCATCAAGTTTTGTTTTCAAATCATTCTCAGATTATCAGCGAAAATAAGTTTTCTCTTGAACGATGGCAATAACTTGTGAGGCGTTTAAGCTGCAGTGCTTAGAGGAAAAGCTCATTCCATTGGGCTTCATCGGTTGTGGAAACATGGCAAAAGCGATCGTATCCGGATTGATTGAAGCGAAGATGTTCAAAGGAGACGAGATCCTTGTGAGTGGAACTAAAGCGGAATCGTTCGAGAAGTGGAAGGATCTGGGAGTCTCAACGACCTTGTTGAATGGTGACATCGCAGTCAAGTGCAGAATCATTTTCTTATGCATCAAACCGAGCGCTCTACCCAAAGTTGTCGCAAGTATAGCGTACGAGTACGGCAAGCCATTTCCTCGATGCGATAACAAAACGATCGTCTCCATCCTCGCTGGAACTTCCATTGCAACCATCCAAGAGTCATTTAAATTTCTTACTGGAATGAGTTTTATTAGAGCAATGCCAAATACTCCACTGATGGTGTGTGCTGGAGCTACAGCAATGACTGAACTCAACCCTGTGCAAGGAACTGAGATACAAAAATCCAACGCTGCCATGGTGAAGAGCATATTCGCCACGCTTGGAGCTGTCGAGTTTGTGGATGAGAAGTTGTTCCATGCGATTACAGGGCTCTCAGGATCAGGCCCAGCTTACGTCTACATAATGATTGAAGCTTTGTCCGATGCAGGTAAGATAGTTGTTTTTATTGCACGGTAAACTATTGAAATTATTTGAACAATTCTACCAGGAGTCAAACAAGGCCTCCCTCGAGATCTTGCCACGAAATTTGCAGCTCAAACCATGTTCGGAGCTTCGAAGACTATCCTATATACGGGATTGCACACAGGGCAGGCCAAGGATCAAGTGACAAGTGCGGGCGGCACGACAATCCATGGAGTTCACGAGCTGGAAAAAGGCCGCATAAGAGACACGCTGATGAATACAGTCGAGGCTGCCACTAAGCGAAGCATGGAACTTGCCAAACAGAACTAAAATGTTCACGAAAGAAGTGAATCACTCAATGTACGTGAGAGTAAAACTCTTGATGTTAGACAATAACTGTTTATGTAGCTCAATAAAATTACAATCTCTTCAGAAACCCATCGCTGCGTCCTTGTGACTGACATACTCCACAGATTTGGATGGCGCCGCTGGATAAAACTCTTGACACTTTGTCATGAGTCGTTTGAGCCCTTGAATGTATTTCCGTTGCGTTTCGTCGTTGAGGACGTGAGCGACGTTCTTCGAGAAGATTTTCTCACGGCCGGTACGAGCGTGGATGCCGACCATCGTTACTCCGATAGGCCAGGGAGCGTTACCGATTGCCATCGTGAGATATGCGTCGCTGGCTTTGATGTAGTCGCGCTCGAGAAGCTTCTTCATGATTTCAGTTAGCGAATCGAAAATGTCGTCAGGGATTTTGTCGTTCTTGAGCTTCTTCAACAGAGGCTTTAAGTAGACGCGAGTTTGTGTGAAAGTGGCTTTGGCAATCTTTGTTTTCGTTCGCATCTTCTCTTCCATCGTGCCAAGACTCACTTGATCGTGCCATTTCTTCAGTAGGAGCTTGAGGAGAGTCAGCATAACGTCGATGTCGTGTTGTTTGTTGCCTCGTCCAAGCCCAGCAGCCTTTTCTTGTATCGACTCGTAAGTGACTGACTGGTCGAGGTCAATGTCTTCGTTTCTGTTCTTGTCTTTCGTCGAAGTCGATGCACTGTCATCAGCGAGGATCTCTTGAAGGTAAGACTGATCAACTTCTTCCATCGCTTCCTGGAAGTCATTCCTGAATCCTCTGTTGACCTCAGGCGCAGAGATCTCCAGCTGACGAAGACGACTGCAAGCGTCGAGCTCTGATTCCCCGTACAACATAATCGGTTCACCCCGTTCTCTCAGCTTCCTTATCACTTCCGACCTTGACAGATTCATTAGCTCAGCTGCGGTGTCTCTAGAACTCGTCGTTTGAGGGTTTGCATTGTCACTGGATGTCGATTGATTCGGCTGGTCGTCCTTTACGATATACTTTTGAATATACTCCTCCCTCTCCTTATCCAACAGATCGCCGCGACGGAAATATTTCTTCTCTTGATCCTGAAATAAAAAAAAATTGAATAAAATTTCTGCGAAATCGTTTTAAGTCGTCAAACTCACCACTAAATTTCGATCCTCTAACATTTTCCGCTTCCGCGCAATCTCAGCTTTTATAATATCCATGTTTGATTGCGATGTGATTTGAAGAAATCAGAGAAAATCGTAATTGATTCAGATAGTTTTAGCTTTTTTGTTTTTCACTGACTTTCGATGATTTTTACTGAACGATTTTGATGATTAAAATCATTGACGGCATAAACAGAACAACCGCATTTTCTTGTACATTAATTTACCTGCATTTCAAAGACGATGGCTGACGTTTTGGACATTGATAACGCTGAAGAGTTCGAGGTTGATGACGATGGCGATCGTGAGTTGACTGAATTAATTGAATTTCACTGAGAATTGAAATTACAAATTTTTTCCAGAGGGAATTTTACGGCTGAAGGAAAAGGCTAAGAAAAAGAAAGGCCGTGGATTTGGAGCTGAGTCGTCGCATCGGGAGCCAATCGACTATGAGAGTGTACGCGATGATAACGAAGAAGCCGAGCCGGGCCCCCAGAGATGTGAGTAATCCAAGTTGCTTCCATAATTCGACCAATGATCGATGATGCTTTCAGCTGTCGAGGGCTGGATCTTGTTTATCACGTCGATCCACGAAGAAGCTCACGAAGACGACATTCAGGAGAAATTCTGCGAGTTTGGAGACATCAAAAACATCCATCTGAATCTCGACCGACGCACTGGCTTCCTCAAAGGCTACGCGCTTGTCGAGTACGAAACTTACAAGCAAGCGCTCGCTGCCAAGGAAGCGATGGATGGAGCTGAGATCCTAGGACAGAAGATCAACGTCGATTGGTGTTTCGTTAAGGGACCGAAACGATCACGCAAATCCGGCGATCGCAAGAAGAAGCAATGAACAGTTTAGACTCGCTGGATCTTTCTTATCTTTACGTGTGAATTTTTATTCCCTCAAATTGAAAATGTATTTAAAATAAAAGATTTAAGACCTAAAAGACGTTGCCGATATCAACCAGAGCATCCTCGACATCCGCAGTGGACGCACTCGACGATCTTTCCTTCCTCGAGCTTCGACTTTGGCACTCGGCAGATGCAATTCGTCCCGAAGTTTGTGTCTCTTGTTTGAATGCAGCGGAGGCAGCAAAGATTCTCGTAGCCCGATTTCTTCCACTTAGCGATCAGATTGGCGTCGGCGATTCGCTCCTTCAAGCAGTAATCGTAGAGCTCGCGGGAGATAATCTTTCTGCGGACATACATGTCGTAGATGTATCGCGATTTCTGGTGGTGAATCTTGAAGATTGGCCAAAGCGATTCGTTGATGCGTTTGCCTTCATGAGGCTCAGTCTCAGCTAGAAAACGAGAAGTTCATCAGTTAAACGATTACTAGGATTAGTCGACTCTCACCTTCACGCATCTTCTGTTCCATGCTCTCCAGCGTCTCCTCGATCAGGTCCCAACCCTCTGGAGGACGTTTCTTGCTCCTTCGAACTTTCGGCATCGCTGTAGCTTGAAATATCAAATGACTTTCTCAAATCCGTGTTTGTTTTCACTAGTCGCTTCCCCGTCAAAACATGAAATGGTTTCGAGGGTCGACGCTGCGGGATTTTCAGCCCAACCGCAATCGAGTCGACTGCGAAGTTTTCATCGCTACGCGCAAACTCGAAATAGTTTTTCTCGTAAATTTTCCGGTTCATCGTCAAAAGTGTTTTTCTTGATTTTCCTAAATAAAATCTAAATTTCCGGCAATTCTATACACGAGAACGGTAAACGAGCAAGCTTGTTAGCATCCGTCGCTTGAGTTTCACCTCGAGAGCCAACTGACATTTTCAAAAATCGCACGTGTTACATTTCCCAGCGACAAAATTAAAAATTCAAACAAATTTTCCATTTCCTTTAATCGTTCCATGGCTCGACCAATTTGTGTCTTTTAATATTTCGCAGCGTATCTTAAGCATTTCCCTGGTTACTGGTCTGGGAAGCTTGGTGCAAACTGCATCGAAATATCTCCTTGAAGGTTTGAAGTTCAATTACAGTTCAGCGTTTGTCCTCATGCGGAACTACCGCATCCAATTTGTTAGTAAAACAAATGTGCAAAACTCGACGACACTTTTCATTTCCCCGCGAAGCTTTGCGAGTGCTCTTTTCCATCAGTCGCTTTTCGTTGATCGCAGCGAGCAGTCGCAAGTCGTTGGGGAATTTAAGTCGCGAGGCGAAGATTAGATAGTTCGGTATATTAATTCATCATCAGCTCATAAGTGCACTCGATTCTTACACGAATCAAGCTCCGCACGCTCGAAAAAACTCAAGCGCCGCGAATCATCATAAAGCTCAATTTGACTTAATTCAATCTCATTTCTATTTGCGCGTGCGATCGAAATAAAAGTTCCCAAGTGACCATTATGACTCACGAGACCGGCAAGCGGAAAGACTTCGACCAGGGTCTGACAAAGAGCTTGGATGAAAAGCTGATACGAAACGTGGATAGTGCGATACCAAAAAGAAGGTGAAGTGGATTTCAGTTTGTTTTTGATTGCGTTCGCTTATCATTTTTGATGCCGGGCGTGCGATAACTGTTATCTTGTACACATTGAACTATAAGCCGCCGAAAGTTTGACACAATTTTCTTTTCCGATTCGCAGACAAGAGCTGTTGAAGTGGAGTGGATGGGGTAAGAAAGGTTGAGGTTCTCACGGTCTGAGCTCAAGATTTTATTGATTACAGGCTACAAGGATTCCCGCTTCCGTGTGGCGAACGACACAATCTATTTCACGGGGAATCGCTATCCGATCGGTGGCGATGTTCCGCTGTCTTCATTCTATGAGTGGGTGAAAAGACGATTCAACCTTGAAGTTGACGATGTGCTCGAATCACCTCAGCTTCCCTTGAAATATCCCGTGTCAAAGCTTGACCAGGATTTTCTTACTGCCATCAAAAAGCTTAACATTGACAATTCCATCGACGGCCAGGATCGTTTGATACGATCCCATGGCCAAACCTTACATGACATTCACACGATTCGGACTGGAACGTACGAACGAATTCCTGATCTCGTCCTCTGGCCAAAGTCTCACGATGAAGTTGTTGAGATTGTGAAGCTCGCTAATCAACATAATGTGGTTGTAATCCCGTTCGGCGGTGGAACGAGTGTTAGTGGATCGATCAGTTGTCCACAAGACGAGACAGAGCGATCGATCTCGGTACTCGACACTTCTCAGATGAACCGACTCTTATGGCTCGACAAAGAAAATCTTGTGGCTTGTTTCGAGGCGGGAATCGTTGGCCAAGACTTAGATTTGACCCTCGCTAACGAAGGTTTGACGATGGGACACGAGCCAGACAGCAACGAATTCTCAACGCTTGGCGGCTGGGTCGCGACAAGAGCCTCAGGAATGAAGAAGAACGTTTATGGCAATATCGAAGATTTGGTTGTTCGAGTGAAGATGGTGACGACGAAAGGAGTTCTCGAGCGGAATATTTCAGCGCCTCGAGTCAGTTGTGGTCCCGATTTCAACGAAATCATTCTGGGGAGTGAGGGAACTTTGGGAGTAATTACAGAAGTTCTAGTCAAAGTACGTCCATTGCCGCCAGTCAAAAAATATGGTTCGCTCATTTTCCCTGATTTTGAGTCTGGAGTTCGCTGCCTTAGAGAAATTGCTAAGAAACGCTGCCAGCCCGCGAGTATTCGTCTAATCGACAACGAGCAATTCGAGTTCGGACAAGCGCTGAAAGCTGACGGCGGTATCTTGTCCCACCTAAAGGAAAAAGCGAAAATGTTCGCGTTGACTAGAATCAAGGGTTACGATTTGAAGAAGCTTTGCGTCGCAACGCTTTTGTTCGAGGGTGACAAAGACGACGTTGACAGGCAAGAGAAGCAAATCTATCAGATCGCGGGTCGACATTCGGGCTTTGCAGCGGGCGCTTCCAACGGACAGAAAGGCTACGTGAGTATGCAAAGAGTCTGGTTCTTGAGGGACTGTGAGCAAGTTTCGCGCTTTGTGGTTTCGCTCTTCTTTTGATTGAGCTGGAAATACGATGAAAGCTTCACGGAACTTGTTGAATTGCCCTTAGAAATGAAACTTTTTTTCTGACTCTGTTCCCTCGAAAACAGGTGTTGACATTCGTGATCGCTTACATTCGGGTGAGTTATGATTAATTGTAGAACCTTATTGTTTGACTAAGTGTAGCGAAGCGTTTGAGGTTTCGTAGAAAATCTATTGGAAGAAGAAATCGAGAAGAATCTGAGAGTGTTGTGGTTGGCAAGTCTGAACTTGACCTGAAAACTGTCGTCAAATGTTTGCTTAATATGCACAGACTACGTAGCAAGAATCTCCATCTCAGTAATTAGTCGAAGCTTCATAAATTCCTCCAAACCGTCCTCGTCTTCTTCTACACTGTCTTGTCAATTGTTGAACAAATTGTAATTCACACGATCTTCGCCGCTCTAGTTTGAACAACAGATAAGCGAATGTTTTGACTACCAAGAGAACCATTTTGCGCCACCGATCGGACGTGAACTGATTTTCTATATTCAACGTCGGCCAAAGATGATTCAAACGAATTGCGCACATTTTCGCTAACTTAATATTTACTAACATAACAGTTTGCTTCAGAACCGCCGCTTAATGTCAATGTTGTAAGGGAAATTGCGATGACCCAGCAATTGACTATTTGTTTGTTGCCTTTTATTGTGTAAACTTACGCCTGAAAGTGATTTCCTACCTTGCGTAAGCGAATAAATAAAATGACACGTTCTCGACTCAGACAAATTTGCTGACTTAGCCACACGAAAAAATAAATGTTTTAATCTCTTTATCTTTCTAGGACCTGGCGTTGGATTACGGTATTGTCGCTGAGTCGTTCGAGACTTCAGTGCCGTGGGACAAGTGCGAGTCACTCTGCTACAATGTCAAGAGCGTCGTGAGCTCCGAGTGTCAGAAGCGCAACATTCAATATTACTTGATTAGCTGTCGAGTCACTCAAACCTACGACGCGGGAGCGTGTGTTTACTTCTACTTTGGCTTTAGGAACTTGGCAAGCAGCGATCCCGTTCACACCTATGAGGAAATCGAGAACATTGCGCGAGACGAAATTTTGGCTTCGGGTTAGTTTTCTCTTAAATTTCAGTTTTATCGATGTCTAAAAATTATTTCCTAGGCGGTTCGATATCACATCATCACGGCGTGGGCAAAGTACGTGCTCGTTGGTACAAACAATCAGTTTCAAAAGTTGGCGTGGACCTTTTCAAGTCAGCAAAGCTCGAACTCGACCCAAAGAACATTTTCGCAACGGGCAATTTACTGACAGCAGAAGACGCAATCGACTTCAAGCAGCCGTTAGCAAAGCTCTAAGACCAAAGAGCTTCAATCGGAACTTCGTTTGGCGTGCAATAAATGAACTCAATCAACAAACACTTTGTCTAGTTTCAATGCAGTGACTTCAATCTTTGTTTTGCGAGAGATTTGCTTTCCTAGAAATAAAAGTTAAGGGTTTTTAAAATTCGATTTTTCTTTATTCAGATATTGAAACATTATTTCACCCACTCAGGAACACACATGGCGTGTTCTTCTTCTTTTGGCACGCTGCAAGACTCCCGAGCCTTGCGGGACTTCTCGCTTTCGATCTTGGCTCCTTTCGCTGCCGCCTTAGCAGCTTTCTTAGCCTTTGCTTTATCAGATGCAATCTTGCGTCTCTTCTCAGCCGCGTCATATTTTTTCTTGCCTTCCTCACTAAGGAAGCTGTCTATAAATTCCTGCAGCTGATCCATGTTCCTTCCATTGTCGTATTCTCCCTTCATTTCGCCTTCGTGGTACATCAGCATGGTTGGGAAGCCGTTAATTCCTTCACGCTCGTAAAGGCTTTTCTCTGCGACGCTGTCAACGGCCCGGACTTTCACGTAGTTGTTATCCTTGTAGAGATTAGACAGCTTGTTCCAGAACGGTGACCACTTCTTACAGTGATTACACCACGGAGCGTAATAGCTACAGATCGAATAAAGATTGAGAAGTTAAGAAACTGCTCATATCATTTCAGATCGTAGCACTTACATAACGAAAGTGTAATTGCTTTTGATTTCCTCGTAAAAGGTTTTTGAGGTGAGATGCGGTGCAATGTATGTGGCGTTTGCTGGAATTGAAGCAGGCAGTGACCGTTTTGATCTGCCAGACACAAGTGAAAGACAATATTCCCTCAAGGATTCGAGGTCTCGCTGGCCCTCGTACACATCCGTTACTTGATTTTCGTCGAGAAGAAGGAAGGCAGATGTTGCTTTGTCATCAACGAATTTGCACGCGTCATATTGTTGTTGGAAGCAGTCTACTGCTTTTACACTCAGCTTCGAAGAAAGCTTCCAAGAGCTTTTAAGCTTCGCGACTGTTTTCGCTTGTTGCTCATTCGATGGATCTCTGTTTTAATAAGAAACAATAAACGTCACCTGCACAAACATTGAAGATGCTGCAAATTGGGTTTTTCCAACCATAAGGTTGAAACTGAAGGACTCAAACTATCACTTTGAGCTCTTAGTTATAAATCTCTTACCTCGAATCAAACGCGAACAGAAAAATTTTACGAGTATTTTCTACATCGCGATCGATTTTCGCAACAGCAAATTGAATGAGAACGAAAACGGCTACAGCTGTTCGCAAAGACATTCTGCTTCGTCGGAGGCTCGAGCTACTATGAAGAAAGAAAGTCTGGTAGTCGAATTATATTGACACGTTGCACAACTAGTCACGCCATCTCTGTGTGAATTCTTTTTTTTATTAATTAAAGAATTTTACAAATTCCTAATTGGATCAATTACGCCGCTGCTGCCTTAGCTTTCTTCTCCTCCTTCGCCTTCAACCTTGCAGCTTCCTTCTTCTCATAAGCAGCAGCACCAGCGGGAGTTTTATAAGCGTTGATGAACTGATCGAGAAGCTTGATGTCTCGGTTGTTCGTGTACGAAGCAGCAAACTCTCCTTCTTTGTATAAAAGCAACGCGGGGAATCCTTCAACTCCTTCCTGAAAGCAAATGTAGCTGTTGCGATCCAATTCTTTCTCACAGTCCACGCGGAAGATGTCAATATCGGGGTTGTTCTTGTATTTATCGTAGAGCTCATTAATTATAGTGATCCATTTAGCTTGGTGTTCGCACCAAGAAACGTAATTGCTGTTGAAGTAAGAAAATGAATACTGAAACCAATGAATTTGAGTGAAACTTCTTACAAAATCAAAGTGATTCCTTTTTTTGTTTCTTTTGCAAACTCTTCTCCTGTGATGCGGCGCGACAAATGAACCGGCGCTTCATCTGAAATTATCTGTAAAGATTTTGAATTAATCAAAAGTTGTTGCCTAGAAATGCTAAAGAGACAACAATGAACGTCAAAGTTTGAACAGCTTCAGTTCGTGTATGCCTATGACTCTGCATTTGTGACATCTGTTCAAACAGAAATATCAAGTTGATCATATCAACTCATTTCTAAGGAACGTCACCCCTCCAATGTTAACGATTTATTAAGCGATATTCGTCCTGAATGTTCTACAGGAAAGTGAGCGGTGTCTGAGAACAATGCTCGTAGTAAAATCGTAACTGTTCAAACTTATTGATTCGTAGGTTGCTTAGTGAATTTTTAAGGCCACACACCATCGGCGATGGACCAACGCTGAGCTTCACTTACCTTTATTCAAATCAGGATTTCAGATCAAGGTTTCAGAACGCATTCCAATACTCACCAGCAGCTCCTGCCGCTGCCACTAACATCAAACATGCGAATATTGTTTTAACTAACATTTCGACTTTGTCGTGGAAGTTCTGTCATCAAACTAACTTCGACTGCGGGGAACTTGTCAACCAAATTTTGTGTCTGAAAGTTTTTTATTTGCGTCAGTTAGCCACCAAATAAGGCAGAATGATAAAAGCAATAATTCGTCTGGAGAAAACAGATGCCAAGCTGAATTTTATTGACATTCGTCACAAACTTCTATCACTCTAAGTGTTCTCTTGTCAGATAATGTTCCTTCGGGATCGTCAGCAGTTCTTCTTCGCTCGCTTGCGTCAAGCAATCGACGACGGGCTTCCCTGTGTCGACGGCTTTAGCCAAGCCTTTCTTGATGGCATCCGTGGTCACAGTCTTCAAGTCAGTTGCCCAGCCAAGAGCTGCAAACACTCGGATGAGAGCCGTTGACGTGCCCTTGCCGTAGTTACCGAACTCTCCGCTCTGGTAACTGAAAGGATTTCATTGAAAACTGTCTAGACAGCCATTGATTTACTTACTCGAAAGGCAAGAGATAATGATATTGGGGCCAGTAACTGGAACAAGTGGAAGTTTTAGAATTAAGAATTCAATTTGGCTTTGAACTTTCTCACCTTTTCGTGACAATGAAAACCATGTTCGAGTCAGACTGCTTGTGGTTCTTGTCCAATCCCCAAATGAAGTGAGCGGCATTGACGAGCCAGGCAATATTGATGACAATGATGTAGCGCAGGGAGAAAGCAACGAAGATCGCAGCTTGCACTGAGTCGTCCCAGTATTCAAGAGGCGCGTTGATTGGCAACAGAACAAACAATACGAGGTACAGAATCCAATAGAATCTCTTCTGGAACATGACAACTCCATCTTTTTCTAAATCCTTCATGCTAATTGTCTCGAGAAGTTTCTCCTGTCGCGGACTCAGCTTCCTAATGTGGGCAAAGACCTGCGCGTGCAAAAAATCCTTGTCGCTATAGAATGGATCATCTGACGTCTTGAACGTTTGATGGTGCAGCCGATGAAGGCGAACCCAATCGTAGATTGACCCCTTTAAATTGTTGGAGCAAAGGAAGTGAATAAATTAAAATCGTTTCGTAATGA
Organism: Smittia sp. YW1114-2; assembly: GCA_033064975.1. Taxonomy (NCBI): domain Eukaryota; kingdom Metazoa; phylum Arthropoda; class Insecta; order Diptera; family Chironomidae; genus Smittia; species Smittia sp. YW1114-2. The sequence continues at coordinate 21,064,938 of CP093833.1, forward strand.
AATTCACAATGTCAAGGTTCACAGTCTATCGTGATTTCTGTCGTTGTCACTGTCTCGAGAATGACGAGAAACTTTTACCTGGCCTGCCATCGTCTGCGAAATCATCAGCCAGAAGCGAAGAAATCCGTTGGCTTTGAAGGTTTGGTGAGTCCACAGACGATGAGCGCCAACTGTTGTGCCATAGATTCCCATGATTGTTAAAATGAAAGCTGGTGATGTGATTAGTTAGATAGCGTACAATCTGACTAAGCTTTGTTGTACTTACAAAAGACAATTGTGATGATCTTAGCGCTAGTAAACAGAACGACAATTCCGTAGAGACCAAGAATGTTGAGATGAATGAAGAAAAGAACTGATGGCCAAGACGCTTCTCGTTTCGAATCCGCGGACTTCTGTCGGTCTCCCTCGACGTTCGCAGACGGCTCGGGCTTTTCCTGTGGTTCCGTCATCGTATCTGCTATGTAAATAATTAGTTTTTCTGTCGATGTTATCCTTAAGCAAATTTCGCTTCAAAAATTCCTCTCACTTTGACTGTCAGGCAAGGAGGAAGAGGTTCAAAAAAGCACGACTGGCCACAGTCAAAGTTGCACGTTAAGTGAGGACTCGTCAACGAAATGCTGGTGAATCGAATGGCTTAATTAAATGCTAAACTTTTATTTTCAATTTTACATATATGTTAATCAGAAAACTTACACTAACTCGATAAGCGCTGTAGAAAGAAGTTTTGTTTTTTGAAAAATATCAGTCGCGAGCTGATCGATCAAGTTTCTTTTTGTGTTCGCTTTATTGAAAAACTTCAAGGGTAATATAAAGTGCAAACAGTGCGTTGAAGCTTGTGAATCAACTTAATTGTTCATGCGATCTAAAATATTCTGCTCGTCACTGTCGATGTCTTTGTCTCCGAAGCCCCAAAGCGAAGTCTTATGCGCTTCTTCGTGAGAGAGAAAGTGACTTCCGTCGCCAGTTTTCTGCGCACGTTTTGCGATCATCGAAGAGGTCGCCGATTTCCGGTCGTAGGCCAAGCCAAAGTGCGCACAAAAGTCGATGAACGCAGTCGTTATGTTGGTCTGATAGCTGTTCCATCCACCGTATTCACCGGTCCGGTAGTCGAATGGGAAAACGTGCTAGATAAATGACAGTTTGATTAATTTATGAGCACTTAAGTTCACGTTAAACGCACATGATAGTTGTGGAATCCTTCGCCCATTGCTGCAATAGCCACGGAAAGGTTTTCGACAGGCATTATGTTCTTATCATAAGGTTTGTCGCCGTACATATGCGCCACGCTGTTCACGAAAAATGCAATGTTCAACGTCGTGCAAAAGCGGCAGACGAAGCAAGTCCAGAATGAAATCCAAAGGCACTCGTTCCAGAATAAGTAAGGCATAATCACTGGGAACAGAATTGCGAGCGATGCGAACAAAGGCACGTAGTATCTGAAAATAAAGTTTAATTAAGTAACCTTCAATCAGCATTAATGGTCGACTCACTTCTTCTGCCACATTACAATCTTGTCAGCATGCAAGTCGCTCATGTCGATGGTCTTGCGTTTTTCTACGACGTCCGGATGAGGCGTCAAGAATAGCCAGCCAATGTGGGCGAAGAAGAATCCGCGTTTCGCATTGTGAGGATCGGAGTTGGTTTCAGAGTATTTATGGTGAACGCGATGGTCATGAGCCCAAGTGTAAGCGTCTCTCTGTCAAATAGAAAATGCAAAGGAATTGTAGGAATACCGAAAGGAAGCAAAACTTGTTCGAGATTATCGATTCGACCTGTTCTCTCGCAATTCGAATACTCAGGACATGCACTGTTGTTAAAAGGTGAAACTATTGATTTTCTCGCGGCTAATGTCAGTTCTAATTATAACGTAAACAGAACTCGACTCGACTAACATTGACGACCGCGGACTATAATTGACATCGTCGAGGAATTTCTTTAGTGATTTCCTGAAATTATTTCGTGGGCGTCCGGAAGAATAATAACAATTTGCTGCTCTCGCCTGATAGATGTCGATCGATTATTTGTCGAGATGGATTTCGACTTTGTGAAACTTGACGACCAGCACATGTTAACGAGCAGTTTTGTTAAATGGATTTCATAGAAAGAATTTTCATTTTGTTGTGTCGACCATAAACATTGACACGACGATATAAAGCTTGGTAATTTCAGTTTGCTGCCATCAGTCATACTTAAACATAAAACGACAAACCAGACATGGACATTGACAATTTACTGTCGCGTACAAAGCATTTCTACGATTAATCATTGGGTTCTATCTCCTCACCTGGCCGGCGATTGTGAAGAGAAACACGAGTAAAACACGCAATGGCCACTTTGCTTTGTACGACTTATGACTCCAAAGGCGATGGGCACCTGAGATTTCCAGGGAAGGAAAATTAAAAATGGTTTCGCCTGAAAGCTTTAGGCTCACCTGCAGTTATTCCGATTCCCGTTGTGTAGACCAGCACGACGACTGGAAAGAATCGAAAAATTGATTTTTCACCATTTCCATCAAGCCGCGGTCAACTTACACCAAACATACGTGTAGAATTTTGCTTTAGCGGTGATTAAGTAATAAAGTCCATGGAGTGATCCGACGTGAATAAAAACCTGAGCAATCAAGTCTGGCCATCTGATTTGGGGCTTGAAGGTTTCCTTCTCGCGGGGACTATCGCTTTTGTGACTGTCCTGGGAGTGATTTAGTTTCGATAGTTCTTTCTGTACATTCTCATTCGTCGCTCGCTGTCGAACAATGTTGTCATCGCCATCAGTTTTCTTGGTCACTGGGTCCAATATATTTGGTGCCATCGTTAAATTGATTTAAAGAAACTAGAAGTATTTTTTTTGTCAGAGATCAATCACGAGGCCACGGAGAATTCGAAAATTCCACTGATGATTAGAAAGGGCAAAAGTCGATCAAAAATTTGTTTTTCCAAATTCTCTCTCGATTTGAAATCGACGATTTTCAAGTTAATCAGGCGAGAAAAAGTAAATTAACAGCCTAAGTGACAACTAATGATCGTTAAGTATTTATTGCAATTAAATTGATGTTACGAGTCACAACGAATTGGTTGCCAAGAAATATTCAGCAGACGAGCCGTTTAATTGGTGTTCAATGTCCGATTTCTGCGCTGAAAGTTTTCGCTTCTTCCAATTTGAAAACTAAACTCAGTCGTGAGTCTCAGTCTCAGTTATTTATCGTGTAGCGATGAAAATAGTTTTGACTATCGATGATTTATGAGTCGTTGGCAATTTCTATTTTATTACTGAAGCCTGGCAGAATTGTTTGCTCAACTTGAACGTAATTTCCTCGCCCTTTAGCCAGTTCGCCTTCTCTCGAAATTTGTTTGAACCAGTACAGAAACACAATGACTCGTCTCGGAACAAATAAAATGATAAGCTAGCCGGCTGTAAGGTAAACAAGGGCAAAGCTTGGCGTTGCGCTCAACAAAAAGCTCTCAAACTAGTTTTGGTTTTCCCTTGACTTCATGTTGTTGTAGTGACGCAATAAATCTGCGGTTTCCATCGTTTGTGTGGAACGTGTTTGACATCACAGAGACAATGTGAGCGGTATTCCACTTCTGATAAGAGAATCGCAAGGTTTCCTAGTGGATAAACTGTTGATAACATCGTAGCACTTAAAATTATTTTCATTACATTATCAAGATAAAAAGGAAATGGCGAGCTTATCTGACACTCGAGTCATCTGGAGCGTCTTTTCCGTTACGCTTGAACAATTATTAATATTAATTTGGCGTTGACTTGTGTTTGATAATTATCATCAATTAATCTTGACAGTCAGAACGCGTTCACGTGTTTCAACGAAACCTTAAACATTCGATAGCTTTGAACAGCTTACTGTTTGTCTTTTAAAGGCCGTGAAACTGTCGTGAAACTCGAGCGGAAGATCTCTCGTGTCAAGGTCGCGCTCATTAATGGTTTTGGATATTTTCGATGCGTGGGCGCGGAGATGATGAAAATATTCTTTGTAAGAAATGTTGTGACTCACGATTGTGTCACTTTTGTTGACGAAAAAGTTGGTCGATGTATTCACGCAATTGTTATTCACCTGTTGATGTGCTTTCCACTTCGATATCGCGGCAATCCAAGTTTCTGATCGATTATGAAACAGTTTTAGCTTCTCGGCAAAAATTATTCAAACATTTGTAACTAAATTTTATTGAACTGGCATTCGGATGAAATTAAATTCACGTCAATTGTTCGCACTGTTGCGTATCGCCTTCCAAAATATTAGAACTGCGAACTTGAAGCTTGTTCGACAATTTGCTTCACCTCAAGCGCCACCGAAACTAAAAGGCAACAGAAATATTTACAACCGACGCGTTCGCTAGTTGCAACTGAACTGACGATGAATAAAATTATGGTGGAGTTGTTTTCACGACAAAGCTCGCTCGCTTGTTTCGTTTTATGAAAATCACCACCGCCAACGAGGGCGCAGCGCCGATAATTTTCACCAAAGACAGCATGAATGAAACGCGATCAAAAATTGGTGCTCGATGGCTACACATGCCGAAAACAATAAATTCATTCAATATTCATCAGCCTGCTGTAGTGGCATTAAGAATTAATCGAGTGAATTTGATGGAAAACTTCCAAATATATTTTCTTACTCATTCAGTTGTCGTCAGCTAAAGTGAATTAATGATTGAAAAGCCACGAGTAATACTGTGGAATACTTCACGATAAAGTCATAAAATAAACTAACCTCATTAATTTTGCTTTAGTTTAATCGATTTTCGTCTAGTTCGTGGAAGGATTGAGCATTTAGTTTGTTGTGAAATGGTCAAGTGACCAGTGAATATATGACGAAGAGAATTTGTTCTTTCCTCACGATGCCAACTAGGAACTCAACCAACGAACTCTCTTAGCTAACCAACAGTAATGTGTGACAGGATCGAAACGTCGAAGTTCATTAGACAATCTTAGCGAATCTAATTACTGCAACAAAATAAATTCAAGACTTTACGACCTTTTGTTTCACTGAACTTTAGCTATTTTTCATCTGTTCTGTTTCTTTATTTATTTGGCATTTTCTCTTGATAAGCAAAAAATCGAAAACTTTACAACCAAGTTCCAATATTTCCTCATTCCGCTAAATGGAATTAGTCGAGTTGATTTTTGATTGGATGAATTATTCGCTCGCACTAACTTGCGCTTGCCAACATTCAACTTTTGATTCTACTTTCGTGTTTTCCATTTGATTCGATAGGTTCTAATAATAACATTTCTACTCCGTCTGGCGTTTTTAAAGAGATGATGTTGAGATTGGATGAAAATTGGACCAGTTTTGTTTCGTGAACACAACGGATGATATTCAATGAAGAAATGATTCTCTTTCGCTTGAGTATTCTAAAATGTAACTGAGTGAAATGGAAGATTCGATTGCCTGAGTCCAAGACATCTTAGACTTTTGTAAAACAGTGGAAAAGTGGAAGTAAAATAGTCGTACTTGACTTGCCATGGCAGTGTAAAGAGTTTCACTCAACAAACTTTGATAACCTTCAATTCAAATTGTGCTTCGAGTGGGAAGAAAAGAACTTTCGGAGGAAAGAAGATCGATCGTTTCAGCCATGCCAAACTTGCCTTAATTTAATTCTCGTAAACATTACAACCACAACAATTTGTAGATTTTTATTTCGGTTACTTTCTTCCTCTGATAAATATTATTCGCTTGAATAATTTTGAAACGAAAAATATCACTTGGTGATTAATATTGTAGCATTGCAGACATGAAACATTTCGCATAGATCCGAAACATTTCGCATGCGATCAAAGAAAAATTCGCATGGAAAACTCTGATTTCTTCGAAACAAACTTTCCAATCGGCTTAAACATAACAACAAATTTTCCATTAAATTAACCAAATAAAGAAAATATTTTGAATGCGATTTTTTAAATCCTTGCAATCACAATCGTCGCCTGTCCGTCCTCATAAATATATTTTGCATCAACATGTTCCGGGTTAGTTAGAGACTCTTCGTTATAGTGATTTCTTCAAAATAGACTATTCTCGTTACATAGATTATTATGAGCCAAGTTTATATCAAATATCCTTCGCTTTTACTCCATTAATCACAATAAATTTATTACTTTGGCAATATTTAGTTTTGCTTTCGGTTGTTGCAAGAAAAATATTTTCAAAAGCTAAAATTCCGATTAAAAGTGATCTTGCGTCCAGTGAGAAATTCATTAACTGCGAGATTGAGAAAGACGATTATCATGATATAACTTTGCTTCTTTTAACTGGGATTAGCTACAAAGTGGGGGAAAGTTTCGAGGGAAACATTCATCTAAAGCTGATTCTCGATCAAACATCTTCAAGTTGTTCAGTTTGCTACATTCACGATAAAACATTAAAAGTTGTGTGTTGAGCTCAAAGTCAATAAAATGCTTAATCATTTTTGGTTCCGTAAAACGCAGCGTTCAGCATTAAAAAATTTCTTGTCATTTCAAAAATTTCAACTAGATCTTTAAATGTACCGAGGGTGTTTGATTCAATGATAAAAAATTATGCTAGATGCGTTGATGTCTTTGCTTATCCATGATCTGATGTTGAGGTAGTGCTTGCCAGCGACATTGGACGTTTACCGGCACCTGTGCTGCTTGGTGTTGATGAGGTTTCACGTAATGCTAGTTGGTAGGCGACTTCGAAAGCCTGACCGAGGGTGAGAATTATTTCGGTAGCAAGATCCTGAGAAAATAAAAGAAACGTCAAGTCTCTCCCTTAGTAACTTCGTTTAGAAAGCTCTCACCATACTCTCGACATTGAACACATGACAGTAGTGGGTGTTGTTTTCAAAATCTTTGGTAATGTAAGCAAAATGTGACAGATCTTCGGCGTCTTGACACGCACAGTCAATGTTCTTAACGCTATGCTCACAAATGATTCCTTGACTTTCGATATCAATAAACTGAACGCCGATGTGAGAAATCGCAAGACAAACGGGTCGCTTGCCGGGCTGGACAAGCGTTGAGTGGTTGGGCGAAGACAAAACTCCGCGTTCGCCTTTCTTGAGCTTCTGTATTGATTTTCTAGTCGACTCTGTGCCTCGAAGTTCTTTAATGACGGTCGATCCGAGATACTAAAATGAAAGCTCATTAACTTTAGATCTTTAAAGTCATTCAGATAAACTCACAAAGACTTCGTATTTGATTGATCCCGAAACGAGGGCAGCGGCTGAATGTTTCCACTGAGCTTGCAAGCTTCCTTGGTTCGTAAGCAAAAGCTCAGCTGGCGCTCTTATCTCTAAGTTGCTTGTGTTGGTTGGAGGTTGAGGCGCCGGTCGACTCTTTTTATGACGCGGTAATGTCTTCGGTTTTATAGCTGGCACAGGCTTGGGTGGATTCGAGTTGCTATCGCTCGACTCAGCTAAAATGTCTATGTTGTTGGAGCAGGAATCTTCGTTGATTTCTTCAATGTTCGGTGGTTCGATTCGCTGGCCTATTAAAGAATACAAAATTCTCTTTCGGTGACCAATCTTGTTGATTTCTAGAACGGCTTGCAACTCGATCTCCCAGACCCGATAAATCTTCTCCATGTCAATGTATAAGTGTCTCCTGTAAGAAAAAAGTTATATTACATTTTAAATCGCCTCATTCAGGTTTAGAAATTACTTGAAGACATCAGTGTACTCCTCCAACTGTATTGAGGCCAGCCACTGATCGACTGTAGGAACCGGATGCTGGTTGTTATTCAATTTGTTATTCTTGCTTGCGTCCATCAGAGTCGGTGGCTTGGGCAGTCGAGCAATCTCACGCAGCAACGTCTGGCGATCTTTCACGGGGATTCCACAAACCTCGAGATCGTTCTCATTCGTTATGAGTCCATTCATAAAGTCCGGATTATCGTAGCCATTGTCCAAGAGATATTCTTCGAGATGCTCCAGTTTAATGTCGATTAGCCAACGTTTCAACTGAGAAATCTCTTCCTCGACAATCAGACTTTGCATTGTCGAGCCGTTCTCACCCAACTCAGAATTCTTCAAGCCTAGTCGCTGCTTGAACTCGTTCTCGATATCATTCACAAACACTGATTCTCTTGCTATGCCCGAGCCGAATGACTCCATGATTTCTGATATCTTTGCCCACTCCTCCTGCTCATCGAACGGGCTCATCATATTCACACTTCGGTCTAAATTAGAACCGTTGACGCTGTTATTATTATTGTTTGTCGCTAACTGATTGCGACTCGTGTCTTCACTTCTCTGCGAGAACGTCGTCAGATGCGCCGTGAAGGTGTTTTGGTTATTTAACGTCATCGTTGAGCCTTTGAAGAGGCCTAAAGAAGACAGAAGAGAATGCAATTAAGACAACATAACTTTGAATATCTGTTTTTTTTTTTGGTAACTTGTAAGGCTTGAGTCGTGCTCTCAGGTTTCACTTTTATTTGGTCATTAATACTCTCTAGTTATTTACGTAGCTCTACGAGTTCAGAATTCATTTTCGTTGTCAAGATCACGAAATTAATTCTCATTGACATCGACAGCCGAGAGAGAACATTTTTCATTAACTGTAATCACGTGCTCGATGGTGCAATGCCTCACATTCCAGCGTTTCCCTCCGAAATACGAAGTAGAATGGCATGTGAATCACCTGTTGAATGATTCAGAAATATCTTCTCGTCAAAGTTTCATTGTCTACTCGCTCGCGCTCGACAGGGCAAATTTAACGGCGCGAGTATGACCGAGAAATAAAAATCTGCTTACAATTGTTCGTTAGTCGTTCTCTCTCGCTGTACACGCAATTCCAATATATTTCTGTACACGGATTGAGTAATAGACAATTGCAGAAGTGATTTGCATACTATAGAGCATTGAACACACAATGCAGTATGATGCAAAAGTGCAGAGACTGTGCGAACTCGCCCCCTTCTACTTCCATGAGCCAAAAAAAGTAAAACAAACAATGAAATCTCTTCGCGACGCGTCTTCTGGTATTTTTAGGCGAGTGATTTCATCGAAGCTCGCTCAATAAACAAACAATTTTGTTCCATAAATAAGTGATAAATTTATGCTTCGCAGAGATAAAACAATGAGCGCGAACGGAGCAGTAAAGCGAAAGGCTTAAAGCCATCAAACTCACTCACTATCACAAGAGCTGGAATATTATTAATTTAAGTTATCACTGCGCGCACCGAAATCAGAACACATTTCAATTCACGACGAAGCTGAGTCAAAGAATTTTAATCTGTTTACGGTTAAACACTCTCGACGCTGCTCGCTTCACATCCACCGATCAACTGACGTGAATATAAAAATGCATATTAAACGAAAACCCGAAAGAAAGGAGAATGAACAAAAATATTTCGTTCAAGAATTCTCTCATGCTCGCGGGTCGCTGTATAGAAGTATTCAAATGTGTCGGTTCAGCCGCGAGATTGTGAGCGAGGCTAAAGCATTTTCGAAACGAAATTCGTCGTGTTATCAGAGGCTCTGACACTTCAAAACACTCCCCGAGTGTTTCGCGAGCAATGAGCGAGTGACGTCACTGGTCGAATACTCACCGGCGAACGGAGCATCGCCATGAAACTCCTCGACGCAGTCTGTCGAGCTGGAGAGTGACACGGAGCTTAGCGATCCACTTGATAGCGATGCGGGTGATTTATTCAAATCCAATTTACCGGAACACCTCTTATACTCCTATTGTATTTAATGCCGGAGATGCATTTAATTTACATCGTTAAGGCATTCGATATGCGCCGTGATTCAATGGATGAAGAGAGAAGAGGAGAAGAGAGAAAGAAGCGGGAAATTAAATATCACAATTATAAAAACACTTTTTATGAACGTTGATTATTCACTGGGTCATGAGAATTTATTTGTCAAACATGAGGAGCTCTCAGCTTGCTTGCATCTTCTCGCTTTGTCGTGTCGTGATTTGTCTTTCTCTGTGTCGTTGCTTAGCATGGTTATGAGGGCATTACATGAAGAATGGCTTTCTGATAGCGGCGGACACATGTGAGAAAGGCCACAATTTTTCAAATGTGATCAACAGAGCTTCGATAAAAAAAATAGCTGGTCTGACGTTTGATAATTTATGAATGAGGCGGGAGTGAGATAAAGTTTGTAAATAAACTCGCACATGATCGGAACATGTTGCAGCAGAAAAGGCGCAAATATTTATGACAGAAACTGAAAAATGAGGACTGAGCGATTACGATGTGAAATTAAAATTCAAACTGATCTCGCATGCGGATGAAGGAGAGGAAGATAAATTAATGACAAAAAACAAACTCAAAATTAGCACTTGTTTAAACGAAAACGGAATTTTATTGTCGACATAAAGAATGATTAAACATAATAAATTCAAAAAGATCATCATCGTACATGTAAGAACATTATCAACAAACAAAAAACAAAAGCAGCAAGTTGAACACTTTAGGTTTGATGCGAACAGCAGCAGAGGAGACTCTCCCACCTAATTACTTTTGCTGCCCTCGCTCCGGTCATCAGATTGTGTGAGAGTCTCCGCTGCTTTGTTCGCAGTAACAACACTCCCTTCGCCCTTCGTGGAATCGCTTTCAGACATTAAACTGATTTAATAGGAGTGGACAAATTAGGTAAATTTAATTCGTTGCGTCCACCAGTAAATCATAGCGAGTGAATAGTTTTTTACAGAAAAGAAATTCTAACAAACTAACGATGGAGCTGCATTGGGAAAACAAACACACGTGTCATGTGTAAATGCCCGTGTGGATGATAACTCGGAGGCGATAATTTCTTTCCTCATGATAAACATTCATTTCGATTGTTTGGATTAGAGGAAGGCATAGAACGAGAGTTTTGTTTGGACTTCAGCGTGGTAATGTTTTCGGGTCACGCGATGCCTTAGGCTCAACGATCATGCCTTCTTCTCTCATTCAGACTAGTTTGCCATATCTCGCAAACGAAATCTCTAAAATACTGAAACCTTATCAACTCTAAGCTACTGACGGAGTCGCCGTCAAATGTTGAATACTTTTTTATGTAAATAAAAATGAAATGAAGGTAAACAGAGAACAAGAAGTAAAACTGTTATTTGACAAAGTTTTTGCAAGCTCAGACGTAAATCTACAGCAAGGGGAGCAAAACTGAGTAGAAATCACAACCTTTAGCTAATTAATATCAGTTACTTGGAAGCCCGTAGATTTTTACAAGAACGAAAGTGTCGTCGCTGGTTAAATGTCTTGTGGCGAATGCTCAGAATGAAATACTTGAGATGGGTTTGCATCCCCTGCATTGCGAACTTTGTGTGTCGAAATAGTTTTGTTTTCTTTGCGGCTTCATGTGTGCTCTTCAGGTTTCCTCGAGACTTATGCAAATAATGAAAGAACCTTCACAGAAGAAACGAGAATGACGAGAACGTGTTTGGATTTTAATCACGATAACAATAATTCTTGAGCGATTTTATCCTAAGTCCGGGATCATCGATGGCGACAACACTTTTCGGTTCTTCAAGGAGTTTTCTTAAACCTAAACTGATCCATCGGCAAGTAATGCCCTTCTTCACTCACCTGGCTCAACGGTCGGATGCGCTCGTGGATGTAACGTTCTGCTTGCTCTGCGCTCGGTGGAGCGTGCTCTGGAGTTGATGGTTGTGGGTAATGTGTTGGGCTCAACGGAGGCTCGTTAGGATTTCGGCGAATCTGAACGAATGTGCTGTAAAGCAGAACGAAGTTTAGAAAAATCAGACAGAGAATGTCGGCGCAACTCACTCAGTGTCAGTGCTGGTCACACTACAAAATCCGTCTTTCGATCGTCGAAGCTTCCTGTGCGGATTCGCGACTCTCACAATCTTGTCGTCGTAGTTTTCCGGCATCGATATCGGAGCGTTCATGATGATGTAGTCATCGGACTTCTTTTCCGTGTCGGGAGTCTTCTTGGTTTTTGTTTGCTGATCCTCAGATTCTCCACTATGCGATAAGTAAAGAAATTCGTAAGGGCCCTTTTGAGAGCCTCCGTTCTTGCTGAGCTTTGCTGATTGCTTTTGAGATTTTGGCTGGTTGTTAGATGATGCTGACGATGAGCAATCGAGCTCGTTTGAACTGTGATGCATTCCGTAGTCTAAGTCGAACGACTGACTCATCAAATTGAGCGACTGCGGATGGTTTGGTGGTGAGATCGAGTGCGACTTTCTCGGCGGCTTCAACGGAGCTGACTTGTGTGCATTTGGTTTAATGGCAACTAAGACACCGGCAGGGCTTGGCGTTGGGCTTGGCATTCCTCCAAAACTTCCCATTGATGATGAAGGGCTCGTCGTTCCCCCATACGTTTCATATTGATCGTGGTATCGGTGTGGTTGCTGCTGATGTTGTCGCCCGCCCCGATTGCTATTCGATGACGAGCCTGCCTGGTATCCGCTATAAGATGAACTGTGACCTCGTCGCTGATGGTGTCTTCCAATATTCTCGTTTATGTCGTCCGACTCACTGTCGTAGATACTTGACTTTCGATGATTGTTGATGACATTTCTGATTCGGTTTACAACATGAGCGGGAAATTCGTCGAGTAAATGGAAAACGTTCCGGCCGTCGCAGTCAGTGAGATCTAGGTCGATGCCTTCACGAAGCAACGTCTTCACGACATTCTCCTTGCCACAAAGCGCTGCTTCATGAAGAGCGCTACCATTCGGTGTCAGGATGTTAACGTTACATCCAGCAGCCAACAGCATGTCGACGATATCTCGATGACCGTTGCGACTTGCGAGATGAAGAGCAGTGTGATTGATTGGTGTTGAAGTTGCTTTAAGTGGAAGAAGCAGTTCGTTGTGAGCGCGAATCAAAATTTGTACAACTTGGAGGCGACCTAGAAAGGCAAGAGATTTGCTTAATGTGATGAAGCAGATAAGACACGAGTCGGCGTCACTTACCGTATTGACAGCCAAGATCCAACGGTGTCTCATCTCGCACATTCATTATATTCGGATCTGCTCCGTGTGCAAGGAGCTCAATTAGCGCGGTTAAATGCCCATGCTGTGCCGCAAAATGCAAAGGCGTCTCATTCTCCGCCGTCAATCCGTTAGGATCTGCTGGCAGTGTCGGGTGAGTGAGCAATAATTTACAAATGTCAGCATGACCTGCCCAGCTTGCAAGATGAAGTGGAGATGAACCTCTAGTGTCTAATAAGATTGGATTTATGTCGTCATGCGAGAGCAAAAGCTGAACTACATCACTAGAAAAAGATTTTAAATCAGTTTAATTGAAATCTCGAATCTCAAGTCTCGTAGGCGTTGCGAAGAGGAGAAAAGTTGTGCAAAACTGTGAGAACTGTGAGGAAGGTGGAAAAGCAAAAATAAAATTAGGAGCTCATTACGTGTGTCCATTTAGCGATGCGTGATGCAGCGCGTTGTAGCCTGAGTTGTCTTGAATGTTCACTCCAAAACCTCGACGTAAGCTGAAAAGAAATTTCGCTGATTAGAAAGATTTTCCCTGATAATTTTTCTGGGCCAAATCGAAAATATTTTCGCAAATATCTGAGTGGGTTTGTTGCTTTTCTATCGCTCATTGACGCTCGCAGTTGAACGAGACTAATTGAATTACCTGTGGAAGGCTGACTTCTTCGATTTATGGTGATTTAGGATTTTTTCCACCGTATTGAAGTCGCCCTTTCTGCTCGCCTCTAGCAGCTCGCTGCTGTCGTATTTTCCCATGACTCCGACTGATTTTGATTTTTGACTTTACATTGCACTAATTTAACATCACAGTCTAACAATACCATTAAGTTTTGATTTTAAATCTCAAATATTTTATTTTTCACTGCGAGCAATGAAAAGTTTTCATCCACCCATCTCAGCCAGAGATAAATCCGATGAAAATGCCACTTCTCGTATTTCTGGATCCTGCGCGGGTTTGACGTAGTAAAACAGAAAACATGAATGAAAATATCGAGCATAAGAAACAGCGGATCGCATTTAATATCTCTGCGTGATCCGAACATAAAATAAATTTCTACGAAACGTTTCGTTTTGTAATATTTGAAAATCGAACTAGGAAGAACCTCAGAAAATTGTGCATAAAAAACGTCGACTTGTATGCTAGAATTGATACACGGAGACTACAATTTAGACCCAGAAAATTTTAAGATTGAGATTAACAAAAGTCGCGGCCATATTCACAAATTTTTCTGGGATATTTCAGCAAATCTTTTGCAGCTCGTTGCTGATACTTTTATTGTTAAAATATTGAGTGGCTGAATTTCAAAATTAGATGTCGAGATATTTTCGTAATGCAATAGAATAGATAGATAGATAGATAGATAGATAGATTATCAGAACGCTGGTTTAGAAATGCAATAGAAGGGAACATATAAAATAAGATAAAATAATGCAGAGTGCATCAAAGTTTCAATATAAAATTGCTTGAATCAATTTCAGGAAATTATAAAAATAAATTCAATATTTTTAATTAGAAATTTAAGAGCCAAATTATTTTTTCAGAAATTCATGTGTTGCACCCAACAAACTCATCAGAACTTTAATTTGCATAATTTTAAAGAGAGTCATAAGCGAATGCCAAATATCAACGTTTGAAAAAAAAAGTCGCAAGGCAGCAGTGACATCGAAAAGCAATTTGGCATAAATTACATTTTGCGCAATGTATGCCAATATGAACCCTTTCGCTTACTGCTTGCCGATCTCACTCGACTTCCTTCCCCCTGTTTTAAACTCTGTCTGCAATAATTGTTAGCGTTCCTGTGAAACGTAATATTCCTCTGCACATATTCCGCATTTTAATCAATACTTTCCAGAGAGTTCTGCAGCGCGTGTGGATTCCCAACAACTATAAAGTGACTCCTCGCTCAAGGAGAAAGCAAGGACAGTCGGGAATCCATGCTAAATTTTAAAATTGTTATATAAGGTTGCCATTGCTATGCGCTATGCCTGTGTAGCCTTTTTCGCATAACTCATGATAGAAAGAGAAAGTTTCTGGAGCAACTTGCAATCCGAGTGGCATGGAAGAACATCAACAACAACAGCCGACGCTAGCATTGAGCAGAGCGAGACGAAAAAGGGAAAACTGTGCAGGAAAAGCGTTCGGGAGCGCGCACTCTTCCAGTTGGCATGATTGAAACAAAAAATCATCCCAGCAAATTATACTTGAACTTGAAACTGGCTTTTCCAACCAATCCAGAGCGTTTGACAGAATAGCATAATTCTCTGCTTTCCTCTCCTATTTATTTAGGTAAAAACTTAGTAAATGGCAGATTTTTCAGGGTTATGTGAAGGGCACACATCGAGTTATGTGAATTTGTTCCAGGAAAATTGAAAACTCTCAATTTACAGAGACGAGAACAAATCAATTAAAAAGTTTCCGTAGAAATACTTTCGATTTTAATTGTAAAGTTTCAAGAAGCTTCACCTTGTTTTTAAAGCAAGACGCGTCTTAAAACTAGTCGAGCCGAGTTTTATGACTCATAAACGTGATTGGAAAAGTTTCTTTAAAGATTTTCCACTTCACTCATGAGTCTCGCTCGTCGTCTTGAATAATTAAACGCAAATAAACACTTAAAAACTTGTAAGTTTCAACTGCAAAGTAGAGGAAATTGTATTCGAGACATCCTGCAACCCCCTTCGATATGATTTGCTACCTTTAAACTTGGGGGATGTTGGCACGTAGTGAGCTTACACGTTGAGTTTACATTAATGTTTAATGAAGAATTTTGAGAATTTCGTGCTCGGTGAGCTGCTCAAACTATGTTTGTCAAAGATTGATGTGTAGGAGGTGAGTTCGAGATTTTCCTGCGCTGATTTTATTTCCTTCCAATGAATGACAAAGACATAAAGACAAGCAGACGAGTGTCGAAAGGTTTTATGACGTTGCAAGCGATTTTTTCTCGAGCAGCTTCTTCGAATTGCGTTTTAAGTGAAAGTATCGTAAAATCTGAAACGTAGATTTTTTTATTGAGTCGTTTAAGGTAGCAAGAGCGAATCTTTCCTGTTTGAAATCGCGCTCATGAATGTTTGAATATCCCCGTCTCGCTTTTATTCAAAAATCATTTGAGGAATCGCTTTAGACAAGGTGAATGAACCAGGTCGCAAACATCAACGAGCGAGAGTGATTCCGCTCGAAAGGTTTCTTGGAATCGCGCTATCAAAGCTGGCCTAATCTCGTTTGCTGATTATTTCGGGGAAAGCTTTCGCGTACGTGCGAAACTAAAAGCTTGGAGGCTTGCAAATTGTTGACGCAGAGAAGCGGAGCGATAAAGTCTGATGCAAAGCATGTTTGCATAATAATAAATTTCATTAAGCGTCACCAAGAACTTGATGAGCCCCTTTTTAAAGCGCGTTCGTCTCGAGACTCTCGCTCAGTTGATTATTTCGACTTAGTTGAAGAGAACAATGAAATTCTCGCTCCTTTTTGCTGCTTTTTTCGGTAATAAATAACTTTCGCGGTTTCTCAAGTGCTGATTGCGTGATAGTTTCTTTAATCAGTTTGCAGTGTTTTTGCTCAGTTACCTGACTTGGGCGCAACCCTTCGCGACTTCTTGGAGAAGACTAGGAACCGCTTTCAGTGCGGTTTTAAACAGTTGAACATCCCGACCCTGGACCCGTTCTCACTCACCGAGTATTCAGCAAGTTTAGGAACAATCGCCGACGTAACGAAGTAAGAAATTTTTGAACTAAGTGCCAGCTCAGTTCTTGGTTTCTCGATGTAGTGTTCAGGTTACCGCGACGAACACAATCGTTCGTGGTTTAAAGACCTTCCAAGTGACGAAATTTGAAGCTGCGATTTTTGAATCGAGACTTTCTTTCGGTCTGACGTATCCTGCTCTACAATTCGATGGCGTTCACAAGACGACCGCCGGATTGAATGGCGAAGCTTTGAGTGGAAAAGGAGATTTATCAGTTACAGCAAAAAGTAAGAAGATTGATATTTTCAACGACACTTAAAGCAAAACTCTTCAATCAGATGTCCACGTCGATGTTACAATCATCTTTAGCTTCTTTCCGAGCTTTCAAATTGTTTCTCATAAACTCACTGGAGCCTCGGTAGGTGAAACAACGATTGCTTTCAAAGGATTCGCTGACAAAACGCTTGACGCATCTGTCAGCGCAAGTCTAAGCAAAGGCGCATCGGCATGGGTCGCAAACAACTTGGATCTGCTTAATAATGAGCTTGCAAAGGCCTTCGTGCCCTTCAGTAACGTGCGCCTTTCCAACTTCCTCAACTTAGCCACCATCATCGACATCGTCACGTCGTACGATCCAGCATCTAGATGCTAACTTCAAAACATTTGTAACTGATTATCATAAAATCATATTCGCTTATCAAGCCAACATTTTCTACCTCAAACAGCCAGGAAACCCTCCAACAAAGACTTTCTAATCTTTAGCAGAAATTTCATATGACGATGTTGGACCATTTGATCTTCCAACTTTGGGCAATAAAGTGAATGATAAATATCAAAATGTGTCAATGACTACCTCGGACTACAAAACTTGTAGGACAAGCGGACTGAGCGCAGACTTTCTCGATCAACGTCTCTGTTGTTTGTTTTATCCTGCTCGTCTCTTCCCTGATCTAATAAACATATATTTTACACGCTTGTCAAACAAACTGACATCACTGATTAATCAGCTTTGATGCGCGATGTTCCCTAATTTCCATTAAATTACGTATGCATATTCCTCATCGTCGAACGTCTCGCATGTACCGAGAGCAAACATTGACAATTAAGTATATGAGAAATTAATTAAACACTCTCTAGATTGCCAAGCAGCGCCGAGGAAATAAATTAATTTATATCAGTTTCTTTTAAAGCGAGTAAAAGAAAGTCATTATTTACCATGTGAAGGGTTATTGGGTCGGGTGGATTCATTAATACAAGCAGAACTCGCCCGGGGGAACAATGAAAACGTCGAAACGACTCGCTAATGTGTGTTTTATGTGAGCACACGCATGATGAATTGACATGTTTGTCTTTACACGCCAAACTTACACGTTCCTCCCCTCGAGGAGTCAGCGAATCTGATTTCTTCTTAGTGTTTTTAGCGAAACGAATTAGTCAGCTAGTTTCTCTGCGTCTTCCTTGAAATATTCCACCGGAAACGAGCAAGAGCAAGTTTCAATGCGACGGAAAATGTCTTACGTATGCTCCTCGTTACACATTGGCGTCTTCCTAAAACCATAAGTTTCCATAAATATCAACATTAATGATCCTTGAAGTTGAATCTGCCGTCGTGCAGGGATTTGCGATGCTACTCTCTCTCAACGACGACGTCGACGAGGCACTAGAAGAGTTCGAGAAAGTCAAGTTCCCACGTCATTGCCAATCGCTGAGGGCGTGCATCTCTCCGCAAGCTCATCTTGAAGTGTAAGTAATTTGGGGAACTCTCGTAGTTAAGATAAACGAGACTGAATCATTAATTTTATAGCCTTCTAACTAGAGCGTAAGAGTCTCGTAAATAATGAAACTTCTTCGCTCACTCAGTTGCGCGACTCCTTCCCTTATGCTGTAGTAATTTTTCACATATTTCTGTTGTGACGGAGAATTGCGTGCTCAACGGTTTTCCTTTGGATCGAGGAAAGAGAAAGCTAGAATAACTTTCGATAGACGACATCGCTTATGATATGTTACGAACTACATACATTTTTTATCCCACAAGCATTGTCTCAGACAGTCTGAGACGCGGTGGAACGCTCTGCTTGTGAGAGGAGCGAGCGTAAAACTTGAAACAAGGATAATAAATAGGATTTATATTGTTTTCGTGTACTAAGTTGGCGGAACAATGAATCAGAAGAGGTTTATGAGTGCTTTGAGATTGCACGAGAAAATTGCTTTAAAAGTCTTAACGATTCCGCTCTAATCTTATTTGCCATTGCTGACTCTGACTCGCAGCTGATTCTGAGATTGCGAACAACTGATAGAAGCACACGACACGCTCGCATCTCAGGTCATTGTCATCAGACCGATCCATTAAATGTCACTTATTAATATGTAATTTCTAATATCGTCGAATGGCAATTTCTGTTCAATAAAAAACATCATATCGCAATTTCATCGAGCACATAGCCAGATGGGACGGAGATAAGACGACGTATTAAGTCTTTTTCTTTCTCTTGTTTCTGGCGAACAGAAGAGCGAGCAGAAAAACCGTTTATACATCTTTAATCTAATGGCAATTCATGAATGTTACCCACAAGGGTTCACCCGTGTGTCTTCAACATAAAAGTCAAACTATCTTCGCAACATTCTTCATCCTTACGCTCCGATATTGGAAAGTTCTTAAAGAGAAAGGATATGATGATATAAAAATGGTTGCAAGGGTTCTCCGAGGTTGGCAAAAAGAAAAGTTTGCAAAATATTTATGACCAAGTCAAGACGAAACTTTCAATGTATGAACACAATAATTTTAATGGGCGAGATTGAGCTCAGGTCGATCGGAAGGGATCGTTGAAATATAAGGAGAACGTAGCCATGTGAACAGCATAAATCCCGTCTTTGTGCTTGCTTATCAGTATCTCGTACGCTCTAGACTTATCGAGAATCGACCTTGCAGCTGAGCTCAGCGCTTGTCTATGAAAGCTGCTGTTGTCGACTATTCATCGATAAAGTTTTTGCTCAAAAATGTTTCGGCTGTCATCGCTCGCTTTTATTGTCAAACCTTTTCATTTTCCCATGCGTAATGTTGTTATTTTCTCATTTATTTAATTTTTGTAGCTAGCAAAAAAGCTTTAATGTCGCTTTTATGTCCTCAAACGACACGATTTTCTAGCGAGACACCATCAATATTACCATGCCGAGCTTAGTCTCCGCTGACGAAGGCGATTTCTGAGAGTTTGATTGCTGTTGTAAATAATCTCAATCATGATTATCGCTTTATCAAAGAAACTAAAAGGAATTTGTTGACGTGTTTGTCTGCCTTTCGCTTCGAAATTAGTTCAACAAGAAATGAATCGTTGCAAGTGGTTGAGAGTTAACAGCTTGGAATATTACATAGCCTGAGATATTATTCATCGACTTGATAGCAAAAAAGACTTCAAAAGGTTGGTACATAATTATATTTCGGATTCATATTCGGGTTCATTAGGAACATAAAAATCTCGCCACCGGCCTTCGAATCTAAACCGCTTGCTCCCAAATGGTAAAATCATAAATAAGAAATTATCTCTCTGATCTAAAAATATTTTTGTTCGTCCTCCGCTTTTAACTAAATTAAAAGTAACAAATGTTTATATGTAGTTGATGTCGTGGAACGAATGCGAGGGAGCCTTCACCTTACTGTGTTGTGTTCAGCTCCCTAAAAGGTTGTCAATAAAAGCTGATAACAGTTTCGGGTAATATCACTTTAATTTGTTTGTAACGCAATAAAAGTATATTTTTATGGCAGAGATGCATGTGCGTTCGCACGTTGGAGTCGAATGACCGGCAGGCAAAGGGAGAGGAAAGTTCCATTAAGCAAATGTTCGCTGTTATAATTATTTGATAGAAATTCTAGTCGGATATGAGCAGAGGTTTCCGGGGGAGAACAAAGAAACCTGAGGGAACCAGAAGCGAACTGAAGTACTCGAGAATAATCTAATAAAATTTAGTGGACATCATCAGCAGAAATCATTGATTTAGCAGCAGTTTCGAGTTGTCATTTACATCGTTAATGAATCCGGTGACGAGAGCATCCGACGAAATTATCTGGGCAAGTTACGCATTTAATTAAATTCTCTTTTTCCCGCTCGACGACGTTCTAATGATCACTTCAATATTCTCAGAATGTAATATCGCCTGTAATCTAATTGTTGATGCCTAATTGAGTTTCCGAGCCGAACAATTTCACCGCGTAAAATGTAAATTTATTCTAATCAAACGGTCTTTAAATTAGCGCGCGCTTCGATATCCGCTGAGAAAGATTTTTCATTTTCCCTAAAAACGGGAAAAAATAAAAAGTGAAAGAGATCAAACCGATGTAATTTATCTGCTTTTGTAATTTCATTCCGGTTCCCTTGTGCATGGAAAACAAGTTTAATCCCAAATGAAAAAAAATAGGCACGGGATTCACCCCAGCTCGCTGGATTTTCGCGACTTGCAATTACTTCCGTCTCAACTAAGTTTTACGAGCTCACAAAGTTTTATTTGATTTTTTCTGTTGCACGTTTTAAGTGAAGAGCGAGCTAGGGAAAGAGCGAGCGCCGCTTC
Source organism: Smittia sp. YW1114-2 (assembly GCA_033064975.1). Taxonomy (NCBI): domain Eukaryota; kingdom Metazoa; phylum Arthropoda; class Insecta; order Diptera; family Chironomidae; genus Smittia; species Smittia sp. YW1114-2. The sequence continues at coordinate 21,086,066 of CP093833.1, forward strand.
TGACCCTAATTTCCATCCAGATCGCTGCGGTTTCGAGCATCAGATCCACAAACAATTTTATTTAGTGTCGCTTTGGACGTAAATCAAAATTATTGAGAGGAGAAAAGGTTTGGGGAAGCGCAACGTGTAGATTGAGCATTAGGACGACCTACTAGTTTGATTAGCGGACAGCGCTGTATTGAGCTAGAACCTTAAAGTAAAGATTAAGGAATTAAGATATATAAACCAACTGTAAGGAAGGTCTGAGACTTCAAACTCTTGTTCAGAAGCTAAACTAAAGCATAAAACAACTTTCGCTTTATCAACGCTTTGGCTTCTTGTTTTCAATCTCGTAACAAGCTAATCAGATTTCATGCTGGAATCAACACTTTATAGGATCTAATTTCTCGATTCAGAGTTGAAAGATTTTTTGCAAAATTTACGTACACAAAAGTTTATCTTTCTTGTCTAAAACTAATGTTTGCGAAAGAAATGTTAATAATTAAACATTTCCATTGAAACAGCAAACAGTTTTTTGTCTCTCGCAACGCCCTTCGTCATCATAAATTATTCGAGAAGCAAAACTACACGAGATTAAAATTTCGTTAATTGCGAATCTCGTCTGCGGAGTTAGTTGAAGCGATCAGTTTACATTCGAGACATTTAAATAATTTCAATCAAATCGCTGTTGACTTATTTACGAATGTCGTCTTGTCGCTCACGTAGTCTCGCTTAAAATCAGACAAGCACATGAAAGTGAAACTTGAAAGCAAAACCTCGGATTAGCATATTGATTCCTGACGTCGTGTCGAAACTTTCGACTCGAAATCAAAAGCATAAATGATTCAAGGGAATCCAACGAGTTGATTAACATGCACGAAGAGTTTCATTAGTAACACGTTAAGCAATTCCCTAAAAATAGTCAAGTTGCTAGTCGAGGAATCTGGAACGCCCTTCACGCCGCTCGGTCGCCGAGAGTGAATTTTTATTGCCCCTTTCCCATTTATTCGGAAGGGAACCGGTAACCTACATGCCATGAATCTCTTTTTATTATTTCTCGGTACGCCTTCGTCAATAAAAAATGTTGCTGCATAGCAATGCGGCTCGAAACTTTCTGGTCAATGTTTAGTTAGAGTTAGATATTAAAAATATATCGTCCTCACCCTTTCTTCAATGGCGAGCAATAAACATCAAGATTGACTAAGCTGTGACGTCTAAGGCAGCCCACATTTGCAAGGAAAGAAGAAGTCACTCTGATTTCGTCGAACGGGGAAAGCTATCGAGGCAGGAGAGATGGCGCAAGATAAATACATAAATACATTACAACAGATTTTTGTGTTTACTAAGAACAACAACTGGAAGGGTTAAGTCTCTCCGCTATTATTATTTTAAGCGTGGAAATTCCTCCTTCTGGCTTCTCTCGATGTTTACAGTTTTTTCTCGCTTCTGTAATGAAAAGAAGATTTTCTCGTCTGTTACCCTTTTGGAAGGCTCACCTCGTTCTCCCTTTCTCGCGTCGAGGGTTCATTTAATTTCTGTTGTTTTATGCGAAGCTAAAAAATTTAAATCTTATTTGAGTGATTAAAATTTTGAGACGAAAAGAAAGTTTACAAAATCAACACGCAGAAAATGAACGTCACGACGGAAAAGGGGCGGACGAATAGATTACAGAGATTTATGTTTAATTGCTGTTGTGTATATCGAAACGTTGCAGAAATAGATTTTCACTTGATTGACGAAAGTTTTTAGCTCGAAATCTCGAGAGGTTTGATTGAAGGTCTACAAAGACTATTTTCGAATTATACAGAAAACTTTTCAACTAGCTATCGAGAGTTCAGCACGAGAAGTCGACAACAAGCAGTCAAACTCAACCTTAGATTTGAACAACGCTAGCTGGGAAATCATTTAGCTGAAGACAGGAAGCCAAGGGTAGTTGTTTCTACTTAATTTAGTAGCTGTAACGAGCACACCGACTCGATGCATAATAGAATAACTCAATTTGTTCGGAGCTGAAATCGCAGTGCCTAGTTCATTCCAATTGAAGTCCTGCCATGATTTTCCAATCTCAAAATCGCATTCTCCTGTTCACCAAAATTCAATCGCATTGGTTTTCGACTCGAAAAGCGTGAATGAGAAAAACAGATAAGTTCCGATCAAAATTACTTTGGGAAACATACATGAAAGTTCCATTATCGTCGATTAGGATTCGTGTGGGAAAATTGCTCGATCGGGAACTGTTGTGTGTTTTCAAATATATTGACGATTACGCTTGGGATCGAAGCCAGATCTTTTCCACAATCCTTATCGACAGGGTGAGAATTTCCTTTTAATCAGTTTAATTAATGGTAAGGCAAGTGAACTTTAGAGCAGTCAGAGGCTGTTTTAGATTGTCTGGTCTCAGCCAGGTTTTCTCGATGTGATAGCCGATGGTTGGTCTTGTTTCATTAGTCTATGAGATAGACAATCGGCAACCAAGTAGCCAAATGGGAAATAGCTGACTTTGAGATCTCTATAGTTGATTATAGCCTACATATCTCATCTTGAATTTCCTAATAAAATTTTTATGAATTTTCGAGAAAAATTGTCAGTCTCGCGTTCAAACTGGAAGAGTTCAAACGTTAACAGCAAGAGCTCAGATCGATGACAAATATCAATTCCCAAATGCGTTAATAATTTCGATATTTATTCAAAAGGAATTTCATTTTCGTGTTCATCGAAGCGAAAAGGTTGCTGCTGATTCGCACAGCGGACCAGAGAGTGGCGCGTGTTGGGATATTTGAATAGCGAGAAGAAGATTCAGATACCCGGCAGATAAACGCATTATAGACTGTGGGATCAAGGGTGACAAATACGATTTTCTCTCACATGCGACACCCGAAAAGAAGGAAGAAGGATGGCGTTCGTTTCACTGCACTGGTTGGCAATGCTCGAATCATAATCTGTGAAATTTATCATCAAATCCTAATGAAATATCGAACCTTAGCCTCGAATAATGCAGCCAATAAATCACGTTATGCGAGAGAATTTTTTAATAAAGCTGTCGAGGAAACAAAACAGAATTTTTGACAAAATAATAAATATTCCGATTGCATTTTTTCCATCAAACGCAGAAGCCAAATGCCGAGGTTCAAGCATTTGAATTAAAATTCCAGACGCGCTTCGACGAATGGTGGCGCAAGATTATTGATATCTGACGAGTTGGAATTCCTCCCGAGCAATTCATCAAAACACCTTTGAGTGGGAAAATCACTCGCGTTTCGGTTTCGTTGTCACTCGATTCAATATTCAATAAATCTGTTTCAGAATCCTTCACGACCCGGAGCAACGATTCTTCTTCCCCCTGCCCTTCCTGCAGCACTGCTTTTGATTTATGCGATATTTATACACATGATTAAGTAAAGTGTAAGTTGAAGAACATCGGCAAATAGTCGCATTTGAATGAATTCCTCTCCTTCGGGAGATAGCTCCGCCATCCATCTCTGCGGCTGCAAGTCGCAATCATTCTTCGTTTTTCAGTCAATCTGGCTTTAACTCTTCGAGTATTGATATTCGTAGTCACATATGGCTGCACAGCAAACGAACGTCGAGAGATCTGATGAAGAAGAAGCGTCTAATTTATCGATATTTTATTTAAATGACAATTTCATTGTTTTGCCTCTGGCGCGGTTTATTCTTCTTGTGCCAGTTCATCGGTTCAACTGCTAAACACAAAAAGCAGATTATCGTAACCGAATTGCGAATCTCAAACGGAACGACGACGACGTGCATGTGGCAGAAAGAAAGCAGCACACAAAACGCTTTTGGAGCGTAATTGTTTTTCTTACTCTCATAGTTCGAAGGAAAATTGTGCAATAAATTATATTAAAATTTAATAATTCTCAGCTCTCGGTGATTTATTTGTTGCATAATTTGAAATTTCTTTCAGATGAGAAACTCTTGCTCCGCTTCAGTTCGTTGTCCTTGATGGCGTAAGCAACGCGAGAAGCGAACGCTATCGAGACAATCGCGGGAGCGCGAGGAAGAAGAAGCATCGAATTACCTCGCTGGGGATTAAATCACACGCACCAACCTGTTGAGCTTGTTGTCACGTCAAGTAGTTTGACGTTGCGGCAGAAGCCAAGCATGTTGTGATTTGCGCACGTAATAGCTTTCTCTTGATTTATGGCGACTCATTAAATGGAATGGCGAGTTCATTTGTAGCCATGACTTTCCATCAAGACGAGAGTTGGACTTGCAGAGAAGTCTTTAAAGCTTTCAAATTGCATTTCACGAAGCAATCCTCTCAATTGTTTCGTAATCATTTCCCTTCGGGGCGTTTCGGATGGCCATTCATCCTCGCCCACGCTTTCGTAGTTTTTTGCTACGAGCAATTTCTTGGTGTCGATGCCCTGACACGAGTGGTCGAGCACGACAAGCGAGCGTCTTGATGGAGAAGCAAAAGGAAACAAAAGCCGCGAAGAAAGTCGAGTCAGATAATTAAAAGCGTCAGTTGATGGATCCTTCGAGCGATCGGAAGTTGATAAGCGAAAGTTCTCACGGAATTTCCGACGCAATCCATTTGGAACTGTTGCTGACAAAGATGGTTCTAGACCGCTTAATGAAAGCAAATTTTTGATGTGTGAACCTGAATACCTTTCGCAATCAATTCTGTCAATAAGAGATTTCCATTTTAAATTCAAAGCTCGCAATGATGTCAGAAGCGTACACAGACGACAATAAATCACTAAATCTTACAAGGGAAGAGAGCGAAAACTTTATCAGCAATCTTTTGGCATGCGAAAAGGAGAAATCGTGACTGTCAAGTCCTGAGAAACCGTTCGAGCGATTTAAAAGCGTGAAAATAAACGCTAGCGACCGAATGTGCACGGCGAAGGGTTCAGTGATCTGTCGAGATGCGCCGAGTCATAGAATTACTCGAGTAGATTACACCAGCACACCATGACCAGCGCAAGCTAGCCAGAGTCCTTCGAACGAAAATTGATTAAGAATCCTCTCACTTAACTTCAAGCTCGCTCGGAAATTTAATTGAAAAAGTAATTAACATTTTCGATGATACTAAAAGTTTCGCTTTAAAAATTCAAACCCATCAGATTGAGCGTAAACGCTTTGCATTTTGTTTAAGTGCGTCCTTCTCCATCATCCTCGTCCCAGTCAGAAGTTTGTCGACAGAATGAGCTTGAGAACAACAACAAAGTATCCTGAAATGTAAATTTTCATGCAAATTTCTTCATTCTTCTCATGTAATTATTTTGATGCAAATCGTTGAGTGAACGAAGTGAAAGCAGCTTGAATGAAATATTTGCACGCGAAAGCGAAAGCCAAATTGTAAAGGACGAAACATCGCAGCGGAATTTCATTATTAATGGAAATAACTTTGCATAAGATTCGAGTTAAGTTGTTGGGATGGGAAGAGAAATAAATGGAAGCGAAGGGGTGAAGGCCTCGAACGACTTTGACTTCCAGTTTAAATGAAAGGAAACGAATCTTTCTCAAGCAGATTTTCTCAGCGACAAACCCTCTGGCTCTACCTCATTGTGATTAGATAGTTTTCTAAAGAATCCAATGGAGTGAAAGTAACAATCGAAGCTGCTGGATGATTTAAAGTTTGAGTCGCAACGAAACGAAATGATAATTCTCAGCGTTATGACAAAAGATCCGAGAAGAGCGCCAGTGAATCATTAGATTCAATTCGCTTGATGAGACTCGTTGGTCGATTGATGAAATGCCTTCGATGGCAAGCCAGAATTTCCATTGAATTTCGCATTTTTATCCCCGTGAATGGCTGCAAACAAAAGCGCGGATCCCTTCAGACTTTTTACTTCTCTCTTTGCTTTCTATTAATTTGGGACAATGCGCACAATAAACACAGCAACAAATATAATGGATTATAGAAAAGTTGTAATAAGACGGTTCCAATGAGGAGAGATTGGTAAATATTTAATATCGAAAAAAAATCCCTTGCGAGAGCTTCAAATTATTTTTCTTTAATTCAAAACATCAACAAAACAAAATTTCACGTAAAAATTCATTCGAAGAATTTGAATCACAATGCATTAAGGTGATTAAAAGCCTGCGCCGAGGCAGATTGGCATTAGAGTTGAGCTTCGAATCGTCGCGAGTCTCGTCATTTCTCAGGGGAGCAAATGCGATTTCACGCACAAATCTTTCAACAAAAACAAAAAGCAGCGAAAGAATCCTCATTTCACATGACAGCGCACTGAAGATATTCATTTCAAGTGAACACAATCGCGCTAGGCTTCTTATTAGGAATAATGTTTGAACAATAGACACGGGAAAAATTCCCTTCGCTTTAATTTTTATCTCAAGCTACTTGTACCGTCAATTGCTGCTCGATGGATTTGAATTACATTCACTTACTCGCGCGGCAGTATTTGATTTATTTCCCGTGAGTGAAATGCGCGGGAATCATTTGTAAGGGTGACAAGATCTACATCGAGACTATTGATGAGTTCAGCTAAACCATTTCTAGCTTGTGTTTATATTGGAAATAAATTCAAAGAATCAAATAAATAGCCTCGCAGACTGAGAGCGGCCGATGATCTATCTGGTCACCCTTTTCTAAAGGTCATTGCCATCTCTTCTCAAATCTATAGATATTTTTTCAACTATTAATTCTAAACCTTCAAGTCCGTGAGTTGTTTCGTCGTTGTCGAATACCTAGTCACCCTCGAATCTATTTGCTCTTCGATATCTCATCATCGGAAAGCGTATTTGAATATTAGGCGTATCGCATTAAAACTTTATTTGTGCTTCGCTAATCCGCTGAGAGGAAAATCGGGAGAATTTCCGCGCCAACGAGAAGAAGTGAAATTAATAATTCATTAAATAATCTGATTTGATTTTTAAATCTCCGCGTCTTAAGGCTCTAGGGATTTTGACTCGTTGTTCTGATTTGTTTGCTAGGACTCTCGATGTTGTTGACTCACATGTTGATTACTTTCTCTCCAGAGAATGGATAGCATTCAACCAGTGCCACGACTTATCTAACTACCCTTAAAGTCTCCGAGATGGGGATGACAGAGTCTAATGCCGTAATAATTCACGCCGCATATTTACATGATAGTTTCTCCTTCTCGTTTTTCCTTTTATCGCTGGCTGTTATCTAGTTCTGCTCGGCAATTAACTTAGTCAGCACATTGGAGGGGCGAGACAAATTTTTCAGAAGAAGTAACGGTTTGGCTTGTGGAAGCGAGGGAAATAAAACTTTTCTACAAAGTGTTAATATTTGTATGTGGCGTGGAGAAAATCAATTAAATAAATTGCTGCGTTAACAGATTTGGGGCTCTCTCATAAACACACATGAATCTACAGACATTAACGGATCCTTTCCTTGGAGGGAAGCAGAATTATCCGTTGTGATACGGGTGGCCTGGTCTGTGCCTTTGCGTTAGCAACCAAATAAATTCGCCTCAATTTATGGCACTGAGTCGAGCGGTAACCCATTTGTTGATAACTCAATAAGCAAGTCCCTCGGAGAGCCGAGTGAGATGTAATGAGCTTCGTGGCAATGTCCGCCACATTTCATATTTTTAATAATCTCGATCCGGCAATCCTCGTGCGGTTAATTGCATTGAACGACTCACTCTTCCAGAACGATGATTACGTCTTGCCTTTAATCCCTTTCCAACTTTCTTATTAGTCATTTGATGCTGAAACCTTGTGCAGGATTAATAAATCAAAAATCTCTTTTGTGTCGGGCGAAGGAAATCTCTTAATGAGAAAATAGAAAAAGTTGATTTGTTGGTAAATCGTCTTAGAAGTGATTTCGTGTGTGATTGCATCGGAAAGTCTCGCTGTGGAAACCAGACCAACTTTCTCTTGATTAAAGTCTCCAACTGCAGTCGCACAGCCAACGAATTTTCTCTTGTCTCGAAGCGAAGCAAAAGCAATTCCAAAAAACCAACGTAATCGTTTTTATTCTCTCGACAAGGAAGAAGGAAAGATATTCAGGAAAATCATCATTTTTCCTCATGACTTTCCATCGTATTTAATAAACTTGTTGGTCGTTGTCGAGAGGGAAGTTTGGATTACGGAAAGGTATCGAGAAGAAAGAAGAAATTTCCACAAAATTTCCTTCGTCTCCCTTGATGCTTCAGCAACAACGACGAGGGTAGTTTTTCTAATTCACATTATTAAGAGTCGAGTTGAGATCAAGTTGACCATTTCATTTCGTTAATTCCATCATCATCGGTACAATCAGCATTTGCTCCGTTTGCAGGAAGGCGCATTAGTATTCATCGAAAGTAAATTACAAATTCGCCTCTAATGAATGGAAAAGTCAAACAATTTAAAGGCCCATTATCAATCATCGTCAATTTGGCTTGCAATTATCGAAATTACAGCTGACGAAACAGTTCGCCTTTATGCAACTTTCTCGCTTAATGAATGTTAATAGCATCGGGGAGAGTAGCGAGCTCTTATCGAGTATCTAATTTCACTGAATAAAGAAAACTGAATCAATTCGTCTTCCGACCCTCAATCCACTTGTTAGCTCTCAAATGATTTATTATGGGAATTTTCGCTTCGTCTCCCTAATTATGCTGTTCAGAGAATTAGTCTGCGACGGTCTTCAAGGTGCGTAAGTATTTTCATGAATGTTTAAAGCCGTAATCAGCAGCTAAACGCTTCAATCTCGTGCAGGAAAAGGTCGTAACCAAAAGTGTTTTGCAATTTTTATGAATCGTCTTGTTGCGTTATCTACCGACTCACCCTCTCGCTCAAGCAGACACTAGGGAGTAAACTCTGTCGCAAGTGCTTATGACACACATTTAACACTTTCCGAGCATAAATCGCGTGTGAAAAATGACTCAATCCTGTGATTGTTGATTGTTACTGATAAATGAATGTGTAATGTCGAGTTTGAAGGATCGTGCAGGCGACAGTGTCAACATGGTGTTGCGAAATGCAAATTGCAGAGTCGTCGGCAACCTAAGTAGTCGACGAGATTACAAGGATAAATAGCGAGACATAATGATGTTCCTTCCGATGCGCGCTTCTTTCCTCCCTGAGGTGTGTGAACAGCGACACATTCTATTTATTAGATGCTGCATTATTTACGCCGAATATCACACTCGAAATGCTCGAGATTTCTTTCCCTTGTTCGCCGCCGTGTAATCTCGGCGTTCCCTTTGAAACATTTCAATTTATTTTCATTTTCGCCGTCTGACGGGTTGGGGAAGCGAGCGCGAGATTCTCTTTATCATTTCGCATAAAAAATAAGAATTTTGTCGCGAGGTTGTTGACGAGCAAGGGCTTGAGGGCGAACATATGGGGTTGATGCATCGTCGTGATGTTTAGAACTAGTTTTCCTTGTCGACTTCTCCGTTCTCCTATCTTCGTTCGCCGTGACGAAATAAAAAATTCGAAAGATTTTTCACGGAAAATTCATTTCTCTTCAAAAATTCATAAAAAGATTTCTCGGTGCGCGACGAGAGCGGATTACACATTTTTCATTTTCATCAATTTTGCATCAGTCCCGCTGTGAGCGATTCCACATCCACCTCGCGAGTGTTGCTGATGACTTCACGTAACACTTCGACGTTTCGTGTGGGAATGACGACGACAATTCTATTCCAATTGTTAAAACTTGATAACTGCTGTTGTGCAGATTGCTGTCACCGTCACGAGAATGCCATGAGAAGCACTCCAGGCATCTACAGCGAATCCAAATTAACGCGGAACAGATTGCAGTCGATGATTATTCATTTGCAAAAATTGATTTCAATCTTTATCCCCGTAACGGAATTGCAAAATGTGCGAGTTGGGGATTAGCGAACTGCTCGAAATATTTAATCATGTCTGCGAATTGAAGGAGCTAGGAATATTGAACATCAGAACATCGTCAACTTCACCCTACGAACGCTCCCGTCAAAGTTTTTAATAACATGTTCAATTTGTCACTTTCTTCCTCTGCACCCGCGCGATTCATTCACAGATAATCATCGAGCAATTTATTCAAACAAACTTCGTTCACTGTAATGAACTCATTATGATTCGGATTAAACGCGTTGCCAACTTTTTAACTCGCTTTCAGGTGTCGGAAGAGAGGAAAAAGAGTTTATCGACTTATGAAAGCGCCATGTGGGGAAAGATCCTCGAGGCAGTCGATTGTGCTTATCAAGTTTCCGCTCCGCATAAAGGCGAATCCTTCGGTGAGATTGATGAGAAATCCTACTAATGACGTGGAAAATCTAAATAATAAAGCAATTTGTTATGTCTCGTGACTTATGAGATTCGTTTTTTCTCCATCAGAGCGTCTGATCTCTTGTGGGAATTCATTCAGGAAAATGGTAATTTGAATTTTAAATTATGACAGTCGGCATTGCGTTGAGTCTCTCACCGCGGATTCCCCGCTATCAACGACTGAAGATTGCTAATTTAACTGAAATAACAAATGAAAAAAAGTAGACGCAAAGCTTCTTGGTAGCGAGATTGACAGGGCGATGTTAATGCACGATAAGAATGCGATTCACCTTTTCATTCCGCCACCCAAACCACAAACCCTGCCAACAGATGAAAAGAAAATAAAGCGAGGAAAAATGCGAGCGCCGCCTTGGAAAAATAACTTTCGAGCTAATCGTTTACCCAAACGAGTGCCAATTATAACATTTCGAAATCCTCTTCAGCGTAAACATAAAAATTCACCGAAAGAGATTCTGCACCTTCTTATCGTTCACTTTTATTTTCGCTGCAATCGTGGCGGGAAATTGAAAATAAACTTTTACGCTCGCTCGTTGTCGCCTTTAATGTTTCCTTTAACTCGAGTTAGATTAGGAATGACTTGGTGGAAAATTGAAAAGCCAAATTGCAATGTCTGCAGCAGATGAAGTTTCAAGCTTCGTCAATCGAAAGCGATTCGATGCACTTCAACTTTTCCCATTCTGGCAATTTGAAAACGAGGAAAATCAGTTATTGTAACAAAATAATTTTCTTTGTGCGGCAGTCACGTGACACATCGAGTGCCGGAACGGTTTTGTTTGCCTTCTTGAGGACTGAAAAGCAAATAGAAGCGCTCGACAAGCAGAGGAAGGAATGAACCCTGATTTGTTTCGTTTCGAAATGTTGGAATCATAGATAAAGTAGATGAGTGAAGTAAAAGTGTCTCGTTTGTATTTTGAAGGCTTCAAGTTTAATCTCAATTTTCATTAAATCAAAAAGTGTTCACAGTTGAATAGCAAAGTCAGAAAGATTGCAACCATGTTATCCTTCTATGCATAGTTTATCTATGAACATCTCCTTCATTTGCGGTTTCTATGATACTTACAATTTCTTCCATTCATTCTCAACATTTTTTCTGAAGACTTTTTTAATTAAAACTTCAATCAAACGTGAAATGGTACCTCGACCGCCGCTGTAAGTCGGGGAAGGAATTCCACTCAAGGAGGAATGAAAAATACAAATTTGCTCAATCCTCGAGTGGCAGAAACCGATAAATATGGAAATGATTTTTGTTTTTTCCTCGCCAATCCAAAGTGAAACGTTAAAATGTTTTTATTTGCAACCGGGAGCGAAGACCTAAAAGGGAAGTTGCGAGTTGTGGAATACGAGACGACTGATAATCATGGAATGATGAATGAATGATGAGTTTTTTGCGCGCTTCCAATGCCATTAATATTAATCAAACGATTTCGGGACTTGCAAATGTCTGTTTTATCTCCAGTAGATATTCGACACTGTCGAGTCGACGGCGAGTTTTAACTCTGCGGTCTCCTTCGGCGCTTAGTTTGTGCGTTCGTTTATGCAAATGACCAGCATCGAAGCACAAATCCAATTTCGAGTCTCGCTCTGCTTGGCATTGTGTGTAATTTCAATGATAAATCGGACAAGCTCAGCGTCGAGCCAGGTAAAAAGTTTTAATCCAGACGGCGTCAAGAGAGTTCCGAGTACGAGCATGTACTCGATAATCATTCAGAATCCAATTTTCAGTATGAAGCGGCAAACAACGAACGGATGAGTGGAACTCAACCCCAAGAATTGATGGCACTCATTTGTGTTTAGCTCGTAATGATTAATGATTCGGGTTGATAAGGTGGCTGAACTTCCAAATGAACTTTATCAATTATGTATGTTCGGTGTGATACCCGAAAAATCTATCTGCATGACAGTCGCATAGCTAACTGAGGAGACAGGAGAATGGCATTATCGTTTTTCCCTCAAACGAGCTGGTTTGAAAAGTTCTCGTCTCTGCGAAAATGACAAATTACGAATTTCGCTCTCTCGCAATTCCGTGATTAAATTAAATATTTAAATTGCTGTATCAGCTAATTTATGGAGTGCAGCGCATAATGTAATTACAAGGGAGAGCGATGGAATGACACGGCATTAGATTGAGTGCATGTCCTTGATTTCGCTTTCGTTCTCGTCGCTTTCCTTTCGTGCTTCGAGGTATTAAACCTGATAAATTTGCATTGAGAAAACACGGTTCGCTGACAAAAGGTTTGTTAGTTAATGGGAACAGTTTGAGCTCAGCGGAGAAATATTGCATCGCGCTGATTAATTCGCTTCGTGTCTAGCGATTTACCGAAGCATCTGCACGAACCTTTGTGAGCTGAGTACAAGAAACATCGAAATTAAAAAATATTTCGCTCAAATAAAAGAAATCACAAAGCAGAATTTACTGCTAATTAACTCCCAAGCTCATTCACTTCCGAAGCAGGCAAAACGAGGCGACAAAGAAGAAAACTTCGAGGAGCGAAAGGAGAAAATCTAGAAAACTTTTCCAATTTCGGGTGTTTAGCGTGAACGACGAAGCGGCATGGAAAGCGAAGCTTATTGTGTCTTATGTGAGTTTGAGAAAAAGTTCTCGTCGAGGGCTAAACATTAAGCAATTTCTTAATTTCTTTAAACTTTGCGAATCGCTTGTAAACTCGCGGCTGATGTTCATGCACGTCGAGATTTCGTTTTTCATGGGAAAACGGTGCGATGAAAAACACTTGTTCCGAGTCTTGTCTGGCTGCTTAGCCGCATAACAAGAAGCAGACAAAGGAATTAAAACTATTGCGATAAATCTCAGGAGTGTTTAAAGTTTACTGTGAAAACATAAAGCATTTCCACTGTGAGTGCGGAACATACATCAAGCGAACAGCGCAGCATTAATCCGTTCGAGGGGAATTCACTGACAATGTCGAGAGCATCTTCAAGCGTCTCGCAATTAAGATTTTAATTCCGAAAAGTAGTTGCAAAACAACAATGAAACGGGAGAGAGTTATTAAAATTGTTTTAATATCGTTTTATGAGTTTTTCCCAAGCTCACATACGAAAGATACGAAAGGGTTCGTGTTTACATAATTTATTGATGCACACACAGCGCATCGCCTTCTATCTCTTCAACAGAGATATTGAATTAACAGTTGAGGATACACATGACGTGTGTGTGCAGAGCTAGATTAATGCTTTGGCCAACTTTGCTTGAGTTTTAGATAGTTTAAATATTTTAATCATCGTCGGGGAATGTTTGGAGAGAGAACAAACTCCACTCGAAATGTTTAATAATTCCTTGAAACGAGAAATATAACTTAGAGATATGAAACCTTTCGAAGCAGAGCTCAGAAGTTTTCAGAGCGAATCCACTTCCACCCATTTCATATGAAACATATTGAAAGCATTAATATCCTCCTCATTTTAATTTCCTCCCCTCACGCTCAGTCTCTGCTCATCGTTCCATCGACTCACTGTGCAAGTTTCTTTTGATAATATTTCAAGTATTTAATCCTTCGCTCCATTGTGAGACTTACATATGATGATGTATGATGTTTAGATACTTTTAAAACGATCTAATCCCATTATCATTAAAGTTAATGTCTTTTTGCCAAGATGCGAGCACAACCTCTCAGCGACGACAACGACAATTATTATCTATTTTAATTAATATTTTATTAGATTGGCTAGACTTGGTTTGCGGATCCGTTACTCGTCTTCCTGGGACTTAGCATCAAACCCACGTCTGATGTTCCTTGTCATTTGGAGAATGCTGAAGGTTAGCGAGGAGCTGCAGTGATCAATCAAGTGGGAATGGAACATTAGGGATGAGTTCATGAAGTTCACATGCTATGACTGTCCGAAGGGAAAATGCTCATTGATATTTGTAGGAGAATCAGCCAGGTATAACAAGCCGCAACTCTCAACTTAGCCGTCTACTTAAACAGGTCCCAATCGATGAAACTGCTAGCAACTCTCAACTGAAATTCTAAGGCAAGGTTCATGAAGAGTTTTCGCAGAAACTGGTAGCAATGGAACTCCTAATCTTTACGACATCTCTCGCAATTTACAGCGCCAAGAATTATAATTAAAAATCTGAATTTATGTCGCAGTAATTGTCTCTAAACTTTATCGCTACTCTTTCTGTCGCTTTATCGTCATTTCATGCAAATGCCAAAGAGTTTTTTTCTCAAAAAAAATCCTCGAATGATCGTCTACGACTTATGTCGCTGGGATTTTAATCCTTGACGTCGCTAAAACTAAATTCGCAGCCAGACGGGAGAGCAGTTGAATCGCGGGAATTGAGTCATTAGATGGAATAAAGAAGATATTAAAACAGTAATTTTATGAGGATTTTAAGCTGCTCTGGGGTAATTATTCTGGTTTTACGCGACTGATAGTAGAATCTGGATGACGAGAAGTTTTCGTACAATGAGATTGGGTGTGAATTTGCATGTGAACTGTTGCAGTTTCGATTAAAACTTTCGCTACACCCACACGCGCATTAAAATGGATTCGACGATAAGAGAATCATAAATGTTCCTGGCTAGACCAGACAAAATATCTACAGCCAAGCACCAATTTCTTGTGGATGTTCCAAGCCGGAATGTGGACTTGTTAGCTAATAAAATTAAAAATGCTTTTTATGAAACAGTTCGAGCGTATTAGCCGAGACAAAAAGCTTTTCAACATTTTTTCTGCGGTGGAGAGCGAATAAGAGAATTATGCTTTCTGATTTAATTTAATGATGGCATGAGAGGAAAAGCATTTCGCTTGCTTTATTATGGCTTCAAATGTCAGAGATTGCAGAGCATGAAATGAGCGATGCTAAGCAGCTGAATTGCTCGCATTTCATAGCACGTTAAAATCTCTGCTCGTGGAGAAAATTGTTGTTTCGGGAGCTGAGTAGAGTTTTCTATGCGGCGCTTACCCACCAAACTTACGACGACGACGACTACGGAGAAATTCATTAAATCGCTAAAGTTGCCCATAAGCCATTCATGCTCTCTTTGCTTTCAGCATGAAATATTGCAGGAGCAAATTAATCATTTTAAGTATTTGGCTTTCTCTTTTACTCTTCTCTGCTTTCATTACGAAAACGGATGAAAAGGAAAATTTGTGCATTTAATAAGCTCTTCGATGGCAAAAAGAAGTTTTTACGAGCGAGCAAAAAACATTTTTGATAATCCCTTGAAGCCACAGAAAAACCATTCGGCGGAAAACATTTTGCCATTGGCTTTTGAGTTATTGGCTGATCACAAGAGTCGGTTATGTTTATCTTCCGCCAAAATCTCTTCGGTTTCAGTCGAGAATGAAAAGCCAAGAATGAAAGAAAAAACTTCAATGCATCCTTTCATCATGGCAATCTAATGAAACATCGTTGAATAAGCAAATTTAATTTCGTCTCTTCATGTTCCCCGGATCATGTTGCGCTCTCTTTCTCGTTGTCGACGACGCGGTACGTTCTTGTTTATTTTATTGCTATGATTTCCTCCTTATCCAGAGCGATCGCAATTGCACGTAAACTTCGAAGCTAATTTACAAAACTTCTCGTACATATTTTCAGCGAGCAAACATTCGAGACGCTCGCATAAGCATTAAGATTCAATGTGCCACCGTTACAGTATAAATACGGTGAAAGAAGCTCCGAAGAATCGACAAATAAATCTTGAAATTTTAATCTCCCTAAATTACCCTAACAAACCTGACAAAACCAGCGTCCGAGATCTGTTTGCGAAACGCTTTTTGCAACTTTTCTACCCTTTTTGCTATCCAAATCGACAACAAAAAATCTGATTTATCGAACTGATTGCATTAAAAATGTCAAATCAAGAAATTTATTTCAAATTGCTCGATCCCATGCAAAAATTCCCTCAATATTTGCGTACATTTCTGGGTAACCTAACATGGCTTTTAAGGTATTAGCTCCTAATTGAGTCTTATTCACTGCACATACGCAACCAGCCATGACAATAAATCGATTACTTTCTCTTTTGTTAGTTATCAGGATGAGCGGACGTTTCGTCCATTGTCGGACTGCTCGAGAAACTTTCAACTTTGTCGTGACAGCAAACTAAAGAGCAGCAATCATCCCAGATTTCGCAACACGTAATTTTAATTTCTCTACGGAGATTTCCAAAATATCTTGTTCGAAGATTCCCTCGGCGCTAGTTTCATTTAGCTTGAGCTTTTCTTTAGCGGTTGCTTTAGAGTCAGTTGAAATTTATGGGTTTGTTCCACCGCTGAGGATTCGAGAAGAAAGATTTGCGGAGAACTTTCTGCCAGAGTGAACATCGCATGCAAATTCATCGTCTAATATTTTCCCTTTCGATACATGAACATTATGAATATTTGATTTCAAAGCCAACAAATGTTCTCGTTTCCTTCGCCAGCGAGGTTAGGAACAAGAGATACAGCAGAAGGTTTGACGAACTTTTGACTTAGAAACCAGTCGCTGCTCGCTCGAGAGCTTTGAAACTAAAGCAAAAGAATGAGAAGCAAATAAATTTCCTCCTTGCATCGATGTTCGCCTTCGGAGTAGGAACCTTGAAACTTTTGTTTTTCTTTCATAACTTACAGCTTTCCTTGGAAGCTTTGACCTAATTTGGTTCAAATTATTCTCCCTATAAATCTCGTTATATTATCAATTTGCCTTTCAAATGAGTCACATTGATTCAAAGGAAATTCCGAGAAGTTAAACAAAAGTAAGAACAAGGTTAACGACAAAATATTTCGACTAGAAGTAACCGCAAGACAAGGAATTTCGATATTGAATGAAAAGGATTTTAACTCACTGTGAGTAATTTTCAATTTGATTGTCCTTGGTCATAAGATTTCAATCAAAATTGGGTCGAGCCATTGAAACTTGCGGTCACATTTCTCACAGATTTGTTCCGAACCTCAATGAGGATTTTCGATGATTGAGGAATTGGATTTCTTGTGATGGAGAAGAATGTTTTCGAGCGAAACTCTTGATTGGAAGTTTAACAACCTTCGAGCAAATATATTGTACAACTGTTGCATAAACTATTCCCAGACTCCTCAAACTTCTATACCAAGTCCGAACCCCCTGCCAGCTAGTTGAACTTAAACAAAACCCGTAAGATTCCGTGACAAACGAAGCCAAGCTCTGCTCCAAACACGATTTGATTCAAAGGAAAATGTTGAAAGTTCGTCATCACCACATCGTCCGCAACCTTTTCTTGCTCTCTCGTTCATAAATCAAGAAGAATTTGTTGCGAAAAAAACAGATAACGACGTAACTTGCTTGAACCGCATTTGGTATTCCGGACCCGTCGCACTTCTCTGGGATACTTCAAATTTATAAAAATCAAATCAATCAATCACATCAATCGCACAAACAATAAACAAAGCCATCAGTCGAAGGCAAAACACGTTCACTCGTCTCACCCTCCCATCCATCGTTTGCCAATCTTCGAGTGGTTGTTAAAAAATTTAAAACAAGTTCGAGAAATCCTTTCTCGTTAGTGATGATAGACGCGTTTTTGTCTCTCGGAATCTTCCCATCTACAGCTACCGACATGAAGAGGAAAGTTCTGCGACGTGAGTTCATTTTTCTACAAACTCTTCTTCGTCGCCTTCGCAGCGTCCTGTGATTGTGGCGGGTACAGAGAAGAAATCACCGATATAAATAAATAATAAACTCTGATGTTTTAAAATCTCCTTTCGCCGGAAAGAGTTGTCTACGAGAACAGTGAGACAAGTCATCGTGGATGGCATGCACGTATCTAATTTTTGCAATCTCCATCGACGACATGAAAGTCTTCTCTCCTGCTGTCCTTCCCTTTCACCAAATTGATGCGTCTACTTCTTGTGCGAGAAGAACGAGCGAGTTGAAAGGGTTAGAGCTATAAAGTAGAATTCGACACGATTCAACAATCAGACAGATGCTGCTTAAGCTGGCGAAATTCATGCTCATCCGAATGTCACCTCTCTGAATAATTTATGCGAACATTTCTTCTCGGATTTCCTTCGAACTCGTGCAGGTTGAAGTGGCGGCCGAGACGACGAGGGAAAGAAGCTGGTGGCGACGTGACAATAAATAAGAATTAGTGCGTCGATAACTTGCGTGATGAAATTTACGACTTCACTTGTTAACCTAATTATCGACGTCGTCCCTTGCACTAATAAATCTTTTGAATCTGCTGAACTTTTTCTCGTTCTTTGCATATAAACTTAATGCCGTTTATTGTTTTATCAAACACTCGCCAAGCAATCTCTGCGTTAAGGAGAAGATTAAAAGAAGGCGAACATAAATCTGTTGGCGTGAAGGGGAAATCTGTGAGAGTTTATACTTTCCAAACTCACATTTTCACCAGACAATCCCTTGAACAGTCACTCACAGCGGTAAACAGGACTGGCTTCACGTGAATGAAGCGATTTAGAACGTTTAAAGCCAACAAGTTGACGGTTTATGACTCGCCCACGCCCCGGCGATTATTGCTTTGAAAAACTTTTATCGTTTCAGAATTTTGTCTGGGTGATGGAAGATGATTTGAGAGTTTCAGGGAAAATGCGAAATAATAATCATCATAATGCTGCGTCCCGTCAAAACGAAGTTTTAATTTTTGATGAAATTTCTCTTTCGTTGTCGGACGGCAAAGTTTCCTCGAGAATTCCTCCCCGAAGCGTAATTTCGTTAAGTGCAGTTTGCCGGGTAATTGACTCGTGATGGGATTGAGTTTGAATAGTTTCCTTAGCTCTCTTCTCGCGTGGATGCTCAAGATGATTCTCGAGATTGAGGCTGGGCGTCTTCATCGAGTAGCATCGATGGATCTAGCAAACAACTTGGGTGGATGGAAACTTGAAATAAGCAACGGCGACCGTAATTCAATTTATTGCAGGATCGGTAATTGAAGTTTCCTGTAAGTAAACATTTGCAACCTGAAGGTTGAGAGAATGAAAAGAGCTTTTTATTTAGAGATTTTTATAATTGAGTGCATGAAAGAAGCGAGAAGAAGACACGAGGAGCTGAGCGAATGTTGTTACAAGTGGAGTGAAACACACGCGGAGACTTTGGCCAATCTGTTGTTGATTTTCCCGCTTTTCTTGGGAAATTATGTCAACACGTGTTTCCTGTTCCCGCTCAGCTCGTCGCTTATCGACCACGTCGCTCTTTCTTACGACTCAACATCTTTATTCTTCTTTCTTTTTAATATAATTTATAATTTATATATTTTTTTGTCTGAAAAGTCTGCGATTTTCATTCGATTTCTACAAAATTTTAGTGGAAATTTCAAATAAGTTTTCCATAAATCTTCTCCAAACAAGGAGAAATATGTTTTTCGTCTGTCTGCGTTTTAATATAAATAAATTATTAATCAATTTTTCACGATTCTCTGCTGTTAGAATGATTTCAATTCATTATATTTTTCCGCTTTTTGTTATCCATTTATGTTCTGTTTGCTGAAGTGTCTGCGAGAAATATTTTCGACTCTCTACGATGGAGAAATTATAAAATTTGCTGCTTGTTTTATTGTGCGCAAATTAAAAAAGTTTCGTTATTTATCTAAAATTCGAGCATGGCGAGAAGTCCAAGAATGCGAGAGACGACGACAAATCGAAAATTCAATTAAGCAGCTTTACAAGTCCTCGAGTTGTTGCCTTGCTAACCTCGCTGTCTTTCGCATCGCTCATGACTTTCGCACCGAAACTTTTCGAGAGCCATTCATGGAATCTTTAATTAAGGATTGAGAAAAATAAATTTATAGTTCGTCAGCATGTTCACATGCCGAGCGATTCATTAAACTTCTTATATCCTTAAATCTTCTTCACTGCTCTAGTTAGTTTTCCATAAATATAAAAAGTAGCTATTTAATGATGAAATTCTATGTTTCATTTCAACTATTTTGTCTCGTTTTGTTGTACGGTAATTTATCTCTTCTTTTGTTTGGGGTTGGAGGCCGAGTGACTTTGGTAGAAGCTCAAGTTCTCGTTGAGTTCATCGCAACGATCTTCGAACTCCAACAGTGCAAAAATTATAATCGCGATAGCGTATTTCACTCACGGGACATTGTTTGACTATTGTTTAAAGTTCAGTTCTCAACAGCTTATAAAATGTTGTCTGGTTTTTGAATTGTATAAAATACCTGATTCACTTTTATATTTTATTTGTTTGTGTTTTAGGATCGAAACTATTTCAGAGCAAGATAGTTTTGCGCGATCAATTTCATGTCGTTTCCCAAATGAAACCCTAATGAGCTTCTTATTCTTTTGTACTTCCGTCGATGTTTGTAAAACAACTACTCCCATTTTTGTACCACAAACTCTGAGACATGAAACAGTCGCGTTGAATATCAAAACATCTCCGCTCGCTTGTCATTTATGTTTGTTATGCAAAAGAACGAAACTACCGTAAGCAATGACTCTTTTTTATTTAATAGTAATCTTCAGAAACATCTTGAGGTTGTATGAGAATGATTTGATGAGTTTGAAAATGATGATCAAAATGTTTGTTCGACAACATCGCAAGATTAAATTTATGTCGGCGTACGCACACTCAAAGAGGGGAGGAAAGACAAACGCTAATTGAGACAAAGGATTACAATTAAACGTGAAGCATTCATACGAGAATGATGAAAATGACAAAAGCAATTGGTACTTTAAAAATTCAATACGCTATATTTAATTAGTCGCGCAAATATTTTTTCACTCGAGGCGATTAATATTGAGACATAAAAGGTACAAAGTATTTCACAATTAATCAATCAATTATAATGAAACAATCAGTATTTATTTATCAAAAAGTTTGTTGAAGAGTTTTCTTTCAAGGAAAACTCGATGATGATTTATGATTAACAAAAACGAGGTAAGCTTTGTTTACTAGTTCTTCTCTTTGTCTCGAATTTTCTCTAAGTTTAAGGACCTTTGCAGTTGAAAGATTACATGAGATTAGGATAAAGTTAGAAGGTAGCAATTTTTGTAGTACTTAATGATGGTTTCCCGAAGAGAAAAGGGCGTCTGCCGCACGCTCATATATTTAGACTAAAATATATTTAGATTTAAAAAAATCAAAAATCATGTAACAAAAAATTCACTAAATAAAATTAAACTATGTAAATCTTTTGGGGAGAACGATCATCCAATTAAGATTAATTTGAATGAAGAACATGTCGTCTTTTACTTAAGAGTGTCATTTTGACTCAATGTGAAGATTGAATGAAAGTTCGAGACGTCGTGACGTCGTCAATCTTCGACGAGAATGGAGAAATCCAAAAGAAAAACAATATTTAGGTTAAGGAAATAATTTAAATGAAAACATTTTGTACTCTCAATTAAAATAGGTGATATAATCGTATTTAGTAACTCATCATATAAAATATTATGCAAAATCATTCTCTGTTCATAATTTGTTTGAGGTTAATGCGTTATGTCATCGAACAAGTTTAAATATGTTTACTTTAATTATATGAATATAAATGTTTAATTAACTCTAAGCAGCGTCGCAATGTTAGACGAACTTAGTAGAAGAAATATTTGTGTAGACAATGTTAGCTTGTCTGCTTTGCTAAGTTGAAATTCGTCGCTTTTCATCTTCAAGTTTGATCGACACAAAACGAAACTCGTCACAATTTTTGCTTGCGATTTATGAGTGCAACTCGACACATCCTTACGTTAACTTTCGCGGCTTCTACTGGCTAAACTCTACAATTATCTTCGAAGCTTACACATGAAACGAAACCTAGCTTAATCTCACAGAAACGAGTTTCAATATTTTTCACGGGTTCGATTAAAAGTTATTCGCGTTTTTACAAAAATACAAAGTAATAATTTTGGGAATTCTTTTCGTGGCCAAATGATTTTGTGAATGTAGTTCAATTCCTCCAATTACCATCGCAGACATTTTCAATTTTTTTCTTTTTTTATCTTCTTAAGTTAACGCCAAACCGTAAATTTAGACACGAGAAAAACTTTGTCGAAAACAACACCGAAACACGAATTTAGAAAAATACATTATGTTCACGTAAATTTGAAATTTTTGAAATTTTTCTTCCTCACTTACCAACTACAGTCACAGATACGAGTTTTCTTTGTATTTTCATAAAAAAGGAAATTCAAAAAAGCGATTTTCTTCCTCGACTTTCTTAGAAAATTCACGAGGAAATAAAAGAAAAGTTTCTTGCTCAAAGCAAACCAATTTTTAAAAACTCAAAAGTCCGCGCGACTTGTCAAAATCGGGATCACGAGGGAACGATTTTAAATGCAATCAAATGAGCGCCGCAGGCTGAGAAGCCAATTGAGAAGCAATTGACAAAGCCAACGTTGTTACAAATTGTTGTTCCTTTTCTTTAATTTCCCTGCAAAGTACACACGGGGTTAAAGGTTGCGTTCCATTCCACAAACGAGATCGAATTCCTTTTCTTTGAATTTAAAAAATGTGCAAACACAGCGAGCGATGAGCGAAAAGAGAAACAAAATCGCTTCGAGGCTATTTGAATTCTTCTATTCACATCATCGAACCTGGTCGCTTGGCTTCAGAAATAAACAGAAAGGTTTTATTAAAAAGTTCCTTTCAATTGGAAAGCAAAACTAAATTAGAGTGGAACAACAAAAGGAGAAAGACACCGCCCGGGCGCTTTGTTTGCCTTTTCTTCCAGCTCATTTGAATTCGATTTGGATAAATACTATTAAATATTAAAGGAGATTTCTTTTGTGAATTTCGATTCCAGTCGAATGGAAAGAAATAAATTAAATGTCGCGGGTAAACCCCGCTAATTTAGCTTCCCGCGAGCTTCTGTGTTCACTCTTCGAATATTTTACGTTCGTCCCTATCCATCTAATTAAGTGCATAATATTACCAATCGATAGAATTACAACAAAAGAACTTAAACGCTTTCTAAATCACCGGCTGGCTTTCATTTCTTCCTTCCCATAAACCCTTCCCCTTCTCCACAACGGTTGCCGTGAAATTCGATACTTTTTTTGAGGCCTGATTGTGAGTTTCTTTCGATTTTTAAACCTTGAGTTGCTCTTTACCGTCTAGATATCTAAAAAAATATTTCTCATAGCGAACTAGATTTCTAATTTCTCTTTTTTCGTATACCAATGTTTTAAACTTTTTCGTGTAAAAAGAAATTTCGTTTTGGTTTCTCGCTGACTTTTCTGTCTTCGTTCGATAAATTTGTCGTCGCTTTGTGTCATCAAACTCGAATATGGCGCAAAAAACTTGTCTCGTAATCTCTCGGAGGAGATTCAATTTAGTGTCGTTGCCGCTTGTCTTGGCAAGTCTTAAGTGCAAGAAAGTTTGCATAAGACTCAGACGAGAATTAAATTTGATTTTGCGTTAATTGGCCGTCGTCTTTAGGGCGCTCTAACGAAATGAATGATGGAGTTCGCTTTTGAGATGCAACGAAGAGGTGATGATGCGATTTGAGGTGAGCGTTACATGTGATGTTGCGAGTGATGTATGAGTGTGACAATGATGTGTGCACTGAGATGAAGTTGATGAAGTGAACGTGGGTGGATGGAAATCATAAGAATAATCTTAGATTCAAGTTTGAATGTTTAGCATTTCAACACGCAGAATTTGTTTATGAATCAGAGAGAAAATTTACGTTGTATTCAATTTATTAATGAGATCTAAGCTACTTATTGAGACTACGTTAAACCAATTCTAGGATTTCCAAAGGATCGCTTTCTAAATTTGAATTTTCCTAACTCAATTCACTTTTGATCTAAAAGTTAAGATTACTTTTTTCTCCTTAAAAGGTGTAAATTTAGTTTACTAAGTTACTGAATGGATTCGAAATGCTTTAGATTTGGTTACAGCGGAAAAGAATTTTATAAGTTGAATATTATTCTTGAATGTTTATGCTCTGATTACTTACAATTCCAACTCCATGTTATCGTTCATCTAATGTTATGCAAATATTTTGCCTCAATTAGTTAATTTGTTATGAAAATAAGTCTCCTTGTTGTCAGTCCATTGATTTATCTTTTATCATTTCTGCTCGTCTCAAGATGTGAGAACGATAATTCCATACAACGAAAAGACAGAACAGAACTCAGGGGATTTCGGCGCTGGCGAAGCTTGGATATCAGTGATTGCAAGTGTGATTTCAGTGTGCGCATTGAACGGGTTCCTCTTGATAGTTTTAACATTTAAGAATTATTTGCTTACCACTGAAAGATTGACGGCAGTGTCAAATACGAATTCATTATATCGCATTAAATTTTGAAACTCTAGATTTGCTAATTTTGCTTAATACTTCCAATTACTATTGATCACATTGAAGAGTGTCATGTAAAAACAATATCTAGTGACAACACGCGGCAGTGTAAAATTTATTGTAACAAACGTTAATGTATCGCAAATCTTTAGATGCAAAGGACCGAATGAATGAGTGGCTAATTTACAATGCACTTTCACTGTGAGCAATAATAATTCTGCTGGGGTTACACCGAACGTAAATCGCACGTGGGGTCGAAAGCGACAATTGCTATTCATGTTTTTGCGGGGTCTGACAACAGAAAATTCAGCAATTATTTTTACAACTTTTTACTGAACATTGTTTTGATGGCTTTTAATTGTTTTGCATTTTACACAATTTTTTGTATTTTTACATTTCGCTTAAGACAGAAATGGAGACACCGAGATGAAAGAATACTTGGCGGGGGGAAAGCAGGAATCGAAACGGTTTTAAAAATATCACTTCATCGCACACTTTCCTCTCGAATTTGTTGAAATTATCGTATAACTGTTCGAAAATATTGTTTTGAGAATGAAAAAGCTGATCCAGTCTTTGAATTTTTCCTCGTAAATTTCAATCTTATGTTCGCTCAATATTGTATCATTGTCCCTAATCGCTTGTATAAAATAAACATCTCGACTTTCACCAACATCGCCTTCTCTCTTGCGCTAATATTCTGCAGCAATCTCATCGACATGAATCTGGGCGAAGCTTGAGAACTTTGGATTACAAATCGATCTTCAGTGACTCATCGTCCTTCGAACCTAATGGTAGCTTCACGCTTATTGAGACACCAAACGTTGTCACACCCGAATAGTTTAAAGGTTCATCTTGTTTGCATGAGAAAAACTTTTCAATTAATTTTATTTCCACACTAATTACTATTAAGAAGTATTAATTCAATGATTTAGCTTAATTCAATGTTTTTTCTTTTACTCAAAATGTTTTGTTGAAAGAACTTTCTCTTTTTCGCAATTTTAGTTGTTGAAACTTAGATTCCTATTCGGTTATTGCTCACAAAATATTCTCTTCATCATTTTTACAAATTTCTCGCTTGCTTCGGCAGAAATGAATGAAACTTAATTCTTTTTCTTATCGAATTTTGTTTAAATTTTTACGTTCATGATTTTTCTTTGTTGTTGCATCAAACACAATAATGTACACAGAAAGGATCGATTGGTCCACAAACCAGCAGTTGCTTAGTTTTACGGTTTTGCTGTCACTCTGATTGGGCTTGTTTATCTCCTTTACATTACATTTTGGTTCTTCCTTCTCTCTTTTTACCCATTCCAGGACCAGATCGGCGACTTAACTTATCAAAGGGGAATCAAACATCAATAAAATTCATCACATATGCTTTTGAAATAGAATTTTCATCTTCTTCTCGAATCGTTTTACCAAAAATAAATTTTGAAATCATAATCAAACTTCAAGCGAAACGAATTTCAATGGTCGTGGCTACATTTAAGCTTCATCTGTCCAATGTCTTGTCAAGGAATTTTGCGTTGTTTCATCCTGATTCCGAATAAGGTTTCAATTTTGTCGTTAAATATAGCCAAGGAAACGTTTTTATTTTGCCAATCATTTATGTTTTTGCCAATTGTGAGGAATTTTTAAGAAGTCAACTGATTCGCAGGCATTCCAATTAAACGCATTCATTCGGTCGATCCACACCAAATGCTTATCTTATCCAACTAGCCATCTAGTCGCTACATAATTATTAAATGCTTGTGTACGGATATATTCAAGTATGAATAATGATGATCCTAAGCCTAAGTTTGCTACTCAAAGCTAGTTAAATAGTCTCTTAAGAGGAGAGTGAGTAAGTAAGACGTTGAAACACGAAAATATTTAATCTAAAGTAACACCGTAAACGTAAGCGAATGAAATTGTCTCAAATAAAATTGTCTAATCGTCACCTGCATATCAATTTAAGTGTTAAGGTCATCGTTTAAAGGTAAAGGAAGATTAATTGACTAAACTGAAAGCGCGCGTCTAACTCAAATGTAAAATGCAATTAAATTAGTTTTGTACTTGCAAAGAAAACACATTCGCACAGTGACGAGACTCGTGAGCAGACCCAACTAAGCTCGACACTTTGGAAAGTTGAAATCCACTAAAGCCTGTGACATATTCTGCTAATAACTGAATTAAATCATTCTTATTGAATTGAAAAACACAAATAGTCGCGAGCGCCCACTGAGTCAAGCTTACGACACCGAACAGTCGATGAACTGTCAAGCAGCCGTGAGTCGCTCAGGGGCACCTTCGATATCATTTATATTAATAAAAGTATTAATAGTTAGTTTATTTATTCACACAGCAATGCTTGGAGGAGTTTTCACTTTCAACAAAGTCATTTCATTAATGTATTCACTGCGCTTCACCACTGTGGTGCTAATTAGTATTCGAAATGAGTTGTTTGTTCTGCTCGCTCGGTTGAGATTTGCAAAGCTTTTCGCGAAAGGTCGCAAGTACGTTCGCTTTGCTCAACCTTGAAAATCAATTTGTTCCTGAGATGCAGAAATTAGTTTGTTTAGTTTATGATTCTTTAGTCTAAATTTACCTTAGTCATCAATGTGAAACGTTAAAAAAGTATTGAACGAGACGTAAGAAGGTACCTGAAGAGTAATTTAATCTAATCTTTCATTCATTCATATACTTGAGGGCTGTTGCAAAACATGGAACTAAGCTTGAGGAAAATAAATGCATTTTCATTTACATCGAAACGATTATGACTTCTTGCGCTGACACTTAGATTTATTCTCTGTCGTCGTAGACACTTTTCCTTCACGAGAATCCGATTCTCTTGCCGTTGACCTTTCGTAACATTTTTTTACTTCTTTCTTTTAGTGGGAGATGTGTGGGTGGCTGTAAGACGACGTGTCACATTGTCTTGAGGTATTTTGCGGTACTTAAATAAGTGATCCGTTTCTCTTTCATTTGCAGACTGCAATATTTTATGTTTGTGTCTTGCTAGATATTTTGTTCTAGTCGCTTTGTTGGTTTTGTTTTCCTGAATGCAATTTTAGTACTTTAAGATTTTTTCGTTTTCCTTTCTTTGTAATATTATCCATCCACGATACTTTGGCTTCTCAGCATTTCTCTGTCCTTTCATTTTCTTCCTGAGAAAACTTTTTGTGTTTGACTTGAAATGTTTTTACATTAAATGAAAAGAATTTATTTCTTGTAAGTTTAGAAGCTTTTTTATTGAAGGGCGAAGCTTGATCATTTGGGGCTAGAAATTACTGCTGAACATTACTTTAGTTTATGCTGATATGGGGGGAGGAAAATATTATTACTTCTCGTGAGGTAAATCTCTACTGACTCGCTCGCCTTAGCAGCAAAGCTCCGCTTTCCGTAAATCTATAAAATATCGACTTGCACAATAGTTTGATAAACTCTCTTCTCTCCTGTTTATTAATCTTCATCTTTATCAACAGCTCCAACATCCATGAAGTGCAAAAAGGGGGGGCATTCGAAAGGAGAACAAATCGGTAGGCTGAGCGAAGTTCTCAAACAATTTCACTTTACTTTATCAGAAAACGAGATGCTCAACAGAAACAAATTTGAATAAAAAATCTCTTTTCATTTAAAAGAAAATTTTGTACGTTTTCAGTGTGAGACTCACACTGTGAGTCGATCAAGTTTTCGTCTAGCGGAAAAAGGCTCATCCGGAAATCGTGGCATGAAATGAAAATCATCAAAAAGTTTTGTCTTTTGTACCGTTGCTTTCATTCAACTGAGATTGGATTTTGCTTTCATGAAAATCTATTGGGCTGTCCATTCACAGGAGCAGTTAATCGAGTGGTTTTTGTAGGCTCAAAACAGTTTTAAATATTTCTTTCTCACTTTGTTTATTACTGGAAGATCTCGGTTCATGTAGGACAAAAGCAAAATTCATCAAGAGAACTTCTCGTGAAACATAAATCGAGATATAAAAGTACAAATGTAACGCTACCGACAGGACAAAACGACGAATAAATATTTAATTGAAAAAGTTCCTCCATCGTGTGGCGACATTGCTGATTGGGGAAATGTTTTTATCGTAATCTTAGAGAATGAATCTATCAACTCAAACCTTTTTCATTTTTGTATTTACATGCACACACACTCACTCTTAGATTAAAGTTAAAGGTGATAAAGATATTGTGTTATAATTAATAGACAATTCGAAAAAATAACCTTGATTTGTACGTATTTTTCATCAGATGATCAAGTTTTTGTTTGTTCGCCTCCCAGCGATTCTGTTTGCAGCGTTTGTCTTCGTTCAAGTGCGTCGGTTATCTTTAACTGCTCAATAATTCACGTAATAAAGTTGAAGTAAGTTGCTCGGTTATGGAGATTGCCAAACAAAATATCGCTGGGAGGGCGCGATAAAGATTTTAACTAATTTTCTTCTCATCTTTAAAATTAAAGGAAATGATAAATTTTACTAAACTCAAAGAGGTTTGTTGGGTTATTCTTTCATTTCATTTCTTTTTAGTATAAAAACTGTTTAAATATCGTAAAGAATTTTCCGCTTCTTCACGATCTTGCTTATAAACTTTCCATTCAAATTCAAAAGTTTGTCTCGATTGACCTAAGTTTTAAATTTCCTCATTAAATATAATTCAACTCTGCAAAGTGCAAAAGTGTTTTCCTGGTTTTCCTACTTAACATTAATATGATTTCCCTTCAACACGATTTCTCATTTGTCCATCAATCTGATTTGCAATATTTAAAAATGGAAATCCTTGCCGTGAGGCTCTTGAAGGGATAGCTGATAAACTTTATGCTCTATGGGAATCTCGCAATAATTATTTCCATCTGCTCAACATTCACGCGCTAACATACAATCATACTACAAGCAAATGTAAAAAGATTTATTCTCGGGTGATGCTGAATGTGGCATTATGAACTTTCATTCCTCGTGGCTTTGCTTTTCTCGTTTCAAGTTTACTCGACATTGAAAGCTTCCACTGCAGTTCAATCGACATTGACATCTATATTCACTGCAGTGGCAAATCAGATGGTGTCGGTTGGAATCAGGATCTTCGCTGAGATCTCTTAGAGTGCAATTCGACTCATGTTTTTTTTCTGGCAGATCAGAATCTTTAAATTCTTTCAACTCGTAAGCGGCCGATTGTTCTTTTGAGTTTATCTTTTAGCTTACTGAAAAAGTTTATCACACTTCTCCGAGAGGAGAAGTTCCGACTTATAGCTAAAGTTTATCCGTACAAAATTGATTTTAGCTTTTCACGAATACTTTCGTTCAAATATTTACTTTTGTTGAGCTTACCGCGCTAAATCGTAGAAAAATTAATCCTATTTTTGGTTAAGAATAAGACGAATTTTCTTATCGTTAGAAGCATGCGACTCGCCGACAGCCACAGCTGGATCGAGCTAGCATCTTACAGTGAACTATTTACACTCAGACTGAGCCTGGCTGGATCGTCGAGCGACCGCCCCAGATTTCACACGCAATAAGTTCAGCTTGCTTTTTACACGTCAAGCTCTTCCAATGATTCAAATGCATAACAATTTTCTAAGGTAAATCGCAAACTTTGATAATGATATTTCATATCATCCGATAACTTAATCTCTAAGTTTACAAAAGGATTCTCATATACAAAAAAATTTTGTTTCCAAGGAAATCACAAAGTTATCAAAAGAAAAAATCAACACAAAATAAGAATAAAACGGAAAACTCTCGGATAAATCATAAAACTAATCAACATTTCAATATAAGCTTGTAACGTAAAATTTGCCTTTTCGTCTCCATCTGAGTTTGCTTTCGATTTCATTAAAGTATAAAATAATAATTGAACTAATTTATCATGTTCAAGTAACTGAGGAATTCATCGGAAAAAAGTTGCATGTTGCATGAGGTAGAATCCTGTGAGAGCTGTTGACTCGAATAGTTGTTACATCCATTCATTAATCCACTCGATGACGCAACACCTATTGGCTTTACTGGCGTTTGGAACTTACTGTTTGTCGAGAGCAAGTTATAGTTTTGAGCCTGCAGAGTCAGTGGTAGGTTGGATGGCGTAGGATGAGCCCAGAGAGAACCGACTGAATCTTTTACCTTGTTGTTGTTGCTGTTCACTGAGCAGTTGCTGCTGTTATTGTTGGCCATTCCGTTCCAGGCGCTGCCGCCGATATCTTGGGGCCGCAACAGTTGGGGTTGTGGCTTCTGACTGAAGCTCATGTGCGGTGGAAGCGGCGCTTCCAAAGTGCCCTCGGGAGTCTTTGAAATCGGCGATGATGTGGTGGGAATGTTCCAGATGGAACCGAGCGACTCTTCTTCGTGCTTTATTGGCGAACAACCCCACAGGGAGTTGAGGTTGTTAAATTGAGACGACGATATCGGCGATGATTGCGACGATTGCCAGAATGAATCTTTGCCGTCGCTACTGCAAGTGCTTCCATTCGCAGTTTGCATCGACGATGTCGAGTTGGGACTATTCGACAAGTTCCACAATGATTTATCACCCCAGATGGAGCTCGACTTGCTTCCCATCACGTTGGACTCTCCGTTCGTCATCGACAAATAACCGGACTCGTTGCTGCTTCCGATTTTTGGCGATGCCGAGGATTTGGGAGAATCCAACGTGGCCTCATGTCATGGCCACTGCTGGAATTGCTGCAGCGGTTGGTTGGTGTAGCAGTAGTTCAACGGCTTGATGAAATGGGTGTCTTGCGATTGGCAGTAGGGACACGTCACCGAGTGACTGTAGTCGCTGAAGAAGTTGAGCCGCTGGTTCGGGTGGAGAAGCAACTTGAAGCAGTTGTTACACTGTAGACGAGAAGGAAAATTCATCAGAAAGCGGAAGAAGAAAGCTCCGGTCGACGAGTTCAAGGATCAGAATCTCAAATTAAATTTAACCATTTTTATAGACTTTTGAGTTCGTTTGCTGGTTAGGAAGGAAGAAGCTCTTTGAAAACTCTCTCAGCCATTAAATAAGACATTTTATGTTCTTATTTCCCAGCGCATTCTTTAACCGTCGTGAATATTTCAGTGCGAGCACAAGAGAGCGAGAGGGAAGCACAAAAAAAGTTATGTTCGTGTATAATTCAATTTATTATCCAGTTGGGATGCTCGACAAGACTGAGAGGAAGCAGAAGAGAAACAATTGACCGCTTTAGAGCACTTTTTGCTTTTCCGAAATGCCAATTCAATTCCTAATACGCTTTCAAGAGAGATCAGAGCTTCCACGTCCTCTCGCACTTCGAGAAAGCTCGAATAATAAAATATTCACGTCAAGAGTATGAAGGGGGCGAACGTTGTATTCAAAACAATTTCCATTTTTCAGTCTCTATTAGCGAATTATTCATGGAAATGGGTTTTCACGTCTTCGAGGCGAAGCAGCTTTTGCTTTGAGGCGCTCGAATGTTAACCCGAAGATGATATTTTTATGATGAGAACTCGAAGTGAAAAGGATCTCTCTGAGGATGGCTGAACTGAAGATGAGCTTTTAAAGCTCTCGAGAGCTTTGTTTTCTCCGACCTCGCTGCAAGGAGATTTTCCCTCGTCATGACAGCAGCAGCGGAAAATAATAAAAAGCGAAATACAAAACCGATACTTCGACTTGCATCAGCTGCGACTTGTTAAACGTTCACTTACCTTTAAGCGCTCGGTGCAACAGGGCATCGCTGCAAAGATGTCAAACGAATACATCGTTCCCATTAAAAGTGCTGATCCTTCCCATTTGTCAGCGCAGAAACTGTGATAACGAGAAGGAAGAAGAGGCGACATGATGAAACTTTTTCTTTCCAGTGAATTGCAAATTGACGTAAATTAATGGCAGAAGACCCAGCGAGTCGTCGGCATCGAGCAAGTCGAGAAACTCTTGCCTTTCACTTACCGGCAACGGAAAATCTTCTCCGGAATGGTGCCTTCGAGACATTCCAAGCAGACGGATGTCAAATAGCAGGTTCGTCCCTCGAATTTCGTCTGAAACGTGGAGAAAAGTGATAAGTTTAATCAGCGTTGGAAGCTCCGCAAAGAGACACATTAATGAAAGTTTTAATGGTCGAGCTCCTTGAAAATTCTCAAATGTTTTTTAAGGTCAATTACGTTCCCCAGAGTGGGTTAGACAGAGCGCATTGTCTGTCAAACGAACCGTTAACTAACCCCCAGTATCGGAATGAAATTAAAATTGTTGTGTATGCACAGTCCGAACAAAGAAAGAGAAGCACGACACGCTGTGTAAACCAGTGTCTGAAACGTGATTAATATCGTGAAAAGCAAAAATTCTCAATTTGGATTATTACCATGTCTATTACATAGAATGGCGCAGCGTAATGATAATTTTATGTACAAGAAACACCATTTATGTTCATCAGCTGGCGCTCGAGGAGTGCAAGCGCGGGGGCGGCTAAGCGATATCGAGCAGACAAGCTTGCGTTTTCGCTATTCATGTATCACTTTCGTATTACAATTTTTTTCTCCTCATTAATCGTTCTCGTGGGAATTGGGTTGACAATCTAGGCGGGAGACGCTTAACCGTACAATGAACCTGAAAGCTCGAGTTCAAGCATGAAGCTCGGTCGACGAGGAACAATGGAAATCTCAGATAGCTAATCTAGTCAGCCAACAGCAAGAATGACTTGGAAGTACGCCCCGAACAAAGTCGGAGATCAAGCAAGTTCATTCGCCGAATTAAATCGAACATGCGACGGATAGGAAAAGCTTTAATCGCCCGAGCGAAACGAAAATTGTCACAAGGAAAAAGCGAGACTTAAGCTCTTATTTACAACAGTAATTCCGTTTATCATTCTATCGGATGGAATAAAAAATCCGTCTGACCCAGATTCGGCGGTGGGGAAAGACGAAAGAAGAAAAGCTTTCGAGTTAAATATTAATCACAGCGCTTGTGTCATCGTCCTTATGACATTTTCATGTTCTTGAATGTTTTATCGCTCGTACACTCGATAATCGAGGACGGTCTTTAAATACTTGGAGTCGTCGATTGCGCAGACAACAAACAGTGCAGCGTGTTTTGTGTGGATGATGTCGCTCGATGGACTTAATGATTAAACTGCTGCAATTTAATTTATTGCTTCTTTGGCTTATTCAAGCATTTCATTTGTCTGATCGTAAAACTTGACGCTCGTCGAGGGTGACTAGCGTTCGAGCAAACCACAAGCTTTCCTCAAGCTGGCCGCCCGCATGTCGAGCTCGTTTTAATTATGGCTTTCATGTTTTTGTTCTCGTTCCCTCGTTCTTATGATTTATTGACTTGCCATCAAGAGCAGAGTCCGTCGCGTTTTCTTCTTACCTCGATGCATTCGCTGGAGTGTTGAATTGGGCTGAGGAAGAATGTGCCATCGACCAACGGATAGCGATCGTATACCAGCATGATTTCCTTGCAGAGGATGCACGTCATGTGAGTCTTCTTGTGAGCGGCTAGTGACGACAGCACGAACATTCTGGTGTCGTCGTTGCCATGTTTGCCTTCGTCCTCAATCTGCCGGGGAGAAAATGAAAACGTTGAAACTTTCCTCAATAAAATAACAACACAAAAATTGCAATATGAAGCAGAAAAAGTTTTAATGAACTTAACAAACAAACAACAAACTTTGAGCTCGCAGTTTATTTTTTGCTGTTTCGCTCGAGACGACGAGCTTCCTCATTATGCTTTTTAATTTAATTTAGCTTCGCAGTGACATCAGTGGCTTCAAGCTGTCGCACTGCATTTGCATTTTGATAAAGCTCTAAACATATTGACAGCTGCTTGCGTGGGAGCTGCAAAGCTCGTACAAGCTCGCTTCGAACTATAAGTCAACGTGAAACTCCGTTTCATCAACTGTAAGCGATACATTAAACCCATTCGCTGATGACAATCCAAACTTTTCGCTCGAAAGAAACAAGACATTGCAATTCAAGGGAAAAGCGAAAAACTTTTCCAACAGCTTTTCGTTCTTTCGATTTAAATCGAAACTTTTCCTTCTTCTTTTCGGGAGAAAACTTTTTTTAGCTCCCTCCGAATGGAATCCGTACCAGTGCGAACCGAGCAAGTTTATGTGTCTGGATTTTTTCCTTATTCTCCTTCTCGTTATGTGCAGTGACGAAAAAGAAAAACGTATGCTTTATCAAGTAGCGAGAACGAAGTTTCCCTGCTCTCGTTCTCAACCGTATTTTATCTGCTGGTTGAATTGAGCTTTCATGGTCGCTGGGAGTAACAAAGAAGGATAAATGGATGACAACCTGCCCGTAGAAAAGCGAGGATAAACACGAGAGGAGCACCAGGTTTATGAGACTTTATGAGACGTGGGAAGTTTCGTTTTCGAGGGTTTTAATTAACGGATTCTTTACGACAAAGTCCTTTGTCTGACCATTCGACGTCTCGATCACGAAAAGCGCATCAAGTGTTCGAGACTCCCGCTTTAAATGCGCCATAAAATCAGCATTAAAGTTAGAAGAGCGCACGCCGTCGTGAAGTTTCTTATTGTTTAATTAAAAGCTTGAACAATGAATGGGATTTTTATCACAAGTTTAACACTCCATTCACCCACTCTGGCGTTACAGGTCTGCA
Organism: Smittia sp. YW1114-2; assembly: GCA_033064975.1. NCBI lineage: Eukaryota > Metazoa > Arthropoda > Insecta > Diptera > Chironomidae > Smittia > Smittia sp. YW1114-2. Next base: position 21,120,996 of record CP093833.1, read on the forward strand.
TTCTGCACTCGCTTGAACTGTTTTCCTTTAGATCTCTCTCGATAAACAACAAAGAAAAGCGAGCATTGCAAGTGAAAATGATAAAAGGAAAACGGTAAAGTTGAATTGCGTCGGTGTAAATTTTATTGCTAAAACTTTAATTGCGCTTTGTAAAGTTTCACTTCAGCGGCAGCAGCAGCTGAAAAGGTGTCAATGATCTGACGATTCGTAATCTGATTAGATTGGCTTGACTTACTAGCAAGACGAAAAGCTTCGAAGGTGAATCCCTCGAAGGTATTCGCTGGCAACAAACGAAATCGAAAAGGAGAATCGAGAGAAATCTCGTCTAGTCATAACTGAAACCGACGAGCGCTGCTAATTTCATTTCCAAACTGTTGAGGAGACTCCTTAAAACTATAATGCGATTTTCTCGCAATTTCTGATTCTCCCTTAATGCTCGAAACGTTCTGCGAAATCCTCGCATTTAATTCCTTCTCTGTTGCAGATTTCTTCGCTCTGCTCTGACGAGGACTCAGCGGAAAGTATAAAAGACAATCCCTAATGCGAAACAGATTTTTATGGCGAGGAGAGACAGCGCCACGTAGCATTGGAGAATAATCTTTCACAACTGGCACTGTGGATAGCTTTTAAAGCTTCTGACATTCCTCCTCGCACCCTCGTCGCAGCTTTTCCGTCGAGGCGAAGCAATAACATTAACTTTTACGCTTTACTGATAGTTGAGGATGCTTTTACGATGCAATTCGCTTTGCTTTTCCTTTTATTGACATTGAATTATAATTGTATTTGATTTTGATTCTACCCGGCGCTCTTTGCGACTGCAGAAATTGAATTTGGAGCTTCTGCCATTTATGAAAGCAAATTACATTTCGAAAGCGCTTCAGGAGAGCAACAAAGGAGCTTAAACAGCAGAATTGTCTCGAACACACGCTCCTATCCACCTGAAGAAGATTTCGACTTCATTTAAGCTTTCAGTCCCGTCCCTTCCTCAGCTCCACCTCACGCCCTCGCATTTTAATGAAAATTCTTTTCTTCATTGCCAGAGCAAGCACAAAAGATTAGCGGAAAATTGTAGTTTCGTTTATTTACGTGAAGAGTCTTCCTCCTTCGTCTCGTTAAGAATCCTTTTGAATCCACTTGGCTTCGATGAATGAAAGAACAAACAGTGGAGAAGTGTTTTTCCTCATCAATAAGATCTACGCTGTCTGGGAGACTGGATGGTTTGACTTTCTTTCCTCTCGTGCCAAGATGATGCTCGAGGATTTTAATTAAATTCATCTTCACATGTGTGCCCACCACACATCATGGATAATGCTCTTCGTTGTCGTTTCTCATATTCTCCTGTTCCGTATCAAAACATAAGAAGGAATACGAAGGGGAGAAGAATTTTCCTTTCTGGTATTTTCATTAAAGAATGAGGAAAATTCATGTTATGGAAAACAATAAAATATAATTGTGGGAGAGTGAGCAGCAAGCCACCCACCTTCGCACATCCTCGACCAAAATTAAATACTGTCCGATGCAATCAAATATTTATGATATCAATTACCGGACGATTTTGCCATTATTAAAAAGATTCTTTTCCCTTCTCGGTATTGACTTCTTTCTCCACAGAAAGCGACGATGGTTCCCTTCGCTTTAATTAGGTGTAATGGAAAGCGACATTGTTGAGTTTATGGCACTAAGTTTATTTATTTGTCATTTAATTGGACATTACTGGATGGCATATGAGACCGTTGCAAGCTGGCTGTTTAGACTAGAACTACGACTGCAATAGTTCTTAGATAGTTTTGGAAGCAACGAGTGCTCCTTGATCAGTTCTAATGAATGCAAATTGAGAACTCAATGCCAGACTAGACTTGTTTACCCGATTCATCATGGAGCAGTTTGTGGATCTTCACAGCAAGTTGCACCTTTTGTTTGCATGGTCGGACGAGCTTCGAAGCGGTGAACGTTATCGATAAAAGTTTTCCCAGTGATTCATTTTGCTGCCACGAGCAGTCGTTTCCACATAAACGCTCGAAGACCCAACCTAATCGATTCTCTTATGTGTGCATGAAGCTTATTTGCATTGCAGAATTCATCAAGAGCGCTTCAGAAGTGTGTGCGGGAAGGTGAGGCAGACGCTGGAGGTTTCTCGTCTTCTCCGATGATTCGAAATTAATTATGTTGTTTGTTAGGCGCATAACGTCGGTGGTTGAAGAGCGTTGAACTTGCCAGTTCGTCATCAAACACGCTAATTTATTTTAATTTCACGTGTTTGTTAACAAGTTGTGTAATGATCGAAACCAATCCCCGCAGCTGTTTCTCGCTTTGCTCGGTGACGCAATTCTCAGATTATTGTCGCGCAGACGAGTCTTGTTGCCTTTATCGCCGAGCGAAACAAAAAATATAATTTGCGAGAGTAATTGAGATAAATTGCGTGATTCATCCGCACAACGAAGAGACGTGGGACTGAAGAGGAAATAATTATGACAAGGCGAAACTGAAGCCATCAAACTCAATTCAATGATATCTGCTCACGCTAATCAACTCGATTTTCTGGTGAAAAAATAGAGAAACGTCGGAGCTCGACCGTCCGAGATGAAATGCTGAATCAACCGGAAGGATTCCGGGATTATTTTCTTAACGTCAATCAAACTCAATTGAAATTCTTCCTCTGCGGTTTCATCCATGGAAACATTTCTATTCTTATTGTCACAATGTTTCCGATCTAATCGAATGAAATTTCCACTCGACGACCAAATTAATTTTCTTTCTCTCGTCGGAAATGTTTTACGTAAAAAAGAATCTGCAAATCGGCTTTCGCAACGACATTGAAGTGGAAATGTCATCCACATTTGACCGATAATCGGAATTGATTCGGCGAGCTAATAATCGTATCACTTAATTAAATCTAATGCCGCTCTCACGTCAGCAGCCTCGTGCCCGATCAACCCTCGAATCAATTTTTTGCCGACTTCCGAGTTCAATGGATTGGCTCTCATTGTTGTTTCTTTTCTTGCGGCAGCTTGTAAAACTCAACCGAACCTTCTCGTCGTCTCTGTCCGCTATCAATTTCCATTGCACGTGAAAATATCCCGAAACTAATCCCAAAACAAAACGGAAGCGACGTGATTGCTTCATTCATTGCGCTCTCATTTAATTAGATTTTGTGAAAATATCTTTCCTGTTTGCCTTCTACTCCACCAGTGAATCCCAGACGATATAAACACGTAGCTCTGCTCACCCAACCTCGAACGGTAGCTACATCGCTTCAGCCTTTGATTCCATGAAATTATTTTCATTCTTCTAAGCTTCAACATGTTTTCTGTCATGTTATTGCCAAAAACAGAGCGAGTGGAAGAGATTTCCTTCGTTTTGTCTGCGCTTAATGATTTATTTGTTGTTTCTGCTATCGCAATGGAATTCTTCTCTAATCCATCGGTGGAGCTAGCGCTTGTGATTTCGCATGTGGCAGATGGAAAATACATCATTGAGGTGAACCAACGCTCGGAGTTCATTTAGATTAAACCTCGAAATGGAAATCGCTTTCATTACTTTCAGATGTGACTCGAGTGCGGATTTTTATTGCAGCTTAAAGGTTTCTTTAAGCGAAGAGTTTCTCGTTCGCATTTTCCTTCCCACTCCTTCGAGAACTTTTCATTAACAAATTCATGAGACGAAAAGGAAGCGAAACATTTTCATTATCAGGCGCGTCTTTAAAATCTCTGGTAACGAGAATGCCGGTTTTATTCGAGTTCGTCTAAAGCGCTTCCTCTTCCTCTTTAATTTTCATGCCAACCTCTAAACGGAGAATATCGATCGTGCCGGCAGGCGAGAGGGAGAGAGAGCAGAGTCGAGAAGAGCGTTTCTGGTTTTCAGTGTCGAGGCCTATGCCAAGGGTACAAGTGTTATATACGCTCAGCTCACTCCACGTTCGCCCCCTTCGTTTATGTAGTCGTGAACATTACCGAGGCAAGTGCAGAGAAGAAAATGTTTCCGAGATCGGGGATTTTCGTTTCAGTCGGGTGAGTGGGCGCAGGGGACACGGAAAGGGAAGCAGGAAGAAAATGTTGAGTGCCGTTCGGGCCTATCTAAAAATACTTGTTCTGGGGGCCGATGAGGCGACTGTCTGACTCTTCCTCCGTCCCGCAACGTAAAATTGCAGAAATTCCAACCCACCAACACAGCGACAGAAGCTGATTCAATGTTAAGTGGGGAAATTTTGTGGAGTTGCGTCGTGTGGCACTTTCACTCTTCGTGCTTTTCTGCTTCGGCTTTTCTCGCACAGACTGAAACAACACGAAACTGCAGGAACACCGACGGAAGCATTTGCAAAACGGAGAAAAACTCTTAAAAGTCAATGGCTTTTCATCGATTCCGCATTTGAGAGCGCTCGTTCCGGAAAGCTCTTTCGCGTTCGTTCGCTTCGCGTGATGCACTCAAAGCTTCAAGAACTTTTTCGACAACTGAAGGAAGTTCGTTCGAGCACGGAAGCGATTCAAAAGAAAATTTCTAATGCACCGAAAATGCTTTTCAATTATTCACGACGGCGTGGAAGTTCTCGTGAAACCTGAGACGGTTGCCAGGTCTCTCACAAAGCTTGTTAATGAAATTTACGAGCTTGACATGTGAGAAGCACTTTGTTTGAATCCAAGGGCCATTATCTCAGCGGCGAACCCCTTTTTGATAAATGGAAATGCAGCCCTCGAGAGTTTGAACATGCGAGGGTTTGAAATGAAGATATTTTCGGAGTTTAAATTAAACATGGCGATGCTGCGATCCGAATTGACAATGCTGCATGGCCGTCAAACATTTGGCAAGATTTTTTAATCAAATTTGCGCAAAAACGCTAATGGCCGGCCGCCCGCCATCTGCCCGCCGAGCTCTCGGACTAATTGTGTGCGCATAAAAATTGATAATTCAATTAATGGAAATTTAATTACGCGAACACAATGAACGGTAAAAGTATGCGGACGAGGAGGCGAACAATCGATGGCGCATTAAAAATATTAATTGCCTTTAGGGGTTGAATGAAACTGAGAATTGGAAAATGAATTTGCGTTGCTCTTAATTGCATGGCAGCGTCATTGTTCAGAATCACTTTTCACATGCCCGATCATCAGTTCTTTATGACGTTTCGGAAATGGCAGGAGCAGCCAGCGAAGCGTTGATATTCATTTATTCATTCACATGCTTTCGGTAATAATTCATACGCTCTGGAGACAGAAGATGGTGTCTTGCACATTGTAAAATAAAAGACTGAATAAAAGATTCTCTGCTCTTGAACATTTTGCATTCGGCTGCCACTTGATCGTAAGAGCTTCTTCCCGGCTAACAGCGCATATGGCGCTGTCGCTTAGCTCACGCTGACTCTTCGCTCTTGAGCTCCAAGAAGTTTCGTCTGTGAAATTATCGTCGATTTATTGTGCAAACATGTTTTGAGCATTAAAAGGCGACGGCTGAGGTCGAGGAGAATTATTTTGCATAACCGCTGATGCATCGCGAATGAGAAACTTTCTCGCAAAAGATGCCAAACTTCAACGGATCATAAAAACTGCGAGTTTTATTTACTCGAGAGAATCGTAAAAAATTGTTTATTTGCAAATAATTTTCATGGCTGCGAGTGAGTGCGAGAAGAGAAGTTTAATTCGTACATGAGCGGAGGGAAAAGGCGACGGATGAGCAATTGTAATCATAAACTTCTGTCTGCTGTTGATTCCATGAGTTTGCTGCTTTGTTTCGCGCTGTTATCGTCATCTCATGTGTCAGAATCCATAAAAGTGAAGCGAACGAATGCGATACTTCGCAGCGCACCTGATATGCTTCTCTAAATTTGATAAGACTCAACTGCGAGCGACTGCGACCATGGGAAGCAGCAGCGACGAAGAATAGAACCGTCGTCTAGTTTATGATGTGTTGGAGTGGATGCAGTCAGAAGAAGAAAAGTGAAAATTATTGTCACAGAGCAACAACTCGAATGATGAACGGCAAACACATTTCCTCGCTCCTCTCGTCTCCTCGTGGCTTGTCAAGTCGCAGTTTTTTGCGAGCAACTTCGTCTTGTTCATGACGGAGAATCGAAAAATAGAATTTTTGTGCATAAAGCAGCGAGCTTCCTGCACTTTCGGGGTCGCTGAACTCTCACACCGAACAGAAGTCACGAAAATAGTTTTTCTTCTTTGCCGCATTTCGATTGGATTTGTGACGCGGACGCAATTTTTGAGTTTCGTTTCGTCGAAATAAAAAAATGTGAAGCCAAATCTGCCTGAACTTTAAACTTTTGCTCAAATATTTTTACAAGCGATGGCAATGCGAGGGAGTAAGTGAGAACCGAAAGTGGAGGAGTCGTTTGAGTGACATGGAATGCCGAAAAACTTCAACCGTCTGCATGGCAAAGTTTTATTAACTTTTTTGTGCTTTATTAGCATTTATTTTCCCACCCGAACCATTGTGTGTGGATTTTGCGGGCGAACGTCAGAGGAGCAAACAGAACGAAACGTCAGAAAATCAGTGACACGACGAAAGTTTGTGACGTGCGAAATGTCATGAAGTTTTATTTGCATGAAACGGCAAAGTTGCTCCCTTCGCTCCGTCGACAATTAGGAAACTTTCACTTCTATTTCGTAGAACTTTCCCAGTAATGACGGTCGTTAGGCTCCACATTCACACGAACTTTCCCGTTCCGGTTGTGGGTCGGACATCAAAGCCGCATGCATCTAACGATGTGTTTCAAAATGGCCAAATTCCGTGATTACAGATTGTTTATAATTAAGTTGCCATCCTCTGCCATTAGTTCCCTTCCCGGATCCCATGGCGAGCACACACGCATTTGCCGAAAAATCGTGCACCATAAATAAACGCAAAATGGCCGGAAAGCGACCGGGAGAGAAAATGAATGAAATAAATTAAAATTTACGACTGCAGTCGAAATCTCCTAGAAGCTTCGCTTCCCTCTGTTTTGATTGTCATGACGACAACTTTTAGCGATGATTCTCGCAAAACGTTCTGCGGAGTGATGTGATGGCAAACAAAAGTTGGCAAATGGCAAAACGGGTTGTCGTGCATAAAAAAGGGTTTCGAGCACCAGATAAGGGTTTCGCAATTATAATTTTTCACTCAATGACAATTCACGTTGGAGATGTGACATCCAGTTGGCGTTTAATTACTGCCCAACGGTAAACAACGCTTTGTTTAATCAGCAGTCGGAGAAACACTCAGGCATTGATTGCCATTAGGCTGTAGGCTTCATTATGAAACCTTCTAATTCAAATGAGCGTCCAACCTGCAATGATCATTAAGCCCTAACGGAGTCGAATTCGACCGAAGCTGCAACACGAACTCGCTAATAAATTCATCTCACTTTCGCTTTCAGCCATGACTGAACGGCAAGCAGATAGGAAGCGCTTCATGTTCTTCCATTCCCTCGATTCTTCCTTTCGCTACAACAACTCCACCCTTAAAAGAAGGGAGGAAGCAAATAGGGAAGAAAGAGTCGAATGTGTGCGTAAAATCGGGACTCATTTTTCAGGATTCTTCACTTCTGCTTATGCGTAACACGCAACTCGCTTTTGGAGTTGCCAGTCTGCTTCTCTTTCCTTCTTCCCCAAAATCATTCACCAACATCACGAAGCAATTCCCTTTTTTCTCGCTCGAAGAAGGGAGAGTGGAATTATGTTTCAGGGCCATTGGTGAATGCTTCCCTCGTCCTTACTCCAGGATTTCGTTTTTATATGTCAGGAATGAATATTTTTCTGTTCCGGGGGGAGAATTCTATCGAAACCACGCCTGTCGACTTTCTGTTTCCATACTGCAAATGTAGGCTTTGCTGTGCTCTACAAATCTACTTTCGTGTATTTGATTTCTTTACATGAGCGGAAGGAGCGAGAGGGAATTGAAAAGAAGATCATCATTTGCCTGGCAACAGAAAATAAAATGAAACGCATTTATTTCACCTGAATGTGCTCAAACGATTTTTTACACGCTTGCTCGTTCCAGCAGGAAGACAAAAGTTAACGCGCAGTTGACGTTAAACTGACGCGTAAATAGCCAAGTGAGTCACACACGCCGCTGGTTCTGGTTAGAGCGATATCGAAAACACATTTATTTTTCATTGATCCACTGGCGCTTGAACTGCTCAAGTTGAACTTTGAGTGTTGTCGCGGTGTTTTGGAAACTTTTTCGAAAAGTTTTCCACTGCGAGCATAAATCAAAATATTTTTCCGAGAGTTCGTTAACATTTCATTGATCAATAGTCACAACAAGCTCACGGCTGTATCAATTATTTCGATCTAGGAACTTTTCACTTCTTTGTTTAGACGGAAAAACTTATTTTTTATGTTCTGTTGTAGCAAATTTGTCGAAATGCTCAACCCTGAAGAGCCACAAGAGTGTGAGATACCGAGAAATAATTTGCATAGTTTCCATTAAAACTTGTATTTCTTTGTGACTTGCTTTCGCATTGTGCAGAGAGCATAAAACACAAGCCACTGTGGCTTCTCCCTTGTTATTGTTTGCCTCGTCTCCTACAACCCAGCAACGCCATAACTTTCCCCTCATCCTCGCTTATTATTCTTTTCGGTTGTTAAGATATTTTAATTTTAATACTCGCTCCAACAAGCGAGCGAGCGCTGCGAAGTTCAAAACTATAAACATCTCGACCGAGGGTTCTGATAAAATTATCGAGGCGAACAAAGACAAAACTGTTAATACATTTATAAGAAAGCATTCGTTGCAGCTCAGACGACTTGCGGGAGATGTTTTGACATGTTTAGCAGCTCGGTTATCAATACAAGAAATCATGATAAAGCACATTCCATTGCTTTATTCTCTCGTGCATTCCCCAGCCAAAGTTTCGCCCGATCAAAGCTCCACTTTACGAAAATGCTGAGAATGCAGAAAGTTGTATGAAAAGCTTTTGGCAGGGGAGGAGAAATGAAAAACAAAAACTGAAGATAATAAAATTGCATAAGGGAGCAAGAGGGAGCGCGAGTGGGTTCATTGATATTTGAGCTGTGCAGAGCTTAAGCAATCAATTTCTGAAACGCTCAACTAATCAAGACATAAAGCACTGGGAGTGAAGGATGTAGCGTGGCAGTCGCTTCAACGCTCTAATGAATACACAATCGAAAGGCGAATGATAAATTCCCAGCACGTTGACGGATAAAATTCGGTCCTGTAAATTTATTAGTTTTGATGAGACTCGATTTTCGTTGATGGCTCGTCTCGAGACTTTGGCTACGTTTTTTCAATTTCTGCGCTCGACGACTATTAATTCCCCATGTCCGCCCTTAAAGGGACAACCGATGAACACTCGACGACAATCAATTTCGCCTCCGTTTCATTGCATGTTTCGAGCGACTTTCTCGTTAAATGCTGATCATATTTTTGCTTGTAACTGTCGCTTGGTCTCCCGCTCGAGACAGGACCTTTAAAGCTCGTGTCATTAAAATACGTGACCATACTCTCTATTTATTCTCCCATGTCGCTACTCCTTTTTCCCGTTGAAATGGCAGATTATAGCTGGAGAAGCTCCTTGGAAAATTTACAGCGTCATAAAAGTTTCTGTTCTTACACAAGCAAAGAGGCAAAAATTATCTATTTATCAAAATTCTCCATCATGAATAATTTATTGTTTTTTGAAATGAAAAGCGATTCTTGAAGTTTCATTCACCCTTCGCAAGATGATGGAAAGTTTCCTCAGCTCCGTGTTCTGGCCAAAGCAAGACAACAGTTGGAGCTTTTTCCCATCCACAGCATTTCTGATTTCGTTTCACAATTGAATTATAATTGCTCGAATCTCCACGGCAAAATGTCTTAAGTACACAAGACAACAAGAAACGGCAAAGCTTTTTCATTTGTAAATATTTAATCGGCGAAAAATCTCTTTTGTTTTTTGAGCGGGTGGAGAAAGTCTGATGGAGTTTGAGAGCTTTAAATTTGCATCAACGATTCTAAAATCTAAACGGAAACCATAAAGCTCAGCTCGTTTCATGCGAGCAACAGATTTATCGCATAACTCATGGCTAACGAGTCTCACGCGACAAACTTCCTCGAAGGCACAGCGAGTGTTTCCTCGAGAGAAAAGTTTCACCAACACAAAGCTTTACTGCCACCCTTCTAATCAGTTTGGGCCTAAATTTACACTCAAAGCTTCCCCCAAAGCATCCATTAACCTTGCCCTTGAGCCGGTAGACTTTTTCCATTTCTCGAACACAAGCTCACGCAGAGTTTTTCTTCCTGTTTGTGCGTTACAAACACTTTCCTCGCCTGATTGTGTGGGTGGCGGCGCAGACATGTTTTTTTCAATGTCAAAAAGCCGACACAAATTGAGCCGCAATTTCGTTTTTCTCTTCTCTCTCTTGCCGGCTCGGCACGTTTTCGTCATATCAACAGCCGAAAAATGTTTTCGCCGGCTCATCGTTAGACATTTTTTCCGTTTCCAGGTTGCTCCGCTGTTCACACCGAGCTTAATGGAGTCAGACGAAAGCCGATCTAGTGATTCAGGGAGTGGAATTAATGACTTCAGCCATGAGCTTTATTACAGAAGAAGAAACGGAGGAGATTCAAAAAGGATTTCCCATTAACATAAAACATAGCGGAGGAAGAGCGGGAAGAAGTGCATGAGAGTAATAAACTAAAGCTTTATGATCAAAGCATTTAATGGTAATTGAATCTGAAAATGATTCCATAGAAACATTCCCCGGCACTCGTTCCAGTTTATTTGAGCTTTAAGCTGCTCGCTATGGAAATTTCTTTGGCTGAACGACCGAAACTTTCAAACTAAGAACAATACGCGGAGACAGAAATGAGAATTTTGCGAAAAATTATTCATAAAATGACGTGGGAGACAACTTTCCAGCCACCGCCGACTGTGCTCGCTGGTAATTTAATAAACAATTTTTATCACGCGCTCGAATCTAATCGCAGCCGCAAATGGCAAATTGCAAGATGGAAAATGTTCGTTTGTGTGAATAATAGAAATCTAATTTTCATCAAAACTAATAAAATAATCTCACAGAACGTGACTCTTCTGTCTTATCACTCATTTCTCCTTTGTCGGAGGTGAGACGAGATGTCGAGACAATGAAGGAAGACGTTTTACGGATCATGCATGGGGGTTGTGAAGGCGATAGAGCGCAGTCAGTGGCAAGCGAATGGTGAATTTCATTAAATATTTATCATCGCCGCAAGACGAGAAGGAGGAAAATGTCTTTCAGCATCGACCTGGAAAATGAAGTGAATAGAAAAATTGTGGGAAAATTTTCCTCCGAGGAAATCGAAGATGATTCTGAGAAGGGGTGAAAGCTGAGCAGAAGCTCATCTTAAAAGAAATTCGAAGTTTCATCCTCTGTCATTCTGCATATTCACCCAAACGACCAGCAACAGTCGATGAGGTTTCCACCCATAACGATTCAATTTAATATGCAATTTAACCCCCGCAAGGAAAAACTCTGAGCTGTGAAAATTTTACAGCTTTTATAGTTTCATAAAGATCATCTTTACACATCGATACAATGCGACTTTGATACGCCCAACGATGCTAGCAGTCTTATGTCATCAAATTAAGCTCAAAGGTCATAAGTCTCTCCTCAAGTAGCCAACTTCTGTTTTCGTCACGTCACGCTGCACTCGTCGCTTATTAATTACTCTGGTCGTTAACGAGTGAAACTAATTCCCCCTAATCACTCTCTGCTTTCTTCGAGCGCTCTTCACCTTTAATTTCAATTACTGCAAGAACTCACGAAGCTTTTCAGCAGCGTCTAGTGGAAAACCAATTACATCGATACTAATTGTTGTGACACGTATGGAATTTATCGCGCTCGGTGTAATTACATTTCTTCGATACCTTGGCGTTCTCTTCGGTATCTGATTGCAAGAGCACAGGAAAAACGATAAAGTTTTAGATTACTGTTGAGTGTGAGCGTAGAAGAGAGCGCTGGAGGAATCGCTGGATCTTGAGTCCCGCAATAAACTAATTAATGACCCTGAGACTTTTCCGCAGTGAAAAATCGCCAGACGGTGGCAAAACTTTCAGTCGTGGACGGGAGGGAAGCGAGAGTCGAAAACGAAAGCTTTTTATCCATAAACCACAAGCATTTTTAATTAAAAAGTAAATACGAGCCACGAGCAATGTAATTAAAAATAATCATAAATTGTGAGTAATCGCTTTCGGTCTCTGCAGCTGAGCGAAGTTCGCCCGCCGAAAAAACTGAAAGTTCTTCGCTGTCCTGTCGCTTAATGGCAGTTTACTTTATGCGGCACTTAGTTTCATTCTTTGGCTGACTCCCTCTCGGAATAGCTATTAAAAGTAGAAGCTTTATGTACACACATCACACAATGTGTAGAAGCGAAGCACATTTCCAAATTTGAAAGGAAAATCATAAAAAATTGTAGAGTTTATGGCGTTTTATTTGCACAACCATTAAATTCGTTTTATTTTCAATTTCGAGTTGGGGATTATTAACGAGTTGTATTCCTGCAAATGCTCTTTGCCGGCGTGCACTTACGCGAATTTCAGACGTAAACATTTCTTCGTCTGACTTGCTCTCGTCAATCGCGAGCGCTGGAAAGTTGCTGTGTGGGTGCAGTGAATCGAAATAAATATTTTCTTTTTCGGGAAACATGCTATTTCAATTCGAAGGCGAATAAGCTGAGAAAAACAAGCGATAGAGACGGGGGGAGAGAACAGCATTGCACAATCTTCCTCTTCGCTCCGCATTAACCGATTGCAAACACGAAATTGGAAATGAATTCCGCTCGAGCGGAGGGAAATACCTTTGATTTCTCCATCTGGCGCTTCATCTCGGGTCCCATAAAGTTTTCCTTTTGCGTTGGAGTGAAAGTTTTGCAATCGGGAAAATCGATGCGACAAGCGCAACAGACGGAAAATTCCGATAAACGAGAATCTTGCTGTTGAATCCTTGTCACTGCCTGACAAGCTACAGCGGTAATCAAAGGGAAAATGAATTTAAAGTTTCATCTGCGCTCGTGTCGAAGATGTTTTTCGTCTTTGGCGACGATGGAAAAGTATTTACAACACACATGGCGTGGAACATGTGGATGTTTTCACGCGGATATAAATTCCCATTCGAATTGTAATGTCGAAACGATGTTCTCCGACACATTGTTGTGCTCTTGAATATTTCAAAGCAGCAGCGTCAATTGCTGGGGATGAGACTTTAATTTAGTTTGATGGATTTTCCTTGCACCAAAAGTCGATTTTTTTTGCCTGCACAAAGCTGGAGAATCTGATTTGATCGCTTCGCAGTAACGCCTTCACCTTTTCATGGTTGATTCATTCGCTGTTTGACTCGAAACTTAATCAGCGCTCATAAATTTCCATCTCGGAGTCGAGAAGGCCAACGCCGATGTTCATTTATTTTAATGAAGAACTGCGAGACTCTTTGCTTTAATCTCTCTTGCATCATCGAGCAGACCGATGGCGGGCTGAGCAGTTCAACTTAAGAAGCACGAAGCGAAGGGAGCTTGATAAAACATTTTAATTATGAGTTAAGACGTTAAAAGCGAGAATCGTCCTCGCTCTCCCTCAACTGATCTTTGATAAAGGAGACGGAAAACTTTTTCCTTGTTCAAGGGGCAAGTGCTTTTCGTCTTCTCTCGCTCTTTGTGCGAGCAGAAATTGAATTGAATTAATACATCATGCTTGAGCTCGTTCGAACGGCAAGAAGCGGAGGAGTGAAAAAAGTTCGCCGGATAAGCGAAACATTGATTCATTATGCTCTTGAACTATGAATGGAGCCGGAGGATGGACCAAACTGGAGTCTCATTATTATTCCTCCTTGCAATCCTCTTACGCTCTCGACGATGCGGTCTTTATGTAGTTAAATACCTTAACTAAAGTTAGCTGAGGGATTTTCGCTCGCCAACTTTTTAATGTGCTTTTGGTCAAACTTTAAAAGAACCGATAACAAAATCATGATGGAAAAATTCTCTGTAGAATTATCTTCGAGTTTGTTTGGGTTCGAGTGGAAGGAAGAGCGAGGTCGGCTCCTTTTATGATACACATTGCCGTTCTCGACCCTTTTCTCATTGCTTTATTATCGTTTTCCTCAAACAGTTTCTTCTCTGTACATTTTATTTACATTTAATAACAATAAAATCAATATTGGGTGAATGAGGAATGAGCTCCAGACATCTACACATGTGCTGGTTCCATCTCCCTTCCCTCCCCCACAATCACTCTTCCGAGAGATAAAATTTCGCTTTTATCAAGCCATCCGACTTCGCCTTTCATACTTCTTATGAATACCCGGCGTGGCTCTATTGAAAGCGTCTCGAAAATCGATAAGCCGTTTCGGCTCAAGTCCGAAATCAAGTCATAAAGTGAAGCGATAATGTGAGCGAGATTGAATAAAAAATGAATAAGCTCAGACGTTGGGGAGATGACACTGCGGCACTGCCAGTGATTCAATTGGCTCGCCATTTACTTAATGGACCATATTTTCATCCGAGCTCGCTTCGTCGTTTCCCCGGCGGGCGAAGATTGATAACAGAAGCTAATTTTAAAGGGAACTTGCGAGACAAAACGTTATCGATGTTACAACAGCCGACGACCGGCCAGTCCTTGTGCGAGAAAGAAGGAAAACAGCAGAAATACTTTCCTTCGTAATCGCATTCAATTATTCAAATCTGTTAAGCGGCAAAAGTCTCTGAAACTTGAATAATTTACGAACTGAAATTACCATAATCTTAGCCCGTTCTTGCGAAACTTTTATCGGCTCTTCCTCGAGCTTTTTATCGCTTCGGCGAAGAAAAAAACTCTCAGTGAACTTTGAGAAATTTTAGGTGCGTTCATTAATTATTGAAGTATTGATTAGCACAAATGTTCTTCATCAAGGGTTGATCGTTCCGCTAACCTCGAGCTTTTTCGGAAGTTTGCCGAAAAAATTTTACGCGATGAGCTTTCGCGTGTCAAAAAGCAAAACGTTTCATCGACAGAAATCTTCTTTTTATCAAAAAGTTGTAAAAAGTTGACAACTCGAGTTTGTTTCCCTATTAGTGCAGTTGAAGATTCAATTTGCAATCAACAACTTTTACGAGCTCGCATCCGCCCACGCTTTCAAAATTTAATTTCATGTGATTTTCTCGCAGCAACTTGAAGCATGGAGCAAGAAATCTCGGCTCCCCATCTTCTAGGAAAAGCAATTTGGCTCTCGTCGCTTTCGTGCTTTAACAAACTTCTATTTAATCGTGAAGATGAACGAGCAAAAAATAAAATGATGGGGAAGCGTCATAAATGTTTCATCGCATTCGGGAAGCTTGGCGACACTACAGTCGCATTTTTAAACGCGCGACGGGGACAAGAAGGAGGAGAGAAATTGCAAATAACTAGCATCATTTAAATAAGCTTTTATGGCTGGAAGAGCGAAAGCGACGAGAACGGAATCCGACGCTCACGAATGTGTTTGCTTATTATTTTTTTAATGCTCCGAGTTCTTATAACATCCTCTCGCTCGGATGGATAAAAGGTAAACGTCCTTAATAGCAAAAATAGATTCACCAGCCATAAACATCCTCGAGTAGAGCGACGAGATTTAATTTAACATTAAAAAGTTCAATAAAAGAAGAAATTTTAATATTTTGATTGGATTTCTTCACGTCATTCAGAAGTTTCCCTCGTCTGCTGCTTCATGCAATCTCTCAATCGAGGAGATCATCGACGAGTCAGATAAAAGGAAAAGTTCATCATTAGGGAAGCTACAAAGCAGCGTCGATGATTCCGCTTCAATCTAAAGTTTGACGTTTCAATCATGAGAGGAAGATGAGATTTATAAAGTCGCCCGTTGTGTTCAACTTTTCATATCGAACTTTAGACACTTTCAAATGCAATTTTTCAGCAATCTTTCTCCAATAAAAGGAGCTTGAAAGCTCAATGTCCGATGCATCAGACACGAAGCATTAAAAATAAAGATGAGGAGCGAGTATAAAGCAATAAATTTTCCTCGTTTTGTTATTTCGTTCATCTCTCTCTCGCACTCCAGAGCCAAGCGAAAAAGGGATTCACATTAAATCTTATTTCCTCGCAGTGAATGGCAACGTGAAGCCCGGCAATGACAGCAACTAAAGGGCAGCATTATCAAGTATAAATGTAATAAATTGCAAAAACTTTCAATGCAAATTGGGAGTTCGAGTGAAACGCGTTGGAAGAAATTTAATTTCATGTTCAAATGAGCTTCTGTAAAACTACTGTGAAAGCTCGTGCAATCAAAAATAGCGAGAGAATCGCTTTGCACCTTTTTTTCTGCGGGAAACGTAATTTGATTCTTGAAAAAGTTTTTCATTAAAGTCATTTTTTCTCTTAAACTTTGTCGTGTTGCAAAGCAACTTGAAATGGAAAATAAGTTTTCACCGCTCAATTTCGCCGCTCGAATTTAATTTTATCTCTTGTAGACTGAAAAACTGCTTAGTTTATCAAATAAAGCATATTGCTCTATGGGTGGCTTGAAGTCCCGCACCAGGAGTCGACAGCACACAAAAAATCCGCATGAGAGCGAAAAAATTCAAGCAATTTATTTTGCCATTGGAAATCGTTAATGCTTCTTGAATCAAGCAGAGAAAAATGATGGAGAAAAATTAAACGAACCGTGAAATTAAAGTGTTTATATTTATTGAGACAATATCTCTCTTTCGCCGGTCTTCGTCTTGCCGTGTCGCTCGGTCAATGGATTCGCCCTGCGACCGATTCGCAGCAAGTTGGACGGTCAGATGAGTCCGCAAACTTTCTTACTTTGCTAGCAGAACTCATCGGTCATGCAAGAGAAACTTGTTTCTGCTTGAGACTCTCGACTTACCATGCGCTTCAAGTTCAGTCGGATCGACAAACGAGCGATGGAATGTTTTTAAAAGCTTGTGAGCTTTAAAGCAATTTTCGAGGTAAATTAATTAATGACGGTTCGTTCGTTCTCAAATTGGTGGAAAAAGAGCCTGAAGGGTCAACAGCTTCTCCACTCAAGCCTCTCAAACAGAGCTTCGAGCAAAAGTTGATTAAATTTTATTATTCCGCTCTGGTCAGACGCGTTTTTCTGGTGAGGTGGTCCATCTCGCCGCGGGCTCGCTTTGCCCGCGCTTGATCTCTCCGCAGAAAAGAGAAAAATATGTGGTTTTTAAACTTTCCGCACCGGAATGACGAAATTTGATGAAGGAAAAGCTCCGCCGAGAAAAAGTTCTCGTGGAAGTTCGTCGAAACATTTTCAGCGTAATTGCAATAATTTAAAAAGTTCCCTCGCTGGCGAGTGGATGAGAATCTTTAGCATAATTACCTTCACTTCAATCGAGTTGATGCGCTGTTTGGGCAGAACGTTGTAGAGTGAGAAGTCCAGGCGTCTTGAGAAAATGCCATTCGAGCCGCATGTCGTCCTGTAATGGAAAGAAAGTTGCATTAAAGTGTTTGAACGGAATGCAATTTTTTTGTAAATTGCCAATTTAAAATTCATAAAGCGAGGAATTTTCGAGAGGTTTTTCCTTCCCTCGTTCTCACAAGAGCTTTAACAACGAACTTTCTTGAAAGTCCTCGACGAATCGAGAGCGAAGAATAAGAAATCAAAGCGCGAAGCTCCTTCAAATCTCATTGTTGTTCAATTGCTGATTTGAATTCAGCTACGTGAAGGAAGAAAAACTTCGCAAAATGCCAAACAGAATAACATTTCATTCGCGCTTCTGTTTGCTCTTCTATTCAAATAGCGAGCTGCGAGAGCAAAAACCAATAATGTATTTCATCCACGGGCTTTGAGAAGATTGCATGGGAAGCAAAAGAAGCGACGCAAGCTTCGAATTGTCTGATGTAGTCATCGTCTTTGTACGCTTATTTAGCTATAAGCAGAGAGCAGCAGATATTGAATCGTCTTCGTTCGGAAACCACTCGCAAACACAACACAGCGCAGACATTTGTTGCAAGAACTTCGATCATAAAATATGCCACCAGCAATTACCATCTTCCTCCGTCCCTCTGAATGCTAATCAAACAGCGATACTGTCTTCTCTTGTCCCTCTTACGATTAAAATACATAATCGCGACAAACAAACGAGACGCATTATCGTTATCATTACTTTCGGATTCTCTCCGAATATCTGGGGATGAAATATTTGTTGATATGTTTCTTATCATTTACATTTTCGATCGTCGCTAGATTTAGGTCAGTCCCATTAAACGCGCCTGAAATATCGGCGTATTTTTTCCGCTTTCTTTTGCCGACTGTCTCCTTCCGAACGCCGATGGAAATCTCAACAGTTGCTTCGAAAAATTCCATTGCATTTGTTCGACAGACGACAGCGTTCTTCCGTCTCCCATGTGTGGAAGTAGTTTAAGTTCTTTTCGGGGGACGAGCGGCAATAAAAATGAATGTAAATAAGAGAATAAATAATAAATAGAAGGCTCGTAAAATGCTATTTGCTAGTCGAGGAACGAGAAGATAATGTGATGGAATGAGGGGATTTTCTCTGCGGATTAATGGGAGTTGATTTTGGATGGCACCGCGAACTGGCTCAACTATTGTTGATTCAATTTCTGGGTAAACAGATTTCTTGACTCTGCGGAACATATCCGAGAAAATACGACGATTTTGTCGTTGAAAGAACAAGGCTGAGTAGCTCATAAATTTATTTTAGCGAGAGTTTAATGTGAATCATTGCTAACCAGACATCGTCGCGATTCTCAGTTGTAGACTCGTTTCGTGATAACGGCATTTTCTCAAGTCCATAAACCTCCTTTGCATGCAAATAGTTTGCACTCGAAGAGTGGAGAAGTGAGTTTCCTTAGGGAGCATTCCCCGGCAAACTAATCTGACGAGGAAGTTGAGAACTCTATTCATAAGCAGCTATAATAATAATCGTAAATTTCGACTAACTAGAAGAACAAATCATCGTCGCTTTGGTGCTGAGGAAAATTATCCAAAGAAATCTTCTGTAGTTGGGGAAAATTTATGTTTTTCTTGGACTATTTTCGCTAAGAAAGAAACTTTCCCGCTGTAAAAGTGACAATTAAAGCATGAAATATGCGGCGCGCGTTGGTGAATCTAAAGCGATGCACGTAAATAGCGAGGCGATAAAATATTTGCATAGCAAAAGCGAATTCGGAGCGAAAGGTAAACATCCTCAGAGGTGCACTTTCTCAACCTGGAGCTTCTGCCATCGCAAACAGGAACCGTCGAGCTGCTAAATGACGAACATAAATTTGCAAGGTAAACCGAAGTGAAGTTGGAAAAGCTGCAGCGAATAAATTGCACTTTGTATGATGCTTGCAACGTTTGTCGAAACAAACACTCACCGAAAGTAAAATTGGATTATAACTTAGCGGTGCAGTTTACAATGTGATACTCTGTCGATGACTGCGAGGGATGTTTGCACTCGAAATTGTTTATAACGAGGTATCATTGTATGCGGTGGATGTTCCGGGCTTGCTAAGTTTGTACGGTGAGAGGAAATAAACTGCAATCCTGCGGGGCTTGCATGCACTACTCCGACATAAGCTCGAGTACTCTGACATTATTTTATACGATGTGCTCGTACTCCATAAAAAGAAGTCTTCTGTGACATGCACAAAGTAGCGACGAGATGCATCAACCTTGCTACTATGACGACAGCAAGTCACATTATGCAATGTAAACAGTTTCCAATTTAAAGGCTCTCGAACTTTTGTGCTGCTTTCTGCTCGACTGCACCGAGTGAACCTCGTCAGTGCTCATGCATATTTAAAACAATTAATTAGATTATTCGCTTTCCCTCACTTTCGTCTCCGTCGAGACTTGACCGCGTTAATTCTTTCGTAATGGGATGAATCATGTCCGCTTGGGCGAATCGAAGGATTAACATGAAAGTTGATGCGAAAAGCTTTGAGTTTCCGTTTTTCTGAGCACTTCAAAACCTCTCGTGTGCTTTTATTACCCTTCAGAAAAATGATATTACAATAGAGAAGCTTCGTGTCTTGCCCTTCCGTGACCTTTCTGATCGCTTTTACGTTTTCCTCTTTCTTGTTCCGAAGTGCTGCTTCACCTCCGATGAATATTCGATGTGAGAGAAGCGAAAAAAGTCGCCCAGCACTGCTTCAAACATTCAAAACTCCTGGTTAGGAGAATCACTCGTCTGAAGACTTTAATGGATATATTTACTGTGTTCACATTTTTCGTTCGTTTGAGAGAGCGCCAGCGTTCGAGGGACTAAGTAAATTAGTCTTGATGGTCTGAAAGGACGACTGTTAGCAACGACTCTCCTTTCTCTAGCAGACGATGGCAAAGGGGGCGAGAGCAAACAGTGTCAAAAGACGAGAATTTATTTGACTCGACTCTCGAGTGTACACAAAAAGCAGCAAGCTCCGTTTTATTGAAATTCCATTTCCTTCATTGAATTCGGATTCTCTATGATGACGACGCTTTTCCCACACTCAACAAAGAAGGACGACACTTTCCTTTATGTTTCACTTCCAATTCCATTACTCTAAGCTCCTCAATGTGGTTCCAAAGCTTCTTCGATGACTTTTTTTCTAGCAGTGCATTCCACATATGACATCATGCGATGGTGAACTAGCATTGAATAACTTTTCACGCTCTCATGCTTTTGAATCGTTGCCAAAGAATCCCAAAGCGGCAAAATAGTTTTGCGTTCCCTTGCCGTCAAACGAAAGTGAAAAACTCGTGACGTTGATGGTGAACGGGCGGTCGGAATGTAACAAAAGCTTCTTTATTGCGGATACTATCGCACTTGTCTCTTCTTTTCCGACCATCATGTCACAGGAGAAAAGAAAGTTCGCTTCATATCAGTCGCTGAGAAATGCGAGAAAATCACATGAAAAAGATTTTTTCCGAGGGAAGTGGAGGGAACGATTGAGGAATTCAACCATAAACGATTTCGTTTCTCAACAATTGTCTGATTTATATACACAATTTAATTCTTTCTTCTCTCGCTCTCGACTTTTTCCTCGGCTGCTGCACACACAAAACCTTTGGACACCCGGTGGAAGGAGAGGGAACGAAACCTTTTTCTTGCCATCACCTAGCTCGCTCTTCAACCGGACGAAGACTCAAAGCTTCGCTGCATAGACAAAACGTTCGCTGGGAAACTTTTTACTCGGCTCTCCCGTCGCTTTCCTAATGAAAACGGAAAAAGTTTCCTTCGAGGTTCTGTGACGATTTTGAGATTTTCCTCCTCGCCGTAGATTTTTTTTTCTAGGAAAGTTTGGGTAGCCGAAAGTTTATTGACCATTTAAAACGACAAATGTAGATAAAATCGTTGTATCTTCTTTGAGACGGGACCGGGGAAGGCAGAAGGAAGGAGACGACTCCAAATTGATCTATAAATTTACATTGGCAATCAATGATGTGCAGCAGCGGGAAAACGGGAGACAAGAAGAGGATAAAATGATGAAGGAAAGTTTAAAATTAATGATGAGAACGAGGAGCTGATAGAATCGAAGAACTTTCTTAGTCATTGAAAAATGTGAGAGCTTCAAGCGAAGACATTAGAGCGAGGGTTGCGCCAATAAAAATGGAGATTTCTCGCTTCCTATAGTTTCAATCTTTACGACATTCTGCAGTTTCTCTACCTTGTTGCAGACTCTGTTCGCTCGTTCCAAGTTTCAAACAAAAGTAAACGATGTCATTGATGCGAGAGTATCGAATGACTCTCGTCGTCCTCCCGAGCGAGTGCTTGGCTTGTCGCTTCCAGACAAGAAAGCTTTTCTTTTTGTGTCGCGAAAAACTATTCCAAAGCATATCGAATGTGTTTCTATTTAGATCTCGATACCGAAAAGCGCAATAAATGCAAAGTGATTTGATTCTCGTCTGGTTTACCCATTGCTCGTTGCAAGCGAGCAATCATCAAACCCTCATTCACTTTTGTTTCTGCTGAGCACATAAAACAATTCCACCTTGCAGGAGCTTGTAACAAGAAGACGACAAAGCTTGAGAATCATCAGAGGAAATTTATATCTGCATTATATTTTGCTACTTCAAAAGACAAATTAATTTTATCTTTTCTGTGCTCCAGTGGTTCTTGTTTTCGCTCAGTAATGGTTGGAGTCAGGGGCGAAGTTTGAACTATTCGAGTGAGAGAATAAAGCTCTCGCTTCAACTTGAGCTTTCCACCCCTGCTTGAGATTCGAAATATTTAGATTGGTGGCAAAGCTAGCAAAAGAGAAATCTGAGAAGCGACCCGTTCCTGACAAGCAATTTATTCGTGAGGTGTCTTTATGATTCAATAAATCCTCCCCAGCAGAAAATGTTATTTGCATTCATTCGCTTTCTTTTTGTCTCAACGCTCGTCTTTCTTCTGAAATGAGGAGAGACGAAGACGCAAATCCTTTATTCAGAATCGTTCGATTGTTTTTTCTTCCCGCAACTTTCGTCAGTTGAAAGCTTCTTTTCTGGGAGCGAGAGACGAGAGCCGTGTCTACTGCGTTGGATAATGAAATGCTAAAGTTGTCTTTGGCGGATCTGAGTGGGGAAGTTGAGGAATGGAAATCGGCAGACATCAGTTCAGTGAACTGACGACAAGCCTTGAAATCAATCACGTTCGAGAGAAGCTTGAGCTCCCACGCGAGTCTTCCGAGCTTTAGCTTTGCCTACTTCTTACTTGAAAGCCTTGAAAACGCGGCAGACTCGAATATTTCCGTTAATTATCTATTTCAGTCACATATATTTGAGTAAAATTTAAATTCATTGGAAGAAGAATGAGCAGCAGAATGGAAAAGAGCCTCGAGTGGTGTGCGCATTTCAAGTGTGGATAAAAAATTGGATTCTCGAAGACAAAAGAATAATTGTCGGCTCGAAGTTGAGCATTAACAATTCCGCGCCGCGGCCGACTGATTAAAATGGGTTAGTAGTTACAACAAAGACGCGGAGCTTAAGCTGCTCAGGGACATGCGGGCTTGAGCGATCGCAGATACAGCGTAAGTGATTTATCAATTGACGGCGATCGAATTTGAACGTTGGCAGTTCGTAAAACTCTTAATTTAATCTCATAAAAAATGCGCTTCATTATGCCGGTAAATCATCGAAGCTGCCGTCAAAAGTCGTGACGGAAAATTTCGTCGAGCGGAGCGATCAAAATTTATTATGACATTTTTATTTCGCCTGGCTGACACAAACGAATGCTCGCGAACGCTCGTGGATTGATTCGATCAGTTAGTTCAAGCGGAAAACATTTTATGTTACGAAAGTTTTTATGGCGATAAGAGCGTTAGTTCCACAAGCCCACGTTTCCCACTATCTTTCCGCCGCCTTATTTTTCGCATGTTTTGTAAATAAAGAATTTGTCATTTTGATGACCTTCAACGCCGCGCGAGCACATTGAAAACAAACACACCATTAACATCTGTTTTAATTTAAATATTCTTTTTTCTGCTCTTTCCGAACGCTATGAATGTGTTGCCACTGTCGATGGAACTTCGTTAGTGTTCTCGAGAGCGCTGGATGAGTGTTTTCGCATTTGCTTCCACGACAATATGTAAAAGTCTCGTCAAACTGTGACATTTCGTTCTTCTTTCTCGCTTTTACTTTTCACATTGCCGGCATCTCACGCTCGTTACGACCATCAGTGAGGCCCATAAATGTTCTGCTTTTGGGAAGACGACGACGTGACCGGAGTAAAAGATGAACAGCTCCAATGATTACATGACTTAAAAGCGTTCCAATGTCAGGAGAGCGAGCGACGGAAAATGATTTTTTTCGGTTACACGCTTTTGAAATTGAAAATCAAACAATTTGCGGTGTGTGTAATTAGATAATGCTAAGGTGGAACAAGCTGGAACTGCCAATTTTGTATCGGCTGGAAGAAGAGCGACCGTCGCGCTTTGTTTTGATTTCGCTTTCAGAGTCGTCGACGCTCTCGCGAGGAGATAAATTATTCTGTCTTGTAGCCGTTGATCGCTTGCATCACGCGTTCAACGAAACATGAGACTGTGTGCCTCTGTGAATAGTTCAACCGGCTTTTCGCGATGATATTCGCGAAGCCGAAATGTTTATTTATAGACTTTTCTCTCCCGGTTTGTATCGATGTTTGTTAATTAATAATTTTTGTGCAAGCTTGTAAGCTCGTGTTCACGCCTGTGATCTGTCAACATTGGAATTCGCAATATTTATGCTGCTTATCGCTTTGCCTTTGTGAGAGAGTCGAGAGGGTGACACTGGGTCTGGAAGCGCCTAATCGCTTGAGCAAGGAAGTCAGAAGTCAATTTTTGTAAGCAAAGAAGCAGCATTCGTTTGCAGGAAAAATAATTATCATTTTGATTGGAGTTCAAGGTCAGACGTTGCGAGAAAGAAGCGAAATAAAAGTGCGCGAGAAGAACAGAGGCAGTGAGGGAATATCTTTGGAGATTAATATTTCTCGCTTCGAATGCAAATAGCTTTATTTGTTTAAACCGAGCGATGAGGAATCTTGAAAACAAGTTTCTGAAGCTCTTTCGTGTGTTCCCGTCAATCTGAACTGCACAGCAAAGTCTGACTTTGCAATCGACGAAGCTTTCAATGGAAACTGTTCAATCATTTCTTGAAGGCTTTGACAAATTGTTTGGTAAAAATTCCAGCTTTGAAACTGCGAGTAACTTCAAAGCTGAATGCGTTTAGCAATGTCTCGTCGGGTTTGTTCACGCTGGAGTGTCAGAGTGCCATTTTCCGCAGCTGTAATAATCGTCGAGAGGCCCTCGAGGCACTGAATTTTAATTAAAAATTAATTTCGCTCTTCGCCGAATGCAAAAATTTCTTCTCCAACATTTCAATTATCAGTGATTAAGCATAGCATTTGTTGTAATTGGCCCTCGAGTCTGTTTTTATGACAGAAGACTTCTTGGGCGAGGTTGCGCCTCAGTGACTTTCTTAATTTAAAAAACACTCGCCCGCTCTGACAATGAGGCAATTAACAAATCAAAAATTGTTAATGGCTAAAAATAGAAGAATTTCCAGAGAAAATAAATTTCGGTTTCCAATTTGTGGCTATTAAAAATAATGATGAAAGGCCCGAAAGTGGAGAGCTGGCGAGATTTATGAAGCATAAAGCACACGATATGCTTTCTGGAAGTCATTCGAATTATCGAGCCAAGCAGACGAAGAGACTCTTGATGGACAGGGAGCGAGAAAGAGTTTCGTAACAGCACATTAAGCATTAATTATGCGTCGCCTATGGAGCGAGGAAGTTGTGTCGCTGCTCGCAACAATTAGATTCGTGTGTGCTCAGCGTCGAGGCAAGAAAAACAAGCAGAAATTCTAACAAAATGCCACATTAACTATGACCTTATTAAGTCCAACCATAATGTTTCTTCGTTCAGTTTTTGTATAATTTAATTGTCGTGTTCCTACTTCACGCTCCGCAGTGAATTGCTTAATTTTCGGCTAGTTTCTTGTTTCACGAAACGCTCGACTGTTCATCGAGAATCGAGCACGACTTTAGAATTATTAATTCGAGACGACGGAAAAAAGATTTGTTAAGCCGATGAAGAAAACGAGTTGGAATTAATTGATTTCGTTTCCGACTTTGAATCGCTAAGACTCACGGACGTTTGATTTCTTCAGCTGCAACTCGGAACCTTTATTGGCAAAAAAAGCTTCAGGTCGTTAACGTGAATGAAGCACAACATTGATAGGAGAGTAACAAGAAGCTTCAAGCAGCGCTTTATGCTTTGTCCGATAGCTGAAACTTTCCTCCCCGCTAGACAACCTTTGGTTCCGAACAACAAAAAGCTCAGGAATTTATTAAAATTACTTTTATTGTTATTATCTTCTGGTGCATGAGTAGAAGAATATTTTCGGGTTGATATTAATTTTCATTTATAGCCCGAGACTGGAGCGATAAACTGTCGACTGTATGCTAAACCTGATATGTTGAGAGGGACATTACAGCACCGAGAGATAAAGCGATAAAATTTCGACAAACATTGAGAAAAGGGACAAAGCATTCGTTAGACGAGGACGAGCTCAGAAGTATTTCAGGTGCTTTTCACAGGTGGATGAAGCCGGTCATCCACTTGAAGGCAATTTAGACATATTCGAAGCTAATGTCCTGTTTGTTCAGGACGTCGACTCGCCTTTGAGTTACGCAACACGAGCGGGGCACGATGAATGAATGATATAATTAATAAGTTGCCGAGAGTTTGTTAACGAGCCCATAATTGAGAAATTAAATTGAGATGGAGAGACATAAATTATCATATCCACATGATTTCTCCTCGCTTGGCTTCTCCAGCACTCGTCGAACGGCGAATGTTTCGTGAAACTATTTTCGGACATCTCGCGAGGCAAACTCGCATCCAGAAACTCTTCCTCGACACTCGTCAGTCGAGATTTATTTCATTAAACAAAGCAAGAAAAATAGAAAATATAAGGAAAATAGAATTTCGGCTGATGGGAGATCGAGTGGGGTCGGCGCAACACTTTATGGAACTCGATATGTTAATGCAAATAACTCTTCAACGCTGACGCAGAGGAAATTATGAAATAAATTATATTTTCTTAAGGAACTAGAGAGCCGTTTGTGGGGAGGCCAGGCGAAAAAAAGCACTCAGGCCGCGTAAAATATTACTTGAGCGATGGAAGAATGTTCCAGCAGCATTTCATCGGACGCAGATTTTCCTCGTGGATTGGAAACGAAAATAGAAAGATTTATGATCTCCGAGAGATTATTGAAATTTTCACTTAATAATCATCTGGTACGCTCGACTGTAATTCAAAACTTTTCTTTTCGCCATCCCGAACGAAACGAGAAATTTCCTCCGATCGGAAATTAATTTTCACTTTTCCTTTCACCGCTGCTCGCTCGCTCGTCCAAACGATTCTAATTACTCTGCCACCTTTGGTTTTCTTCTCGTTTCTATAAATTGCAATAATTAACAAGAAGCTTAACGCCACAAATATTAAGCGAAGCTGTAATTAAGATGGCTTTGAGTGGTTGTTTTGTTATTGGCCAAGGTTGTTTCGCACTTTAAGCTTCGCTCTTGGCTTCAGACTTTAAGAAAAATCCGAGATGAATAAAATCTCAAAGCTTTGCGGCCGACAAATAATTGACCACTTGATGTCTCAATCGGGTCCGAATGGCATCTCGAGAGGGTCAAAGCATTACACGTTTTACTCCGACAAAAAGTTGAAGGACGAGCAATGGCACGAGGCGACCGGAGAGATGAGAAGACCGTCGTCAAAAATTATCTTCGTGGACGGACGATGAGAAAGGAAAACTTCATGATTTTCTTATCGCTTCATGCAGTTGTTTGCCTTCTTGGCCCATCTTGTAATCGTGAAGAAAGCTCTCTCAATCCACTGAATGTTTAATGACAATAGAAAACTCCGACCGTACTAGCACGCGAATTCACGAGCGACACCGTCCGATAAGATTATGGGCTTTCGCACAAGGAAATTTTCTCTCGTTCGCCTCATGCGAAGCACTTTCCGTCGAAACGCCTTGTGTTTACTTTTTATTCGCGGGTAGGTCAAGGTGAAATTTATTTTTCTTTCTTTCGCCTTTTCTGCGTAAAATACGAAAATAGCGAAACTTGTTGTCGGCTCTCTCGCCGTTATCTCATCGCGTGTCGCTGACTCAACGAGATTTCTAATTCTGCTCCATCAAACTTTTTCCTTTGCGATTTCAATCGGAAAAATTTCCACTCCCCCGGGCTCGACTAACATCGATTATTTCCTCAACGGAACGCGGATTACAAATCGATCCGCTCGCGCTCTGATGACAGACGAAAATCAAAGCCGATGAACGAGAAAAGAAAGTTCTATAAGCCGCGCTCGTGTTTTCCATATTCAACAATCTTTTATCCTTGAAAATATCCCCGTCGTCGACGAGCTCGTGCGAGCGAGAGAGACCGAGCGCGGCATAAAACATGCCATAGACATATTTTCTCCCTTTCTTACACAGCCGGCTTTTTGCCTGCTTCATTCAACTCTGGCGGACGTGGAACGAGGCGAACGAAAGAAGAGGGAAAACAACTGATAAGGAAAATCCCATCCGAGAGTTTTTCTTTCGCCGGCAGTTGCTTTTTTATGCGGGACGAGTGGATCTCGTTTCGGCTAGGAAGAATGCCGAGAGTTTCATTAAATATTCCACTTCCATCGCTAGCTGAAGAGACTAGAAGGAACAACTTTTTGTTGATTCTCAAATACGCTAATTAAACTTTTTGCTCCCCCATCGAGAGAGCGCGCGACGTATTTGCATTTCCCATTCAGCGTGAGATAAAAATACGCGAAACAATCGCGAAAAGTTTCAGTTTTCGGTTGAACGAGACGCGAAATGAAAACAATGTAAATTTCGGAGGTTTCTCGCGATTGAGTGATCTGAGGAGAAGTTCAAGTACGTTCTGCACGTTCGACTTTGGGAAACGCTTATAAGGAATTCTGAGCTTGAGCACTCACCTGATACGATCTGAATACATCTCGCCATGCTCTAAGTATCTCTGCTTGACGATCGCTCGGCTGCTTTGGATCGGCGAGACCGACAGGGTTCGCTCGCCGTTGGCTGATGAAGCGGGAGACGACGAGCCGTTGCTTGAAGTCAAACTGCCCGCCCGACCGCGGATTGTGGATTGCGGTGGGGTTGATACGGACAACTGCTGGTCCAACAAACTGCAGACATTATCAGCAATGCTCGTGGACATCTTCATCATCTGATTTTGTTGATAGGCCGCGGTTCCGTTCGGCGTGGAGGTTGCCAGCGACAAAGCCGGTTTCTGATTATTCTTGTTCTTTTTCTTTTTCTTCTTCGAAGCGTCTTCCTCTAAACGACCTCCGAACAGATTTGCAGTTATTGGCGGAGCCCAGTCGAGATCTTTCTTGATATGACCTCGACCGCATCGACAGCCGCAAACCTTGTACACCAAGTCGTAGCCCTTCTTCGTCCACAAATTCTGCTGTCTTTGTTTATCGGACCACGAGCGAGCGCGTCCAATCGACTTCAAGTAGCTGAGAACGACCTGTTCCCACTGATCGAAACATTCGGCGTGCATATACTGGCCAGCTGAGCAGTTCTCGTTAGTGCAGATAACTCGCACAGCTTCGTACAACTGATCACTGTTGATGAGCCCAAAATCGAGTGTCTTCAGGCAGTCGCCAGTCGGCACACAGCATCGGAACGGTTGCATGTTTAAGCCTGCACAAGACGTTATCGTATCTGAGCTGTCGCGTCGCGGTGCCATGAGCAGGAGCGGATGCTGATACATTTGAAAGCTTCGGGTTTTTTATTACGATTTCTTAAAAGTGTTCAAAGTGTTTATCGGATTCTTGCTTCACTTCTCGAGCGAAAGAACAATGCAATTCATTCTTCTTCCCGCTTTCATTGCCAGCATGAATAAATCGTCGTTCATTTGAAACTTATTTTCTCGCCACTTCATTCATTCACGCCCGAAAAATAATTTTGTTTTTCGCCAATATTTCCTCGCGCAACAAAAATTATTTTTCGCTGGAGATTTAAATACAAAAATTCACTTCTTGACGTTCGCCGGGAACGTGCAAAGTTTTTTTGCCGGAAAATATTTTTTTTATCTTCAAAAAAGTTTTCAAATATTTTTATTTTTTTGCTATCACTCGATTCGAGCTTAAAATTGTCTCAAATTATCGCAATATATTTACTGTTTGGTTGATATCGCCACACGCCCGCGAACAAAATGTACACAAAGCCGCGCTCATGAGTTTCGCATTCTTTCGTCTTTTGCCTTCACTGCACTGATAAAGATTGTTTAATTCACTCGCAGTCACTCTCTCAATCGCTGCCTTTATCTCGGGGTCTGTTTGTTTATTGGGAGAGACGAGCTGAATTCTTTTTATCATTAAACGCGATGAAAAAATATTCACGAATAAACTTTATGGAAATTCTTCTGGGCTCGGGTGGGAAAACAACAAGTTAGTTTTTCTATTTCTTTCCGCTCTTTCTGTTCGGAAATAAATTTTATTTCGCTTTCACTTTCATCCAGAAAATCTCCGGCTGGACGAACTTTCAACTTTCGATTTTCAAAAATATTTTCTGCACACGCAAATCTTGTTAGGAAAGATCGACGTTTATCAGCAAAAGTCTTATTCGTTAAACTGACTTCCAAACATTTATCAAAAACGATGGAAATGAAAATATTATTTTATTTCTCTAAAGGGAGAGACCGGTTCTCGTGTATTCACTCGTCGGCGATTGTTTTTTGACTAAGCGAGCACATAATAGTAACACAGAATAAAAGAGAAGAAAAAATATAAATTTTCGACAGAATGTTCTATGGTTTGAGTTGAGGGTTCGATGCGCGTGTGTTGGTCTCGCCTCGCGTCTCTTTACTGCTGCTGCTCGCTATGTAAACCAAGCAACAACAAAACATTAGCCGAACGAAGGCGAAAAGGAAAAGAGCGAAGCACAAGATGCAACAACAAGCGAAACTTTCAGCCTTTTCATGTTCCCGCTGGATTTATGTACAGCTTTTAATTCGATTAAAAAATATATTTTTTGCGCCCATGCCGGAATAAACAAATCGAAATATTACGCAACCTGGTTTAGGGTTTCACTTTTCCGAGAATTTCGAGAACACGCGCTAACTGAGTAATCGTGAACAAGCGAGGAAGCGACGCGAAATGTCCCTGAAAATGTCAGCAGAAATCGAAAGCCACCACGAGCAGTTTTCCTTCATTGAGGAAAATCGACGCTTGCAAGCGACAAACAATTTTCCAAGCGTCTTTCTGGCACCGCTGTGTGAGTAAGCGATGAGGAAAGAAAACTCCACGAGCATCCGCAAAATTCTGTTTACCTTTTTCCTATTTTCCACTCGCAAGCACGAAGCGAGGAAAACTCTCTCTACCACCTTGAAAATGAAAACGAAAAACATCGGAAACGATTTCCCCTTCATTTTCAATGCTAAATTTTCACTTTCGGATACAAACCGAGCGCCACACAAGTTCAAAGCCGTCACGAACACCATCGGAGCTCTGCTGCGCATGCAACATAAACGACATCGCAAGCTGAAAGGAAAATTGCAGTGCTCATAGTCGAAGCTATTTTTAGATGGCAGAACGTCAGGAGCAAAACGGAAAGTCTCACCGGGACATGCGTTGTAGGGAAACTCGAGTCTTCCCTCCGCCGGAAAAGCTGAAGCGACAATGGGAATGTGCATAATAAGGAAGAAGCTTACGAACACTTGCAACGATAGTTTTCACTGCTTCTGATCAATGGAGCTCCTCACTTCTCAAGGTTTTTCATGAGTGAAAGCGGAATTTCTGGCCATTGATGCAACTTCAATCGATCATCTTACTTTAAACTTCCACTGAAAAACTTATTTCAAATTTATCAGAGGAAGATGAAAAGATATTTTTTCCCTTTGACCGTCACGAGCATTGATGGCTGGCAAGAAGAAAACGGAGGCAACGTGAAAAATATCAAGAAGCAGGTAAGCGAATGGACGAGCAGCAAAAAATCATCCACTAACAAAACAACTGCCAGTCAATTTAATTGAAGCATAAACAACATGAGTTAGATTGTTTCGAGCTGAAAAAAGCGCGTAGCTTGGATAGAAGAACAGCATAGAAAATAAGAGTGGAATTCTCAGGGTTTCAAGGTCTCTATGCTGGCTGCCTCATCGAAAGCGTCGTGTGACTCTTAGTGTTTCATTCTCGCTGTTCGCCGTGGCCCGGGACGTATTATTATGCAAATTGGATTGTCGATTTATGTAAAAACTTATTTCGGCAATCGTTCTCAAGCGAAGGGGTTTTATGGTCGGCCGGGCAGTTGATCAAACCAGTTCAGTAGGGGCATGCGGAGAGTGACAGGAGGACTATTAGGACACATGATACACCTTTTCCTAATTTAAAAAAAAAAACGATCTAAAGCTGCTTGACCATCAAAACGAAATAGAGTTAGACCCGCGCTCGCTCGGCTCTTCGCTGTTTCCTGATTCTATTAATGACTTATCAACTCGAATCGCCGTCATAAATTCAAACTTTATATCTATGATCGTTTCGCAGAACTTTTATTTCTTTAGTGCGAAAAAAAGGCACAAAAGAGACGACACGAAAATAAGCTATTGGATGAGAGGCAAGGCAGAGGCACACATGCACGCGAGGCAAATAAATGGGTTACGTAAGAAATAATTTTATAATGGTGCTCGAAACACCAAATTAGTTTCTTCTTCTATCTCGATTCTTGCGCTCGTCTCCATCCGACAGCCAACACAATCTGCGATTCCTGCTCGAAGAGAACGAGGAAATCGAGCGATGAATAGCGAGAGACGAGGAATCCAAAATGTAAGCCAAGATCAAGTCGAGGTGAGTGAAAGCGAGATGGCGAATAGAACCGGGCGAGGGAAATGAAGATTTTATTTTTATTCCATTTTCTTGTTCTTGAGAGCCGCGCAAATCCACAAACCAGTTCCGAGCTCGTCGTAATATTTTTATTTATTCTGCAGTTTATTTTGATCAAACTGGTTTTCTATTTTGCAAATTCTCTTTTCATGTGCTTCGAATGAAAGTAAGAAGTGTATTGATAAAATATTCTGAACGGTAGAGCGACTACTTCGACGATGATGGTCATGCAGCTAGCGCAGATGCAGAGTGAAGTTTTACGGCGAAACGTCACTTGGAAAGCGGCCGAACCAACACCATAAAATTTTGTTTACAAACCAAACAGCGAGCGAAAAAAAACTTAAATTTACCGGCTCGTTCTCCGATTATTCAATCGCTGCGTCGCCATGTTTTCGTTTATTTTTTGCATTTTATGTTTGAATCACTAGCGGAAATTTGCATAATTTTTGAATGCGAGGCACAGGCCGAAGCAGAGTGAATGTTGCGTGCCTGAAATGCGAAATGAATGCGGTCGCTTCACCTACAGCCGCGGGGTTGCACTCGCTAATCGACGATTTTTGGGAGTCGATGATTGGCATGTAGAAACGAGAGTGATTGGAGCTGCGCTGCTTCCTTTTAACCACGCAGAAAATCACTCGGAATCTTCTGCCAAATTTTGCATTCGTTCTGCCACTCTTCCGTCCATTCTTTGTTCTCGCTCGGATGGTGTAAATTTTCATGGCTAAATGAATTCCATGTACTGAACAATTGAATTTATGTACGAAGAGAAAAGCTGGAAACCAGAAATCAGACACATAACGAGAAGAACGCTTTGGCAAAGTCTGCTGTACATAGGAAAAAGCATAAAAAGCATTGCACAAATGATTTCCCCTCTGTTCAGTTTTCCTTAGCTTCGTTGCTTCGCTGTGTGGTCGTGGAGGGGAGAACGCGCCAGTCGCAGGCCACAAGCAACCGTCGCGCTACGTTCAACGAAAGTAAAAATGTTCGCAGCAAGATTATGGAGATCACGCGTTGCTGTGCCTATTACAAAACATTGTGTAATCGAGCTGAGCTCGCTGGTGTGAGTGCAACATGTAATTGCGAATGTTTCCTCTTCTTGGTCGCCTTGCATCTCCAGAGCGTGTTTACGGAATAACTTTTAGGATTTTCACGGTCAAACAGCATGTATGAGTGCACCTACATAAACATTCACATTTCGCTGCAATTATGCTCGCTATAATTTATTTCTTCTTCCAGCCAGGCAACGAGTTTGGGTACATTTATTGATGAGATCTGCGTTCCACAAAAAATATTAAAATGTGCTCGTGAATGGTTTAAAAGACGCGCAATTTGAAATTGGAAAATGTGGTTTTTTGCGACAGCTTTTTTCTGAAATTATGTCGTCGAATGGGAGTTAAAGTTGGATGTTAGCAAGAACGGGAGATGCCTGAGATAATGTCACGAGCTTCGACCGTTTGACTCCTCACAAATATTGGCAATAAAACTTTCTTCTCTTTGGAGGAAAATATTCCGTTTGACATGATGAATGACAGTCCATAAAAGCTGAAGCCATCCAAGCGAGGATCTTTTTTAATCATATCTCGAGTCTTTGTTAGATCTCGGATTCATTTCGACTGGTTGATCGACGATGGGTCGCACAGTTTCAGTGTCGATAAATCACGTTGATTTTCTTATAAAAACGAAATCATCTTCTAGCTCGGCGCTCAAGTTCGCTGTGAGAAGAAATCTTAATGAATTGGGATTAAAGATTTTCTAAATCTCCAAAATTCGCTTTCTTGTTGTTTCAGCGTCTTTTCGGAACTCGAGCTCGGCTTGAAGAGAATGAAATGATAAATTAAAATATTTATTTTCGGAAGGAAAATTAAAAACATCTGGTCGCTCCAATTACAAATTTATGGCTGGTGATGTTTTTGATATTTTTTTCTACTCTCGATGAGAAACCAAACTAATAAAAATACTTACGCTTATTAGCTGAAAAAATGTTAAATATCAAAGATGAAAATTTTCTACGGTTCTCAAGTACGAGAGAGCTTCAAACGGAAGAAATAAACGAAATCGTGAATGTTCCGTGGAGTTTGATATCTCGCCCAGTTGGAAAACTATTTCCAGCACTTAAATCAAGTCTCTTGTGGCTGCTACATTGTCTGACTAGATGAATCGACTCGATTTTGTAAGCAAGAAATCGTTTGATCAAACAATTTATATTCGTGTTTAAGATCCGACTGTTTAACGATTTCGTCAGATGATTAAAAGAGTTTACTCGGATTACGTTACACAAACAGTGAGTTCACAGGTCGACAGCCTATAAAACATCTTGTCACCTACAAAATGCTCTCATTTCATATTTCAAAAGACGACAACTCTTCTTCCAGATGCCGGAGAAATCTTCGAACTGGGATGCGGGCATCGAAAAGAAATAAAAATAGTTTTGCTCTCTCTGGTTACATTGAAATATTTATCGCGTTGATGTTCCAGCAATTCATTATGTTTATCTAAATGTGTTTCGCTCTATAATTCGAGAGATTCAATGGAGTTCGACTAGAGCTCTCGCCAGGCGGGATCCATCGACTTCACTTTCAGCTACTCGCAGCCGCTAAATAATTTTCCATTTGACAGAGTTTTTAGGCACGAAGCGAGTACAGTTTGTAATTCGACAATGTGTTCTTTGTCAATTTAATTTAAAAGCCATTTAGAACAATGCTCTGGACAATCTTACAGCGAGAAACACATGAAATCATCATTAACTTCCGCCAAAAACAAAACACATGAGCCCGCAGAATTAAAATTCAAGCGACGAGAAGCGAAAAGTTTTGTTATATAACGAGCATTTTTATTTCGTTGCTTCCTTTTGAATGAAAGGAACATCGCTTGCCTAAACAGCTCATTAAACACAACGAAGCGTTCACGTTCTCAGTGAATTAGGTCAACGGTATGCTAATTCACAAAGTCAACTATCAAATTTTCGTTTCCAGCCAACAGAAGCGTTTGAAGGACGAGCGAAATGTGGGCAGCGGGTCGCTTCCTGGAAGGAACTCAAGCGGCGAAAGAAATCCGATAGCAGCCACCTACGCAGCTGCCTCATTAAGCCTTTCAATGAACGGACGCATAACTCGCAATCATCGCTCGCAAAGCTGTAATCATTGCATAATAAACGTCAAGCCTTTTGTGCGAAATGCACTCGGGGAAAATAAACTCTCGACTCGCTCAGCTTATTGTTCTGTTGCTAATTTTATGCTCGAAAGTTTCCCTGAAAGAACTTTCCATGACGAGTCCGTTCCCATCATAATCGCGCCCCGAAGCATGCAATCCTTTCGTTCTCGTTCTCTCGCTTATATAATTCATTTCGCCAAAAAAAGAAACTGCATAACATGAAAGCCCATGGGAGGAAGAAGAGGCCGAGCTCGACAATAAAAAAGTTCTCGCAAACGCCAAACAAAAAATTGAATAATGAAAAGCGAAGCAAATGTGTATGAAGAGAAGTAAAATTAAAACTACATTTGAACACACGGACGCTCATCGTGGCGTGTTATATAATCTATATGCTGCTTTTTCGGTGTTCTTGAATGTCGGTTGTAGGTCAAACATTCAGCAGAGAAGAAGGCATGGAAGAGAATCAGTAAAAATGCTATAAAAAGAATAAAAGAACTTTGTGTGTATTGGCTCGGTGGATTTATTATTTTTCTGCCCAGAGAAGGCATTTAGCAAAATTCTCCTCGCTTGCAAAAAGACTTTTTAAGCTTCGACTTCAACTCTTCAAAGTTTTTTGTTGCGCGACTGTCAAGTCACGGGCAGATTCAGGTAAACGCGCTCGTGATTCTCGCGATCTTCCGGAAGATCGTCGCGTCTATTCGCAGGTCTCTTCTGCCAACCAGTTCCATCACAACGCCATAATTAGCCTATGAATGATCAATTCCCATCGAGAACCCTCGCAGGTCTTTCAAATTTTCCATTGCCCCACTGAATAAAAAAACGTTTTCGATTCTAAAAGCGAAGAAAAAGAATTCTTGCGCGTTTTTCTTTCATCGTCGTGTCTGTCTTCGCATGATGGAGGAAAAAAAACTGAGCATACGAATTCACTTGCAGATTTTTATTTTGGCAAACGAACGAACATAGAGCGGAATGAGGGGTGAGCCTGTGAGATCATCGATTGCCAGCTCCGCCACTCGACTTCACTTTTCCCATTCCCAGAATTCTCTCGACGTCGCACTTTCTTCTTTATATGGCACTGCGAATGTCACATTGAAAGTTCTTATTTTTCGTTTTCGTTGAAAGAATCCAGAGGCCACAACAACAACAACAGCGAAACATCTTTGAGCCTCTTTTCAAGATCGAGCGAGTTTTTTTGCTCGATCGTATTTGGGCCATTTAGATTCATCATTCGAGATATTTCCCGACTCGCAATAATTAATAACGAAGCTAGAACAGCTTTGAGGTTTCCATTCTTCGCCTCTTTTTTCACATCGTTATATAATCGCTCTGGAATTATTTCGTTAGAACAGCTCCACATTGTTATGCAGCTGGTTTTAATTAATAATCCACAGCTAAAAATTGATGTTTACTCGTCCAGGAAGTTTTGGCAATGTGACCTTTTTAATGTGAAAATGCATGAAAACAAAATGCGAAAAGTAACAAGCAAAACTTCTAGAGAGCACACGAGGTGTTCTCGAGCGTGCAGTTGACGTTGCCTCGTTGAATGTTGCAGGGAAATTTTCGTTAGCTAGGGAATCATGTGAAAACTTTCGGGACAGATATAGGAAAGTTGTTTCTAGCATTTAAAGCTTTATTTAGACAGCAGATGAATAAGCGTTGGGTTGAGAGCACTGTTGGAGTTAGAGTTTGACTTGAACTTAATGAAAATAGTCAGTGAAAACCCAAACTTGATCAATTGAGCGATCTCGGTTAGATCAAGCTGAAAAAGTCTTTTAATAATATTCATCATGAATATTCAAACGGTCGAGTGGCTCTGCGTCTTACAAGGTTGGAATTTGACTTCCAGATTAAAGAATTCTCCAATGCAGTGAGTCAGATTTTTTAATCCTATTCTTCGACTTGCACGATCCCAATAATTACGCAACCCAACTCGATGCGAATTCCCAGGACTGAGTGTGCAAACGAGAAAGCAAGTTTGAAATGAAAATTCTTCAGTTTCCTTTTGCATGTTTCGCTCATGATTAATAGAGCAGAGTCAAAGCAACATATGCATCATTAAACGTTCTACAAATGAAGCACGAAGCGTCTATCAGCAATCTCGAGTCTGACCGCAGAGAGAAGAATCTCCACCCTCGATGAACGGCGGATAAACAGGACGCAAACTGTGACAGTCTCCGGACAGATTTTTTCTCTCGGAACAATGATAGATGACGAAAACTTCCTCCTTGGACATGATAACTTTATTTATATCCTGTGACAAAATTTTCACTTAACTTCTGCATTGTTGTGTGTGACTACGATGAATATTTCATTGAGAGTAGACGACACATAAACAACGCAGCGTGGAATAAATCTTACAATAAATTCCTGCAGCAACTGGAAGCAGATTTTCACTACATTAAATTTCGTCTTTCTCCGGAACTCTCCTCATTTCCTCCCGAAGTTGGCAGCAAAAAATTAATTTCGACGCCATAAATCATAAACTTTCTGGTTCTGCGATGCGATTCGCTGATTGCCTTGTCACGATTCTTTTAGGTTTGAACAGAAATCTGCTCAGCTGACTGTTTGAGTCAATAAATAAATTAAAATTTCGATTGCGCTCTCGCTGCTGATAAGACTCGAAGTCAGCAGAAGTTACTCAACCCTTCCAGCAATTAAATTTAATCCTTTTAAGGAAAATCAATTAAACTCGATTTGCATCTTTTTCCCGCAACGAGAACGAGAGATTGACAAAAAGTGCTGACATCCCAGAACTTTGTAAAAGGATTTAATTAATTTTAAGGTCTTTCTACATCCAGCCGTGATCAGCATGGAGCGGCAGAAAACGTTTACCACTTTTTCTTTGTTTCAAATTTGCAAATTAATCTGCGCCTCAAGTTATGTGACTCTGAGTCTGAAACTTTTTCGCTGGCGTGCGAAACTTTTAAGTTTTTGCTAAAATGTGAACTTTCAAATCTCAAGCTTGAGTTGAGCTCGAGTTGAGAGCTTTCAAACAAACAGATTGAGACGTAATCTTTTCCTTTTTTCACAAAGATTTCTCACATCTTTGCCAGAGAAAGTTCGTCCGCAAATATTTGCGAGCTTTCGATTGAGCTTTTGCTTTGGCAAACTTTCAAGATTGTTCTTCTCGTGCAAACCAAACTTCTGACATCTCATTTGACTTCGTAAAACCAACAATGAACTCAACACTTTCTCCGGTCTTCTGAGCTGATTGTGCTGTACAAAAAGCGGTTGATTAAAATTCAATCCCATTAAGTTTCATAAATATTCGCTTTCATCGCGATCACGTAAAAAATCCTTTTCTTGATGCCTGTTAAGAAATTAGTTTTCACTTTGTATTCTTCCCAAGAATAATTTTGATTTAATGTCCCCCGAGCAGACGCATCGCATTCTTCTCTCTAATTAAAAAACGCAGATTTCTCCCATTCATCTTCATTGGGACACAAAAAATCGAGAGAAAGGCGTAGATCAAAGAAAGGGTTTGTCGCGTTTTAGAACTTTCACAACATTTTTTCTTGTTTCAAGGCAGGGGAATCTTTTTTACCGCTCGACTTCTTCCTGCACAAGAACCGAGACTCTCACGATGATAAATCATCGCTTGATTTATGGTAATGAAATTACTAATTAAACTTCAGAACCTTCTTCGAGTACGCGAGATGAGAATTAAATTTTTCTTTTCCTCTTCCGTTTCGATACAAATTATTTTAATCTTCATCCAATTTGCCTCGATTTTCGGTGTTTACGCGAACAATTGAACTTCTTCTTCGATGTTATTGGCTCATTTGATTAATTAGCAACGTGACCTCTCTCGGAAACATCGCCATCAAACCACTCAGCTTACGTTTAATATCTCCACGAGCTCATCGCCCAAAAACGAGAGAACTAATTGATTTCAGCATGGCCTGCCGGCGACCTACAGTAGCGGCTACTCGCTCACAGCCAGCAGGTTTTCATGTCTGGCTGAAAGGCAAGTCGACGACTTAGCACCTCGATCAAGATTTCACTGTTCGAAGTGAATTAATAAATCTGTAAATACTTTGCTGCTGGATTTCCATTTCATTTTCGACTTCAGTTCAAATAACAATTCCAATCGATCAAGTCACACAAAAGACGTTGCCGGGCAATAAAGGTTTTCGTTCGAGTTGACTGCTGAGCAATTAAATGTAAAGATCATAACTGTGTCGTTTATTATTAATGTTGAGTGAACGTGATGATCTTAGTGGTTTCAACTGAGTCAAAGTTTGAGGAAATATTTGAACTCGACGCTGGTTTGCTGATTCCGTTTCTTTTCTTGGAAAACTCGCCGTAACTAACCGGACAATAATCAATCCAAATCGAAATTTCTTGGCTCTCCGAAAGAATCAATTGGAGCTGAATAGGTTTTTGCTTCTCTCAGTCAACGAGAATCTTTTCATCGGCACGGTCCATGTGTTAATTAATTTATTAGTTTGCTCGGCGCGGTGCAGTAAAAACGTGTCTGCCACACTAACAACCACGAAATCGACTCGTAATCCCTCGGATCTCCGACAACTTTGGTCTCATAAATTAATCATTTCCACTTGCAAGAATTTTCCAACGTCCATTAATCATTAATTTCCTAACGAAACTTGCAATGCTCATTGAGCAAGTGGTGCCTGGAATCCTCTGACGTCGCAGCTGACTCGCGAGGAATCACGTGTTAGCGAAGAGAGCCGACACATTTTGGTCAATCCATCATTGTGTAATTGGCGACGGATGGGTGACTGGTGCAGCTTAATGATTCTAGTTTGTTTAAATCTGGGTAAGCCTCAAAGAATTGTCAAGCAAATTCCTGGGAAAGTCTGAGCTTCCTAGTCACCCTTTGACTTCAACCTACGATTCATTGACTCAGTTTCTAAGGTCACTCAAAATGTTTTCGATGGAATCTCATCAAATACTTTTTCGTTTTCACACAAACCAGTTTGACACATTACAACGTTTGGTGCCGATTTCTTTCGCTAAATGTTCACTCACTGTATTTCTTCCGGCGTTGACTCACCTCGGAGTTTCTGAATGAATATCTTTACAGAATAAGTTTGAATTTAAATCTGGAAAACCACCAAGAATTTATTGCTAAGAATACGAGAGACAAATCCTGTTTTGATATTTATACGAGATCGGAGCCGGTGGTTCGTATCATTCGCGAAAGGGAGTTTGAAGTGAAAACATAATGCAACAGAGAGTGACAAGAAGTTTTCTAGCCGTGACGTTAGTCCTAGCCGTAGCGCACACAGTTTTGTGTCAAAGTAAGTCGAAATTGCCAAACCAATTCAAGGGATTAACAACTAAATCCTCTCGATTAGATTTCTGCCGGACGCCGGGCTACAAAATGGGCCGCTGCGTATCAATCTACGAGTGCGATTATCTCCTAAACATTCTCACATCTAAATCGCTTACTCAGCAATCGGTAGCGTTCCTCAAGCTGTCGCAATGCGATGCCGGACACATAACAAGAAACATCCCGCACGTGTGCTGCGCGAGAAACGATGACTCGCTAATGT
This sequence comes from Smittia sp. YW1114-2, assembly GCA_033064975.1. Taxonomy (NCBI): domain Eukaryota; kingdom Metazoa; phylum Arthropoda; class Insecta; order Diptera; family Chironomidae; genus Smittia; species Smittia sp. YW1114-2. The sequence goes on from CP093833.1 coordinate 21,161,905, forward strand.
TACGCCCGGACCATGCGGGCAATGGAATTCATGATAAATCCTACGATGCACCATCAGCAGCAAACTCAGCATCGTCGGACGACTCAATCATTTATAACAGTGCAAACAGTCTGCTGCCGAAGACAAATGAATGTGGAAGGGAGAAAATTGAAAATCGAATTTATTCCGGACAAGTGAGTTGGATTGCCGAACTTGTTTTGGTGTTGACAAATTGCTCTTTTTAAAATGAGCTGTCAGCGCTGAACTTACCTCGTAAACTGAAAGCTTTTTCGCAATGCTTTCAGAACACTGAACGCGACGAGTTCCCTTGGCTGGCGCTGCTCGAATACAGAAAAGGTGAGAAGGACCCGTGATTTAGTGAATCGCATTTAACGATTTCGTCGCTTTCAGCAACGGGAGAACTTTCGATTAACTGCGCTGGCAGCTTGATAAGTCATAAATACGTTCTAACAGCCGGTCACTGTCTGACTGGAGACATTATTCAACGCGTTGGCTCGCTGTAAGTTGCAAAGAACGATGGGAAATCGATAAAAGCGATTAGACTAGCGCATTAATCAATTGTAGCGAGAACGTTCGACTGGGCGATCACGACTTGAACTTGAACAAGAACTGCGTGGGACGAAACTGTGGGAACCCGATGAGGATAAATGAGATTGAGGAAATCATTCCACATCAGAGCTTTAACCATCGAGCGATAAACAGACGACACGACATTGGACTCATTCGATTGAAGAGATCAGTTCAGTACACGGGTAAGAGCATTGTCGTTTTTCACTTGCAAATCATTGAACTAACGACGCGATGAACCCAACACTTTTTTAGCTCTCGTCCGACCAGTCTGTCTACCACAACCTTCGTTCCCAGAGCTGCGAACGGGCGATTCCGTGTACGTCGTGGGCTTCGGCCGAACTTTGCATTCGAAAATGAGCGCGGTGAAACAGAAACTTAGACTGCCAGTCTACGATCATTCAGTGTGTCGAAAGAGATTTGCCGTGAAAAGCGTCGACGTCACGGATGACCAGATTTGTGCGGGTGGCGAGTTCTCTCGTGATGCCTGCGATGGAGGTAACGTTGAAGTCAGTGACTTATAAGCTAAAGCTAATTGATAACTTTCAAGATTCTGGTGGACCGATGATGCGCTTCCGTGACAATTGGATCATCGAGGGTGTCGTGTCGTTCGGTTACCTTTGCGGTCTTCAAGACTGGCCAGCAATTTACACGAAAGTCTCGTCATATACCGAGTGGATTGATAAACATCTCAAGCCGTAGTTAGAACTTTAAATTGTTGCCGTTTAGTTAATCAGGAATTAATAAAGCTCCGCCGTGTAATTTTTAAGACCATAGAAATTGACAGCCAAACGAGTTTCTTGCGTTAATTTTGTTGTCTGACTCAGAAGCGTGTGAAACGAATCTACCAATACAGAAATTAGAATAGCGGACTCGGAACTTTTAATCAGTCTCTGTTTATATTTCGACCCGTCGAGTTGGAATCGAACGTTGGTGATGAGAGTGGTCGCGATTTTATTTCTCGCAGTGAAACTGTGTCAAGCTCAAGATGAGCCGATCAACAACGAGATTGGCTCGGAGTGCGATGTTCCGAATCAAAGAACCACAAAAGGAGTTTGCGTGCAACGCAAGAACTGCGTGGACTATCAAGAACTTTTCAATGTCAGTGACCTTAACGTAGAACGATTGAGCTTCATCAAGGGACTTGACTGCGGATTCGATTTCGAGAGTTGGAACTCGCTCGTGTGCTGTCCAAAACCCGGCGATGCATACAAGTTTGTGGATGACTTTGACCTTTAGATTAGTAAAGTTTGTGATGGAAGAAGATTAACGAGAAACTTTGCGTCCAAACACGATTCCCTCTCGTCCAACTTATCAGTGAATCCAATTTGGTATTTTTAGAAAGCCCGATTTAGTCGTTGACCCAGAAAACTTGAAAGTGCGCGAGCCATCAAATGCAACCGAAAGCAATCTCGACAACCGCTTTCAGGGGACGTCAGGCAGCTCGTTGTCGCAGCAGAAGAAGTGCGGACTCCAGACATTCATGCAACGAATCGTTGGTGGAGAGATTTGCGAGATAGACGAGTTTCCTTGGGCTGCGCTGCTGCTGTACGAGTCAAGTGGGAAACAGTTTCTGTTTGGGATTCCAAATAAACTTTCGCGTCATTTCTACTTCCACAGAGTCGACTAATGCAACAATGGGATCATGTGGCGGAGTGCTGCTGAATAAACGATATGTCCTTACAGCGGGTAAAGCTCAAATATTCATTCCATGGCAGTTGCCAACAGTTCGGCCGATTTCACAGGTCACTGCGTGAAAGGTCCGACTCTCGAGAGCGCCCTGACGCTGAAGTTCGTTCGACTCGGCGAGTTTGACATCGCCAACAATCCTGACTGCATTCAAGAGCTAAATGGACTTCTCGACTGTACAGAGCCACCTGTGGACTACGCGGTAGAGAAGATTTTGCCGCATCCTCTTTACAACCCATCGAATCCTTCAAAGCACCATGACTTGGCCATCTTGAAGCTTAACGAGACCGTAAAATTCTCGGATTTCATTCAACCCATTTGCTTGCCGTCGAAGGAGTTCAACAAGGGATTAGTTCCCGGATTGCCGCACACATGTGCTGGATGGGGCAAGACGGATTTGTGTAAGTCAAGCAATAATCTTTTGTCAATCATTGTCCATCAGACGGGAATTTGCAGTTAAGGAGAAGTACGACGGTCGCACAGTTCAGAGTCCAATAAAATTGAAAGTCACCTTGCCGTACGTCGACAAAACGAACTGCACGAGTAAGTACGCCGAAGGAGGCATCAAGCTGAGCCCAAGTCAGATTTGCGCGGGCGGTCAGAAGGCCAAGGACTCGTGCTCGGGTGAGTGTCGAATCGAAGTAAATGATTCAATTACCTCACGCATGTTCACCATAGGCGACAGCGGCTCGCCACTCATGTTCTACGACCGCAAAAAGCTCCAGTGGGTTCTCACGGGAGTTGTGAGCTTCGGCCAGAAGAAATGCGGAGTCGAAGGGTTTCCAGCCGTTTATACTAATGTCACCAACTACTTAGATTGGATCGAGAAGAACATTAGCGATGGCGACGACGAGGAAGCGACAATAAACTTCTCATGAGACAATCTATAATTAAATTTCTTCTCGGAGTTCTTCCGCCTTCCCTCGTTACATCCTTCTTTGAGAAATGTAAATTTATGGCCCAGCGAAAGCGTCTCATGGTGAATAGAAGAGAGGACAATAAAGCTGTTGAGCAGTGCGCTGCTATATTAGAAGAAAAATCTCAATTAACGTGAAACCGAAGAAACAAACAATAAATCTGGTTTGTTTGCACTTCCTTTCTATCGCACACACCGCGGGTATGATTCCAACTTCTTCCTCCCTTCATTGTTGGCGCTTTCGATAATCGAAACAAAAGACGAAATTTCTTTCTCCGCAAGTTTCCCATTCAAAGGAATAAATCTTTCGCTTCTTGCTCGAATGGGATGCGAGCGAGTGAGAGGTTTTTGGAAAGGGTAGATCGAGATTGAAATCATATTTATTCTTTGGGGTCATTTGACAGTTGCGTCGCACTTGATCAGGTCACTTAAGTTAGGTCAACTAGAGATAAGTTTGACACGTTTAAAGGAAAAATCTCTTTTGCCATTTGAGATGAATCAAAGAAAAGTTTGAGCATCATTTTCGATCCCACCCCAGGCTCTGCTTTCCTTCGTCCATGCATGGATTTATGAATGTTGACATTGTTATTCTTCTACCAGTTTCGTTTCACTTCTCTGGCTATTGTCTTTGAGATCCATTATTGCTTTGCTTTCCCTCTCCACGACTTGTCTTCCTATCGCGATCGTCGTCAAAGAACTCAACCCCGTTCTGCCATTAACATATAATTTTTGCCTCGCGTTCGTAACCTGTATTTATCCAGTGTCAGTGCCAGGGCGATGAGAATTGAAGAATTTCGAGGTTTCTAGTTTCTCCCTAGCTTCAGGTACGCGAAACACAAAAACTCGATTTGCATATTTTTTGCCTGGAGAAAACTTTCGGTTTTTGCTGCTAGATTGATTCCCAACAAAGGCGCCGAAGATTTCTTTGGATTGAATGAATTTATTACACCGCTTCGGCAATGTATCGCGCGCATTTGGCTACGCGCTCCTAACTCCTTTGTTGTGATTTATGTTTTCTCAGACTTTTTTCTCCCAACCCACCAGGAATCGAATCGTGACAGCGTCAACTCGTTCCACTATTTTTCATCACAATATTTTTCGGCTCAAGATTTCTGCTGCATTGCTCGAAAGGGTTTCACGCTATTCACACATGATCATGCGATTTAAATCTGTATCGGATCGGATTTGCTGGTGAAACGAGAGCGCTCGAAGGGTTTTCAATGAGATGAAACTCCCCTCGCTACCATTTAACTCATTATTATGTCATTCGGCCTTTTGTTCCTCGGCTCGAACTGCGAACTGCAAAAGAAGATTTCCAAGGAGGCAACAAAGACTCCGCGGGATATTTTTTGTGAGCGAGTTCTTCTTCTAAACAGCCAACCGGGCGTTCGACAATGCGAAACGACAAAAACTTGTTTTCTCTATTTAACGTCGGGGCGCTGAGTTGCTTTTTTATGACCCCATCACCATGAAAGGACACACATTTAGCCGATTGTAATCCGAGCTGCCTCGACAATAGAGTTCTAATTATTTCTTTCCTTAACGGCAACGCTTGCGAAACTTTGGACTTGGTCGATTCAGGGACAAATTCGCCATCGGTTCGTGGGCGAACGCTGCTTGAGCCAATCAGCCATGTTAAGTAGCACAAGGACAGTTCCAGCAAAGCCACTGATGCAACTTCCGATCGCTCTCCCCTCTCGATTCCAAGGTCCACGAGCATAATTTCATTTGATTTATTGCGACGACTTTTGCGCGCGTTTTGGGTTTGGGAAGAAGGTTCCCGCTGTGGACTCGCAAGGCGAACGAGAGTGAGCGGAGAAACAAAAATAATAAATGTAACAGAAACAGTTTCCGATAAAAACACTCTCGACAACGATGTGTGTGACTCAAATCTGGGTTAAATGCTATCGGGGTGCTTAGTCCCCTTGTTGCACTCGTTCTTCCCGTGACAATTGTTCGGTGTTTCGGAGGGAAAAAGCGATTCTCACATGCCGAACTTACAGCTCGAGTGGATCATTTCGTGAATCCTTTTATGGCCATTAATCTAATCACTCGAGTTGAACTATGCTCGTCCAAATGTGAATTTACAGCGGAGCGAAAGTCTTGTAAGAATTCACTTCAAGTGCTCGAAGTGAAGCTCTTCTTATTTCATTCCTATCCGAGGCACTTGAGATTTCATCAGCGATTTCAGCACAGTCCATTACGAAAACACATTACAACGCTCTTTATTCGAGAGCCAACGCATTGTTCGCTCCGAACTCGAGTGGAAGTTCTCGAGATGATTTATTTTTTGGGGACAATAATTTGTTGAAGGAAACCTGCAAGCTGGAACTTTACCTTTCTTCGAATGAGAATTTTTGGTAAAGTTCGAGTGAACTCTTCAATCTTCGATGACTAGCGTGGCTTGAGGTTGTTAGCCTTCGATGTAGTGAATAACTTGTACAGTTAGAAAACTAGATGTTGTCTCATACAAACATGCTCTCAGCTCGACTAGCTGCTTCTTTCTAAATATTTTGCCAGGTTGACCATTGCTAGAGCTGTTGTTAATCAGTTTATGGATAAAAAGTTGTCCGTTCAACTGAAGCAACTGGTTTGCATTTACTTAATTGATTAATCGAAAAGAATTCTACGGACCTAAAGTCGCTGCTCCCTTTGCTCTCCCCCTCTATTCTGGGACGCAAATAGTCAAATTCTTCTTGTCAGGAGGAATCGTTGAAGGGGACAAAATGTCTTTTTCATCTCGCTGTCGGTGATCGAAACCAAAAGGGCAAGCAGAGACAGAAATGTCGGATCCGTGAAATAAATTAATGTAATGGAAGCGAACAAGTTTCGGGATGAAAACCAGAAAAACATATTCACAACATATCAGAATGGATAAATAATTTTTGATGATGCGTAACAATTTTGCTTTCTAGCAGAAATGTGAGGCGAACGAGTGGCATTAGATGGCCCATCGAGGCAGCAGTAGATAGGGGTCATGCAGACTCTCGATTGCTATTCAAATAGCCGACAGAAATATTAAATTTCCCTTTCGCATTCCGGCAATGCCGCACAGCGATTGCAAATATAAATCTCAAATAATAGGAAAACTTTCGCAGTCGTTTTGATAATTCATGCTTGATGGAGTAATAAATGCGAATCTGATTGGGAATAATACGAAGGACACGCAAGTTTATATTCATGATTATTGCTAGCAACAATTTTTCTCACTCGAGATGAAATTGTGTGGAAAATGCTAAGCCCAGAAAGGTTTTCTTGCATCGACGATTGCTCTGTAGGTTTAATTAGAGCGCTTGTACATGCCGCAATTCATTAGCCTTGGGCCTGCCTGTTGAAACTTTGCTCATTTCCTCGACAAGCTCCAATAAATAGCTCACATGATTAAGGCCGAGCACTTCGATTTTTCATCGTCGAACAACTTCGAATTGATTTATTCGCTAAATAATTCATTAACTCAACTCGGGGTGGAAATTTTTCATCTCGAAACTTTCTCGGCAACCGCAAGACGCAAGTAAGCAGAAAAATTTATCGAAGCGATCCCTTTTCAAACCAACACTGTGTGGATGTGTCACTCATTCTATTGCTGATGCACGCTACTTAAGCACATTTGCAAGAGGCTGAGTAAGAGGTGGACAAATTATATTATAGGCGAATCCAAGACTTGGTTCAATGAAATCTTTCTTCGTTTGCTGCTTGGTTGTCTCATACTTGATCCAAACTAAAAGCTTAACTGTTTCTCTTACAAGAAACTCAGCATGAAAGTCTACTAATTCAATCCGCCTCTGTCTAAACCTTTTTGGCATTTCACTTCGTTAACAAATGTGGGTTAAAAATTTCATTAAAACAGCGAAATTATCAATCAACTTTTAAGAAATTCAATTTGAATTTAAACAGCCGTGAAATTTCTCTCCGCGTCGCTTGTGCTGTGAGGGTTTGATTTGCATACAAAGATCTAATGGTTTCTGATGCGAGAGAAGAAGAATTGAGTGCGAACGTCAGTCAGCGCTTTCCGCTCGATTTGTGTTCCTTTGACTAAGCAAACAAGGAACACGACAGCGAGACGTTCACGCAACCATCCATCAACCTCACTCTTTATTATTTAACATTCGTCTCTAGACTGCCAACTGATAAGCAAATATGCAATGAATAAATTATTTACAGACATTCAAGTATTCAAACTGTTAATTGAAACATGACGAGAGAGAGAAAACGCTGTTTTCCGGTGGCGGGTCGGGTGAAAGTGGGAAGGAATTTTCCACCGAAAGAAATTGCTTTTCCCGGCGCGTAATTTTTATTGAAAGCATAAAGTTTTAAATGAGCGAGCGACGAGAGAAAACAATTTCCGCCGCGTGGTTTCATTTAAAAATTAATAACAGATTTCGGGTTGCGAGGTGAGCGTTGCTTGGGAGTTGAGTCTGCGACAAGAACGTGAGTTGTCATTTGCAGACATCCTCGCGATTTCACCGAAGTAAATCTCGTTCACGAGCGATTTAAATGCAAATGTGGTGAAAGTTTTGCAATTCATCGAGTCAAACAATCTATTGTCGTCGATCCCTTTCTTCATAAATAATCACAAATTGCGTGCAACAGATTTTTTATTGAGAGTAAAATGTAAATTCACGAGCAGCGCAATTGTAATCGGAGGCAATGGCTGTGCAGCTAAATTGATTATTTCGCTTTCGAATGACTTCGTGTGATGAATTTGTCTTCATCAAATCGGCATAAAAGCGATCGGCGACGAGGAGAAAGCCGCATATGTCGAATGTGTGACAATAAACAGAATTTATTGTTATGACTTTTCGTTAAGTGAGTTTGCTTAGCAACAAATGACTTTGTCGATTCAAAGAAGCTCCAACCCGTCGAAGACACTTGAAGATGTCAGGAAGCGTCGTCAATCTATCCCTTGAAACAAAACAACGAGCAAGAAAGGCGACAGATTTTCCCCCATTTTCTTGTTCATCTCGCTTGCTTATCTTTCGCCCCATCGCTCATTTGCTTTTATGGCATCTCAAGCATGACTTCAGTAAGGAAACGAGCGAGAAGAGTCCACTTGTGATGGCAAACATAATAAGAACTACTTTTAAACTACTTCCACATGTGAACGGCTCCTTGCTCTCTCGCTCTTCCACTTATGCTTTTGATCACATCAACGCTTTTAATTGTGCTCAGGCGACAAAGATCTAACGCGTTAGAAGTTTGGCTATAGTTCAAGGGGGAGAAGTTGGCTGCCTTTGTTCTCACAGCAGAGATGAAAAAGTTTCTCGATATCAAACCCAAATTGCAACTGGAGTCTTGTTAATGAGAAACGAAACTCGTTTCTAATTATTGTCGAAGACGAATTTGATTCTCTGAATTCTTCGAGTCTTTCTTCGAAAACTTCTCGGTCATTCTTTCGCATGTCGTGTCGTCGAAGAATCCCAGGGAACTTGATAATCCGGCTTGGCGAATTAAACAATAAATCGACTCTTCTTCTTTCACGTTAAATACAGCTTTCGTCATCATAGTCCGATTTTAAAGCCAATGATTTTGCTTCGCTTGTTCTTGAAACTAAAATTTGTTTGTCAGTTTTTCGCAACACCTTTGCATTGCCTCTTCGAAAATTTAAACGATCTAAACGTGCTTTGCTGGCTGACAAAATGTTTATAAAAGCCACCAAGGTAGCAAGTTAGAAATGACGTTTCTTCGTCATCAACATCAAAAAACATTTAAGGGTACGGATGCTCTTGAACCTTGTTACAAGATTTTAAACTGGAACAGTAGCATAAAGCTTGCCTTAAACCGCTGCTCTGAATGCCTGATTTTTTTTTATTCAACACAAACTGAAACGTTTCCCTCAAGCGGTAATTAGAGCAAAATCCTTTTAGCTCTGAAACTGCGGGACCGTTTTTCATTGCTCTGACCTAAACTGTAAACGGAAACAATCGCAATGACTTCATTTGAAGGAGTTTCCCAAAAGCCAAACATATTTCATGTTTTTGCCGGATCTTTGGATCATTAAAAGCATTCTGAGGAGCAATTTTAATGATCACAGCCTCCTGATAATTTGTGAGCATTGCGCAACGTACGTGAAGGGTGGTAAAGGGTTGTAGCAATTCTCGGAACATGTTATTGAAGAAAAAATGAATTTCCTATAAAGAAGAAGGGTTCATCTGACTTTATTAATTGGTCCATATTGTGTTTATGGAAGAAAAAAAGTTCAAGATAGCGGGAGAGGAAAAAAATTAGAATCCCACATATAAATCATTCTTTCAATTTCCCTTGTTGGCGATTCGAAAGGGTTTGACGCCGGGGATTTTTTTAATTAAAGAAAATTTGTGCGTAAGTTTTTTTGTCGAAGAGCTCTAATAGCCCAAGGAGAAGATTTTACGACGCGAAGGAGTTGACTTCGTTCACAAAATGTTGTGTAACGGGCAATAAAAGTTGGTGAACGCCTTTGGAAGAAAAGGGTTGTCGCAATCTCTCTTGTGAATGGTGCCGCAAATGTTTTTGACTGATTAACAGCTTGATAGATATCAATTAAATGAATGACAGCGTCACGCCGCGGAACGAGCTCTTGCTTATTAAATGTTTCATTTAGCTTTGATTCATCTCGCCATGATTAACTTGTTGGCTCGTCAAGATCACTCGCGATAGATGTTTTCGATTGTTTTCTCTCGCTGGTGATATTTGATATGTTTTCATAAATGACGAAGTCTCTTGATAATATCCAATCGAGGGGGAAGGAAAGCGAGATGAATGAAGCTCATGCTACGGCAAAGGGTGAAGTGATCCGGCCTAATTGTTCACCCATTGTGTAAACAAACTTCAACCCAAAAGGAACCGCAGAAATTTCCGTCTATTTTCATAACTCAGATTATTAAATAAATTTTGGTTTCGTAGTTAAGGAGACTCGGGGTTCGCATGAAACCGAACCGTTGAATGATAAAACTTTGCTCTAAACATTTCAAAACTGTTTGACTCATGTCAGACGAGATAATGAAAATTTTAATAAATGAATTTCTTTCTTAATCAAACTCAATGCGACATGTGCTTGATTTAGTTTGCTGTACTCTTTGACTCTCGAAGAGCAAACAGTTGAGTTGACTTTTGTGACATCTGTTGTGTGCACTGCAAACACTTGGTTTGATTTGGAAATGTCTTGAATGAACGGCTTGCTGACAAAATTAAAATAAATCGTAGCGATCGGCCGCCCACGCATCGAGCAGACTTTGGAAAATCCTCTCCATATTCGGGTCAGCTCATTTTTAAATATCAAAATTTATCATCGATTAGGGTTGAAAACATTTCGGTCTTGCGGAAAACTCCAGCGGAACTTGAGAGATATCTCGTTATTTATACATTTTTTCTTCATAAATATCTGCTTAATGGTCGTCGAGAGCGGAGGAGCCGAAGGAGAAAATCTCAAACTTAATCTAATGCCTTGCACTGCGAGCCCAATAATTTACATCTTGGATGATACATTATTATTACATGTTGAGGAGGGAGTTCGGCGGGAGAAAAAGACATAAAAGCAACCCCAACCATTAAAAGTAAAATATCGACATTAAATTATCATAAATATATCTCGCTTGCAACGTCTTTACGCAGTGTAGACATGCGTTATTATCAAGTGTCGAGATTTCACGATAAGTCTGAGTTGTTTTGTATGCTGATTGAGTTTGTTCGGCTGTCGATAACTCAAAATTTAATATCGATTCGCAGCTTTTAATGTTTGTTTATAGCTTTCTAATGCATTTTATGGCCGGGCACCATCAGATGTTAATTGAACGAGATTCGGCAAGTGCGACGAGCGTGATGGAACATTTAACATCAAGGAAACTTGTAAAGTCTATAAACTGCGAGTCGTAAAACTCCTGCGCCTAACAGTTCCATTAAAAGATATCGAGGACGATGTTCAATGGCTCGTTGTGCTTCCATTATTGCTTTGTTCCATCAAAGCACTCTCATGTGACAAGCGTCAATAAAATCACATTTTACGACCGGCCAGTACCTTTTACTTGCGTTCATCTCTCAGTTCCATAATCAATTAACACGATAATTATCGTTCTGCTTCATCTAAATGCTTGCTATCGACTGCACGGTCGAAGTTGAGGGCAAACAGTTTTAATGACCCCTGGAGATTGACGATGAGAGTAAACATCTCCTCATTTTATAACGCAACCAGTTTTGTTTTGACATGAGAAGGAAAGCTAATGATTATATGGCTATAAAAAGGAAGAGAATCCTAATCATGAGGAGACGACACTATAATTACGAAGGCATAAAAAGTTCATCAATCTTGAATGATCTAACGTTCGGAAAAAGCGCTGGGAATGAATAGGAGAAGTTTTTTTGGATAATTTCCATATCCCACCCTTGAAGGAAACACCTTTGAAATTAGTCACTAGCATGACAAAGGCAGGAGTGATGATTTTGATGAATAAAAGATTTCATAAACTTTCCCATGGCGAACTCAAAACTGCTTTCCAGGCTGTAAAGTGACAAATGAGCAATTAATTTGATGAAACTGTTGATGCTCGAGTCACAACAGCTAGAGGAGTGAGTCAGCTTCTGTAAAGAGATTGATGACCTAATTTGTGTGTCAAATGAACTGAGAAGCGCGGCTGCATGCTTGAATTTAAAACACTCTGACTGACTCATAACAATAATTACAGATTGACGCTTTATTGAAATCGCAGCTTCGTGATTTTAATTTTAAGAAATCGTTCAGTTTTCGACTCAGTAAATAAAGAATTTATTGCTTCCGGAGCCACACGCTGTGCGGACTACAAGACGACGTAATTAATTTCACTTCAGAATCGTGCACTGAAGATTCCGCAGGAACAATGTGCGTACGATTACGTGTCGTGTACCTTCCGACAGCATCATCTCGTTGGAAATTACGACAGCGAGCGAGAAAAAGAATCACGAGGGGAACAAAGACGATTTTTTTATCGCCAACAATTTCTTCATCTTTTAATAATCCTCGTAATTCTAATTTGAATCAAAATGGAAACGCGCACACCAGCAAAAAGCAATCATAAAGATTCTCTTTATTGCTCAAGTTGCTTCGGCAATCCTCTCGAACAATGAACGAAATATGAAATTTCCTATTGCTTTGTTGGATGTGAATGCGCGCGAAAGAATAAAGTGATTACTTGAGTGATGTAACGGGGCTACAAATTAGACAACAGGAAAGGAACGAAAGAAGATTCCTGAAAGATCTAGCGGATTTGTAAATCGAAACTTGGTTTGATTGATTGCGGAAGCGCTTGGGCTGATGTGAAGTTGAAAAGAAGGCAGTAAACTCAGCCTTGATCAATCAGAGATTCAAAACAAACAGTTGATGACTTCAGATGATGCCACTGATCAACGAGCTGACCATGACTTGGATGAAATGCTTCACTGTCCTACATCACCATGGACAGTTCTGAGATTTATATTTCTCCCGCATATTTTTGCTCACGATGAAATTGAGCTCAACATCTTCGCGAATTTGAACCTCTTGTTGCATTTGAATTATTCAAATTTAAACAAATGAACTCGTCGTTTGCTGCTGACAGTCTTTTTGAGAATAGAGTTTAGAGAAATTTAAAACGATACAAAGGGTGACGAAGTGTCAAAGGGAACAAAAGTCTTAAAGTCGCATTTACTGAAGGATCAATGATTTTTCAAAAAAAAAAAGAAATATTCAATCAGAGATCAGGTACAAACGATTTCTTTCTCTTCGGCATGAAAAATGACTGGATCCATTAAAGGCGACAGTCAACAGTTCTTTGTGCGCTTAATATCTCCTCGGTCCTTTGTGAGCTTCTCGCTGATTTATAAACATATTTTGCACAAGACTTGGGAGCGGGAATCGTTTCTGATGGGAAAATGATATGCTTGCATCGCGTAAAGCGCTCAAAACAGTTTTCGCAACATCATTAATCAGACTTTGTGAAAAATCCTCGACGAAACATCTTGAAAGTTTATTTAAAAAAAATTGAAAAACGCTCGCTGATCTCGTCGCAGCGACACGTCGAGTTGATGGCAAAAAATTATTAATCAGAATTTCCTCGGGGACTTTTCAGCTCACGCCAAGGCTTTGCCCGTAAATGCGTTTTTGATGTTTTAAAGATGCAAATTGCTGTGAGAATGATGAAGTCGCTAATGCGAATACTCAAAGGGATCGCCACTCTCTTCCTCTTCAGAACGTGAACAAACGAGTTCTTCTTCAACGAGGAGTTTCCAGTTCTTTGATTGAGTAAAACACGCAAAAAATCCGTACAACAAAAACTATTTTTTGCTGTAGGAAATTTGATTAGCGTGAAAGAAATGTTTAATGTCGTTGTTAATGGCTGAGAAAGTGGTTCCATTGTGGAGAATGATTAAAGGAACTTGTTTTTGATTACAAGTCTTGCCGGCACCTAATTGAAAAGCGAGTTTCATGCATGTAAATAAACATTTTTTACGAGAACGCTTCAAAGGGGTCGAAGATCTCTTGCATCTGAGATGCCACATCTCCTTCAATTTCATAAACAGAAAAGCATAAAAAATATGATAGAAGCCATTCACCTCAACAAGCGAACAGCAAAGTTTTTTGCTGCTTAAGCCTGTCCTTTGAGCTACAGACGGTCTCACGCCCTCAACCAACGACGACGAAGGAGAAACTCATCGAAGTTTTGTCATTTAATCGCCGCGAACGTTCGAAATTAAAAATTCAGCAAAAAACTTCAAGTGCGTTGATCGCTTCTTTGAAAAAATAAACTTGGAACCTTTCGTCCCCGTCGAATGCATTTGATGTTTAAAAGAAGATTAGCGCAGGAAATTAGGGAAAAAAAACCAACCGCGTTGTTATCAAATAAACACTCGCGCGTCTAAAAAGAATTTAGCAAAAAATTAATTGAAATATCGTGAGAGCAAAAAATTGTTTGTCGACTGCTCGTCGCACCAGTTGAAACAGAGACCGAATAAAGAAATCAGAAAAGTCATTAAGCAAATGAATGAGATTAGATGAAAGTCCACTTGACACGAGGGCAAGCCAAATGCAATCAACGATAAATGCCGATTTAATTAAATACAAATTCATCATTGCGCTGAACTTTTATGCAAGAAAGCATTTAATTTTAATTAAATCGCAGGCAGTTAGCTCTTGGTGATTATTCGTGTCAATCGACAATCGGCTCGCCCATTTTTCTATGCGTCGAGTCACTTAACGCACTAATCGAGTTAATCACTTTACGTCTAATTAAGATTTATGTCACAGATACTCGAAGACGAGGAAGGAATAAAAACATTTGTGATTCGAAAAGTTTCGACAACAATAACGTCAACGAGGCTTGGAGAAAGTTCTATGTTTGCTGCCATTGTCCAACGACTACTTGTGAAATTGTCACTGCTATGTCGCTTAAAATATTTACATTACAGCGATGATTAATGACGAGAAAGACATTTCGCTTGACTTCACAGCCAAGTTAACTCGCTAATAAATAAAAATTTCTTTTTAACTCACTGACTCCAGAACTGTTGTTCTTCCGAGTGGACGCGAATGATTAATAAACGACATAAATATTCGAACATCTGCATCGCAATATCTGTTGAAAGTGAAGCATCGAATCGTTGATTGATGCGCATCGCTGTAACACTTATCGTTAAAGACATTCCAACACATTGACCTGCACCTTAATCGTAATTGTTTATCGTCGCATTAGAATCCAACAAGCTAGCAGAAAAACTGCTGATTATCTCAGGAAAATCACTTAAAACATAGGAGTTAGCGTTAAATGCCATTAAACGTTTCATAAACTATCGCCTTACAAGACGATTCGACGAATGAAATTGACGTAAATGTTCGCCCAATTTCAATCGAATAAACATTTAAGTGCTAACAAATGATGGCTCGAGGTGGTTCGATGTTCGCTAAAGAGACAGCACATTGTATTCATAAATTTTTATGAACTCTTCGATGGATTTTATTCGTGCGTTAGGGGAAAGCGAACAAATGCTCGTTGGAACTGAGTTTTCCGAAGCGACAGCGAGGGATTTTCGTCTTCGATTGAATTCGACAGCGAAAAGTTTAGAAAACATTTTTAATGATTTTAAATCCCGAGCAGCCCAAAATGTATTTTTAAGAATCAAATTTAAGACGCTTAATCGGATGAGAGAAGGATCGTGTTCGCGCCAACGAGCGGTGACAATTTTCAGCTGTGATTAGTTTTTTCGGTGGAGGAGGAATCGTCGCGATGCTTAAGCCGATTTAAATTGTTGTAAACTCGAAATTTGCGCGAAGAAATGAGCGAGATGAATCAGGAATGTTTCGAGATTTTAACTGGTTTTTGTGTCGTTTTTCATTCGGTAAAATCACGTCTTCGTTTTCAATTCAATCTACCGACAAGCTTCATATGCAAACTGCTTAGCGCCATTGGCAAGTATCAACTTTCCACTATCGACCCTGCAATTCCTAGCCGGACTCTTCCACTTCCTAAGCCTCGATTGTCGTTCTTATGTTTTTCAATCAAACACCAAAGCAAACCAGAATAAACTTCTTTTCTAACGCTGTTAAACGCAACCCCATGTCAATAAATCAACTGCTTTTTAAAATTTATTAATCTTAACATGCGTCAGCGTCGTCCTGTGCTGTTTGTTCACTTAAATTAAATAAAGCGAAATGGTTTTCGGCCAAAAAAGGCGAGCGGTGGAAGACGACGCAGGGAAGCATGTGACCAAACATTACTTTTAAAAAATAAATAGAATTTCTTCCCAAAAATGTTTTATGGAAATTGGAAAATATTATATTTGTGCGCTCCTCGATCGAACGACACAAACACGGAATATTGAATGTGCGGTCTCTGTAAGGGTTGCGCATTAATGGAACATGACATTCTCTGTGTAGCCGGCGAAGCATCTTTTGCGTCAGTTCACAGGACGCCCGAGCGAGAAGGAAAGGAGAAATAAATTACATTATTATCTGTATGGTTTTCAATTCAATAATTTTTTAAATTTATTTCACAAATCCTTTTATCCGTAATGTACATTATTGGCTCCCGGGGACAAAGACGAGAGCACGTTAAAGAACGACATTATTCATTGATGTCTCCGTGTTTTATGTCATTATTGGCAGTCGAAGCATGACGTAGATTTCAGTTCTAATCATTTTAGAGAAAGGTTTAACAACGCTCGAGTGTGCTCGGCACTTTTTATGGACTCAGTTGGAGACTAATCACTGAAATTTCTTTCTGATATTTGCGTTGCTGTCCATATCGCTTTGGGGCATAATTTCTTCGCCCTTCACCCCGAGACGCTTCAAAACCTTCTCAAGCGAGCAACTCACTCGTGAATGATTACAGTTTTCACACATTGTTGGACAATGGAAAGTAAATTAATGTTCTGTGTCCACTTGTTTATTTTCATCCTTTCCAGCGCATTTCAATCGGACTCTGATTTCGCAATTTAACCTCCTGCCTTCTTTTTTAATTCACAACGCTTGCCTGTAACGACGTAGAGGGGTGGAAATCGTGTGTGAAGTGAATTCACGCTGTGATTGTCGCAACGATGATCGACAAACGAAGATGACTAGTGACCTGGTGAGAGTTTGAAGCTCTGAGTAAGATCCATGGTAACGGGTTGGAAGGTTAAAACTAAGCTCATAGAGTTTTTTCTACAATTGGTAATACAGTTTATTTATTAAACAGTTTGCTATTTTGCCGGAACAACCTTGGAATTATAAATACGCTAGGGCTTCTAAGTCCTCGGACTTTGATTTAACAAATCAGCGGGTCGTTTGACAATCTTCCCGCTTTAAATTTAATCTTAAATCTGTTGTAGTTTTTCAAAATAACGTCCGAACATTATCGAACCCTCTCGGAATCAATCACAAGTCATCAAGTTTGTCAGCTTTGCTCACTCAGGCCACAACTGCTCGAACAAGTGTTTCGGAATTAATTTACTCAAAAAAATCTCCAGTGCGACGAATATTTTGAATTTACAATTCGTTGCAAACCCTTTCGAAACCCACCGAGCTGGATTGTTTGCTGTCATATGGTCATGTTTGCGTCTTTTTGCGCTCTCCTCCGTCAGAATTCAATAACGAATGTAAAAAGATTTGTTTGATGTATTCAATTGAATTGCGAATTTAAATAACATGATGGTTCATTGCGTTCGCTCGTGATTGATTTCAATGAAGAAATTCAATTCGCAAGGCTTTCCTTTCACGACAAAACGACTGTCTTGGTCGACGAGCAACAAAAACTCCCTCAGGGCATTTCAACCCTTTCTTTGAAGACTCATTGACCATCATGTTTAGAGCTTCGTTCTTATCCTTTTAAATGCCCTCAATCCTTTTTAGTAAGAGCTATTAAGTTTCGTTCCGTAAGCATTAAGTTCACATGCGTCGGTTCTTTAACATCGTTAAGACATGTGATATTCGGAATGTCTTCAAAGACTATAATTTGCATTTTATAATGACTTGAAAACTAATTAAAGCTGAGAAAATTGTTTATGCTTTCTCGATGACAAAGACTTGTGATATTAAACTGTTCTCAAACAGTTCTCCAAGACGAAATCGTTGCAAAGGAAAACTAGTTTTCTCGTGAGAGGGTGCACGATGTTGTTCGGCGCACATGCCTGGCGGCATAAATAATCACGAGGCAGAGCGAGTCAAAGGCACATGTGGATCGTTTAGTTTCGTTATTGCTAATTATCTTTCGAATAAACCTGATATGTTTACAACGTTTGAACTACAAAACTTCCATTAACAAAGCGTGCAAAGTTTCAAGTTTTAACATCAAAACAATTCAGCTTCACCACACGCTGTAACAACTTGTTACGAACGAGAAGCAATTTTGGCGACAGTCGATTCAAATAACTCATGCCTCTTCCTCCCATTAAACTAATCCCACTTTTCCGATTTGTCGGCGAAGAAATTTATGGAGAATGTCCACGACTGGTTCCCAACTGACATAGAAACGACCGAGCATGTTCTGTTTTAATTGCTAATCTATTAGAGCGAGCCGGAAGCGATGGCAACTCGAGAAAGCGGGAAACAACACAAGAATTTATTATTTACTACTGTATCTGGTGCTGAGCCATCCCGCACGAGAGGCGAAACCCCGTTAGGGAATTGCTGATCTTTGTGGGGTTTCTCGTTCATCGAATGTACTTCATAATGAGAAGACATAAAGAAATCAATTTCGCATTTGTTGCATTGGATGAGGAGGAAACCAAGAAAATACCTTGGACGCTGTCTTTGTTTTCCTGCTATTTGGATTTTATTGTGCAATAATGTAGGATTGCCGGATGGGAGTTTCGGTTATTTTATGTTCGAGCAGAGCTGCAGGAGATTAAAGGGAGTTTGATGCTCTGGACAGTAGCAACACTCTTCCCCTTCGACCAAGTCCTTTTGAAATTGAAAACCATTCGATTCGACCCTCGTGAACTCATCAGGTCGTCGTCATGTGTGCGGTGTGTACAGCTCAACCTAATAAAAATGATATTTTAGATGACTTTATTGTCGTCTATTGGACGTTTGATGTCCTCGTTCCGAAAATATGAGAAGAAGCCTGTAATGAGAATTGCTGTGATCTTTATCACCGCATTATCAATTTGATTTACAACAATGCCGACATGCCCAGGAGTTTCCTTTTCTCATCGTGTTGGACAAAGCTCCGAATCAACTCGAGACCTGTCACGAATCGCAATTTCTTCGCTTCTCCTTCTTCGCCATTAAAACATCATTTTTCATGGGGGGAAGGTTTACGATTCAATTTTTCATTAGAGCGGAAAAGATGTTTTTACAACCTCGAGGATTTGTTGCTACAAATAATTGCAATCGTAAAATTATAATCTGTAATTCATTAGGGAATCGTACGATGACCAGAGCGCGCTTGCTTTTTTTGGCGAATTGAAAATCTCTATAATGATAGCGCTCTGAAGAGCTCTTCAGGCCCTCAACAAAAAGAACAAAGCTAGTGTCCGACTCGAGGTCCTCGTTAAGTGTGTCACCCTCAAAAAACCAACCCAAACATCCTCGATGTGTGAAGAAGTTTAATTCAATTTAATTTCTTTTGATCATTTCTCGTCACAACTTGACAGCCAAAGAGAAATTTCTGATGTTTTGTGTGTTTTTCCTCATCATCGGACAAGCAACAAAAGGCGGACTAATGGGATTTCCTCGAGTTGAGAATTTGTAAATCTCAAATTTTCCGGTCAACAAATGTTGCGATGGAAATGTTCGAAGGGTCGATTCAGTTAATTTTCTTGTGGCTGTCGTTGCGTTGTAAACTTTAAAGCGATTAAAACTTCCTGTGTCTTATGTTGTCATGTCTTTTGTGTCCCTGAGCCGATCGTTTTCATATTAGAAACTTTTTATTGCGCCATAAAGTCTTCTGCCTTCCGCTTGATCTTAAAATATGTTCTGCATTGGAAATTGCACAATAAAACGCGTCCGCAAATGCTTCGTCTGTCATAACAAAGTTTAATGAATCAGAATGGAAGCGATGTGCATGACGCACAGGGGGATGATTAATGCACATTCTCGCTCTCTCATCGTTGGCTCATCTCGTAAACAGTTTTTGTTGTTTGGAAAAGCATTTATTTCTGTTTTTATGATGAGCAACAAAGTAGCAAAGTTGTTATTTGGCGACGTGAAAAATTAAAGAAATATTTGAAAGAAGTAACTTTTACTGCCTATTGATATTTAAAATACAAATTTTATAGTTTTCTCTTAAACCACTTTTATCGGCAGCCGAGTGAACGGTCCATAAACATAATCCTTGCGCCCTTTTCAAATCATGCGTGCAAGTCATAAAAAGTGTTTTTCGGGAAAAAGGCGAACACGATCATTAAAATGTTTACATAAAATCACTCTCATGCAACATTGGCGATAAGCGATAACGAGATTAAGACTCGAATTTTATTAAAATCGTTTTCTGTTTAACTCGCTTCAACTTGTTATTGAGTTTTGTTATAACTTTGGCCGATACAAAGCGAGTTGCAATATGTTGAACTCTGAGCGTTGCAGCTTCAGGAATTAATGATTTGTCACTAATTCCTCGAAGTTCCCTCGTCCATATGTCATTAATATTGCGAGAGATATCATAAATAATCTGAGACAATTCCAGCAGCGTTCAGCTCTGCCAGACTCATAAAATAATTAGTTTCATTAACTGAAGCTTGGCGTTGGCTTTTCCATGTGTGTTTTATGGACCAAGTGAACTAATTATTTTCTGAAACCTTGATGGAATTATCTCGTGTCGTTAGGCACAAGGAAATAATTTATAGAATTGGTGAGCTGAAAGAATCGAGCAATTTTATCTTCAAAATGTTTCCGCGTTTCAGCTTCGCAACGTTTTCAGCGAGGTCGTTTGTCATAACTTAATTCCTGAATAATTCGGCGAGGAAGTTCAATAAATAACGTGAAACTAAAGCGAGCATGTTTAATTTCACGCGTGAATTGCGGAAAATTCTCTTCGGATTTCCCGAAACGAATGGGAAACTTCCAAGTGGAGTTTTCGTTATTATATATAAATTTACACACTCGTGTGTCACTCTAGCTCTCCCGCCATAATTTGCATATGAGCTCGTACGTGATTCATTTCCACCGTGATTTATGATCTTCTTGCTTTATGCATGCCATTCATGATTCCACGGAGCGTTGAAAATTTGTGTTTGTCAGTTATTTCCATGCACAAGAAATTAAGTTTGAAATGCACAAGAAATTTAGTTTGAACGATTTTCAAAAAATTAATAAAAGTGAAAATTGCAAACTCTCAAAGTTTCGTTCAATCTCATACGATAACTGTGAAAAAAAATGTTGCTTCAGCGAAATAACAAGCTAAACTTTGTGGAAATAGAAGAAAGACGATAATAAGTTTCCCAGCTAACGATTATTATAATTCCTTTTTTTGCTCGTTGTCAGATTCACTCGAGTATTAACATATGCGCTCGAAAGATATGCACTGTCGACGAGCACATAAGAATGTGTCGAGTGTACTTATCAGGATACAGAAAAATATTTTATTACACACGACGTTGCAGAGAACGACACTCAAGATGATTCAGACGAGTTCAAGTTTAGAAGGATTTTTCTCGTCTGAATCGACGTTTATCCAAGCAGAAAGTTATGCAAAATAGAAATTGCAAAAGCAATGAAAGAAATTATTTTTAAAGAAAGTTGTGATGGTTCAAGTGGAATCTTGAACATTTCAACATAAATTTTCTACTCAATAATAAGAGCACAATTTATGTTAACTTTATCCAACCAATTAGCAAACAATTAATTAAAACCTCATCTCGTTTTTCAGCTAATCAAATCACGTTGCAATTAACAAACTGTTTATATTCCATTGCGCAGGCTAAATTTTTAAATTTTCGCTTTTTAATATTAACCGAAAGTAATCTACAGCCCAGTGTGAGATCCCTTGGATGCAAATTTATGGCTGTAATGTTTAATTTCATGGAACAAAATTTTTCCTAGAGCGATAAAGCTGCGCATTATTGTCTCTCAATTAATTAAAATTTATTTCACCGCGAGTGAATTTGATGCCTCGAAGTGAAATTGCCTCTCGCTTCAGCGTCGCGCTGTCTCATTACAGATGGCGGAAATTTCAGACGCAAAATCAAACCTGCGGTGTTGCCAAGCAAATTTGCAAAATAAACTCCTTCCACCTTGGAAGCCCACGTGAGTTAATTTAGAATTATTTTTCATTAAAATTTTGCGGAAAATATTTTTCATGATCAAGATGATTCAAATAATTAAAAGTGTGTTGAGGAATCGTCGGTTGGGAAAGGTTGTAAATAATGAAAATGCTTTCTCATTGATTCCCTGGAAAAATGTTTTATTAAAATTTATGTTGTGATAGGTTGAGGCGTAAATAAGAAAATGTGAAAGAAAATATTTCATATTCAAATTCTATGCAATCTTTCGATGAATCAAAACCTTTGTTCGGTGAGAAATTGCGTCTGAGATTTTCCTGACACTGTCAAAGACAGCGAGACGTCTCTTCTTGTCATTTCAAATCAAAGTCTGGATGAGTTCCGCACTAACTTTGCTGAGTTGTCCTGAAAAGACTCTCGCTCGCATAATTTTAAACCTCACTGATTGCTCAGCATTGCAGAAACTTTAACACCAGTCGGCTCATTATCCCCCGATGTTTAATTCAACGAGATTTTCGTGTTCGAGGGTGACAACATCCGCGCTGGAAATTCATTAAGCCACATAGTCCATAAATTCTGCGTTCTATTGTTTCGTGGTTCGAGGCGACATTCACGCCAGGCCGACAGTTGTAATTAAAGCGGTATTAATTTTAATTGAAAACGTCAAATCAATAACACTCGAAAATTTCACGAATTTCTTAAGATTTCGGGGTGAAAGCAAATTAAATTATGTTGTCTAATGAACAGATTGCTTTCCTGAGCAGGCATTGAAACCTCATGACTGTCTCGCAGCTTCATTGTCCAAAAGATTGCGACGGAACTTCATTACCTTCGGACATTCAACCCTCATTAACTTGAAAGAAAACTCATACAAGTTCATATGAGTTCCCTTCTGCAAAAACCTTAAATTATTCATAAAGTATTTGATTTGAAGTGGTGAAATGTTCGAAGAATTTCCTCCGCATTTCAGCAATGCATGCATGAAATTCCTTCAATTTCCATTTTCATTAGAAAAAGTTTGAGCATTAAAAAGTCGAATGAAACCATCGATGTGAAATGGGAGAGATTTTTCTTGCAAAGCATCAAGGAATCCAGAGCAACTGTGCTTATGATAGTAGCGAAATGAGGAAAATGAAATTTACGAGGACTCTTTGATGGTCGGAGAAGCATTGCGAGATTACGAAGAGGAAAACTTTCCTTTCACATTCACGATTATTAAATTCTGTCGGCAATCAAAAGATCCAAACGTGGAAAATTCTCGCTTGCCACGAGGAGAAAACATTTTTGGGTGAAATTAAAATCATAATTCTCGGGCGCAGAGCATTCTTCAATACTTACGGTCTAGCGATGTAATGAGTTTACGCTCAAATGTTTTAATTTGAATATATTAAAATTTATTATTTCCAACGTCTCTTCAGGCAGAAGCGGCTGAAAACCCGTCGAGTATCATCATAAAGTATTTTTATGCTCTCTCACTTGCAAAGGAAAAAGTTTCAATTAATTTTGAGGTGCTTTACATCAACGCATTGGCTCGTGAAAGATTCTTGAATATCTCAAAAAGCAACAGAATTCTTCGGTATGAAGTTTAAATCTTGATTTTTAGCTTGAAATTTCGCCAATTATTTTTCTGAAATCTCTTCATCTTAGGTAGCTGCTCATTTGTTCTTGCATTTTCCTGTTGTGTGGGATTCTGTTTTTGCTTCAAAGATTGAAAAGTGTTGTAAGTTAGTCATGGACATCACATGGAAGCCAAGACTCGCTTCACTAGAATGAAATTCTCTCAAAATATCATATATTTCCCACTATCGTTTCACTTGTCATAAGAAATATAGACAGCGAATTATCTCCAGCAACGGTTCGTCAATGACTCAACAGCCTTTTCTCAGCATCATCTATCACGCTGGCTGGCGAACGATAATCACATATGAAGGCGCATGCATGAGGCAGGGGATCGATTTCACGCCTATTTATTACTTCATCTCGCTCTATCTATCAAGGAGCGCGCCTTTCTGACGTAACAATGGTACATAAATAAATTAAACCGTCTGAAATGAAGCACTTTCGGGAAGAAGAAACTCGGAAAAAACATCATAAATCTTCTTTTCCTCTCGATTCGGGAGAAACTTTTAACAAAAAAATCCAAGATTGACACGCAAAGTTAATGCGGAATGATTTCGCATAAAAGTTTTTCCCTCTCCTCTTTACTAACATGTTACCTACTCATGGATGACAAGACGCCTCACACTCCTCACCACACATGCAACACTCGCCGGAAAATTGGAATCGAAGGAAGAAGACGCTCATCGAGTTCTGGTGATGTCACGGCAATAAGTTAGTTTGCGCCCTTCTTGACATGCGAGAGAAAAACTAGTTAAATAAGATTTCCGAAATTAAACCGACAATGAGTTGGAGTTTTTCTCCTTCGGCGTGGAGCGAGGAATTTTTCCAATTTATCAACTCGAAAGTGAGATTAAACTTTCATGTTCCCGACTAGATTACAATCGCGTCTGAATCATTCCTCATTCAGATGGAGGAAAAAGGTTGAACTTCCTCGTTCCGCAAGAGTTTCTTTTTAATTTCGCAAATCTCGTGTATGAATATCAAATAAGCATCGCGAGAAAGGGCTTGGGTTAAAGAGGTTAAACTGAAGGGGTTGAGTCGAGTTCAATTCATTTTATTTTCAAGAATTTCCCTGTTGAATGCTTTCGAGTTCTGGTTTGGCTGCTTTCATCTGGATCAGGTTTTACAGTGAACTAGCAATTTGAATTATATTTTCTTTCTTCGTGGAGTTGTCGATTTCAGATCGAAACGACAAATGAATACTACGCCGTTTGTGTTGCAATCCACTGGCCTGCTGATGCATAAATCAAAGGTAAAATCAGGAATAACCCGTAAGGTCTTCCGTGAACCTAATGAAAGAACTCGCAGCAGTGGAAAATCAGTTTTTCTAAGGTTCGGAAAATTTGCGAATTCTGAAAAGACTTTTGATCTTCGTGCGGAAGTAACGTGCACCACGTATGTAAATAACATGAAATTTGAATACAAAACCTTGTTATCTCCTGTTGCCGTCCGATTCCATTCACGATGCGCTCGTTGCCAAGGAGGGAGAAGAGGAATCTGCGATCCATAAAACTCCTATTTTCATTTCATTATTCTTCGATATATCAAAACACATCGCCAATTTTGCCTAAACTCAATTTGATGATAGCGAAAAAGCAAACACACATGTGGAGACTGGCGTGTGTAATCAAAATAATCCGGCAACGCAACTTTCAGTGCGTGCACATCAGCAGTAACAACAATCAACCCCTTTCATGCGAGGATGTAGAGCGAAAATATTGCACGTTTATTATTAGATATCGCTTCGCTATTGAATCGTAAATTAAATAATATCAATGAACGGGAATGTTGTTCTTGGTAGTCATCGAGTTATGCAAATGCCGCTGATTTCGGCGCACGATTCCGCCAAGCGAGTAGCTCGGCAATCTAATAACAAACGAAATTTGCGAGGAGGAACGACGCTGGTTTTTTCTCGTTTGGCGGAGCAAATTTACAACATCCGGGAAAATGCGACAGGAAGGCGAATTTCACTTTCAATCTGCCGCCACTCAGTTCATTGAAGTTCGAAGTACAGTCAACTATTGCCTTCATTTGAAATTCCATCGGCATCTTAAGTTGCTGATTGATTCTCGTTGTCTTTCAATTTGCAATTCCAACTCACTAAAATCCCAAAAGTCGTGCCCGAAATAGAATTCATGAATCAAAATCAATCCATCACTGTTTGATTTCATTGCTGACAGAGCGCAGCTCATTCATGTTTAACAAGCGATTAAGTAAGACATCAGCTGGATCGTGTAAATGGACGATGATCTACCAAGGGAATTCCAATAGTTTCTCGTCACGAGATTGTGACTCTCACTTTCCTTCTGATTTATTCACAACATGCTCAGATTTTTCTCGTTCCTTGTTGCCGCCACTTCACTCCTTACATCTTTGGAGTTACAGGCGGATAATCACGAGGGAATTTTCCCAACAATTTCATTTTCTTCTCGATCTTAAGAATGAGAATTTTCCTTCCACTTTACCGGTGACAATGCAAAATGCAATCGACGTCGAAGTAAACAACTCGGGACGAGTTCCACGAAATAAATTGGATAAATGATCGATTACGTTCGGAATTGATTGGATTTGCTGAGCTTTATCGAGGATTTAGATTGAATCGTTGCATTGCGACCTGTGACGTTCACTCGGATTTCTCGTTAAAACTTCAAAGGAATTAAAATTTCATCACTCCATTGAAATGGATTTGCTGGAGCTGAAATAATCATCACTCGAAAGTTGGGACAAGTATTGCGAATTGTTGTGACTTTTCATTTTCATATCGAGATCATTAAAAATACAAAAGTTTACGCGCTCTCAAACATTTTCAGTTTTATTCTTTCAACAGATACCGACCAAATGTCAAAGCCCTAAATTATTTTTTTATTATTTTGGTTCGCTTTATCATTCGGATGGCATTACACATTCGAATCACTTTCGCTGTTTGTTTGAGCTTTATGAGTTTTAAAAATTATGTGCGAGAGAGCGAGCAAGACTGTCGCTTTTATTGGATCATCATCGAGCACATAAAATAGTTGAAGTTATGACGTTTTGATGAGAGGGAAGCGCAGACATCGTTACAGTTTGATAATTGCGGAATAATTGATGACGATCTGGTTTTATGGTCGCATATCATTAAACTTTATGTCGTCCTGGCTCCCTTGAAACTTTCTCTTTCGCTGGATGGCTCAAACACTTGAAGCCGCTTCGTGTTTCGATCTTTAAATTGTGTAAACCATCTAACAATGTCGTTTTATTGATATTATCAATTTTTCATCAGCATAACTTCACGACAAGGGTCAGAGCGACGAAGTGGTGAAGATTAAATGTCAATGGAGAAACGGATGGCAAATATGAATCGAGAGCAACGAGAGCGTGACGGCACATAATGCGGTTGAGATGTTCTGGTTAGCTTCAGAGAAGCAAAAGGTTTTCACTCGTAAACTATTGCAGAGAATGAAATCATTTCGACTTTCCACTCCACGACCAACTTTGTGTCAGTGTAAAAATTCCTTCTCGCAACATGGGACGAATAAATTATTGTTCAAGCAGTTCGCGTTGGTGATTTTACGACTTGTCGCAAGGAATCTCAACCAAAACTTTTATTTATCCGTTTCTCCTGATTACCTAAAAAAATTACAATAGAGACATAATGCCATGTAGCTTCATATCAATTCATACTCGCATTACTTTTATGAGGCTTAGATGCGATCATAAAAGCCATCGAAGCGGAATTTATTTCAAAATCATTTGGAGAGAACAAGAAGAATCGTAAAAAATGAAAAATAGAGAAGAAGTTGCTTCGCTCTTTAAAGGAATGTTTTCATTCATCGAAGCGGCTAGGGTAGGATTCTGTTTTAACTTCACATCGCTTTTACCCTTTTCCTTGATCCTTCAATAGTCGCATAAAATCATCATAACTGCTCACCGTTCGCTGTCGATGTCGACGCGGCCTCTAATGTCTCTAATGTTCACATTAGAACTTCCTCCCTTGAAGCTTAGATTTCCAATCGACTCTTTCGTAATTTCGTTAAAAGTAATTTATATGAATTGATTCGCAAATAAATTTACTCAGAATTTATTTTAAATTGCGATTGAATGATGTTTTTATCGACGCGGGGAAGTTTTAATGGGCAAAATATTTTTCCGCACACATAACATTCATCTTGTGTTGATGTTAACGTTGCGATCTAACGAATTCATTTCGCCCCAAAGCGAGGAGCGAGCGATGATCTGTCAATGAATTATGTATTCACGAGAATTATGGATGAACAAAAAGTTTAATTTTTATTTCTCTTTCACCCTCGTTGGCTTCGAAAATTATTTATCTCTCATCGAGAGGTTGAGTGCGATTATGTAATGTGCGGAGTGCAGGGGCGCGGGAAAGATTCTCGAACAATAAATAATAAACACTCACTTTAAAACGCGTTTGAAATTTGCTTCGCTTCGTTATCGTCGCTGTGAATGTTTTTTACGAGCTGCAGCTTTGAAAGGATTCTCGTGGAACGCGAAAGCGCCATAAAGTCTTTGACGAAAACTATAAAACTCAAACTTGACGTTGTAAACTTTTTACGATTGACACGATGCGCAGAATTTAATTATTTCCATGGTTTCCCGCTGATATCTAACAGTAACTCGGGACAATTTGTGAGTCGAATTAATTTCTTTCATCATGGGAATGCAATTGGAACACGACGCAAAACGCTTTTCATGTCGGGAGATAAATTTTTGGGCAACCAGAGACATTTGAATAAGTTGAAACTCATGCAGGTACGAAAGCACTTTTCAATTTTCAGAGATTAAATTTATTATGCAGCCGAGTGTTTTCGCCTTGTTATCAATTTGTTTCCCGTCAGAGCGCTGAACAAATGTTTTCCGAAATTGCCTTTTCTGTCCCTCATTCGATAAAGCAAGCATGCAACGAAATTAAAGCGCTGTAACATAAATTATATCACTTCAAATTCATTTGAATGACATCACGGCGCATTTAACATAAACACACGTTGCAGCGGTGGTTGCTTCAAACCCAATTGAGAACAACGACGCGTGATAAATTAAATTGACTGCGTGTTATTCGTTCGCATTTTTTAACGGGAATTATTTATGATGTTCTGTGGTGAAGCTAATAGGTCACTGTGAATCCTAATTTCCATATTGATTGGCTGCCTACAAACTGAGAGAATTGTTCGGCAACTTCATCTAGTCAGCCTACAAATTAACCACCTCATTGTAATTTCCATAATGTTATGCTGAAACAATCCTTTTCCGCTCTTCTTTCCTGCGTTCAATCCTTAATGGGCCATCAAGCACACATGCTAATAGCTGAATTTGCTTCAGTTGCTTCTTGTTCAGCGTCCAAACACAAATCATCGGAACGGTAAACAAACTCAAACTAGTAATAAATGTCCATAAAAATATTTAATGCCAATCCTGCAAATGATAATTTCGATGGAAACTGAACGTTAGAGTTGCATGTGACGGACTCGTTTCGGGTTTGGGTTGGGTCGTTTGTTCGGTGAACCTCAGTCGTAATTTCTATTTTTTATCGTCCGTGGGCACTCTTAGCACATCATAATGCTCGTGTAATTCAATAAAAAAATTATCTGACGCTGTGTTCATTATAATTCGAGTTTGGCTGAGCTGTTGCGTCTGCACATCGCCTGTGCGAAGAGATTTATAGTTATTGTTCCTCAACGATGCCTCAAGTATCTCTTTAATGTTTCGATCGTCTAAATGCTGTTGAATCACACATGAGTAAAGCACGTGCTGATATTTAATTTCCCAAAGCAGAAACAGAACAATAATCATAAATAATATGCAGCAATCATCATAATTCACTTATGGAACTAGCAGAAATCACTTCTACAACCCCTCGAAATCCTCCCGCCGTTAGCGTTTTCGCCGAGGAAGAATTTGCCGAGTTGTGGAAAAGCGACAGCAAAAGGACTTGAGATAGTTTTATATCCGCAACACTCTCGAAACGCATCGCTGTTCACACCCTTCTAATAACGCTTTGATTTGCTGTGAAATGATTGAACTAAGTTTTACTATAATTAGAAACCAAAGTGGAGTTTGGTGATAAAAATGTGGTTACTAGGTGCATATCCTAGTTATCTCAAGGTTACCAAACTGATGAATTATCAGAGAGCTTTGACTACAAGTCAGTGACTAGCACATGCTAGTTTGAAACTAGACGATAGAGAAGCCTAGCTTACCCAGCAATCAAATGGCTTCACATTCTGTACAAGCAGAGCGAGTTCTGAAGTTGAAAATTTATTTTACATGTCAAGATTCCCTGCAACCTCAATTTATTTCAATGAATTCGTGAAATATTTCTCGCACGTTTTCTATTCGCAACAATTGGACTAGAAATATTTTGCTGTTCCGAGCGCCAAATCCTTTCGCCTTTGTTGCGCTAATAGGAGATTTTCTTTCACATTCTTCCCGACGATGAATCTCGTTCAACAAGAGCAACTAAGAAGGGTGTCATGTGATCCGGAAATTATTTCTATCTCGATATCTACCGATGGAGAAATCATCAAATTAATTTAATAAATAATAATGTTTAGCTAGTGGGACGTTTGTGCCTTTTGCGATTAATGCGTGAAATAATTGTGAATGATTTTGCTTAGTAGCAGCGAGTGCCAGCTGAGCCGTCAAGAACGAAAATCGAATTAAAAGAAAGCAGAAATATTGCAAGACAACTTAGAGATTTTTGATATAATTGAACAAAGCAAGGGTGAAGCATTATCCCCACATTATGGCCTAACTAATAGTTTAACTCGATAGACTCACCAGAAAGCATCAACATATCCGATGAATTCATAAAATATTTATTTGACTTGTCGATCGAAGCGGAGAAGGGATGAAATAAAAATGATTTTGTTTGATTTGATTGACGGCTCGCTTTTGTATGTTCATCGGATATTTTTCATAATTCATGAAATGTGTTGCCGTTTGGTCCTGCGAAAGGGTTAAAGCCGCTCATGGAAAGCCAATGGAATATTAATGAGCGAGATCATGTTTGACAGACTCGGATCGAAGGAACGGAACGTGAAAAATTGACGAAATAAAACACGAAAATGTTTTCATCACAAAATTGTTTCCTGACGATTGAAAGGGAAAAGAAACTCGAGATTGAGTTTAACCAAATTTGTGATGCCATTCACAATCATGATAAATGAGATGGAAATTGTACACTTATTCATCATCTTTATCTTTAACTCGAAACGATGTCAGATCATGTTTTATTTAGAAGAATCGCGAGACTTGACGACCTTGCAACGAATTTACAGCACTTTTGACGAGAGGATTAAGTAGTTTCTAGCGCTATCCATTTACTCATCAGTAAAGTTCGTCAGATATTACTCATAAAACTGTTGATGCTGACAGTTGCATCGATAGAGTTCGGCTCACTCTCTTCCCCCGTCAACGACGTGATAAAAATGCTGGTGAGTGGCCAGTGAAATATTGTTCTTTGATAAGCAGACGTGCTTTGAATATTTGAATGCTTTGGTTCTGCGTAGCGCTTTGACTTTCAGTTCAAAATTCATAGTTTTGTGAACAGGTCTCAAGACACTGCGTGACGATGCTAAATTTCACTACTGCGGAAAGCAATATTTATGAACAGTTCATTAAATTTTCCCGCTTTTCCGCTCCAAGGGAAATTATAAATTCTAATCACAAGTCGCTGCTCCAGCAACTAACAAAAATATTTTCGTGATTTTTGCATTAAAAATTATGTTTTCTCTATTCCGAGTTTTAATAAATTCCCAGCAGCGTCCCGGTTAACTGCTTCGAAATGTTAATGATCGCCTTTCTCGGTGCTCTAATGATCAAAATAATTATTTTCCTACTCAAGACTACCGTCTTTATTAATAGAGCATTCAAGAATAACCGAGCTATTACAATAAATATCTCTCATAACCATTCAAAAGCACTGGATTACGAGAGAAGGGTTTGATTCTAATTTCAGTGCTGGGCATTAGGTTGTGAAATATTTTCGCTATGCAGACGCTGTAATGAGTCACAACGGGGGAAATGTGACCTTTGTTGGTTGAAAAAGCGGAGAAGAGTAAAGGAACCAGACGCAACATCTCACTTCCCATAGACAAACAGCTACTTTCGAACCAAAACTTTATCTTAACTACAATCACTTTTGACTGATTTCTAAGTCGGGATCAAAGTCAGCGTCAAACCAATTAAATCATTTTAAAATATCGTCGTTTGAAGTAGTTGAGATCTTCGAAAAAATAATCATCCCAGCCCTTATGAAGAGCTCAACGCATGTTTCTGATTTATTACAAATTTTCTTTTTTGTTCAATATATTTGATGCTTAATAAAAAAGAAAACACTTTCTTATGCGACTACAACAAAGCGAGAAGTTGCTTCTTATCTGTTTGTAATGGCCTCTTGGTCTCGTTTCTGCAGTTTAAAATTATTATCGTCGAATTTATGAGAAATTTTAAAGCAATAAAAGTAATTTTTTATAGAATTTTAATTCAGGCGGGTCGGAAGATCTAATTTAGTTGGTTCAGTCAAAGGGTTGAACGATGCTCGTGAAAAGGAAAAAGTATCTTACTGCTGTTTTATGCTAAACTGATGTCGAACGGCAGAATGTTTGTGCCCATTAAGTTTTACTCCTTTACGAATCTCAACCTGAATTTTAATGGGCCGCTTAAAATCTTAAGAAATTAAGCTAAATTTATTAACGAGGTTTATGAAAATGTTTAATCATAAATAATTGAAATCTTCTCTTAACTTAGAGAGACTGTTTTGTATGAGCGATTTCGTTTCGAATCTTCAAGCGACATAAATATGTAACTCAAACTTTATTAGGCTGGATTCTAAAACTGTCTACTTCTAATATAATTAAGTTAAGTTAACTGTCTAATATATTTAAGGCAAACTCACAATCTGTCATCCAGGATCGACGGTTGACAAGCAATCCAAGACTATGAGCAAACGCTCTGATGAATTATTTCACTTTTCCTTTTGAGTTAGAGTAAGCAGGCGTGATCAAACATTTTAAAACTAATAAGTATCATCATGTGTAGTTCTTATCATGTGTAGTCGGCAAAATTTGATGAGTAATGTTTTTGTGGCTTTTCTGAGGTCGCCACTGTGTGAGTAAATTTAGAACTTTAATTCGAGCTTCACATTTGCGGTGACTTCGATAAACTCCTACAAGTATAAAAGGCGATGTACAGAAATGAAAACCAACTCAGTATAGTTCAGCTTTGCTAAGACCAAACTAGGATTAACGATGGCTGCTCACTCCACTCATCCATTTGGAGAACCTGTGAACATTTTGAAATTCGGCGAGGAGAGAAACGTGCTGGTCGACAAGGAAAAGCTCGGCAAAATATTATTGCATGACGAAGTAAAAAATCGAAAAGTTGTAGTGCTCACAATCGTCGGAGCTTTCAGGCGAGGGAAAAGCTTTTTCTTAGATTACTGCTTGCGATATCTGTACGCGAACGTGAGTATTTTATTCAGAATTCATTTTAGATTAATCATTTTGTGGTTTAGTATCCATCGGTTCACAACCCCAGCAATGCAACGCCTGATAACAAGAACTGGATGGGTTCACCTGAAGAACCTTTGAAAGGGTTTACATGGAAATCAGGAACCGATCGAGATACAAGTGGAATCATCATGTGGTCGGACGTATTCCTTCTTACTGTCGAAACGACAGGAGAGAAAGTTGCGATCGTAATCATTGACACCCAAGGGCTTTTTGACAATCAAACATCTCCAGCGGAAAATTCAAGAATTTTCGCACTTGGCACTTTGATTTCTTCGATTGAGCTTTTAAATATCAATGGCATCGTTCAGGAAGATCAACTGGAATATCTTCAATTTGCCACGGAATTCGCAAAGTTTGTTGCACTTGACAGTAACGGAACTGCTGGAAAACCTTTCCAAACTCTCATGTTCCTCATTAGAGATTGGAACAATCCTGACGAGTTTGAGTTTGGGACTGAAGGTGGCGAAGAGTATTTGCGGAAAATATTGACAATCAAGCCAGAGCAGAAAGAACAGTTAAAGTCCGTTCGACGCTTCATTGCAACCTCCTTCGATCAATTGCAATGTTGTCTGCTGCCTCATCCAGGCAAGAAAGTTGCCACCGCCAAGAGCTATGATGGTCGATGGAAATTGATGGACGAAGACTTCAAAGATGAACTTGCTAGTCTCATTAGAAAGCTTCTTTCCCCTGAAAATTTGGTTTTAAAGAAAATCAATGGAAACGATTTGACTGCATCAGAGCTCGTGATGTTCATTGAGACCTACTTTGATCTTTTTCAGTCTGAAGGTCTTCCGCAAGCTCAGTCCATTGTTGAATCGACGGTTGACAAGCAAATGGACATTCTGATCAGTAAGTGCCTCGATTCATATAAGGAGAACATCGTGAGAAACCAGGACTTGCTAGATGAAAGCAATCTACACATTTTCCACGATTTGAGCAAGAATAAGACGTTGCTTATGTTTAAGGATGAAAAGAAAATGGCAAGCGCAGAGAATCAGCCGAAATATAAACAAAGTCTTCTGAAACAAATGGATAAGTTGTACACTGAATGGAAGGATCGATCATTGAAGTCGCTTGAACAAATCAAAGCTGAGAAAAGGAAAACGGAGAAGGCAATTCTTGAGAAGACTAAGCTCGAAAAAGAAGCTGAAGAAGCTGCAAGACTCACGAAGGAGAAACAGATCGAACTTGAACGTCAGAAAGAAATGCAGCTGATCGAAAGCCAAAAGTATGAAGCCGAGAAGAAAGTTGTGGACATGAGATTAGAGGCAGAAAAGGAAAGAGCAAAGAAGGTTGAAGCTGAACGCGATTCTCAAAAGGCATGGCGAGAAGTTTTGGAACAGAAGCTAGCGAACGAGAAACTGCAAAATGAACTTGCTGAGTCTAGGAGGAAAGAAGGGAAATGCACAATTTTGTAGACTTTCTGACGACTTCATAACGCTAGAGCAATGTAGTCCAATCCAAGAATAAATAATTTAACAGAGAGCAATGTATTCCAATTCAAGAATAAATAATTAAACAGAATATTTACCGATGAAGCATATTTTCGTATAAAAACGTAACGAATTTTCAGAATTCATGCAGCATAAACCGCGTCGTTGCCTTTTTCCATGAACATTCATCTGAACATTCATCCACTTCGAAAGTGTGCCTCCGTCTTTACACAAGAGAAAAGTTCATATAAAAACAATTCGAGAAAGAAGTCGTAGTTAGAATGCTGTCGAATGGCTTGTTGCGAAGCTGTTGTTGCTTGAGACGTTCATCAAAAAATAACTTCCAGTTGAGCCTTCCCGAGAGCCTGATCTCGCTAGATTCTGGACATATTGGTAATTAAGAAAAATATGTGACGAAGAATTGTTTTTAAGCTTTGCATTGTAGGTCAGGAAGTTGTGATTTTGAAGAATGGCAAGCGAGTTTGTGGATCTGGCGGTGCTGTGCTCAATCAAGCTCTGCTGCAGTCAAAAAGCTACTTTGAAGTGAAGATACAGCAGAGCGGGCACTGGAGTATTGGGCTGTGCACTCTGAATACAGACTTGAACAAGACTCGTGGCGGACTCGACAAGTTCAGTTGGTGCCTAAATGCGGAAAATTATGTGATGAACGACGGACAAGTGACATTCGATTTGAACGAGATGTACAGTTCCAACAACGACGCTGCGACGTCGCACGATGACACCGAACAACTTTTACCCATCAACAACAGACACGACATAGGAAACCTTCTGCCATCGCCAGCCAATTCCTCACAAAGGTCGGCGCTACCTCAGGAAGGCGACATCATCGGTATCAGCTATGATCATATCGAACTGAACTTTTACCTCAATGGAAAGAACCTAAACATTCCCACGCTCATAAAGCTCAACTCCCACTCGTCGAGTGGCGAGTATAACAACGAAATTTATCCTTGTCTGTTTGTTGACGATGGAGCCATTCTCGATCTTATAGTAGATAACTTCAACTATCAAATTCCAAGTGGATTCGACAAGATAATGGTTGAGCAAACGTTACTTTAGATCGAGGACTGCAAATGAATCGGAAAAAGCTTTAAAATTCTTCTCGCGCCTATCCAAACTGATTTGATGACTGGCTTCGGATGAGTGTCACGAGATATCAGTAAAGGTCTGAACAGAGCTTTTATTTCTCAGTCAGCGTTCTCTTGATAATCGTCAAGATCGATACCATGAAATAGGAATGGAAGAAGCTGATCAAAGAATCACATCAGTCGCTGTTCATAAACTAAACATTTTGTATCCATGTAAACTGAAATGAAATGGAGACTCAATCATATTCAAATCGTTCATTTCCCTTCGCTCTAAATCGCACTTTTCGCTGTAACTTATTGTGCAAAAGAAATATTTAATAATCAACGTTAATGTGAACCAATAAATGTTGAGGAATGTTTTCGAACAAAATAGTTTTATCAAACGCAAATTTAAGGCTTTTTATTTAGTTGTGAACGCTTTGTTGAAATGCGAAGTTAACGAAGTAAGTCAACTTTATCCCTGATTCTCCTGATATCTTGCGCGTTTGATCGACAGCAACCGCCGATGTATTTGGCACCCAGACTGATCCACTCGCCCACGTAGTCCTCGAGTGGAGCGCAACTGTTCTTGCCTTCCCAGCCACTCTCAACGCTGTACGTTTCACCTAAAATTAAACTGTCACAATAGCACAAATTATTTGGTCCTCAGTTTCTTACCACTGTTAGGATAAACAACTAGCGGAACTTTCGTCTTTATGGACTTGAAAAGATCAGCCACGAAATCAGGATTAATACAGTTTACGCCAACCGCAATCAAGTTTGTGTTTTTCCTTGCCTCGCATCGACTCCAAACAGACTCGACAGCTTCTGTGAAATTTTCACCATGAGCGAGTGATTTGCCATCCTGAAAAAACAAAAGTTGTTTTAGTTTATGTTAAGATGGATGTATAGATTTGTCGTAACCCAGTCTAGTTTCCCACTTAAATAACTAGCAACAAGAGCTTTCAATTGTTAGTTCTAAGAATTTATAACAGCTGAATCAACCTTGTTCATGCCGTGCAACATGAAGAGCAATAAACAGAATAGTTTTCCCCAAGATTGTATCACAAAGATGATAGGATACTTGCTGTTAATAACCGTCACCAGGATCTTGCTTTAATAATAAATAATTACCACCTTGCATTGGAATGAAACCCAAAACTTTAAATCAGGATAATCGTCGAGGATCAAATCGACCAACGCTTCAGCTTCCATCTACGAAGAAATTTAATTAGTCAAGATATTGCAGTTAGATAGTTCAATTTTACCAAGCATGGAATAGTCTCGATTGCCAATCCATCGACACCGGCTTCAACACAAGCATCAATCCGGATCTTGTGCCATTTCTTGATGGTAGTTGACGAAACTTTCGTGGCGTAGCTCCCTGTGTACTCTGATCCATCGTGAAGATGAGCGCCATAGGGTCCAATGGAAGCAAAAATAAGCGGAGCTTGTTGTTGTTCTGGATGTGTCTGAAGGAACTTATCACGAGCGACATGCGCTAGTTTCACCGTCGACTTGATAAGATCGATACTTTGTTCTCGATCGAGCTTTAAATGCTCAACGTAGCCTTCGACACTCGCTTGGTACGTGTTCGTCAAAATAATTTCGGCTCCACTCTCCAAGAAATCCAAATGCGACTGAATCACTGCCGATGGCTCAGCTGCGTTGAAGCGAGCACTCCACAATGGATCGCCATCGATGTTTGATCCAACATGGAACGCCAATTGTGTGGAGAAACCTCCATCGATAACAGTGACGCGATCAGACATTTTAATTCGCCTAATCTGCAAATGAAAACAAGTCAGACTGAGAATTCGCTTGTTTGATTACAACAATTTTGAAAATGTGCCAAACGCGATAAGAAGTTCAATAGCTCCCGGTAGCGGTAGAACGAAAATAGCAAGTTCGAGCTACATTAACGTCGCAGTGATCAGAATTTATTTGGCGGTCAATAAAAAATTAACTCAATTAGACAAATAAAATATCTGAGTTGCACTTTTGGCATTACAGATTATCAGAAAATTTCTTAGTCACGTGTTGCCTTTCAAACAGTTCAAGTTCGTTACGAAAATAAGATAACGTTGTTCTTCTTCCTCGAGTCAGTCCGTTCCACCCACACAACGACGTATGAAAGAGCATCAGGTTTTTCAGAACTCGTTTTGCGTAATGATAAACTTTTCATCACATGTTTCAATTCCACACTTACACAATCTTCTGCGGCCTGGAGGAAAATATTTCGATTCCAATTCTAAGGCAAATGCGGCAAAATTGTAATGTAAAACAGTTTAAGAATGAACTTTTGTGGTCTTTGAGTAGCGAGATTCGACGCAGGACTAAATGTAGCTCGGGCTTACTTTAAATCGTTCAACAATATGACTTTTTCCGCAGCACGCAATCTCCTGATGTTTACAACGTCGCTTCTCTCTCGCTGCAAACATTGGGCAAACACGTGTGACTGTGAACTTTGAGAGAGCCGAGTCGGCATGGTGGGGAATGCCATGCTTGAATTTACACTTAAAGAGAGCGAGAGCTCGAGTAGTAAACTCGCTAAGCATCGCAACGGTTGGATCGGGGGTGGCTGACATATTTATAGAAATTGGATTCGAGATAATTCTGATCGGGAGATTTATATTGCGTGATTTCGACGATATCCTGTGGAAAGCTTCTTCGTTGTACAATCCAATTAGTTTGGGGCGTTGGTGTGGGGCAGAAGCTTCAGAAGTCCGTTGGAGTGGAAGCGAGTCGTCGATTCTCGGGTGTGTGTGAGTGGATTCAAGGTCGTAAGGGGAAAGCTTTGCTTAATCGTCAACAACACTCGCTCTTTCTCCGACACATACACCAGCGGTTGGATTGCGACTAGCTGCCTGGTTGGGGAAATATCGAATGTTTCATTTATCTCACGAATTTCGACGCGAGCAGCCGAAGCAAATTTTCAGTTGGAATTTTTCGTTTGTGTGGAGGCAAATTGCGTCAAAGTTTGTAAAAGTTTTCCTCGACTGTTCTCAACTGATTTCGTGTAAATAGCCAGTGTCGGCCCGGGGCGAGCGAGCCAAGTCGCACTTTCACCCACAAGACGGTGAATTTCGTGAGCTTCAAAAAATGGCTGACAAATTTTTTTGAATTGAAACAAGCGAAAAAAACAACAAAGAAAAATATATGGGATCGCTCGGGTGTGTTGGTGCCTGTGCCTGCCTTGTGTCGTACGAGAGGAAAATAACAACGGTCGAGCCGAAATTGTGTAGTGAATTTGATTTGTAAGAACGGGAAATCAAACTTTTCCCCCGAAAGAGCTTCGATCGCTGGGTGTGAACCCAGGCCCCCTTTTGGATCCGCTTCCCTCCTCTGGACGGTTGAGCAACGAGCTAGAGTTAATTTTTTGGCTCTCACGCGCTGGAAGAAAAAAGCTCTCGAGTTGGTTGTGGTGAAGCGTTACAGAACGGAAAAAGAAAAGACCGACATGAGTCTCTCGTGTGGAGTCGATGCTCTGCTTCGAGCAGCTCAGTTCCTTGAGGAGCAGGAGACGACCACGGACACTCATCAGCTGTATCGGCCGATTGCATTGGAGACTCCCCAGCTTGCAACAGGTAAGCGAACGCCTTTGCCTTCGTGGCTTTTGATTGCTTAGGACCTGTTTCTCCTCTCGGCCCGAGCGTCCCCGCATAAACATTTTTGGGAGTGAAAACCGTTACATTATCTGCAACGTTGAGTTGGTGATGGAAAAAACGAAACGACGAAAGAATTAAACTACGTTGCGGCTTTTGATTGTGTGCATGGAAAATCGTGCCATCACTTTACACTCGCTCGATCTCTCTCCCTTCCTCAGCCACCACGGGTTCTTGCGAGTAATCTTTCTCGCAAAATATAGCGCTGTCGTGTGTTGCATAGCTTGATCTGCTGCTACACAACCGCACCGCTATTTTCTCTTTTCCTGCTAAAACACCCGAGCGAAGGTGGCGGCGTGTGAAGTGTCTGGCGTTATTTTTCCGCTCCGGGCTTTTCCCACTCAATTGGAAAAACAAATTTTTTTCACAAACTTACGGTTGGAACTATCGACTACGGACTCGTCTGCTCAGGCTTGTGTGAGAATAGTTTGATGCTTTTAAGTTAATTTTTGTACTCAAGCGCTTGTTGTGTTTTGCTGCCTTCTTCTCTTCGTGGCTCTCCCCCGTCGTCGACAATGTGATGAATGAATGGGTGATGAGCACTTGGCTGTGTAGAGCGTCACATATTTTCTTCTTTCTTCTAGCTCGTGTAACTGTGTGCTATGAAGATTATTAATTAAAAGAGGCAGGGTGTGAATCACTCAAATCGCTGTGATTATATGTATGCTCGACTCTGATTTTCTTTCTCTCGAGCTCGCAAAGAGGCACTCGATATCACTCTATGGCCCAGCACGCTTCCATTTGGATCAATTCGCCCATGTCTTTCTCGCTGGGAAAAGTGTCGTTTGATAACAGAATCGTTTGATTATGGAGTCGAATTAACGAGTTCAACGATTTTATTATCATATGACTGAAGCTCCCATGAAGAAAAAAATCACACAGAAACCGCAACGAAAAAAATAAAGTTGCGATGATTCATGCGAAGGTTTGACGGTGAGTTTGAGCATTTCTCTTAATGAAACTGGTCGCTTCTAGTACTTGGAAAACGCAGCAAGAGTTCCAAGTAATGTTCTCGATTCATCCCTCACCAGCATAAATTTTTCGATTCGCATATTATCTCAGCATAAGAGAAATGCCTTGATCTGTCCCAACGCCAGATGGCGAGCATGCTCTGATATATTTTCCCCTTTGCCCACCAAATAGCCTCAACATAAAGATTTCACTCGACCAGCATAAGTTTCATGTCGGTGAAGGTCCATTGAGGTTCTCTCTGCTGAAAGCGCATAAGCGAGTGCATTATCAACACCATAAATGGAGAGCTCGGCAAGGACTTTCGTCTCGCGATTATAATTGCGATCGAATTGAGTGTCTGATGCTGGCGAGTGAATTTTCTTCATTTATTTCGTATGAATGCAGAAACAAAAGTCGTGCAATCATCATGATATGCCGAAAGGAGAGAGAGAGAGAGTCCAAGAATTACCATCCGCGGAGAAAATCATACGTGATCCTTTAGCTGTGTGAGTGTATAGTTGTAAGTCGAGTTACTGTTGTTATTTTGTGGCCATGTGCCATCTCCTTCTTGCCAGCCATTCAACCTTCACCGAATAAAAGCCATTTTCGTTTCGTACACGCGCTCCCGCTCGATGGCAATAAAAAGTAGTAAATATCGTACCAACACATGCGCCCGGATCAGCGGCAAAAGCCACATGAATCACGGATGTGATGATGTAGTTGTTGATGCTTCTCTCGGCTCTCTGCCGTTTTCCTTCCATCCCCACCTCTTTACACAATCAGCCACGTGTAAGATTCGGCTGCAAAATGTTTTTCTCTATTGATTGATTAAAATAAAAATAAAGTTTTGTTGTGTTTGTTGAATACTTTTCCTTCGTTCATTGCACACAAGCGCGGATATCTTACGCTCGGAAGGGAAAAGACGCTTTTTGTGAAATCGCAAGTGCAACATTGTAATCGAGATATTGAAGCCCTGACGATTTCCGTTCTCTCTGTGCTTTACTGCGACTGCAGAAACTTGCGTCTGCCTCCCCAACTAATCATCAGCTACACTCGCAGAATGCAATTGTCTCTGTTCCCCCAGATCGCATTCCTTAACTCGCGGCCCTCTCCCGACTTCAATTATATTGCACAACGAAACCAAATCAGAATTCAGATCAATTTTCGTTCATTTTAATTTCCACCGATTGGCATCGAATTGCGAAATTGCAGTGAAGCAGGGGAAGAAGAATACGACAAGCGTTTTTGAAACGAGAACGTTGAACTCGCGAAATGTGATGAGCGGTGCGGAAACTCAAAGCGCATCCCTGTGCAGTGCTGGTGAAAAGCAGTCCCTGTTTAGCACCTGGCAACGTCAGCCACCCACTCACTTTTCACAACGCTTTCCTTCTCTCTTTGGTGTTCCCTGTTGCTCCATTACTCTCTGCACCGTTTGGCTGTATGCGACCTAGGAAAAAGGAAAATGTGCGTCGCTTTCTTGCGTTGTCTTCTCATCTGTTTTGTCGCAACCGACTTCTGATCAACTCTCGTTTGACCACATGAGCATTTCCTTCACATCCTCCATTAATCGAGCAGGGCGCTCTGATGGCATCAAGGAATGTGTAATTCCGGTGCGGTTTTCTCTCGCTCCCTCGCTGGCCTTGCCTTGATGTAATGTTTGTGTGCGCGCGCAACACTGTCGCCTGACGTGGTATCTTCTCTATTACATGCATATGAACATGCTGCTTTTCTTACTTCAGAACAGAGTTGTTGTTTTTCTTTCTTTCTCGTCGCATGAGCAAACTTGTCGAGCATGTCAGAAGCCTTAGAGAGCGATTCGCTATGGTGTGTGCGTGCTAGCTGAAGGAGCACACGTCCAATGTGACTTTGAGATGTATG
This sequence comes from Smittia sp. YW1114-2, assembly GCA_033064975.1. Lineage (NCBI taxonomy): Eukaryota > Metazoa > Arthropoda > Insecta > Diptera > Chironomidae > Smittia > Smittia sp. YW1114-2. The sequence goes on from CP093833.1 coordinate 21,203,833, forward strand.
ATATGTGAGCCAGCGCTCGATTAGCGTCGTCACGATATTATATTCATGATTACTCGAATGACGGTTGTTCGACCCTTTTGGATGAGCAGATTCCTTCGTGAAAGGAGCTTTGTTGGATTTGTCTAATTACCGCTGCCGATGCGAGTGTACTAAAAATAGATTCAGAGTTTGCTTTCCGATCATTGCCGACACGCTTCGCCTTATTAATCAGCATAAATTCAGCTTACATAAGGCACTTCTTGTCTTCATCGCGAGGAAAACGTGTCATGTTCGGTTCGGAGGATTGAACCCGAATGAATAGGAGCTGAAAGCGTTACGTCGACATTTGCCAACTCCTGCTCAGCTGTTGTGCACTCTGCGTGTGGTTGAAGGATCGTGGGTTGACGACGGCAATTATAGAACTCTTAGAGATTCGCCAGTTCAGTTGCATTGGGACGATTAACCGGAAAAGTTGTAGAATTAAAAATTGAAGAAATTATATAATTTTCATATACGCGCTTGCCGTCACCGTCCGAGAGCAGCTTGGGTCTGGTGTCTCATCAATAAAAATACACTTGCGATGAATTCGTGCGAAAATGCTGCCTCATGTGAACGATCATGTCTCGGTGTGCATTCCGACGCCGAGTCGAAGGAAAATGAATTGAATAAAAGTTCAGTTGACGTTGATAATTGGCAACTTAAACAGTTCTAGTGATGAGTGTGGCGGAAAAAATATCGAGTCGAGCGTAGAAAAACGAGGCTAACTCGCTGTTTGAATATTTGATTTCTCTCTTAGCCGCTATCAAAGTCAATGTTGATGATATGACAAATGAAATCGAAGTGTGAGGAAGAGACAGTGAACTTCTGACGCGCTTAAATATTTATGCTTCGCTGGCTAGATTTGCATCACGCGGTGTCGGAGTCAGTGAACGTGTAGGGAAACGAGCTTCAAGCCGGCTCCGTATCTTGCACGTTCTTACATAAAACAATCATTCACATTTTGTCAATTTTAAATTTAAATCGCACTCGACTTGAAAGCGTCAAATGACGCATCGCAAGTAGCCTAGCATCTACTCTGCTTGTTATTTAGATCTTTGTCTTCCCTCAATTATACTCATCTATAAGGTGTCGAAATTTTAAATAACTTAATCGAGAGTGAAGCGGAAGGCCTGTCGTTGACGCAGATCCAATTATACTACAACAAACTGTTGCATTTCGGTCTAGATCCATAAAATTGCCTGCGAGATAATTTGAATATAATTGACTAGCCACAGAGAGTTCTCGAAGTCCTTCATCGCAGATTAATTAGCGCGTCACTCGATGCTCGGTCTAACGAAGCCGATTTTCTTCGAAAAGCTTTCGCATTCTGTGCGAAAGGACTGAGCCAAACACGTGACAGAGATCTTTATTTGTGATTCTTATCGTTGAGAAGACGACGCCACGTAACGAGTGAGGCAGAAAAGTGGTCAGAGACAAGCGACGCACAGTGCTTGGCGAGGATCGGTGCTGTAAAGACGGAGTAGAAGCAGTGCTCCGTCTAAAGTTTTGCTGCTACAAAACAGAATAATTGCTGTGGTGAACATTGTGGCTGCTCAAGTTTAAAGTACGACACGAAAGTATTAAAAGTTCTCTGGTGAAAACAGAAAATCCAGTGATGAGCCACTTGACTCCGAGTTCTTTATCGGACAACTGTTACAATGAAGCATCATCCGAGTCGAAAGCTTTTGTGAATAGCTTTCTAGATTCTCAGAACGAGACCTGTCAACGTCTCTATCGAGTTGGCTCCGCTCGTAGTCCAACACAGAACGATACCGGACTTTGCGATGGATTGAACAACTGTCATCTAACTGAGGCTTGGGCAAGCTATTTAAATCAACACAATAGCTTCTCTATTGCACAGCTCTCTAGCGATATTCCGATCCTGAATCAATATCGTCCGTCGCGGCACCCACAAGGTTTTTACTATAAGTCCGATATTTTACCTCATCATCTTTATCAACTGTCGAAGGAACGTCTTTTGAAAGTACAGGAACTGGCTGGCAAAGCACTGCCAAACTACAGCCAAGCTGACGACTCTCAAGAAGCGTCTTCAGCTTTCATGACAAACATGATTGCATCAAGGGAGCAAACCGAGAAAGTCAAGACGAGCATCAAGTTTCAAGATCGGAATAAGAAATTGGATTTTAAAGTAAATTTCCGTGATGAGAACCGGAAGGTTGATGGCTGCTTCCACGACAGCAAGAAGTTATCCGAGGCGCTTCCTCATCAGCCGAAGAAGAAATGGATTCGTCATTACATGACTGGTAAAGTTGAGAAGTTCCAGTTTACTAAAAAGCTTCGAACAAAACACTCGAGCTCTCGAATCATACCAGCTTCGTTACGCCACTCGCCTATTCCACCCACAAGCTCCCTTGCAAACATGTGGCTAAGACACTTACGATTAGGTAACGCGCTCGAGAAAGCTCTGGCGAAGACTTTTCCGGCGAGGCATTAATTTGATTATTTCTGGCGAAGAAGAATAGCAAAGCAGGAAAAATAAACGAAAACAACTTTACATAATGTATCACGTTGTTCTCGCTTCTTTTACACACGAGAGGGAGAACTTTCTACCCAGCGAATTTTTATTCTCGGATCGTTTTTATTTGCCTCACATTTTCCATTGTTCCAACTTCTGCGTTCGAAGTTCGCGATTCGGCAGACGCTGTGTAAGGCGATATCAAGTGTTTGAGTTTGCAGGGGACTAGAAGGGTTACGAGCGATTGGGCCACCCGTCCATGCCGAGTCACATAAAAGAAAATGTTTCTTACGTTACGATGCGTCGTTATCGCGAAAGGATTAAAATCGATTTGTCGAAGTTAGCCACTTGAAGCTTCTCAATTTCATTTGAATTTATTGCGTTTGTTTGACCCGAAGTCTAATCGAGCGTGCGGCAACCCTCGAAGGGGCTAACGGTCGCAGATGTATAATTGTGAAAAGCGTTCTGCGGGGGAAACTCTGCTATAATTGGAGCTCTTGACAATCGACGAGTCCGCGTGCCGTACATTCACGTGCTCGCTACGTTGCTTCCCATTCAAGCTGAAATCGCCGTTGGCGAGCGTGAAGCGAACAATCACGGAGTTGTCTTGCTCCACACAGCCGGAGCACAATTGTGGCATTTCTTCGTTTCGATGTGTTCACTTGGTGCCTGCAAACATTCTTCTGATGGTACTCGACAAAGCTCACATTTTTCTTGCTTTAATTCAATAACAAACAATAATAAGAAGTCGAAAACTCGTCTGCTGTTCGAGAGCGAAAGAGAATCGGCTAGCGCATGGTTGACTTGCGTGTATTGATGTGAGAGAGAAATTAACATTTTCTGAATGATTTTTCCAACACGTAACACAAGCGTTCATCATCCGGTTCTCTGGCTCTTTGATGGTGGTTTTCCGCACTCACACAGCTGGCAACCACCGCCGCCGTAGTCATTCCATCGAGAACGTTTGTGCAAAATTGATGTTTTCAATGGCACTCTGAAGTTCCCTTGCAAAGGAAACACTTTGGGCTTAGGGCGCAACATGGCAATTTGTTTCATTTCGACATTCCTAAGGGTGCAGCTCCTCTCTCGTCGCTTTTTTTGTACGTTGGAAGTGTGACGACGAGGAGATGGCCGAAAGAATGCATTTTATTGCTTCTTCTCTTCCCCTTTGGTCGTTCTACAGTTTGCTTTCTTGTCTGAGGTCTTTCGAATGAAATTGAGCTCACCATCACAGGAGCTTTCCATGCAACCTCAGCACCTATCAAAGTGCTACGTATTAAAATGAAGTATTTGTTTGTTCCACGTGATCTATGAACATTAACGGTTTCTCAATTAATTTTATTTTGGATCACCGAGAAGGTTTCAACGTTTTATAATGGCCTATCCAGTCTCTTTTTGGCCCCGGCTCCTTTCGCAAGGCAAGGAAGGAAAGGGAAAGCAAAAATGATCGGGGGAAAAGTTGTTTTCATAATACTGGCATGTCATTCTGAGTTTGTCTTCTTTTCTGACTTTGCTGCGTACAGTAGGTCCTTTGATTCTATGATGTCTCGCTTCTCGAATTCACTAAATGCGAGCATCGACTGTAACCTTCTGTCTCGCCTCCTGTACTTGTTATTCAATGGCTCTTGCTCGCTCTTTCGCGACTCGCTGCTGTCGGTTTTCATTTCGCTTCACATTCTGTTTGATTGTGATTTGAAGATTGCACAGCGAATGGAAATAATAAGAAATGCGAGTAATCCCAGTAATTAATTATGCAAATGCTCCGCTGGAGTTGCAGTTGGCTGCAGAGAATCCTTGCCTGTCTATTGATTTTCCAGCGTAATTTCCACTGAAAGAAATTCTGCTAATGTAACATTCATTTCATTTCCTTTAAAGAAGAAACCAAGCCAGGTCTGGAGTCACCAACGCCCTCCCTCGTCGTCATATCACGTCCAGCAGTCAATTTAACCAGCCAACCTGTGACTATCGATTTGTCGAAGAATTCGTCGGTTCCGCTGAGTTCAAATAACGGATCGAGTAACAATGTTACAATTTACAACATAGATGAGTCGCAGACGAGCCTAAACTTGAGCGCAGAGTCGAGTGGCTATGTTAGTAGCACAACCTCGAGCTTGAATCACAGTGCGCCGAACGGAGACGATCTCGAGCTGGAGAAGAGCATACTGCAGGAGCGGATGTGTACTCCAATTCAATCCACCTTCAGTGCCCTGCCGCCCTCAGCGTCAAACGGTAGGCGACGGACAATCAGCTCAAACAGCAACAGGTAAGAGTGAGCAGATTTCATTTCCTCGTCTGAATTGTGACATTTACATTTAATATCTACAGCAGTACGTTGCGTAGTCCATCAACGGTTCGAGCTGGAACTCGAGAGGTCCACAATAAACTGGAAAAGAACCGTCGCGCTCACCTCAAGGAATGCTTTGAGGCGCTGAAGAAGCAGCTTCCTATTACACCCGACGAGAAGAAGACATCAAACCTGTCCATTCTCGGAGCAGCCATCAGACATATTCAAGTGAGACTGAGAAATTTCTGATATTCGTACGAGCGATAATTTTTATTTCAATAATTTTAGTTTCTGAAACGAAAAGAAAGAGAGTTTGAGCATGAGATGGAGCGGCTGGCGAAGGAAAAGATCGCAGCCCAAAACCGCATTTTACTTTTAAAGCGTGAACTTGCGCAATGGGACATTGATTTTACAAAACTCCTACCCGAACAAACCGACATCACAGCTGTGAAATCAGAACGAACTGGTACGTGTTTTAGACTAATGGCCAATTATTTTGTCAGAAATAAATCTCATACTCTTGCTTGCAGATTCGTTAAACGAAGTGTCAGGGAAGGGCAGTGTTTTGTATAGTTCAACAAGCTCGCTTTCCAGCATCACCACAACGGCATCTCCTGTTTGTACTAGTAACCTTGCACCTGTAGGTTTCCACTGCCGGTGGCAAAATCAAATTACTTATCTCACTCTTTTTCTTCAGTCAACGAATTTACCGCCCAACATCATCCCAATTCCAAGCTCTTCGCCACCGCGGATTGCGATGATGAACGCTGGTAGTTCTTTGGTTCCTTTGTCACTGTCATCGAAGTCTAACCACGACGATATCATATCAAAAGTCTCCATCAATCCCCTGAAGCTCACGGCGAGCTTATCAGCCAAGACCAGTATGATGATCGCCACGCCGACCACAAACGGCATCCACAATCAAATTCCAGCTGCGCTGAACTTGAAAGCTGCCGAGGTTCCGTCGTCATGTCAGACAATGCCCTTGAATCTGCAAGCAGCGATCTCCTCCACGGCGTCACTACAGCCACAAATCAACGGACTCAAAAACGGTCTCAAAGGATACAACCAGTAAGCGATGCGTTTGTTTCATTGAAGAATCTTGTTAAACAAACTTCCTGTTTCAAATCCAGCAGAGAGTCAAAGTCGACGTCTTCAATCATCACCAACATGTCGTCAGTGCCAACGTGCATAGCGCCTGCTCAAGTCACAACGGTAAATTCAGGCATGAAAATGGATCCAAATGAACCGCCGACAAAACTGATTAAGCTCATTAACGGGAGTGCAATTTTATCGCCGATGGACAAAGACAACAAAATGCTGCACTCGGGTCAGCTGACACTGCAACAGGTGATGGTGATTAAACTTTAGAGAGCTAGACGGAGCTTTTAACAAAGTGTTTAATCGCAGGTCGTTGGTGGCGGCGGATTAGTCGTGAGTCCCATTCAGCTTGTGGCATCATCGCAAGGGTTTAAAGTCATTGGTCAACCGAACGGTGTCACAACAATTGAACTTAGCACCCCTCATAGTAAGAAGAGCTTAATTTTAATAAGTTTACGACTTTCGCTAAACGTTGGTTTTATTCACAGTTAACGGTCATCCGACGAACGCACCGCAACATCGGTCTCACCAGCTGGCGTCTCACACACAGCCAGGCAACCTCCAAAAATTGCTGATGAACGGCAATGGCATTAACTCGTCATCATCCGCCAGCATCAGCACGATTAGCATTCCAGCGATTGCCCAACAAGGATCAAACGGGAACCGACTCGCTCCAGGAGGCGCTGAGTTGAATCTTCTTCCTTCACACACTACAGCAAACGGTGCCATTTATCGCAATCAGGGAAAGCTTGCAATCGTTAAAGGTAAAGCGGAATTTTCTTCCTGCTAAATGTTGTTTAATTTGTCGTCAAATTACTTAGAAACGAACAACTCCAACCGGGTCCACGTGATGCAATCAGCGCCGACAATCGTCGTGTCGCAGCCTCAAAACATCAACATTATGGCATCGTCGCCGCAATTCGCGGGAAAGGTAAGAAACGTGTGTAACAATCCTGGGACCATTTCTAAGTTTAGAAAACTCCTTCAGATGATGCAATCGACTGGTTCTCAATACTTGAACGCAAAACCGATGCTAATGATGAATCACAACGGCAATGGAAGTCCGTCGAGCGCCTCGATTGACGTCGGGAAGAATCACAACTAAAAAGCTGTCGAGCGAACGACGGACGAGTCTGATACAATGCTTTAATTGCCCTTTTAAACTGATGTAAATGTGCAAAAAGTTTCCACGTAGACACTGACAGGCATAAGAATCACACACGAAATATATTCAAGTGGAAGAACATTTTTCAATTACAAAGTGAAACAAGAACTTTGCTGATAAGAGAGATAGTAATTAATTAAATCAAATAAATTCGGTCGGATGTCATTCGGTGTGGGACTAGAAGACTTTAAAGGGTTGCGTGTTAATACAAATGTGACTATAGAAAATCAACTGGCGTGCTCTTGTCTACAGTCGCCCGTTGCTTGCCATCCGACCGAAGCGTTGTATTTAGCTCTGTAAATATATCGCTTCATGAATCACGGCGTAGGATATAGAAGAATATGTAAACCAACAAGATAGATTCAAGTATTTTTTTATCGCCATGCATAACCGCGTACTTTCTTCATTGTTTCCTTTCGATTGTCGCTGGAGGATTGCGAAGGAAGAAATTATGCATCGCTGTGTAAAATTAATGAATGTTTAGACGTTAACAATGGATGGAAGCTTGACGGAGATCTTTGGTGTGATAGAAAAGTGAAAGAAATTACAAAACGAGCAAACGTTAAAGTTTTAACTTCCGAGTTGGATGAACACGAACTGACTGAAACAAAGCCGTTGGAAGGAGGAGAAGTCTGAGAGCTTGGTAGACGTCAAAACAATGAAGTTTGATAAGTTATCTCGGTAAATAGTTTTTTTTTGAACAAAAGTGAAGCTTGTGATAGCAAAAGCTCCAAGAACTGACGAAGGGAAAATCCAAAAAAGTTTTTGGAAGCTTTAGAGCCATCGCGAAGTCAAACACTCTAAAAGCTCACGATGGAAAATGCCTGCAGTTATTGAAATCGAGAAATGCTTTGACTGATGAAAACGAGATCATAAGCTTTGACTGAAAGTTCGCAAGGAAAGCTCGTATCGCGCATCTGCCAACCTGACAGACTTGATCACTTCCAACATCAAACGTAAAGGTTGATTTGAGACTTACGCAAGTTTCCGACGCGAAAATCTCAGTGGAAATTCTTGTTCGATCGACAACAAAAATCAGGAAATTCAACTACAAACTAAATTGGGTGATATTTTTAATTATTTAGTCTCTGTTTAGGGTAAAGTTTTGATAAAATCAGAAGAACTTGATTCGCATTAAGATTTTTAACGTCATCTACAGATATGTTCAAAGCCAGGAAATGTTTCGCGCCTAAGTTTTCTTCTGTTGATTTATTCTAAGGATCATTTAGCAAAAAAAACAATGTAAATTCGTAGTAACTAGTTATGATGTACATGAGGAAACGCTACACAATAAACAGAAAGAACAGTAAATTGTGAAAATTGTTGTTTTACTTTGTCATTCGGTTGTTGCGAAATTGAATCTCGTACGAGTCTCTGAGCTGTCTGATCGACGCGTTTATCAAATGGGCACGATAAGAACGCTTCGCACTAGACGATAGGCTTAAAGTCTGTCGACTCACGCGTGGTCTCTTATCGCATCTGCTTTTCAATTTAAAGACTTTAATACTTATATGCATGTCGATGCCGCCTTATCAGACCAGAGAGAGGCAAATATAAGGCTCGGGTGTTTTGGTGCTCTCGTCAGTTGTCGTGTTTCGTTTGAGTGAAGAGAACGTGACAATGAAGCTTTTAGTTTGTGTTCTTTCGATTTTTGTGGGCTCATCGCTTCAAGTGAGTTGATTGCATCGCAAACGATATCACCGACCAGACAATTTCAAAATAATTTTAGGCGTCAACTCCCACGTCTTTGACTTACGTTGCCGGTGTTGTTGAGTTCGCTCCGGAAAGGAACAACAGTCTGAGCCAGTTGCAGCGTTATGAATCAAACCTCAGACAATACTTGAGCATCATGACCAATGCTCCATCGAACCTTGACATCATCGTCTTCCCCGAGATGACGTTGAACGGTATGGGAGAAGCTGTTGAAACGCCTGAGCCGAGTGACAAAGTATCACCTTGCGATAACAACACTTATCCAGCTGACAATCTGTTGAAGCAGATCTCGTGTTCAGCAAAAAGTTTCCAGCGCTACGTGGTCGTTAACATCGTGACTAAGGCTAAATGCCCAGATTCTGATATGATCGCTTACGAAGACCCGCGCAACTGCTCAAAGCGCCAAGATGAAATGAGTTACTACAACACCAACGTTGTTTTTGATCGAAGTGGCGCTTTGATTTCGCGGTATCGCAAGTACAACTTGTTTGGCGAGGCGGTTGATAAGCCGTTTAAGCCGACAATGATTTCGTTTGAAACTGATTTTGGCGTCAAGTTTGGCCACTTCGTTTGCTTCGACTTGATGTTCCGTCGACCGGCATTAGAACTCGTTCGCAGTCAGAACATAACCGATATCGTTTTCACGACGATGTGGTTCTCCGAAGCGCCTTTCCTGACAGCTGTTCAGGTGCAGCAGAACTGGGCTTACACGAACAACGTGAACTTTCTTGGTGCTGGAGCAAACAATCCGGCAGTTGGATCTACTGGAACTGGAATCTACGCTGCTAAACGAGGCTCTTTGATTTCTGTCATGGAAGGTTCTTCGAGTACTCAACTCTACACCGCAACTGTCCCGAAAATTGGCCTTGGCGACTCGGTTGTGACCACAGAAGACGCTGTCAGATACTCGACATTGGTCATGAAACCGTTGAAGCTGAAACGTGACCAACTCGACAAATACAACATGCGATTCCGTAAGATTTTTTCAAGTTCTTAATTCCTAGTGGAGGTTTAAATGTTTCGTTCATTCAGTGCAAATCGAGAGGCAGCAAACGACATCGAGCTTCACTGAGTGCTTCGACGACATTTGCTGTGAGTTCAAGCTCACCTATGCGGTGGCGTCGATCGACAAGCCTTACTACAGATATGCAGCCGCTGTCTATCATGGAAACCGAACTTTTGATGGTTTTGCAGATGGTGGCGTGGTCGCTTGCGCTCTTCTCGCCTGTCAAACTGATGACATTGCTACTTGTGGCGTTCGCAATGAAACTCTGGAGTTTGCTCACCAGTGGACATCCATCGAGATTTCTGGTTCGTTTCCCTATGGCGATCAATTCTTTTATCTTCCGACATCCTTGGATTCATCAGTGATGCCTTTCGGAGTCAACGAGTTTAAATACGAAGCTGTGAAATCCTAGTGAGTGTTTAATGATTCAGTTGGTCTTTATGACTTCAACGATCTTATTATAGCGGAACGAACCACACAATCAACATGAAGTCGGTTGGAAGCGTGCGAGACTTTTACGCTTTTGGCATTTACGGACGGGACTTTAATCTTGATGAGACGGCTGGGGCTGGTTACTTGAAGACATCGACATTCACTTTCATTGCTTTCGCTGCAGTTTCTGTTGGTTTCGGCAAATTCATTTGATTTTCAATTACGATTTCTCCAAGAGGAAAATAAATTTTGGAAATTTTAACGAACCTTTGAAAATCAAATGCCCCTAACTTTTTGAATATAACGGCCGCCACTGCATTAAAATAATAACAAAGTTCACGAGGTGTTTAAGAAGTGAAAAATAACAATTAGTTTGTGATAAAATGCCGAAGGAGCAGTTCCGTGAGGCGGATGTTATCAAGAAGATATCGCACGTTTCGTTCTGCATCGATTCGGCGCAAGAGATTCAGCAGACAAGTCATTTGCAGGTGAAACAGAGAAACCTCTACAATCAAGATCAGAAACGAACTCCCGTTCAAAATGGATTATTGGATCGTCAAATGGGTGTCAGCCAGAAGGGAACGACGTGCGAGACCTGCAATCAAGGGCTCAACGAGTGCGTCGGTCACTTCGGATATTTGGATTTAGCGCTTCCAGTTTTCCACGTCGGCCACTTCCGGGCAACAGTGACAATCTTACAAACGCTGTGTAAAACCTGCTCGCGAGTTATGCTGAAGCCAGATGACGCTAAAATGTTCAGCAAGCGTCTGATGAATCCGAACTTGTCTTACCTCGCAAAGAAATCAATTCACCAGCAGGTTTGTTGTGATTCCTAATAGTTTCAGAGTTATTTCATCATCCGAATCGTTTCCCTAGGTTTTAAAGAAAGCGAAGAAGAACACGAAATGCCCACACTGCGATGCTTTGAACGGAGCTGTGAAGAAAGGCACTGGCTTGATGAAGATTGTCCATGAACCTCTTCGAGGCAAAAAGAAAACTGATCCACTTGTGACATCAGCTCTGGATGAGCTTCTCGCAGCAGCAGAAAAGAACAAGGAAATGTCGCAGACGATCGGTCCATCTTCCCTTGTGCAGGAAATGAATCCAGTTGAAGTGCTCAGCTTATTCAGCAACATACCGAAATGTGATATTCCGCTGCTTGGTATGACAGCGAGCAATTCTGATCCAGTGAATCTGATCGTTACTCGAGTTTACGTTCCGCCCGCTTGCATTCGTCCATCAGTCGTGTCCGAGATTAAATCTGGAACGTAAGTCTCTTGTACTTGATGGAATTTTGCAGATACTAAATTATTATTTTAGGACCGAAGATGATTTGACCATGAAGCAGAGTGAAATTCTTCTGATTAACGAAGCAATTGCAAAACACATGAACAACGGAGGGAAGATTGAGCTGATTCAGGAAGATTGGGATTTCCTTCAGCTTCATTGCGCTTTATACTTTAACAGCGAAGTCTCGGGAATCCCGCTCAATATGATGCCGAAGAAAGCGACACGAGGAATTGTTCAGAGATTGAAGGGAAAGCAGGGAAGATTCCGAGGAAACTTGTCAGGAAAACGAGTTGACTTCTCAGCTCGCACTGTCATTTCACCGGATCCAAATCTGATGATCCATCAAGTTGGAGTTCCAGATCGGGTAGCTAAGATTCTCACGTTTCCTGAGCGAGTCAACACTGCCAACATACAAAAGCTCCGCCAGATGATTCGAAACGGAACTGAAGTTCACCCTGGAGCGAATTACGTTCAGCAGAAAGGTGGAAACTTCAAGAAATATCTCGCGTACGGAAACCGCGACAAGGTCGCTCAGGACTTAAAACTCGGAGATATCGTCGAGCGTCATCTAATAGACGGCGACATCGTCTTGTTTAATCGACAGCCGAGCTTGCATAAACTCTCGATCATGTGTCATGTAGCGAAGGTCCAGCCCCAACGAACGTTCCGATTCAATGAATGCGTCTGTACGCCGTACAACGCTGACTTCGATGGTGACGAGATGAACTTGCATTTACCTCAGACAGAAGAATCGCGAGCTGAAGCTTTGGTGTTGATGGGAAATCGTTCAAACCTCGTGACACCGCGCAACGGTGAACTTCTCATCGCTGCAACTCAAGATTTTATCACTGGCGGATATTTGTTGACACAGCGTGACGAGTTTCTAACGAAAGAGAAGGCGATGCAGCTCGCCACTTGCATGCTCTGCGGTCCAGACTCCAACATGGAAATTGAGCTTCCGCCTCCGGCAATTCTCAAGCCTCGTCGCTTATGGACAGGAAAGCAAATCTTCAGCCTGATCTTGCGACCGAACCGACGCTGCCCAGTCATGGCAAATCTCTCTACAAAAGGAAAGAACTACACCGGCAATCAAGACATGTGCGTTCGCGACTCGTACGTCATCATTCGGAACTCACAGTTGATGTGTGGATCCATGGACAAAAACACGTTGGGCTCGGGAACGAAGAACTGCGTTTTCTACGTTATGCTTCGAGACTTCGGCGAGGATTTTGCTTGCAAATCCATGTGGAGACTCGCGCGAATGGCTTCCTACTTCATGATGAACCGAGGTTTCTCTTTCGGAATCAGTGATGTCACGCCAAGTCAAAAGCTCCTCGAGGAAAAACAGCAGCTGCTTGAGACAGGCTATCGGAACTGCGATCAATACATCACAGAAATGAAGAAAGGAACGTTGCAGTGCTCGCCTGGTTGCACACCCGAACAGACTTTGGAATCTGTGATGCTGAAGGAGTTGTCCGGAATTCGTGAGCTGGCAGCTAAGGCCTGTTTCCGAGAGCTCCATCCAACAAACAGCGCTTTGATCATGGCGCAGTCTGGATCAAAGGGATCAAACATCAACATCTCTCAAATGATTGCGTGCGTCGGTCAACAAGCTATCAACGGAAAGCGAGTGCCCAACGGATTCGAAGACAGGGCTCTACCTCATTTCGAGAAGTTCTCCAAGCATCCGGCAGCCCGTGGCTTCGTTCAAAACTCTTTCTACTCAGGCTTGACGCCAACTGAGTTCTTCTTCCACACGATGGCTGGCCGTGAAGGTCTCGTCGATACCGCTGTCAAAACAGCTGAGACCGGCTACTTGCAGCGTCGTCTCGTGAAGTGTCTTGAAGATCTCGTCGTACAATATGACGGAACAGTTCGAAACGCAATCGGAGAGGTCGTTGAATTCATTTACGGTGGCGATGGACTTGATCCAGTATTCATGGAAGTCAAAGATCGACCTGTCGACATGGACAGGCAGTTGATGCATGTTCAAGCTCAATATCCATGCAAGGGAGAAGTGAAGATTGAAGCTGCTTCGATTCGTAGACTGGCCGAAGAAATTCTCTCACGATCAGAATACGAAAAGAGTCGTGGTGACTTTAAAAAAGAGTGTGTCGAGTACTTGGACAAAGTGTCAAAACGAATCGAGAAATCTGAGGTAAAGTATCAAAGCTGCGGAAAGATTTCGCAACAAATCGAGCGAATAACCCGAGGACAAGTTTCGGAATTCCTGCAAGAAGTCAATCAAAAGTTCAACCGAGCTGTGACTGAACCAGGAACAGCAGTCGGCGCTTTAGCTGCGCAGTCAATTGGAGAACCGGGCACGCAGATGACGTTGAAAACTTTCCACTTTGCCGGTGTCGCGTCTATGAATATTACTCAGGGAGTTCCACGTATCGTTGAGATTATCAACGCCACCAAGCAGATCTCAACTCCGATCATCACAGCTGAGATCGAAGATAAAACTTCGATGGAATTCGCCCGAAAAGTCAAAGCAAGAATCGAGAAAACAACTTTAGGTGAAGTCACTTCATTCTTAGAGGAAGTTTATAGAAACGACGAATGTTTTTTGCTAATCAAAGTCGATCTGGATCGAATTCGAGTGCTTGGGCTGGAAGTGAACATTGAAACGATTCGATACTCGCTGTGCACGTCAAAGCTTCGGCTAAAGCCAAATCAAGTTGAAATTCACGGAGAGTCTGTGATTGTCATTCAACCGGATCGCAATAAATATGGAAATATGATGAACGTCGAGCTCCAGCGCCTAACGACGTTGGTACCAAGAGTCGTGATTGCTGGAATCCCAAACGTCTCTCGAGCTGTTATCGCTATCGACGATTCTCGAGGCGCGCCAACGTACAAGCTTTGCGTTGAAGGCGCTGGCTTGCGAGATGTCATGGCGACTTACGGAGTGATCGGAAAGCAGACGAAGAGCAACAACATTTGGGAGGTTTACAGCACGTTGGGCGTTGAAGCAGCTCGCACCACTATCATGCACGAGATCACTTCGGTGATGGAAGGCCACGGAATGAGCGTTGATCATCGTCACATCATGTTGCTCGCAAGTCAAATGACAAGTCGCGGAGAAGTGCTCGGAATCACTAGACACGGCTTAGCTAAAATGAGAGAATCAGTCTTCAATCTGGCATCGGTAAGCTTGACTGGCACATCTCTGATATTCGCTAATCATTCATTTCGTTCCACAGTTTGAGAAGACAGCCGATCATCTCTTCGACGCTGCCTATTACGGACAGACAGATTCCATCGACGGCGTTTCTGAACGAATCATTCTCGGTATGCCAGCTTCGATTGGCACAGGACTCTTCAAGCTTCTGCACAAACACGAGGACAAGCAGATTGTGCCAGCGCCAGTTCCCATCTTCGACAGCTTTTAAAAGACTTGCGCTTTGTACAAATCAACTTTTGACTGAATACTAAATTTATTAAACAAAAATTAATTTTTTATTGCACATTGGTCTCAGTTTCCCTGCCACCACTTCTGGTTTTGTCCGCCTTGAGACTGATTAAAGTTCGAAATGCTTTCGCCAAAGATTGATCCCTGAACTGGCTTACCATCGCGGACTAAAATTGGAACATGGACGCGCTTGATTGCGCTCGGCGATGGTAACCTTGACGTTTGATAAGCATTCGGCGATTGTTTTTCGTGGTTCGCACGTTTAGTTTTGTATCTGTGATTTTGAAACCAAATCTTCACTTGAGTCGGCGACAAGCCGATCATATTAGCGAGATGCTCTCGCTCTGGTGCCGACAAATATCTTTGCTGGCGGAATCGCCGCTCGAGCTCGAACGTTTGAGTCTTTGAGAAGAGAACTCTACGCTTTCTTTTCTTATCACTAGAGCCTTGAGTTGCTCGAAGAGGGATTCCGTTCATCGATTGCTGCTCTTGCAAATCGCCCAAGCTGTCTATGCTTCCATCGATACTTAATTCGGAATCTGGGATTTTTGAGTCCGTGAGATCTGTGAAGCTTTCAGGTTTACTTGGTGCTCGAATACTTTGTGGTGATGCGTTAGATGCGACGCTCGTTAGAGTTGTGTACTTGATAGCTGGCTTAATTAACTCGCTCTCCTGCGGGATTAGCTCGCTTTGGAAAGTGGAAATCTTCGGTGGAACTGTTTGATAAGTAGGATCGGAGATGGCTGCATTTGGACTGGTTGAGTCAGGACTGGCTTGAGTCTGATGGAGGCTCGGCTGTTGCTCGTAGTAAGGAGCTAAAGGAGAAGTTTTCGTTAACGATCGCACGCATTTTAATAAATTCTATTTACCGTAATTGTTGTTATTGGCATCGCTCATGACGAATCGACCCGGCGCTGTCATTATCTGTGTTGAGGAATATCCGGTGGCAGTCTCCGGAGAGAAATAAATATTTCCATTGTAAGTGGTCGGCGCTGATCCGAATGTCGTGCTGTAAAAGGGAAGGTCGCTCTCGAACGTGGCCAGAGTCGATGGAAGAATTTGTGGGTGGTAGCTAGAGTAATACTGCTGCCGCGACTGATATTCGTTGTAGTTGTAGACCGAATAATCCATTGGAGATCTTGGTTTGACAGCATCGACTGCTGCTTGATTGTTCAGTTGGAGAATGTCACTAATGTGGAAGCCTGATGAGCGCTGAGGGTTCTTGTCGATCCTGTGGAAAGAAAATTCATTTACATAAATGAAAACCAAGTAGAATCAATTTACTTTGTCATTGGGAAAAATCTTCTTGAAAGTTTGAAAAAAATATTTTTGAGAATTTTAATATTTTTCATTGCAAATATATTTTTTAGAAAATTCATAATTTTCACGTAAAAATTCTAAGTTTTTCACTAAAAGTTTTTCAATAAATTACGGTGGTCGCTTCATGTTGTAGAGTAGATGCGCCATCAGAAGATTCGGGTTCCATCTCAGAGGAAAAAGCGACCAGTTCAGGTTCATCAAAAGCCTCTCGTCAAGGCTAAACTTTTTTGAATCCATTTGATGAATTTGGAAAGATTCGAGAATTCGTTTAGTGAAATTTAAATTGCGACACTTAAGAAAAATCGCGGAAATATGTATTAAAATCACTAGCTATCGCCAACAATATTTAAGGAAAACTGAAAGAAACCGCGGAAAACCAACGAAAATTTCCCTGATGAACGTGAGAACATTTCGCTGTTAGCCAATCAAAATCGTGGGTGGAGTCGCAGAGTTTCCCTTCGTTGTTCGACTTGCACGATTAGTCTTAAGAACTTGAGCGCCCGTGGTGAAGTGTAGCAACCCGGAAAGCTTTGATTTGCATGTGAAAATTGCATAAAAATTATGGATACGAAGTTTTGCATGGAAAACGATCCTTAACCTGATGGGCTCTTTCTACTTCTCGATGGTTCTTTACATTTTTTAACAAATTGGATTTTAACGATTGAGAATTGTGGGAATTTTGGCAGGTCGCTTCAAGTGGAGCGCCGCTTGGATTGTTTGGGAAATTATGACACACGAAGAGTCGAGGTAGCTCGCAAGGAAAATTACAAAGTTGAGCAAAAACTGTCACCGTTTTTGATGGCTCAATTTTCGTCGGCTTAATCAAACGACATGATAGGATGTCACTTGATCTACGAGCTCTATCAATCACTCATGCGGAGCAGTCACATGTCCTACACCGTGCCACTCTGTGCCAGGCTCGCGAATCAAACCACTCAATTATTAATTACTTAAAGTATGATTTTCTTTTATTTGTTTTTGCTTTTCGTCGGGTTTTTATGGCTTTGAGAAAAAGAACATGCGGGTGAACACTTCGAGGCAGGCCCCTACTAGTCATTAGCTTTTTTTAAATCGAGAGGAACAATTTGAGTCTTCTCGATATAAACGCATGATTCGATATCGAGGGTGAACCTTCTTAATCTCTGTTGCAATTCGATCGAATCACCTTGGAAAATGAATTCCAATTCGAGCAGTTGTTGTGTTGCGTGCTAGTCACACGCTGCAAGGTAAATGAACTTGACGTTGATCGCGACCAGAAATTGCCAATTATTTGTTTATGACTTTTTGTCGTCGCAACAGGTTGGAAATTTCCTTTGCATGTTCTGTCGGCGGCTGACTCGCAATTTTCAGGTCGAAGCGCTGTTATCTTTGATGCAAAGCCTTAGGAAAACTTTGATGTTTACTTTCGAATGAATTCCACAAAGTTATCAATCATCAAACACATCGAACTAGTGCATCGCGATGGAAACTTGTGCAAATATTATACTTAAAGAATGCACAGTCGTTATCGTGCAACGGCGATCAGTTCAACTCACTCCTTGTAGTCATAATCTCCGTAAGGTGGAATCATCTGAAATCCCGGCTCGTAGCACTCGTCGACGTTGACGAAATCCGCTTGTCCACTTAAATTCTCCACTTGATTCGTGCACATGGCGCTGTCGATGCTTATCAGCTCTTTGCTAAAACTCTTTTACGATGCACTCAACACTCGACGCTCCCGAAAATAAGTGCTCAACAGTCAATTAAAATCCTATTCTCCTGAATTGCCACCAGACACTCCAAACAACTCGCAATGACTGCAGGTACTTCGGATTCACAAGCTCCACTTGAGCATCGAACGCGATATCGCATTATTATCACTCAGGTTATCAATTATACAAAAGCAAATTTACGATATCTGCTTCGTGTATTATCAATTTGCTTCTTATCAACTACCTCTAATAAAACATCGACGTGAGCGACTGATATGTAGAATCCGGTATTGGATCAGCCGATGAGTGAAGCCCTGTGCTGTTCTCCACAGCTGGTCAAACTTGCCGATCCCTGAACCACCCCCAGTGGAAGATAAATTTCTAAGGATCAACAACAAACCAGCAACAAGCCCTGTTGACCTCGAGCAAGCGTGCGACATTACAGCGTAAGCTCAGCCTGATCCATAACTAGATCAAGAAAGCAACCGAAGAAATTCGCCTTTGCTATCTTATCGACGACTATGAATGATGTCGGACTAATCCGCTATGAAGCCAACAACGTCGATAACAAGCAACAACAAACTTTTATTGTACGAACATCAATTAAACTGCCAAAAAAAAATCATTTATTGTTGGCTCAGTCGAACAAGCAATAAACACGAAAGACTGATAAGGCGAATTATGGTTTGGGAGTCATTGTCTAGGCAATGAGTGCTCTCAACCGCCGCTTAGCTGGTTCAACGAGTCACAAATCAAAGTTAATTCCTAACCATTGAAGTTGAAGTGTCGTACTTACCAATTGTCAGGAGATTCCAACGACGAAGTGGCTCTTGATTCTTTGCACTTCACAAAGCTATTGACACTCAAATTGGAAGTCAATCGATTTTTGGCAATTCAGATTGTGATAGTTTGAAGGGGTCTTAAATGTATTTGTTTCTAGTAAGGCTCCTCGCCATTCGTGAATCTGTAGATCCTCTTAATACAGTAGAAGATGTAAGCAAAGATCACGACGACCATTGAAGTTATGGCGGCGATTGCAAGCGGTGTCGAAAGGTAAGAAGACGAACTGCAGATTTGCTCGGCTTTAAACATTTGGTAGTTGATTTCCATTTCATAGCTTCGGTGTGATAGCTTCATGTCGCCGTGCATGTGATTCATGATGCAATTGATGGTCGCGGTGTCGTTCAGGTAATCGTCCGATAGAAGCAGAAGGTAAATGATGTCCAGCTGCTGTTCGTTTAGATGCCAACAGTGAGAGCTTGTCGCCAATAGAACTGCGAAGCCAAAGAGTTTCCTGGTAAACAAGTAATACGTTAATCTCCGTTTCTTCTTTGTCGTAAAAACCCTAAAAATTCTGCTTCTGAATAACTCACATGGCGATGATTGAAGTCGGTTGAACTAAACTTTCGGCATAACAAAAAGGTAGAAAAGTTGATCGAAAATCCATTGATTATTCATGGGCTCTGCCGTGTTTCTTCATTTTAATCTCTAACATAATCTCGATAATAAAAATATTTTCATTTCTAAACATAAGTCGTTTCAATGTTCCTCGGTCGCCTCCGTTCGACAGCCATCGGGTAAATCAGAAATATTCACGTTAAGCTTTTTAAGTAAACTTTCCATCGTACCGGTGTCGTTAGGCAGGCAATTGATGAGTCTCAGATCATTGAGGAAACCACCAGTGACTTTACTGGACTCGACTCACTGAACTCTAGCCAGATCAAATCGTGACGTGCACTCGATCGCCATCGCTCTTGAAGACATGAAACTAATTTTCGACCAATCACACCCAAATTCTGTTGGTTTCAAAGTCAAAGTTCACGCGCCTACTTTCACTACAATGAAATTGATCACAATCAACTCCAAATGTTTGATTCTCCCTGCGATCAAGCGAACTGCTTTCTGGTCAAGCTGCGACGAAAGATTGCACATAGCGTAGAAAGAACGACTGAGAAAATGTAAATGTTTCTCTTCAATTTGCAGATCAATTGACTCGTCAACTTTGTAAAGGGAAAACTTCAGGTGATCGCTTCATGTGCTCGATTGACATGCTGTAGAACTGGTGGCGTGATCTAGCGGTGTGGTTGATCGAAGGTGTTTCATTTAATTTATTGACTCAAACTGTTATCACATAATTCTTGTTCTATTAGAACGGAACCATCGGAGTGTTGAGCGATTCATCGTTGAACATATGAAATCGGATTCCACGAGAGCGAAGATATTCTTTATCGCTTTCGTCAAAATCCTTCTCGACGTTGACATTCCAAAGTTTAAGATATCTCAAGTTCTTGCAGTTCTCGCAGATTGTTTTGTAAATTTCGTTTTGCATTCCGATCCACTTGTCGACCAGCTCAAGATGCTCAAGGTTGAGTTTTCGCGTTATCAAATCCACACCGTCGTCTGACAAGTCCATAAAGAAAGTGAAGTTGATGATAAGTTTCGTTATGCCAGAGTTGTGGGCTAGGAACTCCATCCAGTGATCAATTCTGATGTCAGTCTCGTTGATGTGAAGCGACTTCAGGCTTTTAATCTTGAGCTTCCCGAAATATTCGCTTGGAAACTTTGAAATCTTCATGTGACGAAGCTTGGGAAAACTTCCGTTCAAAAGCTCTACACTCTCATGATCGATTGCTTTGACGCTTATCTCGAGCGCTTCAATATTTGGGAAGAGTTTGAGAAGCGAGGAGAGCGGGCAAGTTGTTTGTTCGAGTTTGAGCTTCAACGTTTTGACGTTCTCGTTGCCGCAATGTCCAAGAAAATTGATATTGGCGAAGTCGTAATTTTCTATATCCAACGAAATATTCTGTAGCGACTTTTGCTTCATAATAATCGCCAGCGACTCCTCAAAGTATCGCTGTCGGTCCAACTGACTTTTCATGCTGCTAACTGTCAGATCGACTTCCTCAAGTTGTTTTTGGCCTTCAACAAACTTTTCCAGATTTTCTTTCTTCTTAAACTGGCACTGATGAATCGTGAGCGTTGAAAGTTGGAAAGAAAACGTTGGATTATTTTCCAGAAAATCAGAGAACCGAATGTTGACTAGCTCTAATGATTTAAGACTTCTTTGATTTTCTAAAAGCTCCTCGAACGAGCTTAAATTTGTATTCTTGCTGTCGTCGGCGTGAAACGAAATTTCTTGGAGGCCTCGCACTCTGCTGAAGATCTCGAAGATCGAATCGCTGTCGATGATAGTCAGGTGCGTCAGCAATTCCAGCGCAGGAAGTTTCAGCGAGTCACTGGCTGCTTCCTGGCTTCTTACACTGACGAACACGACATCAGTCAGTTGCTCCATTGTCTTCAACACTTTGACGATGTTTTCCATTCGGATTTCGCACGAGTTCAGCTCGAAAAACTTGACGCGCTGCCCGATGTTCCACAATCCTTCAATCACCGTCTCAATCGAAGAGTCGTCGCCGCTCTTGAACTCCAACATCTTAACGTTCTGATGCTTCCTCACATAGCTCGTCATCGACTCGAAATCCCACTTTCGCTTCGGCGAAATCTTTAAAACAAACTTTTTCATTAACTTTGTCGACGTGCCAACAATGTCGTTGAAAGTCTGACTCGTCAACATCACACGCTTCAAATCTTTCGCCGGCAGATAAGTGAAAATCTCGATCAAAACTTCGTCGGGAAAGCTTTCGATGCATGCGCTCGGTGGCCTTGAAATTATTTCGTTTTCGTCTGCTGAATGAGAAGATTTCAAATTTTAGATTCAGCTCGATCGAATTTTAGCTCTTACTTACCCATGCTTAGGAAAACTTTCTGCTCGTTCGATGGATCCTTTGGTGGCTGTGGAGCTCACAGAATAATTTCCTGGCAAAACTCAAATTAATTATTAGTAGATTCGCCGTCACACGCTACAGCTTGAAAGGTTGGACTGCAACTGAGTTTATTTTCGTTACACCATCAGACGTCACGTTTCATCCGAAGTCAAGCTCGTCTCGATTCTTATTTGTGCTCTAACGTTCGCACATCAATATTTACGAATTTTCTTTATTAGCACTCATCACCGATTAAATGAGAAAGAGATTCACAACTGGATCGACGCTTTGAGCTGATTGAATTTTGTGTGTCTGAGGAACGGAGCTTGAGCCGTCAACGGGTCTCGCTGTAGTTGGAACTTTTCACTCTTCAAGCACATGCAAGCTTGGAACGAACGTGCGAACGCGCCGACGCAACATCGTCAAGACCTTGCTCCATATTCCATTTTCACGGCCAAGAACTTGATTCACGGCCACCAAGGACATGTCCTCGACTTTCAACCTTGTCCCCTTCCAGTTACTTTTTTCATCAAAGCTTTTATAATTTACAATTTTTCGTTCTTTATTTTCTTCTGGCTTTTCTTGTGAGACATGAAAACGTTTTTGTTATTTCGCTAATAATTTTTATAACAGAATTTAAGCGATGAAGACTGGGGGCGATGCCTCGGCCCACTCACCGACGGCGGCATCGTAGTATTGGGCAGCGCGATACGGTTTGAGTTCCCATGGCACTTGATCTTCCATCAGCGTCAACTGCACGCCCAAATCTTCCAACGTCGGAACTCCTTTCTCAACAACATCGTTTGCATATTCACGTTCCACACGCTCGTGATGTAAATCGGCAACAGGGAAAGATGGACAGATCGCCTCAGTAAGCGCAACCTTTAATTTGAATGTCGGATCGAAGCGGAGATCGAAACGTCTGTAGCCCCACCACTTCTCATCCTTGCGCATCACGCGATGGAACCAATCAACGAGCTCTTTAAGTTCATAGCGGCGCGGTCCAACAGCCTGGAACACTTTTCCAACCGCGTCTGGATCTTTGATGGCGTTGACAATGCCTTGAGCTACGTCGCTGCAGAAGACTGGCTGCTTCACAGTTCTCTCTCCGTTATACCACAACGGCATAGCGCGGAATTGGCGACGCCAGATGTGTGCGTAGTAACGAAGGAAGCGATCCTCCTGTCCATAGATGTCCGATGGTCTGAAGATGATTGCGTCGGGAAATTCTTCGCGAACTGCGACCTCACCATGATATTTGCTGCGGAGGAAATCACTGCCGCTTGCGTAAACTAGTGGCTCAGGATCAGGAGTTGCATTCAGAGCCGACACATGGATGAACTTGTCAACGCCACATTCGCGAGCGATTCTAGCAATCCGACGAGCTCCCTCGACGTGAACTTCCTTGAAAGGAAAATTCTTCGTTTCCCAATCACGGCCGACCAAGTTGATGACGACATTGGAGTATTTCATCGACTTGCGGATTGTTTCCTCGTCCTGAAGATGGTACGGCTGGAACAGAACTTGTCCTAAGTCACCGACAAGCTTCAGTCGCAGTGCTTCGTAGTGATCAGCTCTGTAGGGAATGATGATCTGAAATAGAAGCCGGTTAGACGTCCTGGCAGAGTTAAAAAGACTTACTTGAGATCCACTCTTTCCCAGTTTGTTGCAGACATAACGTCCCAAGAATCCCGTAGCGCCGAACACTGTCGCGACGACTCCATTGAAGCTCGATCTGCCTCCTGTTCCCTTCTTGAACGCAGCTGGATTTGTGGTCTTCAACGGTCTGATCGTTGGTGGTTGTGTTGAGTAGTTTGCCTTCGCATTCAAGCAAACGACACCGAGCAAGCCGGTGTGTTGTTCTGTAACGCAAAGCGAAGTCGTCAGAAAAATAATTCACATGAAATTGCATAACAAAACTAAACAACACGAAAGGCAAAGTAACTCGAAAGTTGACACAAATATCCGATAAACTGAGGCGATTGCCGACACTTACTGGCTCCATTGAAAAGGATTAAGGAAGCCATTTCATCAGAGACTCTCCGGAAAAATGATTTAAATGATTTTCTTTCAACAACAACAACAAAGTCGATGTAGTTGAGCTCCACAAATTTTTGCGTCTTTGCTTTTCTCTCTCTCGTTTTTCCATTTCAAATTTTCATCAGTTGCCGTCGAGCTTTGGGTCTGAGAAGTCGTTTTTGTGTCACTCTGACAACTGTTCTTAGATAGTTCTTGTTATACAAGTGGAATCTTCATGTGATTGTAACATGGAAGTAGTTTAATGAAAACCCTCAAGATCGAGTTAAAATAAAAAATTCAAACCCTCAAGATCGAGTTAAAATAAAAATTAAAACCCCCAAGATCAAGTTAAATTAACTATTGTGTTTTATTGTAAATTAACTGAGCAACTGATCAAAGATATTTGTGATCTGGATAACGTCAACAAGTGTTCGAGGATTACTGAGAATTCGTCCTTAGTGAAATTCAAAGGTGAGTCGAATTGCAGCGAGTGCTGTAATTAAATTGACAAATTTATTGCTTGCAACACAATGAGCGACTAATTCCTTGTTAACTTGATTAATTTGTGACCGGAAAAATGTTCACACACTCCGTTATCCACTCAGAACTATTTTCGTTCGAGCGAGCTTTTTCTCATTCTGCGATAAGCGAGGTGGAAGGCGAGTGATTCATGCCGAGGGATTCTAATAGGTCAATTTATCTCATTGCTCTCGTGGTGATGATAACGTTTGTTGTTTGATAAGCAGATGACAGATTAAAGGAAAGATTTTTAGTCTCAATTCGTCATAGCTCGCTGTTGATCTTGTCAGTAAACTGGGCATGAAAACTCCGCGATTTTTGATCGGATTTGGAAGAGGTCAAAGCTCTTCGACCCGGAAGCTCAGCTGTTGATATTATCAGCAAGAACTCGATAAGAGAAAGTGATGATTGAAGTGTCATTAAGTTGCTTCAGGCTTTCCCCCAGCACGTGAATCATTGAGTGCTATCATAAAAAACCTTGAACTTATTGAGAGTGACTGATTTGTACGAGTACAGCAAGACTGTGCCATGAAATGATGCAAATGCCGAAATGATTTAATTGTTTTCATAGCCCAAACACACCAAACCGCCGACAAATACGGCGTGCGATGGGCATTCGCACTGAATGACAACAGGTTTATCGTTGTCATGTATTCATTCCATTTTCGATGTAAGCCACGGTCTCCCATGTGATCGCTCGAGAATTAATCTTGCGCACGTCGTCTTGCGAAGTGCACAACGAGAAGATAAACAGCGCTTATCAGATCGTAAACCTCAGGTCCAGGAATGATTTACTTGTTTCGTATTCGTCACTTAATCAGCAACAAAGTCGACTGCTATCTTATCAGTGTATGTTTGAAGGGATCGTTGACAATGTTCTGCTGGCTGCCTGTGAATCTCTACGGTGATAAGACTAGAAATTTAGGTTGTTCAATTATGCCAGCTTTGCCACTGAATTAATTACAACAATCGCGGTTGATAACGTGGACTGAGGTGCTTATTAATTAGCTTGTTAGAGTCTCAATCAAGATTCACTTTCGTCCTTCATAAATACTTTAATATGCAGGCAAGCGCTCGTTCAGTCAATGCTTCGAACTCTGCTCTGCAACCAAAACATCCTCGATGAAGTCGTTGTCATGTCACTCGTCATTTCTTCAACTCACCGCCCACTCGAGTCTTTTGACTGTTTGTGTTATCGGCAAACAAATTCTGTTTGGTTTATGTCGCCGTGTTCATTCTTTCAGAAGCCGCTGCTGCCAATTATCTTAATTCTTTTTGCACTCGGAGATTTGCAATTAGCGACACGCATCGTCTCGCTATTGTTATCAATGATACTTGTCGGGTTAACTCTGTGAATAGCCGCGAAACAAACGACTTTGACCTTCGCGAACCGTTAAGCTCACATTCTTCAACGTTTCAATAATCAAATCGAGAGATGATACGGTGGGTTGGGCACTCAAGGTGAGTTTTCGGATCGTCGACCCATTTCGCGGGTATTCGCTCAAACGCTTTTGGTTCGACGGAAAGTTTAACGCAAATTAAAGTTAAATTCTTAAAAAATATCTCGATCCTCTCTTCGAAAAGTGAAACCAAATTTACTAAAAATGTCTCACGCTGCGAATTCTCCAGCTGCTATCGAGAACGATTTAAAAACCTTTTGCTTATGCAACACGAACCTGGGAACATTGGCTACAGTTTGTTTGACTTTCAAAGCGTGAAATTCACGAGTTGAATCTCGGAAAAAATGCAAATGTGAAGACTCGCCGGCGCTGTTTTATCGCCGAGTTTAATGACATGAGTGGAAGCGAATTTAGGCAAAGTTGGCACTCGAGTTATCTAATCGCTCTGACAGCTGATTACTGTCCGAACAACTCTAGCCGATCTGAATTATAAAACTCAATTAACGAGGCAATAAAAGTTTTCCATTGTCGTTCAGTGTCGAGTCAAATTGAATTTATTCTCAATTGTGTTCTCATTCCAGCATCAACTGCCATCTAAACCATTAGTTTGCCACAATGCCGATGAAACAACTCCTCCACCGTCTACAGCCGATCCAGGTCTACATCGTGCTGGGCCTCTCAGTCTTTTACTTCATCGCCCAAATGTTCATCAGCCAGAATTCTCAGTCGATAACGCTTCTCGTCCACGCTTACCACATGCTCTGTAATATTATCGCGTTGAGTGGATGCATTATAACGATTAAGGTGAGATTTCTCTGTGATAGAATTGAAGCAACAGCTACAACAAAATTCGTGCTCGACTAAAAATAGCCACGACTCGTAATTAAAACACCCACACTCGAAACGAAACGCTTCGCTTCGAACCTCGTTCGATGTAGATAAGCGAAAATCGAATACTAAGGTTCGAAGCCGTAAGCTTTTTGATTACTCTGTTGCTAAGCTGAACAAAGTGCTCCGATTGTGAGCTCGATTCAGACGAGCCAAGCAGTTTTCATTGAATAATCACGGAACGATTACCTGCGGATTCTTCCAGCAAACAACGTCCGAATGAAATGAGATTCAAATTGATTCAATTTGCTTGGGATTGTTTCACGAAACTTCAACGGTTGCATTCAATCTTTGCTCGCCTCGCTGCAACTACCGCAGTTGGAATGCAACACGTGGTCGTTACGCAAGCAACTTCAATTAAAATTCGAGTCGATCCGTTGACGACAACTCCACGTGGCTAGCGCAATCGTAAAAAGAGTGAAAGCTCCAATTATTTATGATGCAACGTCGTCTGGCACATTGACAAATAGCCGCCAATACCTCGCGCACATAAATTCATGTGCATCAACGTCCGAGAACCAGTCGAGCGCAAAAATTCTCAGGTAGAAAATTGGAAAAGCATCGTCGAGTTCGCAACCGCTGTCTGAGGTATTTTTAGGATTATCTGGATGCGATGAAACATTTTGTATGTTAGCTTGAACATTTCGGCAAACGTTCAGCATTTTACGACTCACAGTCTCAGACCACTCTCGGAACGTCAGTTGCACAAACGCAATGACAAAGAAAAGAGACGAAGCTTTTTGTAACAGAAAAGTTAAAAACTTTCTCATTTATAATTTGATTGAAACAAATAAATTGTCCAATCTTTCGCTGCTTTATCAAAATCTGATCAGTTGACACAGCCGTGACGTTGATCTATAATTAGCAGCTAACTGGTTAAGAGTGGAACCATTTCGCACGTGCTAAATAATTGTGAACACGCGACCATCAGTGCCTTTTAACACTTGTTGAGTTGTCCTGCGACAAATTGGATCTAATTGTTTCTTTTTTCGTTTAACGCAGAACAACGACCATGAGACAAAGCGTCAGTCAAACTCGTCAAGTGAGTCATTGACTGACTTCAACGCGGAAGAGCAACAGAAAGAAATAGTCGTGAAGCCGATAAGCGAGAAGAAAAAGCAGCAACATCAGCATGAGAAGTCTCTGAAAAACACTTTTGGATGGGCTCGAGTTGACGTCTTGACGATGGTGATCGTCTGCACATTCCTGACTTCATTCTGCTTCTCCATCGTCGTTGAAGTTATTCAAACTCTGTTCCACATCGAGCACAAAGATCACGTGGAGCACGGCGAAGAGTTCCACGTTTATCCATACGAAGTTATAATTGTTCTCGGCGCACTCGGGCTGATCCTCAACGGCATCAGCTATTTGCTGATCGGGGGCTACACTTACCATCAAGGCAGCTTCCTCCAATTGACGGCTGACGGGACCGTTTTCATTCTCGATAAAGTCGTTACCGATGGCCGCAAAATTTCCGACTCGAAAGATTCAAAAGCCGAGCGTAAGTCACAGAAAATTCACGAACTGGCTAGAGACGTTTGCAGTGGAGTCGTTGTCATCGTCTGCTCGACTATCATCGTTTGCTTTAAAGACGTGCAATCAGTTGGAGTTCGACTTATCGATCCAATCTTATCGCTGGTATCGATTTCGCTTCTGCTCTGGTTGAGTTATCCCTACAGTGAGTTTCATGAACTTTCCTCAAGGCTCCATTCATACTAATCTTCTCTTAACAGTGAAAGAAGCTGCTTCTATTCTTCTTCAGACTATCCCCGACTCCATCGACATTTGCGACTTCCAAAAGCAGATTTTGCAGAGGTTCCCGGAGATTCAATCTATTCACGATCTGCACATTTGGCAGTTGACGCAAGAGAAGTTCGTCTCGACAGCTCACATCATTTTCTTGAATCCTCCGGTCTACAAACTAATCATCAACGACGTTTTGGGCTTCTTCCACGAGCAAGGAATCAACATCGTAACGATTCAGCCAGAGTTTACGAACCTTGTTAGTGAAAACGGTGCGCCGAACGAAGAGATGAAGACGGTAGCCCGTGGGAAATGTCTCGTTGCTTGTCGTCAGACCGCTTGCGAGGAAAAGCTCTGCTGCAAGAAGGATGGACACGTCTCAAGCGAATCCATTGCCGCCAGCAATGCGCAGCTTGAGCAAGTCGTTTCTATCAAAGACATGAGTGCAGAAGAAATTAATTCGCTTGGCGACTTTACATCAGCAAAGTCTTTGAACTACGAAGAGTCTGTAGAATCATCCCGCGTCGACTTGGGGCCGAAGAAACGTTCGTCAACTTCACTTTACAACCCACCAACCATCAACCACAAGTGTCGACTCCAAAAAGCCATTTCAGCCATCGACCGAGAGCACCAACAAGTTCCATCGACTAGCACAAGCGGCGACATTCACATGGTGAAGATCAAGAAGTTTGTCAGCGAATCGATGATCAAGTCAGATGAGCACGACGACCTCGGGAGACAAGACAGCGAGATCCTTGTCGAGAACCGAATGCTGCGACAGCTAGACACGACCGACAACAATGAGATGGAAGATTTGTACGAGAAATGTGATAATGAGAAGTTATAAGCTTTTCCAATCGATGCCATAATCAACAAACTTTTGAATTTGTTTCAAACCCTAGATCATTAAGAACTCGTTTAACTGACTAACAATAAACTTTATGGAACATAAAAATGTAGGCAAAGGCATTGCTTGATCACCTTCAAATTGAAACGCCAACTTCTAATTGATTGGTAAACCTGTAACGTCATTTCAAATTAAAACTCAATCGGTATCAACGTCGATTATTAAACGAAGCATTTTAATCTCACAAGAAAAAGAAATTCTTATCAAATGTTTTCTGAAACATCAGTGACAGCTTGAGTCTAAAACGTAAGAAATCACTAAAGTTACACGTAAACGCAAATTTGAAGACTCCAGGCGATTAGACTCAAATGTCGTAATCTTCATCCAGCCCAGAGGAAGCTGCGCTCGGCTTCGAGGCTTGCTGGCTGAAATTACTAAGGTCGATCTTGATCGAGGGACTGGTTGCGGGGAGTGTGAACTTGCTGTAATCGATTTTTACAGCTGGTGACTCGATGGCGCCCGACGATCCGCCGACGTATGAAATTTGAATTGGGAAACTTAGTGGCGAGGGCAATTGCTTCTGCTGGAGTTGCTCCGAGGTAATTGTGGCTGTAGCTGGTGAAGAGTTTAGACGAGCCATTTTCGCTGGCGGAGGGCGATGATCGCTATTTGGTTTCGTGTTGCTGGCGCTCAGAGGATTTGTGTAGTTGTTAAGATGAAATTTTTGCTGTTGCTGTAGTGGATGGTATTGACTATTGGAAGCAGAAGATGATGCTGCTGCGGATGATGGCTGAAGCGACTGACTTCGTCGCAGAACGTGACCACCATTTGGTTCCGTTCCGTTATCTACAACAAAGATCAAGTTAGAAATATTTAGAGCATTGGCGAGATGAACTTACTTGATGGATTCTCCTCAACCGAGGCACTTGGCGCAGCTTCCTCCATAGCGATGTCCGGAACAGTCTTCACTAGATCCTTCAGGAAATCAAAGCGAGACTCGGACATTATGCACTGCTTGAGGTGTGACGGCGAGAGTGTTTTTGCGTTCCGAGAGCTGGTTATGCTGCTGGATTTCGTCAGCAGACTTTCTACGAAAAGCTCCAGCGTTCGAGAGATGATGACAGGCACTGCTTGAGCAATCTTGCCCACTTCTTCGTCGGCTTGCATGATTCTTTTGATTCTTCCCTGGCAAACAAAATAAAATTTGTTGTTGTTTTCGTTTAACTATCAATTTCCGGTCATTTGGAAACTTCCTGCTTATCTCAACCTCATAATTCTGTCAATACTTACAGCCGGAAAGCGAGCATTGTATTTGCGCTTCTTTGCTGGCATTTTTATTAGCGATTTAAAAGAAAAGCACTCAACCAATTTTTGTTTTCAGTTCTTTATTTAGTTCAACGCCCCGCGTTTGAACCATTTGAATTTCTAAAAACCGTTTCAAGAGTTTAAGCTGTTCGACCGGGATCTCCAACTACAGAGAAATCTGATAATTTTTTTCGGCTAATCTCCAAATAATAATTCACGAAAAACGTCTCTAGACGATCGCACCAGTTGATGACAGTCTGATATGCTGCGGCTTGGCAACGTTGGAAAAGTTGGAGTTGGCTGGTGAGTTCATCTAACGAATGCGCAATCAATGAAATGCTTATGAAATCAATTTCACGTGTGTTTTAGGACCATTTTCGTTTTCTTGGGCATTTCGGGATTTGTTGTATCGAAGAATTCAGTTGATAAGAAGCGCTATGAAAGCATGAAAGTTCGTGAACGCATGCGACAATCGAACGACGGAGAATATCAAATCGGAGATACCAAGAAGTTCGACTACTAAAACAAAATACTAAAAGATCCAGTAACGATGGCCCAACAACAAATGTCCCCAGCTGAACAGGCGAAGCTGCAGATGATGCAGGATCTTGAGATCGAGATGATGAGCGACCTTTACAACAGAATGACCACGGCCTGCCATAAAAAGTGCATTCCGCCAAAGTACGGCGACGCTGAGCTTGGCAAGGGAGAAATGGTTTGCATCGACCGTTGCGTAGCCAAGTACCTTGACGTCCACGAGCGGATCGGAAAGAAGCTGACGGCGATGAGCGCAGCAGACGAAGACATGAAGAAGAAGATGGCTGGTGGATAGAGCCCCGCTCCCGTTTAGTTCGATTTATTGTTGTAGACTAGAAACTTGGAAGCTCGCTGGGGTTTCAGGAATAAAGAAGAACTATAGCAAACTGTTGTGTCTTTCAATTGATTGTGGCTCATTGATTAATATGTAGATGGAGACAGGAAAAAGATCTCTTTCTAGTTTCATTAATTCATTTTATTATCGTTCCATTCGCTAGCTTAATAATGTTTCGATCTTATAATCGTTCGTGAATTTCTCCATTTCGTCCTTTTGATTTCTTTCGCTTAATCATCTATTGTTACAATTTTTCTTTAATGTTGATATTTGACCTTCAAAAAGCTTCAACCCTTCGCTTCTTGTTCTTTTAATTTAAAATAACTTTCCTTTTGTTCACAAACTAGTGTCGTCATCGCTTTGCCTTTTAAAGATTTTCAGAAAATTGAAATCGTTCGCTGGAGAAATGAAAGTTAGAGGAAAAGTTGGTTGAGACAGTTTTGACTATAGAAATCTTCAATTGGAGAAGGCACAGTAGTTTAAATTTATTGATGGAGATGAACTGAAAGGTTGCCTTGAGCATTAGTAACACTACACAAGAGCTCGAAGAGATGTTCATGCTTTTGGCAAAAGGATTCTGAGCTCAGTTGCCTCTAAATTGACTGATTCGATTGGTAGAAAGTGAGCTCCGCTTCGTACTTTGAGGACACGTCAACCAGTTGGGGTTTTCAATCTTAAGCTTATCTACGAGTTTAACAAACTTCCTATTAAAAAATAGTCGTCCTACGCCTCAAGCAGAGACCCTCAGCTAAATACACAGAAATTTTCTAATTATCAATCATTAATTGTCACCTCTCATCTTGTTACCGCGCGCTTTATTGCTACACATAACAACAAACAATCCGCTTTTCACATGAAATAAATGTTTGTAGGCCTCGGGTAATGAAAAATCAATGAGTTTCGAAAGTTCAAAGGGAAAATTAGCGAAAAATATCACAGATTAAAGTACGACATTCGTGTTAGCGTTCGTAGGATTGAAAGTGCTTCATAGATTGCTTTTCGAGTTGGTGTAGTAAAGGGGTCAACAGCAAATAAACTTAACAAAGAGCGATAGAAAAACCTCTCAATTCAAGCTACAGCTTAACTGAAGCCATTGGATCAGTAAGATTTTGAGAGCTTTCATGCTTCATTTGGTTTTGCTGCTTTCGTTTCGCTTGTCACGACTAGAGTTCCTTTAAAATCTGTGCAGTAGTTTCCATGTCAGCTTAAAGGTTAATACATCAACCTAGTTGTTACCGTGTTAAGCTCTCAGATTCGATACCTCTAAGCCACTGCCGAAATCATAATTTTTGTTAACTTTATCAAGCGACCACGAATGCATTTTGTCCATCTCGTCTGAACCAATGGCGTCGATGAAGCTTTGAGTTCACTTACAAACTAGAAACCTTGGCTTTACTTTCTTGAATTACACAAAAGTAATTTAAATCTTAATTACTCGCCTAAAACTTTGATTACACATTTAACATTGAATTTATTTTTTTCTCGTCTAATTTTCATTATGTTTTCCTCTTATTTGTCGGACAGAGAAGAGTGAAAGGATAGATAAAGAGTGTAGAGAAGGAGATACAGAAGAAAGGCGCGTCTATAAGATTGTCGTATAAATATTTTTTCACTTTCAATATATAAGTTGATCCGCTAGAGTTTTAAGGTTCACTAAGGTTCACTGTCTTCGTCTAAGACCTCCGTCTAATTTATCTAAATATTCACTTATTATTGCTTCAGCAGGAAATTCTTATGTTGGGTCCGTTTATTGTTAAAGTGAGTGTGAAAGAGTCGAAGAAAGGTTTTCATAAATTCCATTTGTTTTATCATAAGTTGTTCTTTCTTCATAAATTCTACAAGTTTCATGAAATACAGAAAATGGGAGATTCTTCTGAAAGTAGAAAATTCGTATATTGTTTCGATTAATTCAGCGTCGAATAGAAAAATTCTCGTAAAAAAATGTAAGCAATGACTCATCTCAATGAAAAATATCTCACAAGGGTAAAGCTCGATTCAATTTCGCAAGGATAAAAGAGTTTGGGGAATGGAAAAATAAGATTAAAGAAGTAAAATTGAAAGGAAAAAGTTTTTTTGGGGATCATTCAAAGCTTACGTCATGAGAGCTTCAAAAGCTCGTTGTCTACACTAATGAGCTTTTACGATTTGAAAGCCTTGGAACTTTGTTTCAAATTATTGATTTATCTTGAAGTTCAAAATTTGAAACTTAAGCTTAACCTTTCGGGCTTCTTTTCAGCTTCTCATATCAATTTTTGAACCTCAAGACTTATTACAATGAACCGGAATATTTTAAACGTTGAAATCAAGCTTTAAGCTTTGAAATTCCAAACCATTTAGAAGCCTTCGACTTTAACTAGGATCTCTTTAATCCTTGTAGCTTTTAGACGTAAGCTGTGAAAGCTCCTCAAGCTTAAAAGACGGAAAACATTTCTAAGTACAATTCTTGTAAGCATCATTAAATGTACATCAACTTCTTGTGTCACTTATGAACAAACAGATATATGTTTATGGTTCTTGAGAAAAGTTCCAACAAGCAGTTGCGCAAATCATGAGGGGCAATGAAAAAGTGAATGCACAAATGCATGATACGAATGCGAGAGCTTTTAAAGCTCTTTTCATTTTAACAAATGACACACGAAATAAACGACAAAGCTTTTGCTAGCGAACAAAAGCTTTATGAAAGCTTTATATTCATAATAAACTCTTTAAACTTGATCTTTAAGCTTCAATGAATAAATCTCTTAATTGACAATGATTTTTCACTGCATTCTGCATCTATAACAAAACGATAAAATTTATAGCTCGTGCAAAAAGATGCAAGCGGTTGCTCGTTGAATCGCGAGGTTTTCATAGCTTTCGCCGTTCAGAAATCACGCGAATGAGCTCGCAAGACTCTGACTTCTTAACGTTACTATCATTTCCATCGTCAACAGTCAACGTTTGCATTGCAACCTTCGGATCGGCGACCTTTGCCTGCAAAACAGACGATGAACTCGAAGACGACGAAATAATTGAGATCGGTGGATCGCTGACGGGTTTTGTACTAACAGTCAGGTTGATCCCCGACACCGAGGGCATTTGAATTTGAGGAACTGAGGGCGCAGCCGTTGTCGGTATTTTCACAAGAGTGCCAGCCTTTTCATCGGGCAGCAGCAGAGAGCTTTCGCTAGTCTGCTCGTCCTCATCCAACGCTACTTGCTTGAATAATTGCTTTGCGCTTCCTGTGCGATTCCTGGCGGCCGCTTGCAGCTTTGGCACGGCCAAAAACGACGATTTATTGCCTATTGAACTACTTGTATTGTTATTACTATTGTTATCAAATAAATATTTGCATGCACTTGAACGATTATCAAAGTCCAAACTCGATTGGCGATAATTAAATTTCTTATTGGCTGCGCCACTGACTGGCTTCTTACTTATCGCTAGATTATTGTTGATGGCACTGCTGCTTGCTGCCTCGCCATTTGATTGTCCTAATTTGATATTGCTTTGACTGTCCATCTCGACCGAGTCGCTTGTTTCGAGGAGCTTCACATCAAAGCTCTGTGTGCGGAATTTGTTAAGGATGTTCTTGCGGTTCGTCGCAGCCTTTGGTGGCTTTCTTATCACCTCCTCTTCCTCATCGAGATCGTTCTCGTTCGACTCGCATATAGTACTTGAAGGTGTTTGGTTGTAGCTCATGATTGAAAGTGGACTTGAGCCGAGCAGAGGATTAAAATACTGAACAGTTTGTCGTCGACTAGCGTTGAATTTCTTCTCAATTACTGGAGTACTGTAGGTAAAGTTTGATGGCAGCGAGGAAACTTTAGTCAATGGACGTTTTTGTACTTTGGATTGTTCCCTCTCCAGTTCTTTACACAACGCTTGTTCCTCTTCGAACAACTGTTCCCTTTCAATCTCCCGCTCAAGCTCCGTCTCAATGTCTATGTCGTCTTCCATCTGCTTGTGGCTCTCTTCTAAATGTTTCATCAGCACCGCCACGACCACATTGACCAGCACAAACTGCGCCATGAGCACGAAGATAACGAAAAAGATTGGCGCAATCACGGGACTGACGCAGCAATTCTTCACACAGTCTGCTGCGTCGTCGCACTCATCTCTTAGCGTATCTTTCATAATGCCGTTCCAGTTATCGCCTGTCGCAACACGAAACAGAGTCAAGAATGCCATTCCGAAATTAGCAAAATGTGCATGCTCCCCGAGTCCTTGACACGGAATCTCATCTGAGCACTCTAATCGGCCGAACAGCTCAACCCCAAGAGCGGCAAATATGAAAAACAGCAAGAAAAAAAGGAGCCCCAAGTTGCCGACCTATTTTCCGCGGTGGAAGAAAGCGGTTAATGAAAGTTGGTTTCTTAAAGACCGAGGGGATTTTAAAAGGAAATTGGTCGTAGCAATCGCGTCAAAACGACCAACTTCCTAAATTACGAAGTTCAATTAACGAAAGAGTTTGTAAACTCGTTTGTTAATCAAACTCGACAAGCCCCACGGCGAAAACTGTTCGAATTTTATCATCCTAACCTGCGGCAGAGCTTGCATTACTGTATCCAACAAGGCTCGAATTCCTTTGGCCATTTTCAAAAGTTTCAACACCCTCGCAATTCTCAATACTCGCATAACTCGAATTATTGTGGGGTTGATGGGAATGATCTTGGACTCCATTTCCTCCAGCACAATGCCGGCAATTGACAGAATCACAATAGCCACGTCGAGCTGGTTCCATTTGTCTTTCATGTAGAGTCTTATTCCAAGGGCGACGAGCTTCATGATAGCTTCGAGAATAAAGACAGCGGTGAAACAGTAGTTGCAGATCTTCAGTGCATATTCGAGCGCCAGCGGCATCATGTAATATTCCAAAGCCATTGTGACAACGTTGAGGCCGATGACGCCTGCGATGGCCAAGTCAAAATATTTAGACGTGACAACATTGTGCACGAGCATTCGCAGTGGCGAGTAATTTGTGTAATACGGCGGTTCGTGCATGCGACGTCGCTTCTTTTCCAGTTGAATCGCTCGTTTTGCCGCTCGACGGATTTTCTCCTCCTTCTCCTGCTCTTCGCGACATCGATGGAAGTTCTCAACGACAACTCCCACAAACATGTTGAGAACGAAGAAGCCGACAAGAAGGATGAACGCAATAAAGTACAATAATCGCCACTCGTTGAAGTTGACTTGCGGCTATGAATAAGAGACAATGGAAGCAAAGTTTG
Source organism: Smittia sp. YW1114-2 (assembly GCA_033064975.1). Lineage (NCBI taxonomy): Eukaryota > Metazoa > Arthropoda > Insecta > Diptera > Chironomidae > Smittia > Smittia sp. YW1114-2. Next base: position 21,240,310 of record CP093833.1, read on the forward strand.
TTTGAAGGGAATAACTCAATGATGTATCGTCGACAAAAAGCTTTAGAAAGTTTTCATGAAGTCGTTCGACACATCACTGACGCGTTGTGAATGAACCTTGGAACTTACTTGTTGATCTACACCGACAGCATCTAATCCTGTGTACATGATGTTAACCCAACCATCACGAGATGAAAGAACAAAGAGCGACATCAGAGCTTTGCCTAAGTCGTCAAAGTTGTATTTTCTGTTGATCCAGACATGACCAGGTTTATCCAGGCATTGCGTTTTGTTCTTTATATCTTTGGTGTCTTCTCCCTCACAATAGAAAAATGTTCCCTTGAACAGCTGAACGCCAAGAATTCCGAAGATGATGAAGAAGGTGCAGCAGATGAGAACGATATTTCCGATGGGTCGAAGCGACGACAAGAGCGTTTGAACAACGAGCTTTAAGCCAGGAGCGCGGTTGATGACTCTCAATGGTCGAAGCGACCTCAGCAAGCGAAAAACTCTCAGAATTCCAAAGATTCGAGGACTCGACTCGCTTATCCAACCCATCAAAAGGTCAATGATGGAGATCATCACGAGGCTACCGTCCATAATATTCCATCCCGAAGTAAAGTAAGCATCGTTTCCATAGAACATCCCGGCGGCAACAACTTTTAGCAGCATCTCGATAGCAAACACGACAGTAAAAACGTAATTTGCTGTTGCTAGAAAAACCCGCTCTTTGCTCCAGGGTGGAATGTTTGGCCGTTCCATCGCCAATGTGATGCAGTTCAGAGCGATGAAGAACAGGATTACGTTGTCGAACCATTTTTGATTGACGAACCAGAAGCAGCCTCGCCGGAACAAGTTCGTCTCCGGAAACAGGTAGAGCGAGTACGAGTCTCTCTCTTCCGTCCAACTATCTAAATTGGATATTTCCTTCAGCCATTGTATAAGCCTTGCGCTTTTCTTTAATGGGGGAGGCGAGGGTTCGGGCGGCGGCGGCTCTGGCATTGTCGGTGACACATTGTTGATTGACGAAATCGATTTCTCCAAATCAACTTTTATGCTCCGTTGCAGGAAATCCTCAAAGTTATTCATGTTGATGTTCGATTGCTTCTCGAACGACTGCTCGAACGACGACATACGTCGTTGATAGTACTGCTGATGGAAGTAATGCGGATGCTGGATCGATGCAACGTTAATGGAGTTCTTCCGATTCAAGTTGTAATAGTTTTGATTGTTGATATACTTGCTCGATAAGAACTGTTGCTGTCGATGTACTGGCTGATGGCTGTCGCTCTTAATGGACGATGACCTTCGGACGTTGACTCGAGTGGGTGGGAAATTGGCGTTCTGTGTGTCGTTCTTGATGCAATTCGCTTTTGCCATTAAAACATCTTTATCAGATTGGATCGAGGACTTTCTGAAGTCGCAAGCTTCTTTTGATGGCGCGTCGTCGCTTGTCGGAGATTGTGGCGCTGGCTTACAGTTGTTGAGAACTTCATTTTGTGTCACTTCAGACTTTCTCCGCTTGGAGCTGCCACGACGAATCTTAAGACTGGACTTTCGAGAGGGCATGGGTGAGGCAGCGGTAACCATGATGCCAATCTTCGTGTCTTGCTGTTCTTCGTCTCCTGACTGTTCAACGCATGTGGGTAATATGTTTGCAGATCCGGTCGGCGACAGTTTAATTGGGCTCGAGTCGTTCGGAGACAGAACGTTTGGGCAACTACTGCGTTCAGCCTTTGTCATGCCTGTTGAGCGTTCAAGGAAAATTCTCTCGTCAAGTGCCTTCAGTGAACCGAAAACAGATGGCGGAGTCAAGTGAATTCTCGGGGGTTCCTGTGAAGATAAATGGGGTGCTATTTGTTTCGACAGACCGCGCATTTGATAATAACTTACAGTCACTTCCAACTGATCCATGTCCACCGTTTCCCAGTCCCTTAGACTCGCTCCAACCTCCATAGTATTGTTGGGGGAGTCTTGTGGTGTAGCAGCTGTCGTCGTGATTATAGGAGGGTCATGACCCCGTTTTTCTTTGTGCTTGTCTCGAACACTATGGCGATGTTTTCGCTTGCTGCTTCCAGAGCGCTGATGCTTCTCTTCGTGCTTAGATTTCGAATGGTAAGCTGGATTCTCTGCTGCTTCCTTCTCGCTCTGCAACATCTTTTGCTTTTGAATATTACATTTCACATCGATGTTGTTGAGTTTACGCAGCTCTTCCGCGCTAAACCATCGGTTTCTCAACTCGTTGTAGCTGTCAGACGTCGTTGAGTCAGAGAAACTTTTAAGATCTTCCGGAAACATTTCGTTGAACTGCTCTTGCATTTGAAGCTGCTGTTGTAGCTGCTGCTGCTCTGCATTAAGCTTGGCTTTGATTATCTCTCGTTGCTCGCGCTCCCGGCGTTCATGTCGCTCGGAGCTGAATCCCTCGACAAGGATTGCAACGAGTAAGTTGAAGAGAACGTAATTGCCAAAAGTCATCAACGTAACGAAGTACAAAGCGGCCCAGTGACTCGTTTTCTCCATTCCATTGAACAGCACGACGTTCCAGTCCTCCTGCGTTAGGATCTGCGTTTGATGATGATGACAAATTCATTAGGTTTCAATTCGTGATGAGAATAAAAAAAGGTTTCTTTTGCATTAGATTAACTTTAGCGCAGGAAATTTTCGCAATTACAGTAAAGAAATTTCACGGTAAAGTTTTCCATTAAACCAGACAAGAAGCGAAAAAGATTTTAGTTATTTTACGGGGAGATTAGACAGAGAAACTAAGCGACAGAGAAAAAATCAAAATAAAAGCTCATCCTGTGGTGCGCATCATAAAATTACTGTCATCATTCTCGCATTTAGAAAATTATTTTGCCATTCAAATAAAGCGCCAGCAAAAAACTCATCATGGAACTTTCAATTAATTAGCTTGGTTGCAATTAGCATCGGATAGGAGAGGGAAACGAAAGCTGCTCGTTGTCAGGAGCAATTTGCAAGAGAAACTTATAGAAAAGTTATTTTGCTCGAGAATATTTCTCATGTTGCAATTAGCTCCGAAATGTTTTATTGTTGGAACTAATGAGTTTTCGAAAAATTTAAACTGTCAAGGAACCGATTGTCAGATGGAGCTATTTACAATTCCCGTAAGCGGAGTTGCAAGTTACGTTTCTCATTGATAATTTAGTGAGCTTTTAAAGCTTCAAAAATTCTCAAACTGTTCTCAATTGAACCTTCAATGAGTGTCACGTTACTTACAAATCGCCTATGAGCCCAAAAGCATAAGGCGCTCTTAAGCCTTCTTCCAAAAAGCTTTTAAAATTATTTGAATAAAAAGCTGAACGAGGAAGCTGAATGCATAATCAGGGAAAGCTAGGAAGCGTTAAACTTTTTCATATGGCAAAAATATGTTCCAGACTCGTCTTGGATAATATGAAAACAATTTAACGTGGAATTATAAACATCAGACGAATTCTTCTTTCTCTCGTTTAAAGCCATGCAGTTGGAAATTTCAAGAAGGAAAAAGTTTATTTCTGTTAGTTTCTCGTGTTTAAATCTAAAGGGTTCACTCATTCAAATTGGTTTCTTTTGCTTGGGTTTTGGATTTAAAACAATAAGTTTATGGGTAACAACGTAAAAAACTCCGCTCTGCTCTAGAGGAAAACAGAGGTAATCTTTCTGCATTGCAACTGCTGAGCAGACAGTCAGCAGTAAAAACAATTCGTACGGCAAAGATTTCCTTGCGAAAAAGAAAACACACAGAACATAAAAGCCGTTTCCAAACCAAGCCTGAGTTTAAGAAGGAAAATGAAAAACGTAGAGAGCGAAACGAGAAAAAGAAAACTGACAAAAAAGCTGTGTTTTAACTTGGGAGACAACAATTGTCGTGTATACTCGAATGGCCTGAAATAATAATATTTGGTTCTTATGCCTTTCATCGTAACCAAAAAAGGTCCGCAAGACTTTTTCTAATTACACTTGAGGGAGGGTTGAAAGCTTTTTTCGGTCCGTTTCCGACTCAAATAATCTTCACTTAGGCGAATAAGGTTTAAAAACATATTTTCCTAACGATCTTCATCTTCTTTGCTTAGGAATCAATTAAGAGAACAAAGATCGGAGGAGGTTCGCTAGCAAATAAATTGAGTTCTTGTGACGCTCGAGGGCAGACGTGGTCGAATCACTCGGTTCGCTTTTATTTGGAAACTCTGCTTGCATCGATCGTAAGCTCCTTTGAAGTTTACAGAGAGGAATTACTCATTTCTCATGATTCCAGGCAATGCTTTTAAAAGCTCTGCAGAAGGAAACTTTCACTTTAAACTCAACGAAGCTTCCTAATTAACACTGAACTGTTCAGATCTCATCGTCATGATGGTTTCGCATAAGCGAAAAACACTTCTGAATTATTTAGAAATTAGAAGATTGCAAGTGGAATCTTCAAAGTTTGGAGCAAACTGTTTCCTTCACAAAGAAAGTTGTTTCTAATGCTATGTGATATGCGTACGATGAAGATTATTTAAGTCGAAAACTTCAACTCAAATTCTCAATTTGGCTTCACTGCGCAAAAAGTGGGGGGAGTGAAAGTTCGGAAATGTTTAGGAGAGAATCTACCTCAAATCTGTGGGATGATGGGAGACGAACACTAAACTTACTTGAAAGACCGTCACGGTTGCCCACAAAAAGTTGTTGAAATGTTTGCGATCGCATTCACAGAGTGGATGTTTTGCAATGATTTCGGGACAGGTACATTCTCTTTCGCCCAATTCTTCATCCATAAACTTACAGAACTTACCACCAAATAAGTACATGCCGAGTATGCTACAATTTTTTGAGTATAATATTGGATAATGGATTTATGTGACATTTTCAAATCGGTTTTGTTGTTTTCAAACTCAAAAGTTATTCCAGAACATAAATTTGAAAATGATAAACTCAAATTTTTTTAAGGTTTTCATTCGTTTATCGGTAAATCATAATCGAATTCAATTAGTTGAACTAAACTAATTTGGGAAGGTAAATTTGATGGATGATTAATTGGATGAGCATATAATCGACTTGTGAACTCATCGGGGAATATTTTATGATCATTATCAAGGGGGTAGGGGGAGGCAGCGGAAATCATTCACAATTCAGAGGAAACAATCGACAAATTGCAGGAAATTTATGTCGAATCGTAATTTGCTCTGACCAGAAGCGACGAGCGATTGTTGTTCAGTGAATGCTTGTCTCCCACGAGGTTGCCCTCACCAACCGCGAGATGTAAATCAATTTTTAAAATGAATAATGTTTGTATATTAATTGGTGTATTAATTGGAAGGTTTTTGTTTTACTGCGCTTAAGTATAAAAATATTTTATTTTTTATTTTAAATCGATAATCATTTCATCAGGTGTGTTTGTTTATGTTTTCACATGTTCGTTAATTTTTGTTTCGGCTTTTGATTGCATTACGAGTTGATTAAATACAAATTGATGCAGAAATGCTATTCGTAAGGGAGAGAGAGAAATGCACGGCATGCTGGAGACGATGCAGTGATAAGGAATAAACGTTTGTGATGCCAGGAGATTGGGTGTAGTACAATTCATGTTTGAAGTTTATTCGGCATCGCATGTTTTTGCTGCTGACGGTTTTTAGTTGTGCGAGTTTCGGGTTAGCTGTGGCGAAAATTTATTAAACTACAAAGCAACTCATACAGTCATGCACACAAAGGAATTTCCCGATTGCGGAGGAGTGAGAGAAAAATGTTGAACCTCCAAATATTTCGAAATTTGATAGTTTTAAAGTTGAAAATTTTGTTTTAAAATTTAAATGCTTCGTTTCATATCATATAATCAATCGGACAAACATGCTGAACTTGATTGATATTGAATTGGTTCCGAGTGAGATCCAATGTTTTTTATCAGACTGTAAGCTTCTATTTCAAAGCAGAAAGCTTTCATCTGTTCCATTTCAATTCGTCAAACGCTTCAATGAATGAGCCATAATTGATGAATAATTGATTGAGTTTACAACAATTTTCTCACCACTTTCAATTTGATTGTTGCCCTAATTAGCCTTTCAATGGTCGTAATAAAAACTGAAATCAAATCGTCAGCCTTTAAATTATTAATAATTTTGTTCATGAACGGAGAGCAGACAATTTGATTGCGTTGAAGAGCTTAAATATTCATTTCCATTTGAGCACTCAAAAAGTTTCCAATTTGCCGAAGAGACAACAATCGATGCGAAGCCCGAAACACATTCGACAAAAGCTCGAACAAGAGCTTCATGCAAATTTCGTCGCTTGCAGATGGCAATACATGCAAGTGAAACAGCAAATATTGAACATGCTGCAGGTTATGGCAATGAGAATTGAGGGAAAATCAGTGGAAAAAATCTAAATGAGTTTGCAGCGGTTCATGCGAGGAAACTGATCAAACAATTGAAAGACTGAAGGTTAAAGATAAAAGCTTTAAAAGTGTGTCAGTGAAGAATTTTGATGTGAAAGAGTTTGTCGTTGAAAGGAAAGTGGTAAGTTTCAGTGGAAGCAGAGAAGGTTGAGATAGGAAAGTAAGGTGAAGAGGAGATTGTAGCATTCACTGAAGGTATTACAGTCTCTCCTTGTGACTCGTTAATGCTTCCACGAACGTTGCCATCTCCGTCGTTGATGCTCCGAAAGTTTCAGTAAATCAGGGACAGATTGAAGAAGTTAGAAAGAGATAGAGAGTGAAAGCACGACTTACCTGTTCTAAAGCTTGTCGAGAGTAAAAGCAATAAAATTTAAGAGCTTGGCAGCATGCTTTTAGTAGAAGAGCTTAAAAGTGATTCTGTTTATACCACTCGACATGCAACTTTTACATGGAGCGAATGAAAAACGTTTTAGATCTATTCACACGGATTCACGTTGGTAATTTAAGAGAGAAACGTATTACAACTACTCAAAATGCCACTACTAATGCCACAACAACCACACAAAGCGTCAATTTACACCAAAATCCCTTCGCTCCGAAAGCTTCAGCGAGAACTTTTGTAATGGAGGAGAAACCAACACTTGGAGATTTTCGTTTCCGGGACGGTTTATCTACTTTAGGTGTTTACGGAGAAACTCAATTAGTGGTAAGTAAAAGGATTCTAGAAAGTCAGACACTAGTAAAGAGGCGGAACAGAGTCTACGGGTAGGAAAATCAATTGTTTGTTTGCTGATTAATCGCTTATCAACAAGTATTTCTAACCTGGAAAACGGTGACTAAACTCCACAACAGAGAATCGAAATTTTTGCGATCGCACTCATTTACGCCGTTTCTCATTTCGCAGAATTTACACCCAAAAAGGTTCATGCCAAGAATACTAAATAATGATTAAAGTTTTATATATTTTTTGTTGTTCATTAATAAAAGTGTGGAGAGAACAGGAAAACTCAAAACCTTCTGAAGTTCACAGCCGAGTTGATTGAAAATACGAAACTTTCTAGATGAAACCTCGAGAGATTGAAAACTACTAATTTTGGAAAGCTTTGAGTGGTTAGGAAAGTTTCAGATTTCTTATGAAATAAAATTGAAACTAAATCTTCGTGAAAAGTTTCTTATCATTCGATAACTAGGCTACAGCTTCAGATGGCATTGGCAAGTGAACAGTTCAATGTCGAAGGGATGCGGAAGACTTTAATTTGATTTTAATGAGTTGATAACACGATTTTAGATGCTCGAATCACTTTCCGCATCCCTCGCACTTCCATATTGCGTGTTTTCACGAGCAGGTCTCAGTCTTTTCAATAGCGAGAAGAAGACGAAGGAACTTCGTTATCAAATTTTCATGAGAGAAAAAACATTTTGCGGTTGAACAAAAAAGAGGAAGTTTTTGTTTGCTGTTGGTTCATCTAGAAACATTTTGTTCGCTTTGATATTTGACCTGTTAATGATTTTTTCGAGGCTGTATGGAAAGTTTATTGCGAGAACTAAAATGTTGAGTTAAAATAATGAAAAGAGAAACATTTCAATTGAATATGCTCGGACAAATGTTTCATCCGTTTGTGTAAAGTTTGAGGAAAAGTCTCGTAGATAAAAAGTTGGCTTTGCTCGACAATGGGAAAAGTTTCGTTCGGGGGACACTTAGATGCTTTTGTGAGAAACTGTGAGCAATGCAGTGGTGGTGGTTTGCATAATTATTCTGATTCTTTGTTCATTATGATAAAGGCGAGTTTGAATTATGGAACTGGCTAGAGTTCGAGTGGTTCATGGCTGCGAACATGATCGAGTTACGTGATTCGATATAAATGAAATGAAAGTCTTTAATGGAGAAGCGCATAGACGTAAAAGATGTAAAAGAGTCATGATTATGGCGAAATGATGCATGGTGCTCGTTCAGCGGCGAAATTATCATCAAACGCAAAATGATCGCGCTCATTCTATCGCTGGTTTTTCTTCCTAGATGCTACTTGTGTGCTCTTGAATCGTCGTAAAATTAAACGTAGTAAAAGTTTGTACGCTGAACGTTCAGGAAAAGGAAGCAAGTCCTCGTTTTGATGAGGAAGACATTTGCTGCTATCGTGCAGCGAACGACATCACATTTATGTCTTTAACCATGCGACTCGTAACGCGAGCTATAATTTCATCAGCTGCAAAGCTTTTCCTCTCACTACCGTAATCTTATGTTTCCATCACGAACCGGAAGGCAAGCTCTGCAGCTCTGAAAGAGAACTCGTCTCATTTCCGGCCAATTGAAGTTTTAATCGAATCGATCGATGCTCAATCGAGCAGACGAAACGAGCAATTTGATCTCAGGCTCCGACTCTTGTCATTTCACTTTCTCGTAAGCCTCAAAGAAGTCGAAAGCTCGACATTCTCAGCTCAGACAAAGCTCAACGGATGAGATTTTCATCTCGACAATTCGCCTCATCATGTTCGCAAAGCGAGTGAATTATTGATTTTCCTTCGCAGCTTCTGGAGGTTCACTTAAATTACCATTCGCTTGCTTGCCTTTCATACGATGTTTGGCTTTTATCCGATTAGTTTTTCTCGTCAAAAACGAAACTTTCGAGAAACTTTTCAAGTTTGTCTGCAATTTACGTTCGAGGTATTGTCGAAATATTTGGCTTCGTGCACGAGAACGTCCGCTTAAATAGTAAGATGAAATGAAGCGATTTGATGATGAGAAAGCCAAGTATTGAAATAAATTAAGGCATGAGCGATCGTAAATCATGAAGAGAAGCTTTTCTTGCCGTTCGCTTGGAGATGGAAGCTAAATGATTTATGTGAGCGTCGAAGGGAGAATGAAAGTTTTTCTTTAGACACAGTTTTCTTTAGTTTTGTTTCTGTTTAGCTTCTGAATTTATCGCCTTCCGATATTAATAACCAATTATGAAACAAGCTTTGGACAAGTCGAAATGATTTGTTGGTTGGTTGGATTGAAGGTGATAGGAAATGATTTCAGTTGACGAGTGTTTTGTGGAGAAACTAATAAGTTAATTCAACTCAAATGTATTTTTCTCATCATTATTGGGAAATGTAATCAATGAAAACTGAGTAGTTTGGGTCGAAAGCTCACCTGAATATGAAGATAAATAGAATCAACAAGGAGAAGAAGATGGCGACATTGTCCATCGTTCGCAGCATGACGAATAATTGGCGACGAAGGTTGGGCATGAATCGGACCAATTTGAGAATTCTCAACAGTCGAAATGTTCGGAGCACTGACAAGCCTGAGTTTCCGCTTGCGCCCTCTCCACCCATGCAAGCCTGACACAATTCAACGGCACTGAAAGGGAGAACAAGATGAGAAGGAAAATCTGTGTTAATGTTTCCTCAGGAGCTTTGAATCATCATCAATATCATCGTCGTCGGGAGCGGAGCGGCGCCAGTTTGACTCCAACTGCGAGAAGCGAGAAAAACTTTTATATTCCAACGACACTGAGAGTAGCATGGCAACGATGAAGATACAAATTAACTTTACATGTATGCTCCGTTGCTTCAGAGTCCCAATGCCATTCCCAGCTTCAGATATTTTTTGTGGGGATTCAGCAAATCTTGAATTATTAACACGACTGCTGATTCCATGACTAGCACAGTTTCAGATTAACTGTGAGGAATCGGAGAGAAATCTGCTGACGGCTGCTATCATTATGCACGTAATTTCTTCTCTCGTAGTCACTTGACCGAAGTTTTTTCAATTGACTCACCTCAGAATCACGATAATGCCATCGAAGACATTGAATCCATTCGAAATGTACTTGAACGGTCCTTCGGCAATAATCTTCAGAAGCATCTCGATGCCGAAAATCACGGAGAAGACGATGTTACTCATTTCTACGATTGCCGTAAGCTCCTCGGGCTGGTTGTGATACTCGATGCCCATAGAGAGCGTATTGATTAGAATCGCCAATAGAATTCCCTGCTGGAAGTACTTGTGGTCGACGAGGCGCTTGATGTACTTCCTGATAAAATGGAAAACCTTTGAGACGACCTTATAGCTCGTGACGATGGCGCGATACACCCGCGAGTGCTTATCGTCGAGCTCTTCGCTTGACAAATGCAACTGCTGCTGATGATATTCTTGTGCGGCGTAATCAAAGTTCTGCTGATAGAGTTCGAAGCAGCACGAGTAGTCCTCGATTGGCGTAAATTCGTTATTGTTATTATTATTGCTACAACTATTATTGTTATTGCGGGTGAGCGTCGAGTAGAAGGAGTCGAGCGTTGTTTGTCCTGTCGGAAGTGCTGCCGAGAATGCAACGGACAATGCCAAAAGCTCTTGGCATGTCATCGCTTCGGTCAGATTCAGTTCGGAGAAGTCGTTGAGATTATTTGTCACCGAGTTGATGGAATTGTTGAGTGGCAAATTAACCTGAGTCAACGGAACAGAGACACGAGCATTGAAAAAGAGATTTGATTTAATAGCGGCTATCAGACTGTATCGTGACTGAAAGTAATCGGACGAGGAAACATTGCTGTTCTCCAAAAATTCATATTCAACATGCGCGTGAAAACTTCGAGGTCGAGGAAAGCTTTCACATCGTGTGAACTACTGAAAGCTTTTAGCACAGATATCTCAGTGACAGACTAGAAGCTTTCAGCTTTGAAGCAAATTTATGAACCTAAAACCTTTCGCTTAGAAGCTCATGAATAATTGAGCAAAGCTTTTAGCTTTAAAAAATTCGTTCAGCTTTGAGATGTCAACTGTTGCAATCAAGGAGTTGCAAATATAATGTTTCACTCACTTGCCAAATGCCCTCAGTAGTCTGCGTCATCTTCTCGACTGACAAAGCATTTTTGTCGTTCTGTGGCTCGGGAATTGTATTCGGCGTGTGTAAAATAACGAACTCGTTGAACATGACCGACGAGCCTCTCCTTCGTGTGGATGTCGGTGGACTCAACAAACTTGAGCTAGCCGAGTTCTGGACGACGTCGAGTGTGAATGGAAAGATAAAGCAAATCAGAAAATTAAACTCGCTTCGTGCTGTGTTTAAGGATCCTTAATGTGTGACATGAACACGAGAAAAAACTCGTTGGACGGAAGGGATGGAGTGGCATGAAAAGAGAAGCACTCACGTTCCCATAATCATTGTCAGCAACAGAAGCAACAGCTGAAGCGGCCGCTATCGAATTGTTTGCTATTTTCAGCAGCAGCATTTTTTGCTTCTCGTCCATTGTCGCGCTCAATGTGTTGTTCATTGATTGAATCTCCGAGTTGTCCAACGATATGTTGTCGTGATTGTTCATGGGAGCCGATGGGATGCTATTTATTTGATTGTTAGATGGCTTCGACTGCTCTTGTAGATTGGTCAGCTTGTTTGCTGAGCCTCTGGTAATGCTGCAGTGATTGTTGAGCATTTTGGGGCACTTCGGATGGTGACAACGGATCTTTTGCGGCGAGAAGAGGTTATCAGGTGTTCTCGGCAAAAGCCCGTCCTTGCGCTGCTGATACTGATACCTAAATCATGTCGCAAAAGGTTGGAAAATTAATTGCAAGGTGGAACGGCAAGCCGGCTCTTTCAGCGCTGTTGAAAAGCTCTAATCTTAAATCCTTTTCTCCTCTTTAGCTCAACTTCGTGTTGGAGCAAACTACGATGAATTTTTCAACAGCGGAGAGTTTCTTTCGGTTGTAAATTAATTATTGAGCAGGAATATGTTTTGAAAGTCATTAAATATTATCATGCTTAAAGCCGAGCGTATCAAGAAAGTTTTAAGAACATTTACTCGAAGGTTTTGGGTGGGTGAGAGTAGCAAAGTCTTATAACGTTTGTTGAGCGCAAATTGATTCATTCACGAACATCCATCGAGCTTCTTTAGATAAGAAACAGTACAGAACTGCTCAGCAGGCACAAGATGAATTAGGAATCTTGTAGAACAAGAGCGGGCGAGTGGAATGAGGGAAAGCTGTTCGACATATTTGCATGTGTACAACACACATCATAATGAGACAGAATGAATAATTTAAGGCAATAAAGCCCCAGCAGGATTAAACTTGGTGCTTTTGTTTTGTCGAGAGTTCTGTAAGAGGGAATTACACGCCGCCGTAAATGCTTCCTAATTGAAACCACAAACAAATTTCAATCATCAAAAATTTCTCGCATGCTTGTTGCTTGAGGAAGGAAAAACAGAAAAAATCATTCTCGATAGGCTGAGCTGTCGTGACTCGAGTGGAGAGAAGGAAAGCTCATATTCGCGCCTCACACTCCATCGTCTGAGTCTCGTTTAAATTGTAATCAAGACGAGAAGGAACTGATTATACGAAGTTGAATCAACTGCCGCGGAAAATTTTAATGATTTTAAGCGTAGCAAGAGTTTTCCTGCTGTGCAAGCGCGTACAGAATAAGCTTTTAACAATAAAGAAAAACTTTACAGAGCAAAGTAACTTCTTAGAAATTAATCAAAAAGATTTTCTTTTGAAACAATCAGAGCGTATTCAAGAAAAGTTCGGAGAGATCGGCTTGGAGCGAGCGATGTAAACTTTTGAAATTATTAATCATTCGAGGCATGCATGCGTTTGACTTCCGAGAAGTTTCACTCGTCACAAACAATTTAGATTCAAAGCTCCAGTGACTAGTCCGCAACTCTCAACATCAGCAATTAAAAATATTTTCGACACAACAACGAAGTGTTAACAAACTCCATCAACCAGCGCGAATAGTTCCATCAACAAAATCAATTTCATGCGGAAAACGGATTAAACAAAACTTTTCCTCGTTCCTTTACGATAGTCGTGATGTTCCATATCGGGTTCTTGTTCAGAATGAACGAAGTGAGTTCCGTGAGTTCGTGTGAATGTGCAGTTTGCCTGAACTTTGAAAGTGAACAGTGCTCGATTGTCTAGCGTTATTGTGTCGAACTTCTTAGGAATTTCATTCGGTTAAGAAATGAGAAGTTGGAAGAAAAAATAATCTCGAGTCTTCTTCGGTTACTTGAAAGCTGTTTTGAGTGCAGTTCCTGATTTTCAATTTTCTGTGGGAAACTTTCAGTTCATTTAGCTCAACAGAGAAAGTTTCACTGGCGATAATGAACCGGAGACTCGAGGAGTTTCAATTGATTGCGGGAAGAGTTGGCAGCTTGGAACGGGAAACAGCATCTTGAACTTTTTCAAATCAATCGCTCAATCTGTTAATTTAATCATCGAACTTTTAGTGTGGAGCTAATGGATTGAAATCGATTACAGCCAGTTCAATTCATCGTCGAAACGAAATCAATTTCCAATCTGTCACTACAAGGACATCGAGACTCCTCGTTTGTGTAATTTATAGCTTGCTATTTAAAGTGCAATCAGAACAGTAACGACAACACAAACCAGTTATAAAATGCATACTTATACAATCGTAACTTCTTAATCAAACGGCGCTTTAGACGACGATAGAGATGTGCGATGTATTTGACTATTTCAGCGTAGCAAGTCGTAGGCTCCGAGTTGTTTGTGCTGGATGCGAGTGTTGATGATGACGTGAAACGAGCCCGTTCCTGGCGCATCCGTTCCATCTCTCGCTTTTTCGTCTCGCTGAACTGCGTAGCGATGACGACCAAGCATAAATTGATCATGAAGAACGACCCAATCTGCGGAAAGATAAAGAAGAGGATGAAATCGAGTGGGGGATGGAATCGCTAATTAAGTGGTAACTCAATTAAACCGCAGGCGTTGCCGAGAAAATTTAGTCGGCAATTTTTCCATCAATTTCGGAGAAGACTTCCTTCCCTTTCTTTTGTTTTAGTAGGGCGATTTGAAACACAAGATGATCAAAATATCGTCCCACAAAGGTTTGCGGTTGGAAAACGAAACCAAACCGGAAAAATCATCCCTCGAACGGGGGAGCTTTTCTTTCTCTGCTGAACACTCAACAATGGAAACCCTTTCTTAATAGACTTGAACTCCAATTTCGAAGCAACAAAGGGCAAATCATTTTCCAGAAGTGTAATCAGATCATATTTATGAGGAATCATGGGCTTGATGTTGCTGTGTGTTCATCCGCAGCACTTTCTGGTTGGAGCGAGGAAAACCTCTTCCATAATTCTCAGTATAAATCAATTTTTATGTTGCGAAATTGCTTTTAAAGCACCAAATGGCTCAGCAGGTTTTATTGTTTACCCTGCTCTGTAACGTGTTTCGGCAGCATAAATTTTCGGCACCAAACTTAAACACGCAGCACTTGAATCGCAGCACTTGAATATTGATCGTCTTACGTCGAGCTTTAACTCTATTTTGTACTTTGAAGATTCTTTTTATAATTCACAAGACTAATTCAAAGCAAAAGAAATCAAAAGAACTTGATCCTTAAGGCTGATCCTGACGATAGCGACGGAAAATCTTCTAAATCGGTGCATGAAGAAATTGTTTTTTTCTTTGTTCAAAATTCCAGTGGAGGTGTCGAATGATTTTACCTTAAGGCGATGGCGTTTTTAGATTCAATGTAGTACATAATTGATTCGAAAAGAATGAACATCGCTGATTGATCTCATTAGGAGTTTCTCAAATAAGAGAGTTCCGCACAATCTACAATACTCTTAGAACGGTAGCCTTGGTAACCATTCAAACTCTCTCAAGCTTTCAATAAAAAATAATTAAGGTAAAACTTCAATTCCCAAGCAATCAAAAAGTTTCTCTTATACTGCTAGACCTTCACCTATGTTGCTTGTCAACATCTAGTCACCCCACATCTTTTACGGAGCATTCAAACTGAGTGCGTAACGTAGTATAATTTAATTAATTATCGTCCGCCCTTAATTGATTCCCACAACTTTTCCACTGTATCGCCCATCAATCGTTGGCTCTGCAAACTGTGTAGCCATACATCTGATAATCGTTAAAGTTTACGGGATCATAATACGGCTGAGCAATTTATGTATCAAGTATCGAATTACATGATGGAAATTATGGCAGCCTGCGGGTTATTATAAATCACTTGGCTCTCGGGACGCTTCATTGATACTCACCACAATCAATAGCACGAAATAAATCCAATCCCAAAAGCTGTGTGCGTCCTGAACGTAATACATAATGTCTGTCCAACCCTCAAGCGATATGACCTGCGGATACACACAACAATTATTAAGATTTATTTTTCAATTTACGGCCGACGCCAAACAAGAAAACTTTTCTCATTCGTCCAGAAAGTTCGTCTGCTGGGTGAGTGGATATAATGGAGGTAATAATTACAAGAAATATCGCCACCCAGGCCAGACCAATGTTGTCGAAAGAGATCGTGCCCTGGAACGGGTTTCCTCCGAGCTGCGTGCAGTTCGTGTAATATTGATTCCAGTTGACGCAAGACGTTGTTGTCGGCGTGTTCAGACTGTACGGGATGGCAGACGCTGCAAAAAGTGGAGGTGAAAATTATTTTAATATCATTCACGGACGATTAGGCTGAACGGCGCTTTTTGCTGTCGATAGAACTGACTTCATTGATCCCGCAGAAATTGCTAAACGAACCGTTGGGGGCAAAGTTGTTTTCAGATTCATCGTGTGACGTGCAAAATCTGGCGTAAAATTGTTTGTAATCTTGTCAACCGTGGCCCGTGACATCACATCGTAAAATATTTATTCCCTTCGGCGTAACGTCATGAGCAAATACGCCTGTGCCTTGGGACATTTCTCACTTCAATGGCTCCGCAATAAAGTTCTCCTTATGTCTACGAAAAATTTATGCGGAAATAATAATATTCTCAATAGAGCAATTCGGGTGTCAATTCGATGGATGCCGAGTGCCTTCACGTAAGATTAGTTGAGAAATTGAAGTTGCGAAACTCAACAGAAGCTGAAAAGGCGGCGAAGATTTATCACTCTCTCGTCTCGAGCTCACTGAACAAAACACGTTCTCACGTACGAGCAAGCGGGTGTAAATTGTTCGGATGAATGCACGGATGATTAAATTGATAAATTGAGACGAGAGCAGCAAAACGGGGGAGCTTTTTTACAACGGAAACCCATCAAGGGAAAAGCTCACGAAAAGCATGATTTCGACGTCAAATGGACCAGCAGCAACAGTTTGATCAGGCGAGGAAGAAAAATTCACCTGTCGCAGCTCAAATTTATGGCGCAATCAAATGTGCCTGCAGCTGCTATTGTTCAATGAACGTTAGGAGAAAGAGTTTCTAAAGAGGGATAATGGCCACTCGATATCGCTCTCGACCCTCGTCTACATGAGTCTCGAGTTCCGCTCAGCTTCAATTTATTCATGTCAATGAACACTGCGATAACGTCCGATTAGACTCACCGTTGCATATTAATGGTCCGATGCGATATGGCGGCAAATTACTGCATAAGTGCATTCCGGAGTCCTCGGTCTTCGAGCAAATGTAGTCTTGCTCCTTGGAAAATTCATAGTAGAATGATATGCTACAATCGATGAGAAGATGAACAGACAAGAACGAAACATGAAACTTCTAGGAACGATGCTCTCGGACGAGAGACAAGCTTTCCTTAATATAATTATTCGATATAGACACAGTAGAAGTCACACAAATCATAAAATACTCAGATGCAGTAGTTTTCATAGAATAGACTTAGACAATTAGTTGCTAAGACGACACACAAAACTGAAAAACATTTTCGTTTCAACGTCGTTTAAAGCAAAGCCTCGCGCTCGCTCGACTTGATCCGTAGTAAATTTAATGCGGTTCACAAAATTTATTGCGTATCATGCGTAAAAACGTTCAATAAAGCAGAACTCATAATCTTTAATGCCGAAGAGTCTTGGCAAAACGGGTCGAGGAAGACGAGCGAACATTCAGCCGACAAATAAATATTCTCCTCGTTTTCATTCTTCTCTGATCGAATTTATTGTTCTCGTGTGCCAGCGGCACATGTGGTTTAATATGAAAAGCAAACAGTCAAACATACACGCGTTTAGATGAAAAAATTATACAATACAAGCGAGAAGAAAACTCTCTTTAAGGGAAATTCGTGAGTTTCGGGTAACTCGAAAGCTCAGCAAAAAATTATGCTCTGCTTCATATGAATTGCCAGGATTTGTGAATTGTCCCAGCTAAAACAGAAGATTGAAATGAAATTTATTTATCTCGGAAATATATTTCATTATTGAAAAGAAATCAGTGATCTATTTAATCGGAATAAATATTTTTGCTCTGTTCGTAGATCGATCTTGGGTTGAGGAGACGCTTACATGATAAGCGTCTGTACATGAGAACCGACGAAGGAAAATGTCGTTTCATTTATGGAAATGATGGCATGATACACAATAAATTTCGACGCCGAAAGACATAACGAAGTCTTTTCCCTTCGTGAGCTCTTTTTCAGGTTGTCGGAATTTAATTTTCGGAATAGCATTCTTATGAGCTCGACATTAAGTGAGATTCAAATATTTAGACATCAGAAAAACAAAAATATTTTCTTCTCTTCCATGTGTAATCAGAAAACACAAACAAAACCGAATCTCGTCGACAATTTAATTTTATCGGCGATCTTATTGCGTCGTTCAACAATATCAATTGATTTGTCAACAGCGCTCAGTTTGGCTGAGAAGAAGGAAAGGAAAAGTCTTAAGACAAATACGCTCACACATAACAAAGGAAAATGGAAGAAGGGGGCAAAGTTTATTAGATGAGGAAAAAGTTTAAACGACTTGAGAAAGATTAAAAAACAATCTGAGAGAAGGAGGAGGGGCGATGGAGAATAAGACTTTCTTTGAGAACCATCTCAGCTCGTCTTAAGGATTTCATTCATTTTATGTCTCGGGGATCGAGCGGCGACGAAGGCCTGGAGGGCGAGGGAGTTATAAAGAGTTTTTAATTTAATTAAATCGCCATCTGCTATAAACAAAAACAAATAAACGTCGCTTCGTCTTGAGATTTTGTCGGGTCTTCTGCGGAAGATTCTCACTCAAATTTTGTGTCTTGATTTCTGCTGAAGTGTGAAAAATGCTGTGTTGGTTAATGCTATTGTTAAAGTATAAGTTTTTGTGATTTC
The DNA here is from genome assembly GCA_033064975.1 of Smittia sp. YW1114-2. Classification (NCBI taxonomy): domain Eukaryota; kingdom Metazoa; phylum Arthropoda; class Insecta; order Diptera; family Chironomidae; genus Smittia; species Smittia sp. YW1114-2. The sequence continues at coordinate 21,258,645 of CP093833.1, forward strand.
GTGGCTAAAATATATTTCCTTGCAGTCTTTTGGAAGCGAAAATTGATAAGCGGACTACATGAATCGAAACTTCAAGCGACTTTGTCTCTTTATGAAACTTTAATTATTCGGCATACTTATTCAGCTTATCATGCTCAAGACAAACTTTATTAAGCAGGAAGCGTTTTTTACAGAGGCGGCAAAGTTTTGTTGCGGTAAAAATGGAGCGGACAAACTTCAGGTGTTGAAAGCAAATAGGGATGGAAGAGTAAGCAGCAAAAACGAACTCAAGCTTGATAGTTTCAGATGAAATATGATACTGGAGGAGTTTGCCAATGAAAAGGATTAGCGAAATTTTGAAATGGTTGACAAATTACGTAAGCAGCTTTTGGTCACGTGAGTCATCAACGATACTAGAATTCCTAGAAAATCAATAGGTTTTGTGTTTGTGGGTTTCTTCGGATGGCTGAGCAGATCAGATCTACATTGAATCAAGTTGCACAATGGCTCAGACGACCACTGAATGAGATGCAGCTTGCTGAACTGATTGTTTAGCTTTCAATGCGATTTTCTATTCAAAGCGCTTAAAATGGAACTGACCACCTCAAGGATATTTAAACAAAGCTTTTATTTATTGTCAGGTGAAAGCTCGTCTCATGAGGTTTGTTATGTAATCGGTATGAAGAGACGTAACGAATGGTCAGCCATCAGAAACCTCTAGTTAGATAAGTTAGATAAATGATTTTAGGTGCTGTTCAAAGCTAAATTTACTACTGATGTTGCATCGATGAGCTCGACCAAACTAAATAATTTGCGGCTTGTTTTACAAACTATGCAAATTGATTTCTAATGGTTTCTTTTTGATGTAACCGAAACTAATCTAACAGTTCGATAAAAGCAAGCTCTAGACTTCTCTGCTCTAACATCCAGATTCCCCCTCGAAGGAACTCAAAATGTGTTGCGAGAGGGAAATCAGTGTATGTAATAATAACGAACTAAAGGCTCACACATTGATATAATCTAGTTTTGGTTTTGTTTTTGCGTTAGGTTTTCTTACGAATTAACACGAACTCGAACTTTGAACTCATCCGGAATCCTAAAATGAAATGGAGAGAAAATCCAACAAAAGGGAATGTTTTGGTATTTTTCTGATCTTTGTGTTTGGGGAGTAAATTTAGGGCGTTGGAAGGCTTACGGTTCTATGCAATGCAACAGAAACTAAACTTTTATGAAATTCAATCATCTACGAATCAAGAAAATGTGAAAAGATAAAAGAAATAAAAATATTTTTTTATGAAATCGTCTTCTTCGTGTTGCTACACCAACCGAGTAGCTAGGAGAAGTGTGAAGCATTCAACAATAACGGCAAAAAGAAAATCTCCAGAAAGTTTTCACGTCACGTCTCGAAGCAATTTCTTTCAATTTGTTTCATTCACTCGCATGTTTGTCTTACAAACAGCAAAATTAAATGGCTTAAGATCCCAGCCGCCTAGTGAGTTTAATGCTTTTCATGCTATCTGACGAGGATTATGGCATTAAATATGTTAACAATTTCAGAATCTCGTATCAAGTTCATTATGCCCAGAATTTTCTGGCTGAGAAAAACTTTACACAATTCGGGGGCAAATTTCATTTCGAGAGAGAGGGCGGGTAATGAATAAATGATTTTTATGTAGCAGAAAATTTATTTGCTTGCTTGAATTTTGTGGCAGTTAACAAGCTGAAAAAAACATGAGGTCGGAAACAAGCTTTCGGGACTATAATCATCTGCAGAAGCAGACTCTCCAGTCATGCTTCTCTGTCGCATTATCTGCTTGGAAAGATTTAGAAAGTAATGCGAATGGCTGAATGCTTCTGACACTATCTCTGAAATAATTACTCTTGGTGTAATTTTCTTTATCACGGTGGAAGAAAAACTGTTTGAGATCTGTCATGTAAGCGAGCAACTGCCAACCAAAGAGGCGAAGTCTGTGCGTGACGATGAAACTTTTTTTCGTTGTTCTGTTCGAACACGACGGGAGTAATTGCTTCATGCACGATAATGTCTATTATTAAACGAGCGATTTCACGTGCGGTCAGAGAAGATTGCGGCAAACGACTCAGCTGTACTTGAACTTCGAACGATGATAATTGAGATTGAAAAGAACTGAAACTACCATTAGCAGAGCCAACTATCCGTTTGAAGGTTGCGGTGTGAGACCTGGAAATGCCGCTTTAAAGCCATGAGGAAGTCGTTCCAGGTGCTAGCAACACGCAAGTTGAAAATCTGTTGAATTATTTATGTGACGGAATCGTGTTGCGCCTTTTCACACTTCTCCAAGGTGTTTGAATCTGTGTTCGTGGAAAGGAAACGTTCCCTCAAACAGCTTTATTCAAATTATCCTTTTATGTTACCATTCAGTGAGTTCATAAAAACAGAATCATGCAACTTCCCATCGTACAAAAGAATGGCACGCGAAAAAAGGGAAAAACGAAAACTTCAAAATCGTCTGTGTAAACATCAGTGGAATGTTTGATGGGAGATTGAATAGCGCTTATCGTGAGAGCCTCGAAGGGCCGAAAGAAATTTTCTGGGTTTTATGTCTGAGATGACTTTATGAGGAGATGTTTTTAGGATCAGTTAGTTCAGTTTTGTATGAGCTTGTCCCTTTTCAAAACCGTTTCATTGATTAAATCAACAATATTATTTCCAGAAAAAGGTTTTTAGATCATAGAGTTTATTGAAATGCTTTGTATGAGAGTTAGGTGGAAATCAATTTAGAGAAGAAGAGATTAATAAACACAGGCGAGACGTGTAAATGACAAAAATAATTCAGACGAAAAGTTCTCTCGTGCAGACGTTTTCTTGGTAGTTTGGCAAAAGCTTAGTCTCAATAAAGGTGTCGAGAGTACGATAAATACAAATGATTTACATTAGATTCGTCTGGACTTTAATGGATTAAGTTCTAATCAAGAAGATAGCGAGAAGAAATTTCACACTCGATAAATGATAAAAGATTTTTTACTCAACAGTTATAAACGAAGAACCAAAAGCTTCTGCCAAGAAAAAGTCGCACAGAGCAATAGCAGCCAATGCAGCGATTCGAGGTGCATTCTCAAGAGGCAAAGGAAAAAGCTAAAGCTCGAGAGCGAAACAATTTATATATTGAAGCTTTAAAAAAACAATTTCCGGAGCGTGCAAAAGGAAATTCCATAAAAATAACTAAATTGATATTTCCCAGGCAAGAAGAGCAGCAAACTGAAAATCCGTGTACGCTCTCCGAGGAGAGGAAAAGTAAGAAAATTGTGTCTGGAAAGAGTGAAAAGTTTTGTAGAATCTAAAAGCTCGAAACATAAAGTTTGTTAAGTTGTTGTCTTGTACAAAACGTGTCAGAATTTCCGAAAGAAAAATTTGTGATTTTTTTGTGTGAAGTTTTCCTCGGGAAACAATTTTCTTTCTCGAGAAGGCGAGAGGAAGACAACTTGAAAGAGATCTTTAATTAATGGCTCTTTTAACATCTGGTTCTCGGGAAATTGAAGGAGGTTTGTCGTTGACTCAGGGATTTCAAACTTTGCTTTCGTGCTGAAATCTACTCGAGGACTCTTCTGAACTTGAAAGTGTTACAAGCGAGTCGCAAACGTTCGCAGCTATTGTTTGTTAGGAAAGCATCTCAAACATTATTTTCGGAAATACTCGATTTAAATAAAACATCTCTGCTCGTTTCATCCGCTAGCGGAAAGGTCGACGGCAGTCCTCCCTTTCGAAAGGTGGAGACGAAACTCTCGAACGTCTTTGAGAGTAAATGGTTTTGAATTAATTTGTTAAGTTATTCTTTCGGGAGGCGGAAGCATCTCCTTTGTTTTTATCGTCAGACATAAATTAGTTTTAATTGAATTCAGTACAATGAAACGTAAACAACAGATAAAAACGGAGCGTATGTACTCACTCGGGCCGAAGGACAGCATCGGGCAATTGCAACACGCAACGCTGCCTCAAAATCCCCTCCCACAATTGAACTCCAATAATGCCGAAAATGAAAAACACAAAGAAACACAAGAGCAGAACATTTCCCAGCATAGGCAACGTATCCAACAACAGCATCACGAGGATCCGCATACCTGAGAGGACAAAAAGAAGGCATACAGAATTATTTTAAAGAGGCTTTCGAGCGACTTACTTGGAATCCGATTAATTGCCCTCAAAGGTCTCAATACTCTAATAGTCCTAATAGCAGTTAAGTTTAAATTCTCAACTTGTAAAAAGTATTCTAAAGCACCAGACATCACGATGAAGAAGTCCAAGCGATTCCATGAGTCAGCAAGATAAGTTCCGCGTCCCCAGCCACCCATAGCGATCATTTTAATTGTCATTTCCAGCGAGAAGAAAGCGAAAATAACGTCGTCGAAAATCTGCGGATGAAAAGTGTGAAGTTCATGTAAACAAGTGAGATTAATGATCAAGCGCAATGTGCGACAACCTAAGCGTGAAATTTCTTTTTCAAACAAGCACTTAGCGGAGCGGCGTCATGATAAACTGCTTAGCGTCGTCTATTTGGTAATTTCAGCACCTAATTCATCCTCTTTTGCATTAAATTAACATAACGACGAAAGTTTCATGTTCTCGAACCTTTTTGCTGCTGCCGTTCAAATAAAAAACATGAAAATTGGTGTCGTGAGCATCTCGCTGGCCAATACGTGACTGGCATCGGTCCAAAGAAAATTAATCAATGTTTGCCGGAGAAACAATTCTTGCGACGTCTTCTGCTCTATCTCTCAAGCTTGGCATGACTTCGACTCCTTGCCCGCTATTAAGGCGATCTGCATGCAACAAGTCCGGGAGCTTAAAGTTCGACTCACCTGCAATATTTTACAGCGATTTTGTTCGCATTTGTCATCGACGCAGGGCTGGAACATTCCCAATGTGATGCAGTTCAGCAGGATCACCAGCATGGATATTCGCTCGAACCACGTGTTGGGGACAAGAATAGAATTTTGTTAGTGAAAGTTTGTCGTTGTAATTCGACGCTTAATTCATTTAAATTTGATCCAATTAAGCTTTAATCAAATTTAAATGCGAACGAAACCGAAAAGTTTGTGTTTGCGAAATTAAACAAGTTTTCACCCTTCTCTCGAGCTCATCGTTGAGCTTCAACCAACAAGTTCTCATTGAGTAGATTACATAATTCAAGGCAGAGGTTCGTAAACATAGTAATTGCTAGAATCTGAGATCCCTTGACCTATGGACGCTGTGGGCGCAACAGTTCAACGACTACAAGTTTGGAAACCTTTCAACGGAAAGAATTTCTTGTTTTTCTTCCAGAAACTTCAGGCAACTCGATCCGCTTGATTGACAGCCAGCTGCCTTCTCAAATTTATGGAAACTTCAGCGAGATCTAAATAAAATAAAAGTAAATCTAAGATCTACAAATCTTTCTCGCTCACTCGCATCAATGTCACGAGCCACTGGATTAAGAAAATAAATGACGGCTCGTCGAGTCGGCGGGGAGGAGAAACAGTCAATTAAGGTGAGCTTTAAGGCAACCTCTGTTTTTGGGGCAGGCAATAATTATTCGCACTGAAATAAAATTTAATTAGCCGAATGAGGAAGGGAAACATCCGTTAAACTTCAATTTACAATTTCAGCGCTCGGATTTTTATTTCCGAGGCATTCAACTCGCGGCGTTCAAAAGAATTCCTATTAAAATGATAAATGACCGAAAGTTTCCCGACTAAGAGGCGAACCGAAAGAGAAAAGTTCAAAATGAGAATCTTGTGGAAGAAACTCGATAAATTGCTCAAGCCATGTCAGACGAGCTTTCGCTTTCGAACAGCCGAGTCTATCAATGAAAATTCTTTGAGGTTGCTGAACGAATCTGGCGGAGAGGAATTTTTTCGTCCGAGCTCAGCATAGTTGAATCATGTTTTATTGCAGCTCAGTGGGGGAGAAAGCAATCGGCGTTTAGCAAAATGCTTTTACGATTATTGCACTTATTACCATATTTGAAAAACATCCAAGCGACCGCCACTGATGTCTACGTGATTCCAACATAACGAATTAATTCGTCTATCGTATGCAGTAAAACTGCGTTAGGGTTTCGGAGGCTAACCACAGTTTATGCGCTATTACGCTGACTACAACGTTTTTGCAAAAACAGTTCAAACAGAAATTCATTCTATCATAGACGAAGCGATGTAGCCGACGATTAATTTAATCAAATCGAGAAAATGCGAGTTTTTCACGCTCGAAACATAATTTAATTTGATACCATTTTTCACAGAGCACACAACGAGCGCAAAAAGCGGTTTCATTGTGATTGCGACGTAATCGCTCATCGCGCTAAAAGCCGAAGAAGGAAAAAGGGAAATCGCGTAAATGAAAAGTGTGAAGCGATTCCTTTGAAAGGCTTTTCTTCGGCTGGCCGCGCGCGATACTCGTTGTTCAGGAATTCGAATCACATTTCTCCCGCCGTCAAATGAAGTTCTCAAACGAAATATAAGTAAATGTTTTCTCGCTTCGCAGTTTATCCGGACCTCTGCTGGCTCGAGCGCAAGACTAATGGATTTCTCTGGATGCTACTGAAGGAGAAACTGAAGAAAAACAATTAAAATTGTGATTGATAGCTTGAAACCTTGCTCGTTATGCTTGTGAAATTGCGCAAATATTTTCATTGCAAAGTGTTCACAGCAAATTGTAACTCATTGAACTCGGACTGACTTTAAGCTTAGCAATTATTTCCGATAACATTGCTCATGAAGGGTGTTTGAACATTTCAAGTTAAGAACGTGATTTGTGCTGGAGTGTGAAAGTGAACCACCTCTTATGTGAGAGGGATCCTTAGCAGCAAGAGCTCCTGAACATAATTGATATAAACCAGGGATTAAGTTGGCAAAAGAGAGGTGCGCTTGAAGTCAATCGCAAGCTTTTCGTTCTGATATGTAAAGAGCTTTCCAGGTTTCATAAAGCTTTTCAAATCCCTGACATTTCATCATTAAATACATTTCAACTTGAAAACTTCAAGGATTTCGCGTCTCGCTGACGATGCTTAAGAGGAATTGTGAAAACTTCGGCGACGAAGCTTTTCAGTTTCGTTTAACGTCATTTGAGCTTGGACGAAACAACTATGGATTGGTGATGAGCTTGAGACACCAGCTTCTTGGTCGTACGTCCTGGCTTAAATATTTGAATGAGAATTCAACGAATCCCGGATATGGAAGATTCGGCTGTCCCGACGATGTGCTTGTCGTGTCGTCGCCGCTACATGTGCTCGATCGGCTGCCAGTGCTGACATCGCCCGATGATGTTGACAACGACGACTTGTTGCTTCGGCTTCTTCTTCTGGTGCTCGCCATTCCGCCCAAACTCTCACGTTTCTGTCCACCAAATGGCATTCCATAATAGCTGATGTTATCAGTTCCGTCACCCACATTGTAATAGCTACACTCGCTGGCCCGACGACGTTGAAGGTTTGCAGCCGTCAACGAGTGCTTCTGTTGCTGTTTATTACTATTTTTAATGCTATTGTTACGGACGAAGTTGCTGTTGTTGGACATTTTGGCCGCCCCGGGCTGTTGAGAATTTGTTTCACTCTCCAAATCAGACTCGGAGTAAGTGTTGTAAAGCATGTTGCTAGTTCATTTGACTTGATTTAGTTTATTTTCAGTTGTGATTTGGTTGGCAAAGCTTCGTGCACGTCAATTTGTCGTGTGGTTGCTGTAAAATTGCAAAGTTCACCGAACACGTTTTTCTATTCCATCAAGCACACTTGAGTCCCGTGTAGGGTGATTCCTCTGCAAAGGGAACAAATTTACGTGTGATTAATCACCTCCGGGAGCTTTGCACAAGAGTCATAAACACAGGTGAGAAGACGGAAACAAACACAAGGCGAAAAGTGGGTCAACAAATCTTCCGCTCGAGATTCTTAAGCAGTCGAGAACTCCTAGACGCGAACTTAATATCGAGGCGTTGTACCAAACCTGCAATTCCAACGCCTCAGTCATGTTCAGTCTGGTGCCTAGCTCTCGATAGCTTCGCTTTATGACTTCAACAGTTTCTCTTAAAACAAATTATAAATTCTCTTTCCCACGCTAACAAACTGTCTCAGTTATTTCTTCTCACCGAGATTATAAATTTAATTAAATAGGAATAAATTAACAAGGTACTTGCTTCTTCGAATCATCAACTACATCGCCTTTCTGCGAGACATTTGGGAGCTTCAGAACCTTCGAGCTGTTGCTGTTGTTATCTCTTCGAACACGATGCTGAGAGAGAAACACGAGCAGCCATCTGCAAACATCATTCAAATGAAAGTGTATGCAAATGTGATGGTTTTTGTGTTGCCTGAAGGTGCCGTCGAACAAGAAAGCCAAGTTGAATCGTCGAAGAGTTCAGGAAGTCCCCGCAAATTCTGAAAAGCAGAAAGGAAACATCGATAAGAGTTCGCTTTACGTCTGCATGGTAATTTTATGGATTTCTTCTCGTTTTGCGTCAAGGCAACATAAATAATATCGCAGCAGCTCAGAGTCATCATCATCATTTCCCATCGTTCTGTTGTCATGGGATATAAGTTGAGGCTTGATTATGATATGCCGCAAAATGTATTCAATCCCTCTGCTTAAGCTTTACTGCGTATTTTAGAAATGTCATTAGGCTGGCTATCTGTTTCACATCAAGTGGAGCCCACGACGATATTCGAAAACTTGTAAACTTGATAACATAGCTTCCATTATAGCCACCCTGACTCTCATCAAAGCACTAGAGCGTCGTGATGATAACCATGATCAGTATTGTGGAAGGAAATTCGAAAAAGTGCTACACGATATCGCACGATGATTTACGAGGATTAAGAGCATTTCGATCAATAAAAACGCCGCTGGGACTCTGCACACTCAAGATTATGACAATCACATTACGTTGATGCTCGCAATGCGTCGACACTTTCATTATCACCTGCCCGAAATCACATCGAGTCTCCCTGCTCAGCAGCTTTTTGTCGAAGCTTTGTGAGGCCAACCGTGTTTGTGATCCATGAAACTCTCACCCAAAAAGTTGATTTTATCTCCATTATGTGAATTCGGGAACTTTCGGTTACCGGTGACCTTATAACCATTTTTTTGTTAGTCTTGACAAGACGTCAGACATAAAATAAATGAAGCCTGCTGTTCACTTTTTGTCTCGGTTCCACGCAAAATGGGCGACACCTGATAAAAGTGCCTTTGCCAAGCTTTTTTCGAAAAGGTTTTTGCCTCCGAACGTCGAAAAAGCATTTCGAGATCTCATTTTTCATTCGCATCCGGAATTCTGTTTGCCGAGATGGAACTCGTTTCATCATCATAAAACTTTAATTTTCCCTCCCATCCTAGCTTTATAGCAAATCATAAATGAACCTTTCTGTAAAGTTTTAGAGAAAGAGCGTATCGATCTTGTTTGGCGCCGTGCGGTCTCGTCTCGGGGTAGGAGAAACGATCTCGAGGGAAACGAGAGAATGAAATCTCAGCAGTAAATTCAATTGGTTCTCGAACTAAAACTTCCGCAGCTTTTAAGTCTAAAGCTGTTTGAAGCTCTAAAAAATTAAAGTGTTTGCCAATTTTTTCAGAGAATTAAAACTTTTCTCTGAACTCTTTTGCTTCAAAAATCAAAGTTTACGAAAGCTCCCAACTTAAATTCTTTAATAAGAAGCTAAGGGTTGAGATTCTTAAGTCGCGAAGCCCTGTAAAAGGTCAATATCGCTCAGGGAAACTTAATAATTGAGTGATAAGAGCGCTGCCTTTACTCGAAAGAAGCATGAATGTTATTGACATCAATTCATCTTTGCTATCTAAAACTTTCCTCTCCTCGCTTCCTTAGAGTTTGACACATTTGTTTGAGTTGTCGAAGCCGCACATAACTTGGAGCAGCACGAGACAGAAACCACATTTGTATATTTTTATGCCGCCCTTAAAGCCGTTTTCCCATGAAAGACAAACAAGCGCTGAAAGTTTTTTCTTTTTCGAGAGGAGTAGAAATCTCATGTGCTGCTCCCCACCGACAAAACAATTTTCCCATCGCTTTCAGCAAACAAATGATTGCCTTACAACGAGCGAAGTTTTGTGTGTTTTTTCTTAGGCCTGATTCGTGGCAGAGCTTCGTCGTCCTCTTGCTTACGCTCAGTCGTCTGCTCCGCAAACAATGGATAATGTTATTTCTTCAAAGTTTTCTAAACTAAAAAACGAAGAAACTTGGAAACTCAATTTGATTTATACAAAGTCAGAAGCGAAACGAATTTGATATTTTATCAGGACAACAATGACCTTGTTAGAGGCAAAATTGGAATAACGACGTTGATAAGCAAATAAGAAAACTTTTTCTTTCCATTGTTGGACCAAGTTATGTTCAGGCTTCGATATCAATCAAGATAGTCTAACTTTCGAGACCCGGGACGACGGATGGCTGAGAAAGTGTTGAGCGAACAAAATTGAATTCATCAAAGTAATTTAACGGTGATTTCGAAATAACAGTCACGAAAACATCTTAAATCGAAGCGAATAAAGGAGCGAAACGATCCCGTTGCGCCTTGTGGAAGCAAATCCGAGCTCGCTTCAGTGTCGTCGATAAAACCTTGTTGACAAGGAGGTTATTGTATTATCCCAACAAGATTCTATTCAATAAGGCCTTTCCCTTCCTTCCCGATGTAATTTATGAGCTTCGTCTCGAGAATGGCAATTTTCATTGATTGTGGCTGATTATTGTTGAAGAGAGCGAGACGAGGAGGAAATCAATTTCTCAAAATTGCTTTGTGTTGGACGACAAGGAAAAGATTTCGGGTCTGATTCTCCACCTGGACTTGTTCGCACGACTTCCAACGACTACAATCGGAAGCGAACGTTAATGCAAAAAGATTGACATCGTTTTCTCAAGACACGCATGGGAGAGAAACAGCAACAGCCATCAAGTCAATATAGTGAAATCGAGCTTTAAGTGACGAGCAGAACGTCTGAAGCACCACCGTTTCGTTGAGAACTGTCAGTGAGTCGCGATGACAAACATCGGAGAAGTCTTTGATGAAAATTGATTTCTCAAAGTAAACAATTCGATCGCTCCGTGCGAGCGCCGAGAAGAATTTCTACATTTAAATCATTGGGATGTCTACGCAACAAATAAACGATGTCGGCAACTCACAGAATACGAGAACGAGACGAGGAACAGTCAAAAGATTCCCCATTCGACGCTCGTCTTCTCCTTGTCCTGCTCTAGTCAGATTTTATTTATTTTCCTTCCCGAACCTCTCGGCTGTTTATCTCGAGATACGGCAAGTTTATTTGCACACACGATTACTCGGCCATCGGTCGGTTCTTGGTGATTATTTCATCCAAGAGTACACGAGAGTCGCTCGATTGTTTCCATTTCCCTCATTCGACAGTCGTTCGTGCGTAGCAGCAGACAGCCTGGACGTGAAAAATTATCGTGTTTTCTAGTCGTAATCGAGGCGAGAGAGGAAAACGAGAATCAATTGTGAAAGTTTGTTCATTCGAATATTTCGTTCTCATGAATAAATCAACAAAAGTCTCTTCTTCAAGTTGTCGCTTGTACATTTCCATAATTTTCAATGTCAAAGGAATTTAAATTGAGGACGTTTGCATGTTTCCTCGGCTTACGTAGCGTTGGATCTTCATCGGACTAATTACTTGAGATAAAGGAAAGGCAAAAGGTGAGCTGAAAGCTTCATAATTGTTCACGGCTCGTCATTTCTGTTTTACACTTTTACAGCATCGTTCAGACGACGGCAATCGCTCAAAGCCCCCGCAATAAAACAAAATTAATCTCCTCTAATTGTGTATTGTCACATTTTACGTTCGCACAGGAAATTCTTTCCTAGGCGTTCCACGAACCAGTTTCCTCCATTAAAGCGGATTTTACTAAACGCAGAAAGAGATCATCATTACATAATGACTCCGGTCTATTAGCGATTCTTCTTTCATCTTACTTTTAAACGAACATCTTCGCAGTAAGACGTTTGGTTTTCGGATGACCATGACAAGGGAAATATGTATTTGAACCTTCGGTAAAGCTATTAAAGCATCAGACGAACATTTCATAATCTTTTTCATCTTTGTGTGGAATTAAAATCTTGACAGCCTATGCAAATGAGAGAGGAAATCTTCCTTCCCTCCACTCTCTAGGTGAACCTTAAAAAATATTGATTTTGATGATGACATCATCCCATCTTATCATAATTAGATCGTTTTCATGTTTCATGAAAGATGGAAAACGTTCGCTCGGTTGATATTTGCGTCGGATATGAAGTCGGGCAAGTCATTTTGTACTCTGCTCCGCACGAGAAGTTGAATTGAAAATTTTCGCTTATTGGATGTTATCTGTGCGCCTTGAACGATGAGAGGGAATTTACTTACTCTCGGCGAAAAGCTGCTTTGGAAGGAAAGTTAGATTGCGAAACAAAGATTAATATTTCTTGCACGCTCGAGCTGAAATGAACTTTCTCATGCAAAAGCATCGCCGCTAACTCCCACGATGGTATCAGTGGAATTAAATTGAATTAAAGTCACTCCGACAGCAGGAAGCTTGCAGAGCTACGTTGTCGGATCAAGCGTGAGGAAATAAATCTCTCACGGACCTTCATAGCTGAATATTTCATGCTCGACCTGTTTTACCTTAAATCTCCCAATTTCCTTGAAAATACTTCTAGGAAAAAGTTTTTATTTTCACCAAAACCTTTTTGAATGCGCCCTCGCTTTTAAGTTAATTGAAAGCAGAAGAAAATTTCCTTTCACTCAAAGTTTATGCCTCTGTCAACATGTGAATTAGTTTGATTAGAAGATTGATGGAAATGTGACGAAAGTTTTATTGAAAGTCATCGAGGCTCAATGACTGAGCTTTCCCGAAGATGAATTAATTAATGGAAGTTGGCAGCGCCAGCTTCGAAGAGAGTTTAGAGTATTCAACTGGAAAACTTTTCATTGGTCAGTCGCTATTTGAATTTCCTTTGAGAACTCAAATGAAAATTTTGATTTCATGAATTTCCCGAACCTTAAATATTTCGCTCTCGTACCTTTTTCTCCAAAATCAACATTTATATGTGAAAGTTTTACCTTTTGAGAGTTTCCTATCGAGCGTTGCATGTGAACTGAATTGGAAAATGGTGTAGAAAATATTTTCATCAATAATTCATCTCATTGCAGCAGCAAACACAAACAGTTCGCCACAAGTTTCACATCGTAACGGGAAAATTCGGCAGTGGAGACCAAAAACAAGCCAAACAAAGTTATTGACTTTCTCATACATTGAGAAACAAGGGAGATTTCATTGCACTGAATCATCGACAGTCTGTTTACGTTCACCGATTTAATGATTTTATCTCTTTATGATGACTAAAGGAAAAATCGATGAGTTAATTATTCGTCAGAGTCAATTTTCAGAAAATCTCGAGCATTTTTCTCTCGAAAAGCGTCTAAAGAATTTCGAACTCCGCCGCCGCTAAGCGATCACAATTGAATTCGTAATGAGGGTAATTAAGTCTTACGAGTTTTACGACGGTCGGTTGGAAGCTTCTGAAACTCGGCCGCGCTAATTCCAAAGAGTTGAGCAATTAAAAACGCCTTAATGGCTTCGAATGATTGAGGAATTTCCATCAAACAAATTTTCCTAATCGACTTGAGTGAGTTCGTTGTTTTCTATTTGTCTTCGTGCCTTTGACTGTTCGAAGGTTTATTCTTAGAAATGAAAGCGAAACATCGTTTAAATTACTTCGAAATGTTTTTGGAAATCAGTGAAAGGCTGCTCAGCCTTCGCTCGAGTCACGTTAAGTTTCCTTTTCGCAGCGACAGTGTCGTGAGAGAATTTCTCTATCGCGGAAGCACAGGAACACGGCGGGAGTGAAAATTGTTTCGTGCCACTTGAACGCATATTTTTAGCACGGTGAGATTCAAATAGTTCTCCCACCACTCGAAGCTTTCCCCCTTCACGCCCGAAAATACGCCAGACACTTCTCCATAAATTCATGTTGTTTTATGACTATCGATTAGATCGCTGCTTTTCATTAAAGCAGCTTTTGGCGGAGCAATATTTCTAATTCAATCATTAAGCTCCCCATCGATTCCTCAATGTGGCAGCGACACGGGAAATAATTTTCAGTTTTTATGGCAATTCGTTGGGACTTTTATTGTGTTTTCAAGATCGCGTTGATGATGAGCAACGCGTGAACATTTTCTCAAGACTCAAATTGGATAGGACGATCAATGGGATGCACAAGTAATTATAATCATTGACATGATTAGAAATCGATTTTACTGCGACGGAATATTCCCATGAACACGTCCGAGTTTGTCACTGCATAATTAAACACATATAGTTAGTATTACGCTCTATTAATTGCAACATGGTGCGGACGGTGCGAGAAAATCGGCCACAAAGCAAACTTTTCTCGTTCCCCAAATTGCACCGCACGTAACACTTGTTACATTATCCGCAGTTTTCTCCGCCGCACACATGTGAATGTGTTTTTGAAAATTCATTTATTACCTCGCACAATTGGAGGAAAAACGAGAAGAGAGAAATAAATTAAACATCGATGCTCGATCGCGGAAAACCAGACGCTGCTGAATTTTTCCGATTGACTTTACTCGCGATCGTTTTGTGATTTTCCTTTCGATTTTGCTGAGCTGGCGACGATGACTCTGTTGTTCTTCAATTAGTCGTAATTATTTCTCGGCTTGAGATGTTATCAGAATGTCGAACAAACGTCAGCAAATAAACTTTTCTCCCCAAACTCCTCATCACGCAATTTTCAAATTCTTTCGAACGTGCTTTTCACGAAGATTTTCTCTCGAGTTTTCTCGGAATTTCCCGCAACTCGTAAAAATTTCACTTACGTATTCTTATCCTTCCTGCTTGTGTTTATTTTTTTCTTCAAAAAAAAAGGTTTCGCCTTAATGGGAAAAATTGATTTTTGCACTTTTTTTCATGAATGAAATCTTTCTCAACGGCAACAAGGCTTCTCCTGATCCTTCAGAGCAGCTCTTGAAGCTTTCTCATCATTATAATTTTTTTATTCACGTGCACTTAATTCACGTTCACTTGAGAATTTATTTCCACTGTCACAGGAGATCTTTAATTCGTTTGATTTTCTTTTACAATAGATGTTCTCAACTCACTAAGAACTGGAACAATGTAACGTTCACACGCACGGAAAGAGCTCGAAAACGGAAAATCTTCACGTAAAAGTTGTTCGAAGGTAGAGATGGAGAAGAAAGTAATTAAAAATTAATAAATATGCTTTCTCTTTGCTCTGCCTGTAATCCTCTTGGCCTGGGTGCGGTGGACCGAAAATTCTTTTCTCTTTCGTGATATACACACGGAAAATCTATATTTGCACAATAATCCAAATTGTATTTTTCTTCACTCTGACTGCCTCCGTCCACTCTGGAGCGAAAGTGAAGCTTCGCCCGCTCACAACTGATAAAATGTTGATTTTATTTTTTCCTCGCTTTCTCACATTTAACTAATTTTTTCATCTTGTCTGTTTGCAGTTGTGAAAAAATTAGGACTGAAAAAACAGCTCACTGGGGGACCACGGAAACCAAGCAAACATTAATGGACGAACGCTGGAAACTAACTGAAAAACTGTGAAAATCGAATGAAAATAGACGAAAGCTCGCCGAAAGTTTGACGCATGGCAAGTCGTGATTCGGCCAGTTAGAGCTCGTGTGCGTGCGAACGGAGAGAGCGACGAGGGAGCGAGATCTAAAGGAAAACATTCTATCAGACGGTAAAGAAAAGCAACAGATGAAAAGGCGAGCTTTAATTTTCTAAAATTTTAAGCGAGTTCGGGCGGCGAGCCGTAACTGAGTTACTCGAACAAGGAGCTTTCACTGCAATATGTTCAGCGTTCGGTCCTTTACTGAGTGAAGTTATCCTTACTCAGCGTAATACACTAGAGCGATTTACAAAGTCCCAGCCGAACTCTGTAAAATTTCTTCTCTGCAATTCATCGCGGGTTTGAGGTAGGCGAAAGCGTTCAACAGTTACCGCCCGCTTTATGCTTTCCTCGCAATTTTCTTCCATTCTACGAGTTTTTAAAACGAGAAGAATGTCTGGCATGAAAATGAATGCACAATAAATGGTTGCGGCCCTCGCAGAATCAACAGGAAATTCATTGTTGAGGGAATGCATTCAATGTTCATCAACGGAAGGCGAGTCGATTTATGGAAGCGGCTCAAATGATGTTGACGAACGACGATAGCTATGCGGAGCCACAAGAGCTATTTAGCCTCCCTAATTGCCGCAGGAGATAATGAAAACATGCTTCGCTACTTTAATCAGCCGCATCAGTAAACAAGTCGAATGGAAGTTTCCCTGGCGCCACGAAAGGAATTTCTTATTGTCGCCCTGTTGAAGATTGACTGCCTCATCATTTCAAAGGATTTTAAAGATGTTAAAGCAATCGTAATGTGTCGATGAATCAAGTTTTGTGCCTTCTCTGAGCTCGTAAATCATTCAACAGCGAAGAAAAGCTTCTCTTCATGATTTACGATCACTCATGCATTAATTCATTTCAATACTTGGCCCTCTCATCGTCACATCGCTTCATTACATCTCACTATTTGAGCGAACGT
Source organism: Smittia sp. YW1114-2 (assembly GCA_033064975.1). Taxonomy (NCBI): domain Eukaryota; kingdom Metazoa; phylum Arthropoda; class Insecta; order Diptera; family Chironomidae; genus Smittia; species Smittia sp. YW1114-2. Next base: position 21,275,208 of record CP093833.1, read on the forward strand.
TTCTAAGCTAAACTTTTCGACGATACCACGAACGTATATTTCAGACAAACTTGAAAAAATACTCGAAGATTTTGCTTTTGACAAGTAAAATTAAGTTTGCTCCAATGAAAGCCAAACATCGTCTGAAAGACAAACAAGCGAACGTTAATTCAAGTGAACCTCTAAAAGCTGCGAAGAAAAATCAATAATTTACTCGCTTTGTGAACATGATGAGGCGAATTGTCGAGATGAAAATCTCATCCGTTGAGCTTTGTCTGAGCTGAGAATGTCGAGCTTTTGACTTCTTTGAGGCTTACGAGAAAGTGAAGTGACAAGAGTCGGAGCCTGAGATCAAATTGCTCGTTTCGTCTGCTCGATTGAGCATCGATCGATTCGATTGAAACTTCAATTGGCCGGAAATGAGAAGAATTCTTGATCAGAGCTGCAGAGCTTCCCTTCCGGTCCGTGATGGAAGCTCAAGATTTCGTTAGTGAGAGGAAAAGCTTTGAAGCTAATGAAATTATAGCTCGCGTTACGAGTCTCATGGGTATGAAATAAACACAGGAACGTGATGTCGTTCGCTGCATGATAGCGAATGTCGCTCTTGGGATGGCGCGGAGTTTTCTCATCGTTCAGAGCTCTAATTTTTATTACGTAACTTTACGGCTTCTTAAGAGCGTATCGGCGACATCAAATGACTCGAGAGTTATGCTTGAATCATTGGTTCACATCAGGCGATTGTGGAAGACGGAAAGCATGTCGTC